>JACEVL010000048.1:0-723693 GCA_020284085.1 Aporrectodea caliginosa | reverse complement strand
GTCCCCCCAAAACTTGAGGTGGGGGGACGGAGCTGCTTATATCCCCCCAATATTTCTGAAATATTTCATGAATATAATAATAATAGCTATTTTGTTCAGATGACATCTTAAAATGCTACCATTACAGTGTGGAAATTCAAAAATTTTAAACAGGAGAGAGGTCACTTCCCTCCCAAACCCCTCCCCAAATTCAAACACGACTCAAACTACATGTAAGCTACGAGAGGACAGCTGGTCTTTATCAGCACTCAAATTATAGAGCAATTTTGTTCAGATTACAGCTTAAAATGCTACCATTACAGTAGGGAAATTAATTTAAATAGGGAGGGGTCACATCCCCTCCCCCAAACCCCTCCCAAACTCAAACACGACTCAAACTACATGTAGACTAAGCTACGAGTGACAGTCTTATCAGCACTCAAATAGTAGAGCAATTTTGTTCAGGATTACAGCTTAAAATGCTACCATTACAGTAGGGAAATTCAATTTAATAGGGGAGGGTCACATCCCTCCCCAAACCCCTCCCCCAAACTCAAACACGACTCAAACTACATCTTAGCCACGAGTGACAGCTGGTTCTTATCAGCAGTCAAATTATAGGCGAATTTTGTTCAGATTACAGCTTAAAATGCTGCTTCATTACAGGTGTAGAAAATTTAAATAGGGAGGGCCATCCCCCTCAAACCTCCCCAAACTCAAACACGACTCAAACTACATGTAAGCTACGAGCGACAGCTGGTTCCTATCAGCACCTCAAATTATAGAGCAATTTTGTCCAGATGACAGCCAACATTACAGTGTGGAAATTTAGAAATTAGATGGGGAGGGGCACATCCCTTCCCCAAATCCCGCTGCGCTGCGCGCCTCGCCGATCGTCCTTCGGCCGCTCCTTCAGCCGTCCCCCCCAAACCCAAGACCAAGTCTCCGCCTATGGCGCTATAACAAGTGTTCAAATACAATACAATACAAAATGTTGAGAGCGCGTCCGACTTGTCAGTCACACGGAGAGTACGGATTTGATCCACCTCTTATAAGTCTGTTTTGTATTGAACTTGAAGAAGTCCTTCAGCTCCAATTGCTGAGCCTATTGATTAATCATCAGTCACTTTAAGGTTGATTATCAACTCAATCATCATAATTAGTCATAATCATAAAAAAATGTTCTATAGATATATGGGTCTTACATGGCCATATATCCTTAAATGCCACATGCTTTTCTGAATTCGCATCTCTATAATAAATATAATCCAGGTCTTCATAGCTACTTACATGTAAGTCGCCATTAATTTAACCGTCAGTTTATCATCTGTCGAACGTTGCAGGCTGCATGCGAGCCCGAAGGTACACTTGCACTTAGCGGAATCAGACCATATCAGAGAGTATAAAACCTGGTATCAAGACATACTCATAGACCGTTGAGCGGAGTTTTGTCGCTTATTGAAAAATTGCAGTAGGGACGACCTGCAACGTGCGAAAGATGTTCCAATTTGCGCGCGCATTCCTTCTCTGTGGGCTGTTGGTTTCAACACTGACAGCAGCAGATCAGACTTCACTGGTAGATGTCAAGTCGGAAGAGGAGGCATTGCAAGAAGCGCTCATCGAAGATGCTGGTGCAGAAACCGATGATGAGGCACGTCAAGGAGAGCTCATCGAAGATGTCGGTTCAGAAACTGGGCAACAGTTAAAACTATCATCAATTCAAAATGGTTTGTAGACTAACAACATAAACTGTTATAATATGAAAACTTATTTATTTCTATCGTCCTGGTGTTACTGCAAGTGTTAACGTCTACTGGTATATCTTAACGAGCTGCATACATTAGCAACATCACTGCCTAGATGAGGCGCAATCGACTGCAGCTCAATTCTTTTAAAAACTTCTCTTATGCAACTCTCAACCAAGTTGGATAATTAGACCGCAAACCCCGATCGTTTGGTTCAATTGGTCCCTTACTTTGGAATGCGCTTTCTCTATCTGCTCACTCTACAATTTTATCTGACCGTCTTAGTTCTAATTTCGCTTTTCTTGAAATCTACTTCTTCTATCGGGCCTTGCTCACTGCAGGGAGCGCATCTGAAACGTTTCAACCTGCTAGATGTTCTTCACAAATGCTTAGATGCTATACAATGCTTTTTGCATAGGCAACCTATGCAATTCCTCCTTCATGAAAATGGACATAATAATATAAACAAATTAGTTAATGAGCCAATCAGCCGAGCCGCAGCATTTACAATTGATTGGAGTCGCTTAATGTAGGAAAGAGTTAGGCCTGCATAATTGATATTGCCATAGTCAACCCTGGTTAATGCATACATACATCATGGTTGTGGCGACCTGAGTTGCGAGCGACCTCGTGCTGTGCGAATCTGGTGCAGATTGTGAAATCACGGTCGACAAACATTCTTCACATGCTCTGAGAAGCTCAATTACTGGTCCTGGTCATCCCAGATCGCACAGAGAAACGTACTGGGAGACAGAGACGTCAGGGAAGCAGTGGTGCAGATTAGGCAAGTCTATTGGACGGTTACGAAGTTAAATGAACTGGGTTTCCCAAAGTTCTGATACGTGATGATTTCGATCCTCTGAGTAATGCAGTCGGTGTGGCATGATCTCTATTCAGTTAGGTACTTTACACAAACTCTCACTAATCAAATTATCCACAATATAACTAGTAGATTACAAGCTGTTTCAAAGTAATTTTTAACAGTTACACTGCGTAATGTTACATTTTCTCTGCTGCTATGTATTCAGTGAGCTGAAATACAAACACTTTTGTGTAGGTTTCTGGAGAAAATCATTGAACTGCTAATTTTAAAACTGCTTAGATTAATGGTTCTCTAACGTGAAGCATTAATTAGATAAATCAAAAACAAACGTGGTTTTCAGTATAATATTTGATTAGCTCTCATTGCAAAGAAATTAACAAGACATAAAAATAGGCAGAAATTTTATGTACTCAATGTAGCAAAAAGGCTCATAATTATAACGAAGTCATAAACGAAGAGTTTCGCATTATGATCGAATTTTTGAAGAAGTAAGTTGACCTTATATACATGTATTCCAAGTCTTATTGCATTGCTGTAGGTAAATCACTTAAACTCGCAATTACTCCCATGACTCTGGGAGACGTTCGATTCCGTGGATGCAATAAACAAAATACCTGGCTGTGGAGATTAACTATGGTAAATTGCTTAGTTTGCACACGGAACTGGTTTTCTCCGTGTGTAATAATATTGCATCTTTGCACTTGCGAAAGATCTTAACGAGTTGTTTCATCTACATGTATCATTGCAAGAAAGCTACTGCTTATCGATATTAACTTACTCCTCAGCCGTAGTTAAATACACGGTGAGACAGGAAGATGAACTGAACTCAGGTTGGATTTCGGCATAATTTTATGGATAGTTATTTGGTTTTAACAAACATAATTATATTACCAAACTTTTAAAACACACGGTTTTCAATACTAATTGTTGGTTCAAACACTGTCAACAAATTATCAACGTCCTAATAGACTTGTGTAGTGCATTTGTCAGACTCTTAAAGTCGCTTCTTGAATAACCTCATTCTCACAGACAAACATACATACATAAATACATGCATTAATATATACAAATAAATACATACACATAATATACATGCATAAATACATACATATGTGCATCCATCCCTCTCTCCATCCATCCATCCCTGCATGCATGTATGCATGCATACATGAATACATACATGCATACACACATAGGCCTACTTGACTATAATGGTGTCCGGACAATTCGGAGCCGGACAATTGGGAGCGGACAGTTCGGAGCGGACAATTCGGAGACGGGCAATTCGGAGCCGGGCAATTCGGAGCGGATACATTGAGCGGACAATTTGGAGCCGGGTTATTCGGAGCCGGGCAATTCGGAGCGGATACATTGAGCGGACAATTTGGAGCCGGGTTATTCGGAGCCGGGCAATTCGGAGCGGATACATTGAGCGGACAATTTGGAGCCGGGTTATTCGGAGACGGGCAATTCGGAGCGGATACATTGAGCGGACAATTTGGAGCCGGGTTATTCGGAGACGGGCAATTGAGCGGCCAATTCGTCGTAGACAATCAAACGAGTATTTAAAATGTAAATTAAATTTGATTACAGTGAAATATAATAATTTTGTAAAACTACTGTGCATAGCAAACAAGTCACAAATTAAAAGTTTAAAAAGTAGGCTACTTAAAGCTGCGAAGTGAAATTGCAGTGAAATGTAGGCCTACTAATGTTTCAACTGATTATATAAGACCACACTGTTCTGCATGAAAATCCATTGCATCGCCATAGGCCTTTGATGCCATTACAAAAATAAATACGTGAGAGCCCGACGCTATTCTATCCGCTCCGAATTGCCCGTCTCCGAATTACCCGGCTCCGAATTGTCCGCTCAATTTATCCTCTCCAAATTGCCCGGCTCCGAATTGCCCGTCTCCGAATTGTCCGCTCCGAACTGTCCACTCCCAATAATTATTGTCCGGCTCCGAATTGCCCTAGAACCGACTATAATAGATCTACTGTTTAAAACAAACTCGACTTTTTCGCCTTTTTACCTTAAAATAAATTTTCATTGTATTTGAAAATTATAATCACTGCTTCTGAAAGGAAATGTTATTAAAAAGTGGAAGCCAGAATATTATTAGATAATTGTTTGCATTTGAGAATTTCTTGTCCTCACCTTCCACCGTCCCGTACTCTCGAGGATTCTAACTTGAAATAGCAGGTTTTGGACTTCTGGAACTTTATGACGTAAGTGCAGCCTTTGACACAGTAGACCATGATCTTCTCCTGCGTCGCCTTTATATTTCCTTTGGTATCTCTTCCTTACCTCTGCAGTGGCTTTCTTTATACCTATCTGATCGCTCCTCGTCTACTGTCTTTCACTCGTCGCGTTCCCCTTGGATCCCCGTACCTATTGGCCATCCTCAGGGTTCTGTACTCGACCCTCTTCTCTATATCCTCTTTACTGCTGACCTTGAATCTGCTCTCGGTTTTAGTGCCCTTTCTAGCCACCCATACGCTGATGACGTCCAATCTTACTTGCATCGTTATGTAAGGGATGCTTTGAATGCTGTTCGCTCCATGTATCGTGCAACTATATTCGGGATACCCTTCACTGGCTCACTATCCAACAACGGGTAAACTTCAAAATACTTTCCCTCATGCGTAACTGCCTTGTTGGGGTGGCCCCATCCTACCTGAGGTCTTTTTGCACCTTTGTCTCCTCCTTACCTGCGAGGGCCTCTTTGCGATCTTCGGCCTTATGGTTGTCCCTCGCATGCGCTCTGCTACGGCCCACTCTAGGTGCTTTGCTCGTGTTGGCCCATCAGCTTGGAACTCTCTTCCCCAGTCTCTTCGCCTTGAGTTACTAGCCCTCTCTCCTTCCCAGTTCCGTAGACGTCTTAAGACTTTCTTGTACCCTGATGCAGGCACTGACGCAGGTCGAGAGCGCTGCTGATTTTGAGCGGCGCTATATAAATGTTCGATTACAATTACAATTACGAGACCTTGATGTCATCCTTGATCAGGAACTAACCTTTACTAAACACCTCTCCTTTTTGTCTCGCTCCTGATTTTACCATCTTCGTCAGCTTAGGGTGGTTGCTCGCTCTCTTTCAACCTCTGCTGCTTCTACTCTTATCCATGCCTTCATCTGCTCTCGTATAGACTATTGCTCTTTGCTTTACAGTGGTCTTCCTCAAGTCCGCTTGTCCTCCTTTGAGAGGGTCTTTCGGTCTGCGGCGCGCCTTGTTGGTTCCATACCTCGCTATGGTAGCGTATCCTCCTACATGCATCATACTCTAAACTGACTTTCCATCCGGCAGCGTATCCTGTATCGGCTCTGCTCGCTCGTCTGGCAAAGCGTCTTGGGTTCAGCTCCTCGCTACTTATGCTCCATCTTTACTCTCTCTTCCTCTTTTACGGGTCGCACGGCTCTCCTTAATGCTTCGCCATCTTTCCTTCGCCTATCTCCTCGTATTCACTCGTCTTAATTCCTTATACGCCCTATTGAAGACTTTCTCTATGATTGGGCTTGGGAGCGCCTCTTAGTAGAGCCATTGAAGAGGCGCTATATAAATTTTATGATTGATTGAATAAAATTTTATGAAGTCAAAATTATAGAATCAAATCTAGGGCTATCTGGCAATTTTATAATATTGCTTCTTTTTGTAAATATATTTGCTTTGTTTTTTTGCTACACCAATAAGTGTATGTTTTCAGATAAATGCGTTAAAGGTTTCGATTATCAACGTTCGGTGGAACGTTGTTACCAGATTGTCTTTGAAAGTCACGATTGGTACTCGGCTGGTAGGAGATGTCAGGAGTTACAGCCAGGAGCTCACTTGGTCGTCATTAGAAGTGAAGCAGAAAACAATGCACTGAAGGCATACCTTGCAAGAAGAGGGCCTAGTAGTATGTACAATTGTGAACACGATTGCTCAGTAATCAGTCATTTGCTTTTGTAAGTAAGTATGTAGGTAAATAAGTATGTATAATATAATAATAATAATAATAATAATAATAATAATAATAATAATAATAATAATAATAATAATAATAATAATAATAATATTAAATAATAATAATAACAATAATAATAATAATAATAATAATAATAATAATAATAATAATAATAATAATATTAATAATAATAATAATAATAATAATAATAATAATAACAATAACAATAATAATAATAATAATAATAATAATAATAATAATAATAATAATAATAATAATAATAATAATAATAATAATAATAATAATAATAATAGTAATAATAGTAATAATATAATAATATAATATTTTCTTTATTAATCGCCTGACAAACGCACTGCGCTGTACATTTACATGTTATGCAATTTAAATCTTAACTATACTAACAGAACAGACAGCCTGCAATACAACGGCGCTAATAGCAGCCTACAAAGCATATCCGCCCAACGGGGGCTCGAACTCGGTAACTCTCGGTCTCTGTGCCAGATGTTATCCAATGCGCCACGGGCCCCCATTTATATACAATATATACATGCATGTATAGAATGATGTATGTACGTATGTAGGCTATGTACATAACCTGTTGCTACCTTTTCCATGTACATGGGTAAACCTGTTAGCGGGACGCGGGTCCCTTAACGGTTTCTCACCCTTTGCTTTTTGTTGGCGATTGGATAATCTATTTGTGATGTTGTGATGTTGCCTACTTGAAGCAATAAAAATTATGGTTATGGTTTCTATTAAAAACGCTTTTTGCTTAGCGGTGGATCTTACGATCAAGCCTACCTTTGAGATTGTATTGTGAATAGGCAATCATTATCTGTTCATAGATAATCAGTCGGTTCGCATTAGTTCAATGATTCAATTAAATGTAATAGTTCAATAATTAAATTGTAATAATATCGTTGGCTCTATGATGATTAGGTAATCTTATTTACGCGAGCATCATTAAACCAGTGACTTATATGTATAATTCTATGGCCCATCTAACATCCCCGCCAAAGACTTGTTTTCATGAGTCCGTACTCAGTAGTTACTGCACTTGAATCGCCAATTCACCATCCTTTCTTGACAACCACCATCTTGTGAAGACCTGGATTCGGGTTGATTTCTACCGTCGGATACTTTCGAAGTTTTCTGCTGAACACGTCGATAATTCAACTTTCTTTCAAGCTTACTATGATATAAGTTCACCAACAACGCTCCTTTACAACAGTTCCTCGCAACTACTTACATGTAGGCTACATAGCCTCGACCCTGTTGATTTTTTTGTGAATTGATCGGGTGAGATCCTTCATCACCCCTCGCCCGATTGAATGGATACTCCACCATTTTGGACCCAGTGGACCGTGCAAGGACCGTGCTAGCCCGAGTTTTAAATCTCTGATATAGGCCAGCATCGGAAGTGCATTTCTGATCATATTAATTGTGTTGCTGAGGACATTGTTACAGTATGTACGAATTAATGTATGTACTATGTACGTATCAATACACTTAAATAAACGCGTTTTAAATACATTACCAAGACGCTGCGCGCGTGACTATCTCACTGCTAGAAATAAGTGCGTTATTAGACAGTTTTAATAGGTAGGATTAACGAAGTTATGCAGAACAGCATTCAGGTGCCGTGGAAACTTTTTCAAGGAACTCGAGTTGATATACGGAAGGGAAGGCACCTCCAGATCTCAATGAGCTCAAGAGCATTAGCTTCTGAACTTTGTCGGAGCCGATCAATGACACCACCCCAGGAAGAGAATGTTCAATTTTATTCTCTCCTAAGCAGGGAGCTAGTGTAGCAATAAAAAATTTGAAGATTAATCAGTGGTCGGCAATAGAAGCGCATCAGAATAAAAGAATGTACGAATATCTGTGCGACACAGTGTTTCAATTATTTTTCCTTATTATTTAAGTTAAAAAGTACAACAGTTCTATCCGTATGCTAATATGACTGGGCCAACACACCTTGCAATAAATTTTGCATCGAATTAATGATTCCGCATAGAATTATGCAAACGAATGTTTCTGTTAATATCTTTCGTAGTATAATACACTGTCAGTATTTGATATAAACGCAGAATGCTTATAATTCCAATGACTACAACGACTTTGACTTCCATTTATTTTGTAATGTTGTCACTTGTAAGCAAGCCGACACGGGTACCGGTGTGTACAGGATGATTGTTAATCTAGGAATTCACTTTAAAATGTATATCAGAATTTTATATAAATGCCGATAACAATGAATTTCTTGAAACATATATTTATTAGAATTTCCACAAATTCAAGCAGCACAGTGACACCTAATATAATTTTTGTTTTTAAATTATTTAAATTCAGGTCACGGCGCTTGCAAACCGCCTGAACTTAAACGCAAGGGAGGGATGGTGTGGACAAGCGGTCAACGTCGGAACGTACACAAATGTCAGAATCAGAGTAAGAATCCTTTCGTATGGAAAGTACCAGGCCAGGGAAATCTGCCATTTTATTTCACCCACTGGCGAAAACGTGAGCCAAATTGCCATCTATTTAGGGAGCACTGCGTGCTTATTTGGTACGATGAGGGCTTCGGTTGGAACGATGAACGGTGCAGCCTGAAGATATGTCCATTGTGCGAGTACCAACCCAGCACATAAGCAGGTCTCGTTCCCCCACGATTAACAATATATCTAATGAAAAGATGTCATACTGACTTCAGCTCACTCGAACTATTAAATGGAAAGTTCTTGGAAATTATGAAAAAAGTGTACTTGTTATCTTAACTGAGACTTTTAAGTGAAGTTTCTTTTAAAATAAAATATTGCTACAACTTCTGTTATATTATTTTGTTAAAATTAAAATTAGGCCTAAACCGTGTCATATGTGGGCGACTTGTCTAATAAGAACATGTCGCTTATTCCTTGAAAATTGGGAACGTGTGTCAACGTGTAGCCATGGTAATATTAATATTACAGGCTGACATTATAACAGTCAAATGACAATACTGCCTGGGCGGTAGCCAGGCTCAGACGAGTTTCGCAAACTGTTCAGTCCTAGCCGAAAATTAGTTTCGGCAACTGATAAAAATAATAACGTTTACCTGTGAGATCTAACCAAACTATCTTGTCGCAAATAATCCAGATGGCTAGCTGGCTTTGGCAGAAGTAATCGTTACATTAGAATATATGGGAATTTGGGATATATACTTTGATTATTTTTCAAATTATTTTTAATAAGTTATTATCTTTCTGCTTTATGAAACCAAACAAACTCGTACACAAAAATGACTGTTTGCTTTAACTAAGAGGACCTGTAAACTGTTATCCTTTAGGCTGATATCCTATTTGTATAATTTTGTATTTATTATTATCGCTTATAATAGCCTACATTAAATATTAGATTTATTTACAAAAATTCAGCCCATATTGCTAGCAGGGACTAGCTCTGTGATCCCAGAAACAACTTAAATCTGATTTCCCATCTTGTCAAGCGATATGATACGTCAACTTATGTAAATTTTAATCTTAAGCCACACGGACTACTACAGTTTCACCTTGGCCAGGCTACTGTACTGTCATCGATCTTTCCAAATGTCAATTCTAATCGTCTTCAGATGATCATCAAAAACGTTGATCGTCTGGCCGTGCCAACTTTACACTGCGCCAAGTGGCTCAAGATCGGTGAACGTCCAATTCAAACCTTGCCATCTCGTGTTCCCATAGAATCTCATAGACTGCATCAATTCGCTATCTGGTGACTCTCGTTGACTGTGGTTATCGGTCATCAAATTCAATCGATATCATCAAGCCACCTGCTTAGACAAACATGGGTAATAAGATTTTAGGTACTGAGTTTCGCTGGCCAAAGTGCGTTGGACAGATTTCCGCCAAGAGTGTCCACGTTTTAACAACACAACTGAAGCTCTGCCTCTGTCTAACTCTTCGCACAATCTTTCCACTTGTGCTGGCAATCGACATTACATATAATCATAGGAGAAGCTCACCGCCGACGATGCTATAACACATTGATTGCATAACATATCACAATGTCGTAATTACATTGCTTTGTTGCATTGCAACAAACTTAAGATACGTTTTAGCCGGATTTATGTGCAGAACGGAAAGGCAGATGTAGTCTTCGTAAAATACGTGTGAAATTTTAAAAGTTAGTTTACTACAGGGATTTAAGCCTTAGAACAGTTGAATCCTATACAAAGTCCTCTTATGTCAAACCAGACATTAATCGTCATACCATAGCAACGGCTAGTTACAATCGACTAGAAAATGGTGCATTTGAGTATGATTATTTAATCGGCGTCTTTCTAAACGGTGACAAGATGATTCTACCGAAGCCCCCACGGGCGATAAGATAAAGTCGTCAGCTAGAGCGCAGATGGATAGCATCAGGCCTTGAGGATGATCGACAGCGTTACAGTCATCGATGTCGCATTGCATATGCTCACAAACGATTCTAGGTGCTCTCTCTAGGTGCAGCCAGTTTGATAGAATTCAAAATTCTCTGGGTAGATGGCGCATATTACCATGTGGCTTCTGCCTTCAAAATGATGCTGTCAAATGCCAACGGTCGAAACAATTCCAATAGAAACAATGTTCTGACTTCTCTTTTTTTTCTTTTAGAAAATCGACAATATGAAATTCAGAATTGCGCATTGTACTGCCAATCTCAAATAGACCGACATTTTGCTTGATTCAGACATTTCTCGCCATGCCATGCCTTGAATGCAATACCACATGTAACCTCCTCAATCAATCAATCAATCAATTTCGTTTATTCACAACACCAAGCTGACAGGTCGCAACTTGTTACAGGCTAAGGTTAACCAGAACCACTAACTGTTATGTTAATGCTGTAGTCTTTCAATATTCGTGCTGTATTTGCAATAGTCAATTTGTGGGGCGTGGTGGTGTAGGGTATGTTCGGTGCCTTGCAGTCGGAGGGTTGCAAGTTCGAATCCACATCAAGCCGCCACGTAGGGACCCTGGGCAAGTCCTTAACTCGCAATTGCTCATGCGCTTCGGCGTGAAACTCTACTCAGAGGCGCTCCCGACTACGGGAGCGCCTCTGAGTAGAATTCTTGAAGGGGCGCTATATAAATATCTGAAATGAATAAATGAATGAATGAATAGTCCACGGATAATTACTATTTGATAATAGTGCATGTCCTATCGGTACTATTTACTATTCTATTTATATCTTCAAACTTACAACTCATCCCAACATTGTTTATTTCTAATAATTTTTTTCCAATTCAATTCTAATTTTCAACCCCTTAAAAATAATAATTGTCAAAATAGACTACATAAGTGATAACTGATTAAAAGTTACATACACATGCTGTAAACTACACCTAAACTATAGAGGCAAGTGATGTCGTGTCAAAACTATAATAATTATTAGATTAGAGGGAAATTCAACCGAGCCAGTTCTGCTAAAACTGATCTCAGACCTTTCTGAGCAAGACTCTGCTAGCTTTCCATGATATTAGGGCGACTAATACACGGTCGAATCTGATATACTGATCAAGCGTCTAATACCTCAGACTCAATAAGTACTGGCTTACGTCCTCCCTGGAGAGCGAATGATGATGGTAAACATGGGCGCAGACTGTACGACTTGGATTCATACATTCAAGCATGCAGAAATACACATATACATACTTACAAACTTACTTGCATAACCCACATACCATTATCTGTACCTAAAATATAAACAAACATGCATTAATTAATACATAGATCTACCTGCATCTTTACTTACACAACAAATATATCATCATGGGTACCTATGAAGCGCTGTGGTGTAGAGGTATGTTCGGTGCCTTGTAGCTGGAGGGTTGCGGGTTCGAATCCACCTCAATGGGGGCATGTTTGGTGCCTTGCAGCCGGAGGGTTGCGGGTTCGAATCCACCTCAAGCCGCCGCGTAGGGACCATGGGAAAGTCCTTCACTCGCAATTGCTCATGCGCTTCGGCGTGAAACTCCGATTCAGTGTCCGCGCTGTTATCGGAAGCGCCTCTGAGTAGAATCTTGAAGGGGCGCTATAACAAGTGATCATACATACATACATACATACATACATACATACATACCTATAATATGAACATACATACATGCATATTCGTTCACTTAGGCCTACATGAGATACCACAATGCGAAAATATATTGTTAAGAAGAGCCCGTGATCCTGCATGGCTCTCCTTAGACAAGAACAACCGGTATACGGGGACGAG
Organism: Aporrectodea caliginosa; assembly: GCA_020284085.1. Lineage (NCBI taxonomy): Eukaryota > Metazoa > Annelida > Clitellata > Crassiclitellata > Lumbricidae > Aporrectodea > Aporrectodea caliginosa. The sequence continues at coordinate 710,940 of JACEVL010000048.1, read as the reverse complement.
GAGAAAGACGCATACGTGGTTTAATAATTAAATAGTGCATACACTAGTCGGATACTTCGCGATGAGTAAACATTAGCAACGGCCGGCCCAGCACTATGCGCAAGTGGCAAATTTTAAAGCCTTGGGAAAACAAACGGGCCAGTTGACATACATTGCTCGATGACCCAGAATGCTAACAATCGAGCCGATTATACCTAGGAATGTAATACCATCTCATACATACATACATACATACATATATTGATTCACATATATAAGCAGTTATACATGCATACATACTTACAAAGGCAGATACACTCATATATATATATATGCATGTACACTTGGGTCTATATGTATTGTACATATATACATTCATACTAAGGATGCATAGGATGGGGCTAGATAAGTATGTGTGTTTAATCTGTGTTCAGACTGGATGTCATTTGTTGGGTCTGCGTGATAGTCGTTTTGTCAGTCTCCAGATCAGTAGTTTTGACTCCCTGTTTGGATGACGTCTCTTGGTCATCTTCAACCATTTTTCTCAATCGATTGTTCTGTACGTTGTGTTTCTCTTCGTGAATATAGATTTTTCGATAGTTTTGTCGCCTCTTGGAGCTAACATCGTCTGTTCGCATCTGTGAGTAATGACATCTGTGAGTAATGACTAAGTTTTAGATATAGATTTTTATCGTAAAGATGCTTTAATTCTCTACGCTTCTTGACAACTTCTTGCAACACGCGCACTTACCAATGAAAACACATGCACACACATTATAATTATAGGCCTAATACGATACTGATAAGTTAACCGTCTATGAAACAAAAACGTCTGTGCGAGAACTTCTAAGTTCGAGCATCACCGGGGGGATTCAACCTTCTCTATTTATCTGAATCAGACCAACTCACAGATGCAAGTAATGACAAAGATCTAAGAAGACTAAGAACAGAACAGTTTGGCATCGTCTGCTTGCGCAGGTCGCTGGCGCCCGTCCATAGCTGCAATCCCTGAACACCAGAGGGCCCAAGCGGCTCATGCGCCGATATATATGAGTGAGTCTTTTGGAGGAGGCACAGATACATATATTCATGCTAACACATAATGTACATACACGCATACACACAAACATACACGCGTACATGCATCCATAAATTCATACATAAGAATTCATACACAATACTTACTTATTTATTATTTATTTGCGATTAAATGGATTTACTGAGGCAAAATCGTCACACATGAAGTCGCTTAATTTGTAATAGCCTATTTCAATAATATTATATCAGTCAAACTTTGCTCTTCGACCTTCATGCAGCATGAAGTATAGAGTTCAAGCATTAGAAAGTTAAATACTAAATGAATGAATGAATGAATGAATGACTACGACAATTTATACAGCGCCGTAACACGGCACATGCCGTTACAAGGGCGCTTTAACAAGTTCAACACTGAATCAGAGATACGCTTTTAAAGAGGGCAGGTTTCTAAATTATTCATTGTTGGCCTAGCAGCATTTTGGTTGACACTCTGTGTAGTGTCGTGGTGACATTACAGATTGACACCACTTGGGCCGCTGTGGGTGACTTCTTCGTTTTGGCACTCTATGGAGCGCCGACATATCGTTTAATTATCAGCCTCATTTGGAGCACTGTGATAGTTGTTTGGGTGACGGTTTTAGACTGGTACCCAAGGATTTATTATGCTATCTTGCTTAATTTGACACTCTATGGGGTGTCATTAGTTTGATTTGTGTAAATGGCACCGAGAGTACTGCACACTGCACCGGTGACGTTTTGAGATGCACTCTGTGGCCATTATAATATTGCACATATCGATAAATCGACACTCTATCATCTCTATGGGACGCCGTTGGCTAGATGCTGTGAGGTCAAGCCGAGGAGAGAGCGTCGTGCTACGTTGCAAATCGTTGATGACTGCGGTAGTGGGGCGGCGCAGGAGAGGAATCGGAATAGGATAGCTTGTAGAGTTCGGTTTTCAGTCGAGATTGGAAAGCTGCAGGAGAGAGGGCAAGCGGAGGAGAAATGAGAGTTACATTCGAGAGAAAACGAGGAGGAGAAGACTGGTTGAGATCTGTTGGGAGTTCGTTACAAAGAGCTGACGTAGCATAGCTTAAGGAGGTTGCAGAGGAGGAGATTGGATGTCGAGATAGAGAAAGATGTGGCGAGGAACGAGTAGACCTGGGTGCTTCGATGGTGAAAAGCTGAGGGTTGAGAGGTTTGAAGGGCGTTGTAGGTAATACATAAGAAATACAATGGATGCGGTGAGGGAGTTTTAGCCTCTGTAGTGATTCGAGAACAGGTGTTGTGTGGTGGTGCCAGAGAGTTTTCTATAACATTACATTGGATGCCGTATTCGTATAGACTGCATAATCCAGTAAACCAGAGAAAATCGAAACGGCGCCGTTTGCTGATTTCTGTCCCGCAGTGCTGCATCTATTAATCGATCTTATACCATCTAATAAAACAAAGGACAGTAGACGTAGTTTGTCGATTGATAAAATATTGCTTGTGTTAGTGCACCAAGAGTTGGACGTCATGCTGTAAAAATCGAATACCAGACGATTAAAACGTGCCAAGCGCAATGTTATCGAAAGAACAGCTGCAGTTTGTCTGAGGTTATTTGGTTTATTAGCTTCACAAGACACTGGTCTACGTAGTTCATCACGCTTATCATGTGAAAACAACGTGATGAGATTATGTTGACAGATCACCTGGTGAAGCCTTTCCGAATAACTTACCTTTCTGATTGCCGTCCAAGTCTCATTGACTGTCGGTTCATCCGATGGATCTGCGTCGTTCCTATTCCCGTTGACCAGTCCTTCATCTGGTCGCCGTTGTTCGTTCTTTGTCTCTAAGGGCCAATCGTTATGCTGATTGTATACGTAAACTAAAACATGTTTACGCAAAAGTTTCAACATGGTAATGTCGTTCTGTTTAGTTTGGGCTAAATGCAAAACGCCTTCATTAGCCACTTAACATAGGTCTAACAATATCATATAAAAAAAATATTTTTATAATTTCAAACTGACAAGTACGCAGTATGATTACAATTCATATTATGTATGGATGACAAGTTGCTCCCTGTGACTTTTACTGAAGCTTTCTTTACTAAGCTCAAAAACTGTACTTTGTGGCCGTGCTGGAGTCGGGAGCGCCTCTGAGTAGTCCTCTGAAGGGGCGCTATATAAATTTATGAATGAATGAATCATTATTACCCGTATCATACAGTACTGAACTATACCATACCAAATCCTGCGTAAGCATAACATGTCATACCGTGCCATACCATATCTGACGTAACATTTTGTCGATCCTCAACCATGCATTCTGGAGCTATGAACTGGAGCTATAATGGGTCTGCTATTATTCTGCGAAAATTATTCTAGGCCTACAATTCTACAATACTAAATAGAAAGCCAGAACGTTCAGTTGAATGCTTAGCGCAATACCGTGCACTTTCGGATTGGGTGTAGTAATTCGTGATGATGATCGACGACAGGCAGGCCAGGTGTTGTCGAGGCTGTATCACTGATATACAGAAGTCTTATCTGATGAAAAATTTGCGAGACAACTTTAGCATCGCTTATACTTATGTATATATGTATATATTATGTATTCTATATATAATATATGTATATAGTCTATGCCTAATCAGGTGTAATTTATTCCAACAGCCTTCCCTTCATATCAAATCTGCGTTGAAATATGTTTATGCTGATTAGGCTATATGCCGACAGTGACCCTATTTCAAGAGGAAAATAATTCAGAGAGTAAGTAATAAACAGCTGGTAAGTGCGCACGAAAACTAGCATAATTAAGTTCAAGAAAGAAAGTCATCTGATTTTATCTATGTGCTATGCAGACAATGCAGAATTAATAAGTGGATTTAGGGGCAATTCTCCACAAACAAGATATATTCGCGATAGAGTTTTATAGAGGTAAGCTAAGCGCTCGTGAATAAGCTTGTGCCCTGCGCTTGGCTTTCGCGTGGCGTCCTAGGATTTAGGAGTTGAAGATTACGATTAGTTTAAATCATGGCGACTTTCACATGTAAATCTACCACCCGGCATAAATGCAAGCAAGCTACCGATATCTTTTCGAACTGCTTTTAGTTTTGCTAGGGCGCAACTATTAAACTAATTTATCTCACTAAATATGTTATAAATGATATCGTCTCCAATTATTTTAGTGCTAAGTAACAAAAAGTATACAGTCCGCTATTGAGCGTAAGCAGAGAAAATATATTCGAAACAACTGCCATTTACATGAACCCGACCTTAATGATTAACATTCTAGCTCGCTTTCTCATATCGAAAATCGCATAAATAGGAAATGTAGGCTGTTGCTAAAGCTGTCAGTTTGGCATTCTTGTAGATAACGGTTTCTGTACTAACAGGTCGCATAACAAAGTCTGACAAGATTATGGTGTCGTGACTTTGAATATTTATAAATGAAGTTTGCTTGAAACTCATGTGTTAAACAAATGTTTCAATTATTAAATATTTTGTATTTTAATAAATACTCTTTGCAGAAAATTGCTTAGCCTACAAGCAGAGCAATAGAGCTTGTTATTTCTTGTCATCGTCGACATAACAGAAGCTGTTGAAATAACGAAATGGTAAAAAAAATCAATTAAGTGTCATATCACAACTTGGCGATGGTAGGTACGATTTCATCCTTTTCGGTTGTTTTTAGATTTCGGTACTTACGCTGTCGTGCATAAGCACATAAAAACATTGTGTCTTAGCTATTGGTAGGCCAATAAGTTCTCCATTGTCTTGGCCTTTGTTTGTATATTCTGTAGATCTTGCATGCTGAGGCCTAGACTGGTTCAAAAAATTAAAAGTTGGAAATACATTGCTCCACAAGGTTGCCCTTGGTACACATGAAAACATGAGTCTGTTTGCACAATTTAGGAAAGATTTGATTATGTTTAGAGGTCGCTATGTTTTTCGACTTTTTGCCATAATCATATAATAGTGTGAACTTGTCAAAAACATGTATAATTTTGATTTTTTTTCAAATCGGTTATAAATTATTTTCAAGTCAGTTATTATTTTGAAAAATAAACAGCCCAATTTAGAAATATATACTGCAGTGTTACTGCTTAGTCAGGCTGCATTACGTTTGTAATAAAATATAATTTTGGATAATTAAAGAAGTAATCCAGTCTGCATAAATCCCGTCATTGAAGTACTGGAAAACCCGCAACCTACTATTCTTTCATTTTGCCTTTATTGGAACAGAAAATTTTGTCCGATGACTGGAGACAAGTTGCAGCAAGTATTGTTTCTGTGACTCATTCTTAGTATATCATTGTAAGAATGGATCAGAGCCACTCCACGTTCTGCGCAGTCATTGACGACCATCAACAGTTTGACATTTGCCTTCATCGACTGGGAAGTAGGGTCCAGTGGTCATGGAGTAAAGGACTTTGATAGGAAGGCTGTGGGTTGTTCTTGACCCTGGATGGTAAAAGATCAAGCAGTTTTAAAGATCTCCTTGTGACATACTCTTCCAGTGGAGTCTGATGGTCGAAGGATTTCCTGTCCAGACGCTACATGGATAGCGGATTAGGTGGGTAAATGAGATTGTATTACCAGAGCAGCCTCGATGTCTTCAGTGACACGCTTCGAAGAAATAGCGGAGATGATGACTGAAAGAGTTAATTAAATCGAACTCATACTGTAACTCCTTGAATCAGCACAAATTTGTGTTCATACAACTTCCACAGTTGGCGAACACCCGAATCTACACACTGTGCGGGGATTCTAGCCTCCTCCCGAATTACCAACGCAGCGACTATTATTGCCTTCGTGGCCTCACCAAAAGTTATAGTCTATTCTGGTAATGAAATATTAAATTCCTCAGGAAAGCCCAATTTTTAGGAGTTCAGACCCAAGAAAGTGTTTGTCAGGCATCCCTAACAGACAACATTGTGAGGAAATCCTTGTTGATGCCAGTTTCACCATAGCTGCCGTTTAGTAACGTACGAGCTTTTATTGCAGAAAGTGAAAAAAATGTGCTATAAGCTTATTTCATATTCAAGGCTGGCTTCACAGACGAAAAAAGTACTCGAATCACGCTAAATTAGCAGCATACAGAGCAATATTGAACAATACAATTGCATATGAAACGAATTGTGATGAAAAGGTGGCATGCAACATTTAAAAATTAGTTATAATCCAACAACCGTTTATCTATCAGAAAGAACTTGAAATAAGTGTTTTATTTGTAAATAAGCTTATTATTCTTTTATTTACTTAAATATAGTTGGCATATTGGTCATGATTTAGAAAGATGGTGCTTGGTGTTCATGGGTGCTTATTTTAATTCATAATGAAGCTATTAACGCGTGAGATGCGCAATTTTTGCAATTTCTACAGAAAGTGTCAAAACCTAGCGACCTCTAAACATGCTCAGATCTCTTCAATTTTTTCAACACAGAATCTTCTAGTCAAGTGTAACAGGGGCAGCCTTGTGGAGCAGCATATTTTGAAAAAATATATTTCCCCATATAAGTTTGGACCAGTCTAGTCACTGAGCATGATAGATGTTCAACTTATTTGCAATGTTGCTCATAGCTGAAATTAAGGACAGGATGGACACTGACAAAAAATTAGAATCCGTATCGAATAATTGAATCGGCTAAAGATAGTTGCTTGACTGTAAGAACTGCCATGTAGAAAATAGAAAACAATATTTAAAACAGATCCTGAATATTATGCAAATTGCAAGAATTCATTCGAAAGATAATCCTAAGATTTGTTCAGGTGGCTGCTTTGCTTTTTGAATGAGACAGAAGCAATGTTCAGCAATGCTGCAGCCATCTTAACTGTTAACTACAACACGCGTATTAAGGACATACCCAAATGTAATTTTCGGCTAGGATTAAACACAACTAATCTCGTCTAAGCTAAATGCCAAGGTCACTTTAGACTATAATGTTCTGAGCTCAGACAAAGTTTGTGGCCAGAAGGCCGAAGTCTTAACACACATTCGAAACACTGTCAAACATAACTTACCTAACACTGCTTCTAGTGTCTGGACAAACCCAATAGACGAAAGTCCTACTAAGAGGCCAGATATAACAATTTATACATGCATATAATTATAAGCTTAGACACAGAGTGCAGAAAATATGGATGAAAATAGCTGCTGTTGTAGTAGTAGTGGTTTCAGTTTAACGACACTGTGTGGTAGCAAAGAGCATCAGCGTCGCCCTCCTCCTTATTCCAGTCTTTGGACTGGCACTGCCAGAGTAGTGGCGGAGTTCAAGAGCTGTTTTCCCAAGGCTTTAAGGGAACATACCCTAGCGTATATACAATTGACATCGCTGGCACGGAGAGACGTGGTCTAACATTTATTTTGAAATAGTAATTTCTACTCGATTTGTTCATAAATTTTATTTACTAAAAATCAGAACTAGGTCTTATCGAATGAAAGAACATGAGCGGCGATTCAGCGCCCCCCCCCAACACTGACCGTTGTTTGGCACAAATTCTTATTTCCCGTATACCACACATAAATATATCGAGTATAACATTACTGTATATTTTAATTTTTCCAAACTTTTTTGCATTCACATCTCCGCAGTAATTGTTTTCAGTTATTGATAGCCACTTTAAGTGTAATTACCTGCACAGCCGTCACAACTTTTACCATCTGTTAACACTAGAAGGACGGCTCTTTTCTACCACCTAAAAGGACGGAATGGGTCATTTTGACCCATACAGTTTCATTGATAGAAATCATGTATTTTAAGGATAATTCTTCTGCAGCGGAAAATTCCGCCCCAGAAGTAATATTTTTGATATAATTCCGCGACAGAAGACCTTTGCGCATGCGCAACCTTCGGCGCATGCGCACTGTCCAAACTGCGTTACTTCTATCAATTGGCGTAGTGAGGGTCGGTTATGGTGAGATTAGGCGTTGTGAGGGTCGGTTAGGGTCAGTATTAGTCGTCATTAGATAAAATGCTAAGCACCTTCCGCCGCAGAAGTAATTTCTTCATGCGCTGCGTGGCGGAAAAAGGACGGAATGAGTCATTTTTGACCCATACAGTTTCATTGATAGAAAACATGTATTTTTAAGGATAATTCTTCTGCAGCGGAAAATTCCGCCCCAGAAGTAATATTTTTGATATAATTCCGTGACAGAAGACCTTTGCGCATGCGCAACCTTCGGCGCATGCGCACTGTCCAAACTGCGTTACTTCTATCAATTGGCGTAGTGAGGGTCGGTTATGGTGAGATTAGGCGTTGTGAGGGTCGGTTAGGGTCAGTATTAGTCGTCATTAGATAAAATGCTAAGCACCTTCCGCCGCAGAAGTAATTTCTTCATGCGCTGCGTGGCGGAAAAAGGACGGAATGAGTCATTTTTGACCCATACAGTTTCATTGATAGAAAACATGTATTTTTAAGGATAATTCTTCTGCAGCGGAAAATTCCGCCCCAGAAGTAATATTTTTGATATAATTCCGTGACAGAAGACCTTTGCGCATGCGCAACCTTCGGCGCATGCGCACTGTCCAAACTGCGTTACTTCTATCAATTGGCGTATTGAGGGTCGGTTATGGTGAGATTAGGCGTTGTGAGGGTCGGTTAGGGTTAGTCGTCATTAGATAAAATGCTAAACACCTTCCGCCGCAGAAGTAATTTCTTCATGCGCTGCGTGGCGGAATATTCCGGTATCTGAGACAGAGGCATCACTATCATTGTCTCACCGATTTCTTGAATCAAACGAAGGGCTTGGTTTGCTGTATGCATATAATCGTACATGACAACTCATTTTAGCGCAGCTATTGATAACCCTCAGATATAGCTGTTTTTATATCAATTGTGTTTGAAACAATAAACAAAACTGTTTACAAATGGCGGGAAGAACGTGAGTTTTGCAATGCCGTCATAAATAAGTAAGGTTTATATAAGATAAACACTAGAAAAATAGGCATTTGCAGTAATAGTTTCATGGGTCAAAAATGACCCCAATCCGTCCTTCTAGGTATTCGCTGTTCTAACTCCTATACCTGACCAGCTATTAATAAGATTTTTATTCTATGCCTTTGCGACCACAATGCCATAGATATCATAAAATATTTTCCTTTAATGTTTACTGGGTGCTACATGGCACGCTCGCAAAGTGCGCTATGGGTCAAAAATGACACATGCCGTCCTTCTAGTGTTAAGCGTGTATCGATCTTTGAGTTCTGCAATCCACGACGAGCAGGTACGCATGCACGCAAGAACATCCGACCGGCACCAGAAAGTATAAAACCTGGTACAGAGACATGCTCATAGACAGTCGAACAAAGGTTATCGTTGAAACCAGAATTACATGATTTGCAACGTGCGTATATTGGTAAAAATATTCAAAGTCATGCTAGCTGTCCTCCTCTTTGGAATGTTGGTTGCAACAGCACAAGGTAATGATGTGTGCTGTCCTGACACTCAGAAATCACTGGACGGTCTCAAGTCGGATGTTGAAGACCTGAGAAAGTTCATCGAAGATCTTTATAAAAAGCTCGAAAAAGAGTTCAATTGGTCACCGTATCCGGATGGTTTGTAGACTGACTTTTATGTTTCTAGCAATGTCAACTGTTCTGATCCAAGGACTTACTTTAGCTCCGTTAAGCAATGAATTCGCCAATTGTAACATGCGGGTCGCCCAACAATGATCACTGCATAATTAAGCGTAATTTTTTTAAACAATATTTAAGGGGCTCATGCAAAACTTTTAGAGCAGTTTGAAATGTCATACTTAGCAGATCTTATTAACCAGATCAATGTATGGAGTACTGGTATCGCTGTAGGCGTCCAGCTTCTGAGCGTCATCCTAAGAAGCTGCATTAGTAACAACGTGGAAGGGATACGATGCAATCGACTGTTACAGCTTTTTTTAAAGTAGCCTAGAAGTTCTGTGATGTTAAACCTCACCAAGGATGGAGAAAATGTAGAACGTTACCGGTATTGATGCAGATGCTTTTCAGCCGATAATGAAGCTCGAGCTCGCAACCTTTTGCCTGATATAAATTCTCTCAATGACGGGGCCGATCACAGAGCAAAGTATTGCCCAACTTTGCGATCTCGGGTACGAAATGAAGGAAAGTAGGCTATGTCAAACGGGTTGTCGAGCCAAGATTCACCGAAAGCAAAACTATCCATTGCGTGATCCAATAGTTTAGTTTGAAGAGAAGCTGACTTATTCCTGACTGAATTAGTAATAAGGTGATGGAACTTGATAGTTTAGACGACAAGTACAAGTGTTCAGCTCAAGAAAGAAGTAGTAGAAGGTAAAAAGACTGTAGCAGAAAGTAAGCGATATATGATTCAGATCAATAATATATGCTGATAGGTAGTAATGGAGCATTGTAGAGAAACAGAGCGGATAAGAAAGACGTATTCGACATGACCGATTGGATAAGGTGAACGGAACAGCTACAAGTTGAGTGTTAATAATATCGAGCAGTATGTAGGCCTACCGGCAAAGAATTGAGAAAATCCATGGCTGAGTAGGCTAGAAAGTAACAAAGCTAGGTGCAGTGAGTCAATGGATGGTTCTAGGACGTTTCGTCAACGGACGATTCGTCAACGGACTGTTCGTCAAGGACTATACGTCAAGTGGACGATTCGTCAAGTGGACGATTCGTCAACGGACGATTCGTCAAAGGACTGTTCGTTCAGAGGAAATAATAAACATTTTCCAGTGTAATCAAAAGATATTATATAATTATAGCCTAGTTGTGGAGATTTTGTTCTCGCTTGGGGAGGTTTATGTAAGCTATTTACAACCGGGCAGAGTGGGTGTGTGTTTCTCCCATTGCAGGTGGCGGTTAGACGCCTCTGCTCGCGAAAATAATTAGTCGCAATGTAATTTGTATATTGCAGGCTGCTTCAAAACATTAATGAATCGGAATTACTTATCTGGTTGTCAATTTTCTCTACCATCTATCTACTCGTCGAATTGAAATACTAGCACCCTGTAACCTATGCACAGGAGTAAATCAATGGACTGATAATTGAAAAACAGTGTAATCACGATTCATTAATGTTTTGAAGCAGCCTGCAATATACTAATTACATTGCGACTAATTATTTTCGCGAGCAGAGGCGTCTAACCGCCACCTGCAATGGGAGAAACACACACCCACTCTGCCCGGTTGTATTCATTATTGTTGTATTGCAGACCATTATATGCAGTGGCGGCGCTAAGGTAGGTCGCAGCAGGTCATTTGACCTGCTTATTTCACTCCCGACCTGCTTAGTGACCTGCTTAAAAATCTTGGGAATTTTTAATATTTTTCTTTACATTTCAAACATCAACATGTGTCATTATTGCAATTATTTAGATCTAATCGACTTTTTACGATCTATGTCAATAGAAGTCTATGTTGTTATAAACCTTAAATTGAAATACTGAAGTAGGCCTACTTAATCTTTGCCGCCGTTTCACAAAATTTTGTGGAAATAAATACAATTAATAGTGCGTCGTTGATTACCTTGCGAATAGAAACTAACCTATTTAAGTTGTTTACGAATAGCATCAAAGTTATATACATTAGCAAAGAAATTAATAACTAACAATAAGGCGCTGCAACATTGAAGATTTCTTCGGAAATAAATCTTGCGAAAAACGCATTAATGCAGACGAAATAACATAATCGCCGATTGCCCATATTTCGCAACAGATCTTTATGAGTGTTTTTATATTTAACAGTCTTATTCCTCTTAAGTTAATGCTCAGTCACTTAAGGATAATGTTTTCTGTTTCAGTAGACTAAATATTTGAACATAATGCGACTATGCAGTTTATTTCTAAACAAATCAATGGAACTCTTTTTATAACACATCGCAATTTGTTTTCATTTTGATCACAATTCCAATTTTTCTGTGTCGCTGGCTTTTAAAAAAAAATATGAATTATCATTGTACTTGAAAATTAGGACGGTTGTTCCTAAAAGGATATGCTAGTGAAAGTGTACGTCTGTATTTTAAAATAATATCTTATGCATTTGAAGATTTCTCATCCTTACTTACCGCCGTCCTGAACTTTGGAAATTCCATTTGGAACAGACTGGGTATTTGAATTGAAATACGTTGCTTGAAGAGGAATCTGATCTACCTAACAACTTGTAAAATATTAATAAATGTTCATAACTAAATTTGTAGATTTTTGCTAAGCAAAATAAATGTATTGTTTTAGTTTCCTGCCCTCGCGGTTTCACATATCTGCCATTGGCTAAAAGTTGTTACCAGGTTGTCTATGAAAGTCACAACTGGACCTCAGCGGCAAAGAAATGTCGGGATTTAGGCCGTGGAACTCACTTGGTTGCCATCACAAGCGAAGCAGAAAACAACGCATTGAAGACATTCCTTGGAACAGAACTTTCAAGTATGTACAGTTGTACACGTGTGAGCGCTGTGAACATGATTGCTCAATATTCGGAAATTCTCTTTCCAAAAACGCATGAATATATATAGCCTACATATATATATATGTGTGTGTGTGCATGCATGTATGCATTTATGTATTCTATTCTATTCTATTTACGGACTTATAAAGCGCCTCTCACAATACAACCTAATCAGAGGCGCTTCCAGTGCGATAGGCCCCTCGAAAAAAGAAAAATCTTAAGAGAATGAGCAGAAATGTCCAGTGGAGATCCGAGTCCGGTTGTCAGACAGAACAGAGAGAGAGAGAGGAGGGAGAAGAGGATGAATGTACGAGTTTCTTCGCACCAGACTTCATTATTTAATATTTCTATTATTGTTTGAGCTCATTAATACAATAGACCTGACCGTATTCAAATACGACTGAGCTCAGATACTGAGTCATGAATATTACTTTAAATAAATGATTAGGCCCTACGTATGATTATACAGAGCAAGTAATATTAATTTTGAGTTAAGAGCTTTAATTGAAAAATTTCAATATTCAATAAAAATGTAGGCCTACTCCATTCACTACTGCGATTGTTCATTCTACTAAGCCCACAAGGTTCGATTTATACTTGTAACCTATAATACGAATAGCCCTAAAAATGCATTCTTTAACAATAGTAATAAATAAAGCTTGCACTCATTAATTTTCAGAAACACAATAAATGCAAATACATGTTTTTACATGTATTTGAACTTTTTTTATAGGTTTAATGTACGAAAATACAATACGATGTTTTTAGAGGCTGAATGTACGAAAATACAATACAATGTTTTTACAGAAATTGTGGGAGACACTCCTTGCGTATCGAGAGAAAAGCCTTTTCTTGGATATGTGCTTTGGACAAGTGGTCAACGAATGATCGAAAACAGCTGTCAAAGTAATTTCGTATGGAAACCATTAAGTGACGAAAAGTTGCCACTTGTATTCACCAACTGGAAAGGAGGCGAACCTAACTGCGGTGGCAACAAAGAATTCTGCCTTCATATTTGGCCCAAAGAGAATTATAATTGGAACGATGACTTGTGCACCTTGAAGATGTGTCCATTGTGCGAGTACAAGCCTTGATAATTAGGCCTAGTTGAAATGAGATTCGGTTTCACGCGACCTCCGAATGGGCTAATGATAAGAATTTATACTGGAGTCAAATTATATCGAACTATTATTATATAGTAAATCTTCGAACTTATTAACAAATTCATTTAGTTTTTCTTAGACTTTAAATTAAAGAGCAGATTTAAAAACAAATATTGCAACATCTGTTGCTTATTTTCTGTTTTAAATAAAAATTGAAACGTATTACATGTGAACTTTTTGTGTACGAGAACAGATCGGTCATCATTCAAGTCTGAATATCGTAGGCCCTATGTCGAGGCGTAGGCCTACTCAATACTCATGGCAAATAATACTATTGCAGCCCGCGCTACTTGATGACGAGTAGGCCCTATATGGCAAGTTATGGTCGAATTGCTTTAACCTTCATGTCATCTCTTATTGTGCTGTAAGTAAACTGAGACGACTTGCGTAGTGTCTAACCTAGCCCAAACTTAGTAAATAAGCATCATGTCCCTAGCTGTGAAAATTAACCAAAATATTTCATCATAAATATTCCTGATTGCTGACTGACTACCTGGAAGCAGTAGTGACCTTAGAATTAATGAACAGATTATGCAGTCTATCCGTATGTTGTTATGCATTTCATTTGAATTGTATTAAAAATATTATACAAGCGTATCTGGCTTAATTAATTAGTGTTAACAAAATTTCTGCCTATTTTTATGTCTTGTTAATTTCTTTGCAATGAGAGCTAATCAAATATTATACTGAAAACCACGTTTGTTTTTGATTTATCTATTCACGTTAGAGAACCATTAATCTAAGCAGTTTTAAAATTAGCAGTTCAATGATTTTCTCCAGAAACCTACACAAAAGTGTTTGTATTTCAGCTCACTGAATACATAGCAGCAGAGAAAATGTAACATTACGCAGTGTAACTGTTAAAAATTACTTTGAAACAGCTTGTAATCTACTAGTTATATTGTGGATAATTTGATTAGTGAGAGTTTGTGTAAAGTACCTAACTGAATAGAGATCATGCCACACCGACTGCATTACTCAGAGGATCGAAATCATCACGTATCAGAACTTTGGGAAACCCAGTTCATTTAACTTCGTAACCGTCCAATAGACTTGCCTAATCTGCACCACTGCTTCCCTGACGTCTCTGTCTCCCAGTACGTTTCTCTGTGCGATCTGGGATGACCAGGACCAGTAATTGAGCTTCTCAGAGCATGTGAAGAATGTTTGTCGACCGTGATTTCACAATCTGCACCAGATTCGCACAGCACGAGGTCGCTCGCAACTCAGGTCGCCACAACCATGATGTATGTATGCATTAACCAGGGTTGACTATGGCAATATCAATTATGCAGGCCTAACTCTTTCCTACATTAAGCGACTCCAATCAATTGTAAATGCTGCGGCTCGGCTGATTGGCTCATTAACTAATTTGTTTATATTATTATGTCCATTTTCATGAAGGAGGAATTGCATAGGTTGCCTATGCAAAAAGCATTGTATAGCATCTAAGCATTTGTGAAGAACATCTAGCAGGTTGAAACGTTTCAGATGCGCTCCCTGCAGTGAGCAAGGCCCGATAGAAGAAGTAGATTTCAAGAAAAGCGAAATTAGAACTAAGACGGTCAGATAAAATTGTAGAGTGAGCAGATAGAGAAAGCGCATTCCAAAGTAAGGGACCAATTGAACCAAACGATCGGGGTTTGCGGTCTAATTATCCAACTTGGTTGAGAGTTGCATAAGAGAAGTTTTTAAAAGAATTGAGCTGCAGTCGATTGCGCCTCATCTAGGCAGTGATGTTGCTAATGTATGCAGCTCGTTAAGATATACCAGTAGACGTTAACACTTGCAGTAACACCAGGACGATAGAAATAAATAAGTTTTCATATTATAACAGTTTATGTTGTTAGTCTACAAACCATTTTGAATTGATGATAGTTTTAACTGTTGCCCAGTTTCTGAACCGACATCTTCGATGAGCTCTCCTTGACGTGCCTCATCATCGGTTTCTGCACCAGCATCTTCGATGAGCGCTTCTTGCAATGCCTCCTCTTCCGACTTGACATCTACCAGTGAAGTCTGATCTGCTGCTGTCAGTGTTGAAACCAACAGCCCACAGAGAAGGAATGCGCGCGCAAATTGGAACATCTTTCGCACGTTGCAGGTCGTCCCTACTGCAATTTTTCAATAAGCGACAAAACTCCGCTCAACGGTCTATGAGTATGTCTTGATACCAGGTTTTATACTCTCTGATATGGTCTGATTCCGCTAAGTGCAAGTGTACCTTCGGGCTCGCATGCAGCCTGCAACGTTCGACAGATGATAAACTGACGGTTAAATTAATGGCGACTTACATGTAAGTAGCTATGAAGACCTGGATTATATTTATTATAGAGATGCGAATTCAGAAAAGCATGTGGCATTTAAGGATATATGGCCATGTAAGACCCATATATCTATAGAACATTTTTTTATGATTATGACTAATTATGATGATTGAGTTGATAATCAACCTTAAAGTGACTGATGATTAATCAATAGGCTCAGCAATTGGAGCTGAAGGACTTCTTCAAGTTCAATACAAAACAGACTTATAAGAGGTGGATCAAATCCGTACTCTCCGTGTGACTGACAAGTCGGACGCGCTCTCAACATTTTGTATTGTATTGTATTTGAACACTTGTTATAGCGCCATAGGCGGAGACTTGGTCTTGGGTTTGGGGGGGACGGCTGAAGGAGCGGCCGAAGGACGATCGGCGAGGCGCGCAGCGCCGAGCAGGGGGAGGGGTTTGGGGAGGGGATGTGCCCTCCCCATCTAAAATTTTTTGAATTTCCACACTGTAATGGTAGCATTTTAAGCTGTCATCTGAACAAAATTGCTCTATAATTTGAGTGCTGATAGGAACCAGCTGTCACTCGTAGCTTACATGTAGTTTGAGTCGTGTTTGAGTTTGGGGAGGGTTTGAGGAGGGATGTGACCTCCTCCCCTATTTAAATTTTTGAATTTCTACACTGTAATGGTAGCATTTTAAGCTGTCATCTGAACAAAATTGCTTTATAATTTGACTGCTGATAAGAACCAGCTGTCACTGTAGCTTACATGTAGTTTGAGTCGTGTTTGAGTTTGGGGAGGGGTTTGGGAGGGATGTGACCCTCCCCTATTTAAATTTTTTGAATTTCTACACTGTAATGGTAGCATTTTAAGCTGTAATCTGAACAAAATTGCTCTATAATTTGACTGCTGATAAGAACCAGCTGTCACTGTAGCTTATATGTAGTTTGAGTCGTGTTTGAGTTTGGGGAGGGGTTTGGGGAGGGATGTGACCCCTCCCCTATTTAAATTTTTGAATTTCTACACTGTAATGGTAGCATTTTAAGCTGTAATCTGAACAAAATTGCTCTATAATTTGAGTGCTGATAAGAACCAGCTGTCACTCAGTAGCTTATATGTAGTTTGAGTCGTGTTTGAATTTGGGGAGGGGTTTGGGGAGGGGAAGTGACCTCTCCCTGTTTAAAAATTTTGAATTTCCACACTGTAATGGTAGCATTTTAAGATGTCATCTGAACAAAATAGCTATTATTATTATATTCATGAAATATTTCAGAAATATTGGGGGGGGATATAAGCAGCTCCGTCCCCCACCTCAAGTTTTGGGGGGACCGTCCCCCTGTCCCCCCTAAGTCTCCGCCCCTGTATAGCGCCCCCTACCAGATTTCCCATTCAGAGGCGCTCCTGACTACTGCGCAGACGCTGAATGGGAGTTTCACGCCGAAGCGCATGAGCAATTGCGAGTGAAGGACTTGCCCAGGGTCCCTACGCGGCGACTTTGAGGTGGATTCGAACCCGCAACCCTCCAGCTGCAAGGCACCGAACATACCCCCAAACCACCGCGCCCCAGTTGTATTGTAATGTGTTGTATTGTATTGTATTGTACTCCACGTTTATATTGCGTAGGCCTACTTGATATATTTATGGGCTGCAGTGACTCTGCCCCCTTGGGACACGAAGACTTGTCTACCCACCTAATGTTTTTGGTGGAAGTCGACCATGTTAGTGTCTTCCAATAGGCCTACATATAGTTCTAAGTTTTTATTGATCTCATAATTAATTTGCATTAGATTTATTGCCTCTGTCGCGACTGTTACCGTAAGCTCCACTCTGTTGCTCGCACGCTTCAGCCACCCGCATTCATTCCTTCATTACAGCCCGAATTGATTACTGCTGTCCAATCTATTTTGGCCTCCCAGCTGCGCGGTTGGGGTGCATAAACCGGCTCTGCTGCACGCCACATTGGACGCATCCCCCAGATCTGGACACGTCTCTGGCTACATGATGGACGTGCTGCACTGGCTCCCCTGCAGCAGCGTATCGCATACGGGATTGCCGCTTTGGTATGGCGGTGCCTGTTGAGACTTGCCCCAGTCTATATTCGTGAGCTCTGCTGTCCTACCTCACGTGCGCTGGGTCCAGTGGCGTAACGAATGGGGGGCAGGTAGCCTACAGTGGGGCACAGTACTATGACACTTCTGGACTTGCCTCACTCCTTGCGGAGCACGCGGTCCTGGGTCAGCTTTACGCAGATGACATTCAGGCATACTTGCACTGTCTGTCATCAAATGCCACCTCTGCAGTCCGAGCTATGAGTCGGACACTGGATGCTTTGGGGATGTGGATGTCGTCAAACCGCCTTCGCCTTAATTCGGCAAAGACTAAATTCATTTGGCTGGGCACCCGGCAGCAGCTTGCTAAGCTTAATTTAGACACCCTTGCCGCTGAATTCCCCAGTTACACTTTCTCTACTACTGTTCGGGACCTTGGCCTCCTACTGGACCAAGAACTTACTCTTGCTCCTCATCTCCATAGTCTTAGTCGCAATTGCTTTTACCAGTTGCGTCAGCTTCGCACCGTCGCACGCTCACTGGCACCCAGTGCTGCAACCACTTTACTGCATTCCTTTGTCTGTGCTCGACTTGACATCTGCTCTTCTCTTTACTCTGGTCTACCGTCTGGTCGTCTGGCGTGCCTCGACCGGGTGCTCCGCTCTGCGGGCGCGCCTTATTGGCCGAATACCCAAATTCGGCCATGTGTCTAACTACATGCTGGAAACCTTACACTGGCTCCCTATCCGTCAGCGCATTGCGTACAGGATCGCCTCCCTGGTGTGGCGATGTCAGTTGGGCCTTGCCCCATCCTATCTGCGGGACCTCTGTAGTCCCGTATCGGGCACCCAGGGTAATCGCTCCTCTGCTCCTCTGGGAGGGGGTGCTCATAGTCCCGTTTGCCCGCACAGCTGGCAATGCAAAATCGTGCTTTCTCAGTGGTGGGCCCGACCGTCTGGAATGGGCTGCCCTTGGAATTGCGCCTGCTTCCAAGAACGCTCTCTGACTTATTCTATGTTAACCTGAAAACTGTTCTTTTTGGCCGTGCTGGAGTCGGGGAGCACCTCTGAGTAGTTCCCTTGAAGAGGTGCTATATAAATGTCCTGAATGAATGAATGAATGAATGAAGAACGATTAAAAGTCAACAAGAAGATTAAAAGGGGGTGTAGTCATCAACCCTTGCCCCTGGGCGCTGAACCCCTTCGTTACGCCACTGCCTGGGTCGCTCCCTCGCTCCGCTCTACCGAGCAGGGTGTGCTCCTCGTCCCTTTCGCCGGTACATCTGCTAGGGAGAAAATCGCATTTTCAGTCGTCGGTCAAACGCTTTAGAATGGGTTCCCTAGGCGCTGTGCTTGCTCACGGCCTTCTATTTAAAAATACTTAACGAGTAATTTAAATATGGGTAACATGACGAAATGAAATTTAATCAGTAGGTTGACTAGGCGTAATAATAAAATATAAAAGCGAAACCCATAATCAACATACCGAGCACGAAGTACATGATTATATTCGTGTTTATTGTTAATTCAATCTGACACACCGCAGTATGATTACAGGTCATAGTGTGAACGGATGATTACAAGTTATTACAGGAGTCGAATTTAACTGCATTATAGCCATGCAAGGCTACCATCTGTCTTACTGCTCATTTACCAACACCACCTAGCGAATGGAAGGCTGAGTGGACTGTTCGGAGGGTATCGGGAATCGCTCCCGCTTCCAAACGCTACAAATACTGAAATCGTAAGAAGACAACTGGACTCTGATAAATTATGACGCAGCCCTCGTGTACAAGCTTGCGCCCTGCATTTAGGCCTGGAGTAGCGTTTTACACATGTTGAGTTTACGATTACGATGCGATAACGATTACGAAATATTCACCCAGCGATTCAAGTAGGACATGGTCCCCACATCGACATCGAATGCCAAAATAGGAGGTTCAAACCTTAAATAGACTTCTCCGGCGTGGGTGTGGTCACGTGACATCCTCGGGTCTCCTAAATCGATTTCGCAGAGTCCATTACAAAGGTCGTCCATCGCGATACCAAGGGCGAGAGACCCGTCTGCATGGAAGATGATACATTGCTTCGACCGGAAACCACGGCGAACTAATTTGAAAGGACCAAATTCTGTCAGGGATCAAGCATATACGCTGCTTATTCCGAAAGGAGACCTGCCCACGCTAAATATCAAAACCCATTTGAGCAGCGCCAAGGCCTCATCTACAACGCTATTATTTTTAAATGAGAAAAATTACTAGCACAGTGTACGTTGGATACGGTGCCCGGTACCCAAGTTGTAAGAATGCTCGGTCTGTAACGCGGTGTGTATAGTTTTGATCCTCGCCTGGGGCGGTCATTGTGCAAATACCCTTCAATCACAATGGTTATAGCTTCGTGCCTCATATTCGGAAGAAGAAGAAGAGAAACAAGGTATTTTATTTTCTTAGTTCCTCTTTTCTTCTTTTCACCACATTCTTCCTCTTCTTCGTCTTCTGCTTATCAACCTACATGTACTTCTTTTTCTCCTCCTGAGTGTAGCTTGAAGAATACAACTTTAACTAATTAATTCTAACGGCAATTAATTGTCTCTTCTGAATAACGAATAATCAGTAGACCTACTGCTCAATAGGGTTGCAAAAGTTAATGTCATCGACATAAATCTTAACTGAAGATAGTCTCCGCTTGCGAGAAGAATGATTTAGACGGGTCATAAATTCATACACTTCTTTCACTTCAAGCCCCTGTGCCGTTGCGATAAGCCGATACGAAACGTAGGCCTATATTCCGTCCGATTAAATGATTATCTCTGTGAGAGATAATTACATTCATAAAACGACTATTGATTGATTTAGGTCTGCACTTCTAGGTTAGATAATTATATCGGATCAGTTTGATGCAGTTTATTGATCAACCCTAGATACACACTGCACATTAATATCTATCTCCCTGATTATGGGCTTCAGTTAATGAACTCAGACACGAAGACATATTGATTAAGAAGATCCTCATCTAATCCTAATCGATCATTGCACTATCAAGATCGTGACAGCAGTGATGACACCGGTCTCTGTTGCTGTCTGAAACGCTTCTTCGGGCTTATTGTTCGCGCTCTAAAAGGTAAAGACCATCGAAGAACCCCGTTGGCCGCAATGAACAAGCCTCTGAGAGATTGAAGAAGATCATGATGGTCGACCTAGGATTAGGACAGCTCAATGCAGGACATTGTGACGTCACGTTGTGGACACTACTACACCCAGCTGAGATAGGCACCAGAGTGACACTAATGTTTGTATGTATGCATGCATGATATTTACTTTAGTTATCTAGGCCTAAATTTACGTGCTGGTATGTATGTGTAAACGTATGTACGTACATTCGTACGTATGTATGTATGTATGTATGTCTGCATGTATATGTAATACTATGTATGTATATATGAATGCATGCATTGCATGAATATATGTATGTATGTATGTATGACATGTTTGCATGCTTGAATGAATGTATGTATGTATGCGTATGTATGTATGTATTGTATTGTATTGCATTATATTGTATCTGGCATTTATAAAGCGCCTCTAGCAGTATATTCAGAGGCGCTTCCAGCGTGAGCACTCCGAGGAAACAGAAAAGTTTTCAAGCATCGAACCGAAGTGGATAAACCACCTGCAGTAGGTATGTATGTATGTATGTATGTATGTATGTATGTATGTATTCATTCATTCATTCATTTAAGATATTTATATAGCGCCCCTTCAAGATTTCTACTCAGAGGCGCTCCCGACTACAGCGCGGACACTGAATCGGAGTTTCACGCCGAAGCGCATGAGCAATTGCGAGTGAAGGACTTGCCCAGGGTCCCTACGCGGCGGCCTGAGGTGGATTCGAACCCGCAACCCTCCGGCTGCAAGGCACCGAACATACCCCTACGCCACCGCGCCCCATGCCAGTATGTATGTATGTATGTATGTATGTATGTATGTACGTATGTATGTATGTATGTATGTATGTATGTATGTATGTATGTATGTATGTATGTATGTATGTATGTATGCATGCATGCATGTATATGTATGTATTATATAGGCATGTATGTAGACTTTCTCTTAGTAATGTGGTTTTACTAATTTCCAATACTAATCAACAATTATTTGGACCTATTATGCTACAACATAGTAATACCTGAAATTATTATACCACTAGAAAGAAATTGAAAAAAATGTGTGATTACCTAAGTTATATAATGCCAAACGTTACTGGTGTTACTAATACATGCACTCCGAATACTAGCTTAAACGGCTGAATTTCAAAATGCATGTAACAGAGTACCCTGGGCTCGAGGACACGGGCGGACAGTTGCCCGGTGGAAGGGGCGAAGAAGACGGAACGCAGTCCGTTTCAGCGTGTACTGACCCCTGACCTTCAGGATGCCTCATTTATGTATTTATTTATTCAGTGTCTCTATATAATATTATAATGACAAAGCATCAGCCGATGGCGATTAGCAATTGAAGGGTTCAGAGCAATAACCAGGTATGTCGGAAATTATGAGTTTTGGGAAAATGGCTTCAAAGATCTGCCGGATGCACAATTCCATATTATGTTGACATATTTGTTTTTCAAAGATGACTATAAAAAATATTCGGAACTCCACGAAATTTACAGGGTAAATGTCCTTTACTCACAATAATTATTATTGTGAGTAAAGGACATGTTTAGGTTTCTAAAATGAAAAGGTCTCAGAGAAGATTCGAACCAATACTATTCGCGTTGCAAACCAGCACTCTGACCCTACCTATCAGTTACATTGACAACGAACTGCTTCGTTTGTCAGTAACCCTCCGCCCCCTGTCCTTCCGAGCGGTACCATTGTAACCCTCGATTGAGAAGCAGTTACATTGTTTTGTCTGAACCATCTGCATTGGCTTCCAGTCACGCAAATCGATTAGCCAAGGAAACTCATCAGGTCGCAATAAGAAAAATGCGTCCATACCTCAGAAGACAGAGGATGGGACTTAAGAAGGGCAATTGAACTCGCAAGAGTCCGGCCGAAATGGAGAAGTTTTGTTAGAGCCTCATCGTCAGCGAATACTTGACGGAGGAGAAAGAAAGAAGGAGAAGAAGAAGTCCATACCTAAACGTTAACTCTAAACTGTTTCCCGTGTTTAATATAGACACCTTAGAACCCCAGGACCGTTGACGCCAGATTTTATCTTATCGCATATAGGCTAACTTATACAACCTGGCAGACCTGCAAGCTAATGCCTGCTATACTAGACCAAATCAATCTAGAAATGAGAAGCTCTGTCAGTGCCGCCCTCCAATTAAGCCTCAAGTATGAGACGTTTGATCAATCTATCATCTTCGACCTTGTCTAACGTCGCCCTAATAATATCTTGGAGAGCAAGCCGTGATACGTCCAGAGTCGATTGCTTCACTAAAGTCTTAGGTCAGTTTGAGCAGAAACGTTTCCGTTGAATGTCCCTTCCTGAACTCTAATTGTGATTTTGACACATCATCACTTACTTCTAGATAGTGCGCTATCTGCTGAACCATGAACTTCTCGACGACCTTTGATATAAATGTAAGGTCCAAGATTGGCCCGAAATTGCTGACATTTTCTGGATCCAGTCTCGGCTTTTTCAACGAAGTTAAAACAATTTCTTCCTTGTGAAATGCTGACAGAACTCCTTCGGCCAGCGATTATGAATTGCAGAGATGCGCAGAGAAAGGCAACAAATTCATGACGAATGAAGGTTGGCAAAGGGTCAATCAAAGTGCACTTCTTGGTGAAGAAGATAGTCTAAGCCTTTTCAGTGCTTATCCATCCATCCACCGTTTTGAACCGATCCAAGTGGCAACGAGTTTACGCATGTGTTTATGCATGTGTTTATGCATGAGTTTATGCATGTGTTTATGCATGTGTTTATGCATGTGTTTATGCATGTGTTTATGCATGTGTTTATGCATGTGTTTACGCATGTGTTTATGCATGTGTTTATGCATGTGTTTATGCATGTGTTTATGCATGTGTTTATGCATGTGTTTATGCATGTGTTTATGCATGTGTTTATGCATGTGTTTATGCATGTGTTTATGCATGTGTTGTTGAAACTGATCTTTTTGTCTTCTGGCGAACATCATAGCTTTTTATTAATCAGTTACAGCTGCAGATAATCGTCTGCTGTAAACGAAAGACACCAGCTCCTTTCGGTTTACCACAGAGCGACTCTGTTATCGATACTCTACTATATGCTTGTTATTAACGGTCGACCTGAATAATGTCATCACAGCTCTGGTAGCGCGGTTACACCATTATACGACGATGATATTCAATTGTAGAGAGCTTGTCACCCATCCAATGCGCTTGCCAAATTGTTGTTTACGCAGGATAGCGTGGCAGAAGTTCAGTCATGGATGTCTTCCAATCGGTTCCAGTTGAGTAGGGGAGAGTCTGCACCCTTGATCCTAAAGCACCCTTGATCCTAATGGGTTTTTTCCGTACTTACTTACTTAATATCACCGAGCAGTGAGCAAAACTATTAAAATATTTAATTCGACGTCACTTAATGTGTCTCAGAGAGGATTTGAGCCATTGTTCTATTTTTATTGGAAAAGTTAGTTTTTGTTGGTAAAAAGTAATTTTTTCACTGTTTTGACGAACCTCACTTTTTGGATATTTGTGTTAGGGGAGTAATTTTGCTGATATAGCTTTGAACATATTTTGTTTCAGTGTAGTACAAACAACTTTGCAGGGTTCTAGGTGATGTTTATAAAAAGTTATTATGCATATTGTAAAAATAGTACAGTGTTGCACCCTTGATCCCTATGTGCATATGCACCCTTGATCCTAGAAATTAACTATAAATTTATCATATGCACCCTTGATCCTATGGGATCAAGGGTGCATATGATAAATTTATAGTTAAATTCTATTAAATGTTAAAAAGTTAAGCTAAAGTTACAAAATACAGTTAAAATACAAACAAAATGTAAGTTTTAAGCATACTTGTGCTTAGTTTTGAAATTGGAAAAAACATTGATGATGACGATCATGATGATCATGAAGATCTCGGTGTTCAAAATCTCGAGTAAGCCTATCTGACAGTACAGATGTTGTCTTTCAGGCAGTATAAGATCTAATATAGTTATGTTCTTTTTGTAATCAACATTAAAATATTACTGTTAATGACAAAACAGCTTTTTGTTGGATAAACCAGCATCAGGATCAAATGAGCAAACATAGGATCAAGGGTGCATATAAGTGGGATCAAGGGTGCATACATACATGCACCCTTGATCCCATCTGAGTCACCTTCGTTTTTGGCACATAACATGTTAAAAATGATGGAATGAAAGAACATTGAATATAAAGTTAGATTGACAATAAAATTATCTATTAGACACATTCGATCCAAATTAAAAAATGTTCCTACTCCAGCCGTTCTTTAAGATCGACGAATTAAGCGACTGAGTCGCGATATCCTGACTGAAACCGTGACCTAGATGTGCTACTGGATGACCACTCTGACCAGTAGCCACGTGAACTCTCTCTGCATGTCCTGCTAATGTCAGTATGACAATATTCCCATATTCATTTCATAAGAGTTTTCGGTAAAAGCAGCAGTTGTGTATAAAAGAAACGCCTCCAGGGCGATTTAACATGTGGACTTAGAAGTGAAATAATTCTTTGCGAACTGCATAGAAGAAAAGATTTAAAGGCATACTTGAAAAGAGTTTTTCGAAGTTTGCAATTTCAATAGAGGCCACGTACTGCGTTTGCCTAACTTAGAAGTACCGACATTTTAATTTAGCTATTACTTCTATTAAAACCAATGGTACAGTCTGGTTTATTGATGCTTTTTATAACACTGACAAAAATTGATTAATTCTAAGACAGGCAAAACAAGATTATTTAATGAGTTTAAAGTGGGGTGACACACTACGAATCAGCTTAACTATAGCCCAGCAAGAGTTGTGATGTATACGTTAAAATAATTGCACTATAACGATCCGCATAGCCTACTCTCTTTGGGTAGGCTCTAGACTCTAGAAGTGAAAGAGTCTAGAGTCTAGAGTTTATATTGCCTCATGTACAATATCCAGCATCGAAGGGTAAGCGACATGTTCTCACAGACAACGCGTACACATTTTACTAGTTTTAGTTTTATTTCAACCAGAATACAAGCGATAGTTCAAGCTGTATTTTTAAGTGACTCCCTTGAAGTCTTAGGTAAGCTCAAATTTAAAGAATAAATAAGAGTAAAGACTTTTCCAATAAACAGTTTGTAACGATTTGCGTTCAGAACGACTTTTTCCAGTACAAACACAATTTTGAGATAAATCAATGCTTACTAAATTAAAAAAATCACTTCTAGAGTTTTAAATAAGTTGTCTTCATCATCGCTTCTATGGAATAACACCAAGAAAGGTTTTGAAAAACGTAATCTGTTTAAAACTATTTAGGTGTGTATTGGCACACTGGACAAATCTTCACGGTGCACGGTATATCGTTCCAACCGAAGTCCTTTTTGGCCCAAAGATGCGTACAGACTTCATTGCTGGATCCGGATCTGCAGCTTGGTTCACCTGGCAGCCAATTAGTGTAGTTGAATGGCGGCTGTTCAACACTTGATAGTTTCCACACGAACGAACTTTTACAGTTGTTTACGATCTTACGTTGACCACATGTCCAAAAAAAACTCCCAAGGTCAGACCATTCTTTCGCTACGCAGGCGGTGCTACCTGTATTGTCTTTAAAAACATACGCATTTGCAGTTATCGTTCTCCTGGAAGTAGGCTAGTGCAGAATCTAATAAATATTGGCTGAAAGATTATACACTGTGAACGATATTTATATACTATATAGATACAAAATAATGTCAAAGCAAATTTCTTAAGAGCCAATAGTGCTGTAGTCACTAATAGCCTGAGTGTAGGATAATTAAGCGGTAATTTCAATTCAAGCAGAATGTGTAGAAACCTCTAAAACATTGAACAGTCAGCTTGATATCAAAATGTAGACAAAAAGCTCATTACACAAAAATTATCTGTTCCTGCATACCTTTACAGAATCATTGTTTCGAAGCAAAATTTATTATAAAAGTTTGTTGGGGCCAGGCACATTCTAACACGAACAGGTTTTAATAATTATGCTCAGGCACGTTCGAATACGAATAGTTCTTTTGAAGTCGATGATAACAAAGTTTCATTAAAACCTCAATTTTGAAAAATAATGTTCGGACGTACTTGAGAGATCTGAGGCAAGAAATTTCTTCAGTGCACTGTTTTCTGCTTCACTTGTAATGGCAACCAAGTGAGATCCACGGCCTAATTCCTGACATTTCTTACCAGCCGAGGTCCAATCATGACTTTCATAGACAACCTTGTAGCAACTTTTAGTCGACGGCAGATAAGTGAAACCAGGAAGACAGTGAACTGAAACAATACACTTTCTATTTAAAAAAAACTACTAATTCTGTAATAGACAAATTTACCAATATCTTACAATTTGCCAGTTAGATCAGGTGGTATAATTTCTATTCAGTAGAAGTATTTCATTTCAAACACCTAGTCGGCTCCAACTGGAATTTCCAACGTTCAAGAGGGAGGAATCCTCAACTGCACAGCAAATTATTTTAAAGTATACAAACTTATACTTTCACTACTATTACCGTTCAGAAACAATCTTTCTAAGATTCAAATACAATGAGAATTCGTTTTTATGCTAAGAGCCTGCAACAAAGAAACGCTGCAACTGTTTATAAATAAATTACAATAGATGTTTATTGCTTAATTATTTAATCTACTGTGACAAGAAACAATAATTACTATTAGCCTAAGTGCCTGAACATTAACTTAGGAGAAATAAAATTTAAAAAAAAATGAAAACAAGAGCATTGTTCCGCAGAAATCACATCCAAAAAAAGCATACGTACAAAACATCCAATTACAACTTAATCGATATCTGACTGATTGAACATTCACGTAACAGTTAATTAAAATAGTCAGTATTAATATATGGTTTATACATGCCAATATATAGGCCTACGTGTTCGTATATATATGTATGTATTTGCATGTATATATGTACGTATGTGTATGGATATATACGTAAGTATTTGTATGCCTATATATAATATATATTTATATATTTAATATTTATGCATGCATATAACAGGTTAGAAAATATTCAGTATGAATATATTGTTCATATATTTAGTCAAATATGTATGTGTATTAATAAATGTATGCATGTAAGTAGGCCTATGTATAAATTATCTATTTGTTTACGCATACATGTATATATGCATGCATGTGTGTATCTGTAATATTTTCATATGTTTATAATTATGTGGCCTCTTTATTTTTATACAGACTCTTAATTGCAGACATTAGAAGAGCGATTCAGCGCTTTTCAAGTACTTAATAAAAGCGCTGTCATCGTTAGCCTTCCTGCTGTTAGAGTCATTATCCAGAAAAAGATGACAAGAATGTAAAAAGAGTGGAACGCGGTGAATATAATGAACTGTGATGCAGTCCAGCCATATAAACGACGGTCGCATGTCTCATTCCATGCTTAGGATGAAGACGCTTATGTCCAAGTAGCCACATTATTTGTCCTTTTCTCAGCACATAAAATTAATCAATGTTTAGGCGACTGTCCTTTTCGATTCACTGATTCACTGGGGTAGACAATGATAGTCCATCGTTTGTGATTAGGTCTATTTAATTAGGATCTTGTAGTCTTTCATAAAATTTTCAACGATTTATATCTCCAGTTTATTTCTTCCACAAGTACAAAGTAATTGAGTACTTTGCAGCTGCTACAGAGCCTGTTCGTGATATTTTTAAATTAAATTTAAAGTATGGCGACTATGGCGTGCTGTGATTATGCCATTTTCAATTTGAATTCCATTGATTAACTTCTACGCCGATGTTACAGGTTGTTTGCATTTCAGATAGGCCTACGTAATTGCGAAACTCAAATGTTTGAAGCGGCTTGCTATCTACTAATTATGTTGCGGATAATTATTCTGTCGACACAGCGTCTATTTAAACTCGTTACAGAATACAAAAAATGCCGCACCGATTGCTTTGCAAATGATTGAAACATCATTTTCTAGAAATTAAATATATTTATCAGTTTGAATGAGTCTGAATGAACATTTAGCAATCTGGAGTCACTTATGACCATGAACAAATTAGATATTCTGTGTGTCGTGACTCATTTAGTCGGTTTTTTGGTCAATTAGTCAGTTGGTCGGTCTCACTTATATGACCAGCTATCTTTTCGCAGGCATATGGAAAAGTCACACGCGAGTGAATAAGCGAAAAGTGCAACAACAGACTTAATAAAGCTCAAATTCAGCATAAACTGAGTAACTCGATCAGCAGTTAACTAATCTTACATAAGCCTTTCATCTTACCTGAGCAATGCTTTAAACCCCTCGGGCTACCAAGGGGGGGTTGGAACGACCCCTAGGTTTTTTGCTTCGCAAACTTGTTCCATATGGAATATAATTTTGACATTTTAAGTAGCTGTAGCAGGATCATTTGCGCACATTTTGAGGCAACATCATGGAGGTATCTCACGCCATTCAAAAGTTACACCCGATATACCCTAGGTACCAGAGGGGGTCGATACAACCCCCCTAGTTTTTCGACTATAGCTTATTGACTAGTCTTCCTAGAAGAGAAACAAATATACCATTCTTTACTGGGAATGCAGGGCTTCATTTAGATACTTATATGTTTGTCTTTTGTAAACCGGAAGTGATCAAAATAAATAATAATACGCGTAATATGCGTAAAAATGGCTGAATGCAAGCACTCCCCTTAGTTTTTTATGTATCATTTATCTTCCTGGAAGAGAAACAAATATACCATTCTTTAGAGGGAATGTAGGGGCTTCATTTGCATACTTACATGTTTGTCTTTTGAAAACCGGAAGTGATCAAAATACATAATAATACGCGTAATCTGTGTGAAAATGGCTGAATGCAGCATCACAACGTAAACCGATATATATGTATGATGTATATTTATACGTATATAAACATATGTAGGGATGTATGTTTGTATCTTGGATACATAGATCAGCTTCAAAACACGCATAATTTTATATTTGTTTATCCAAAAAGTACAAAATGTACGCAATAATATAAAATATCGCTAATTAAGGGGGTTCCGTTCTTAAAAGTGATGTAATTTCGAGGTGTATTCACATAATGTACAACTTAATATACCATTCTGTGCAGAAATGCATGCTGAATCCAATGATGTATTACAAGTTATGATATGTGAAACCAAACACGAAATCCAGGGGGTCGTCTCAACCCCCTTGGTAGCCGATGTCGCCAAAAAATCCTTGGTATCCTGAGGGTTAGACAGCTTATTGAAAACTTAGTCAGCACCCTACTCACCAACATCTTCAGCACCATACGGAAGAACTCGCTACTGAACCACCTGAAGGATTTAAGTGATTGCACGTCATTTTATTCAAAAAATTATCGCAAATTTTACTTTGTTCTATTTAGTACTTTATTACCCCTGAAGGCAGAAAGAAACAAATCAAACATCACAACACATGCACAAAGCTGAACAAACATATTAAGTCAAACGCACAGACTGCGAAAATGTTCGTAAAAGTCATTTATACTGTTCTTATAGCTTTCCGTCTAATTTTGTAAAACGGTTGCATTTGCTACTATCATCCATTGACTCACTGCACCTGGCTTTGTTACTTTCTAGCTTCCTCAGCCATGGATTTTCTCAATTCTTTGCCGGTACATACTGCTCGATATTATTTTAACACTCCACTTATAGCTGTTCCATCCACGTTATCCAACCGAATGCTTCTTTCTTAACCGCTCTGTTTCTCTACAATGCTCCATTACTACCTATCAGCATATATTATTGATCTGAAACATATATCGCTTACTCTCTGCTACAGTCTTTTTTACTTTCTACTACTTCTTTCTTGAGCTGAACAGTGAACACTTGTCCTTGTCGTCTAAACTATCAAGTTCCGGCACCTTATTACCAACTAAGTCAGGAATAAGTCAGCTTCTCTTCAAACTACATGTTAACTATCGGATCACGCAATGGATATTCTTGCTTTCGGTGAAACTTGGCTCAACCCGTTTGAAATACTTTCCTTCATTTCGAACCCGGGATCGTAAAGCTGGGCAATACTTTGTGCTGTGATCGGCCCCGTCATTGAGAAAATCTATATCAGGCAAAAGGTTGAGAGATCGAACCTCATTATCGGCTGAAGAGCATCTGCATCAATACCGGTAAAATTCTAATATCTCCAGCCCTAGCGAGATCTAACATCACATAACTTTAAAAGGAGCTACAGTCGATTGCATCACATCCCTTCCACGTTGTTACTAAAGCAGCTTCTTAGGATGACGCTCAGAAGCTGGACGCCTACAGCGATACCAAAACCCCAGACATTGAGCTGGTTAATAAGATCTGACTGCAAAGTATGACATTTCAAACTGCTGACAAAGTTTTGCATGAGCCCCTTAAATATTGGCTTCGAAAATTATGCTTAATTATGCATTGATCATTAATTGGGTGACACGTAGGCTATGCTGCAATCGTCCAATTCATTGCGTAACGATGCTAATAAGTAAACATTTGGATTGGCACAGTTTACATTGCTAGAAACATAAAAGTCAGTCTACAAACCATCCGGATACGGTGACCACTTGAACTGATTTTCGAGCTTTGCATAAAGAACTTTGATGAGCTCTTTTAGGCCGTCAACATCCGATTTGAGATTGTCCAGTGTTTTCTAAGTGAAAGGACAGCACACTTGGCCTTGTGCTGTTGCAACCAACATTCCAAATAGGAGGAAAGCTACTTTGAACATTTTTCCCAAGTTGCGCACGTTGCCGGTCATGCAATTCTGCTTTCAACGATACACTTTGTTCGATTGTCTATGAGCATGACTTTGTACCATGTTTTTTACTTTATGATGCCAGTTCTTGCGTGCATGCGTAGCTGCTCGCCGTGGTCTGCAGAATTCAACGATCGATACACGCTTAACTGATGGTAAAAGTCGTGACGGCTGTGCAGGTAATTACATTTAGAATGGCTATCAATAACTGCAACAATTACTGCGGAGATGTGAATGCAGAAAAAACGTTTGGCAAAATTAAATTATACAGTTATACTCAATATATTATGAGCGGCATACGGGAAATAAGAATTTGTGCCAAATAACGCTCACTGTTGGGGGCGCTGAATCGTCGCTCATGTTCTTTCATTCAATAGGGCCTAGTTATGGTGTTTAGTAAATAAAATTTATGAACAAATCGAGTAGAAATTATTATTTCAAAATAAATGTTACACCACGTCTCTCCGTGCCAGCGTTGTCAATTGTATAGACGCTAGGGTATGTTCCCTTAAAGCCTTGGGAAAACAGCTGTTGAACTCCGCCACTACTCATACTCTGGCAGTGCCAGTCCCTAGACTGGATAAGGAGGAGGGCGACGCTAATGCTCTTTGCTATCACACAGTGTCGTTAAATTGAAACCACTACTTCTACAACAGCAGTTATTTTCATCCATATTTTCTGCACTCTGTGTCTATAATTATGTACATGTATACATTGTTATATCTAGCCACTGTCGTCTATTGAGTTGTGGCCAGACACTAGAAGCAGTGTTATGTAAGTTATGTTTGACAGTGTTTCGAAGGTGTGCTAAGACTTCGGCCATCTGGCCACAAACTTTGTCTGAGCTCAGAACATTATAGTCTAAAGTGACCTTGGCATTTAGCTTGGACGAGTTTAGTAGTGTTTAATCCTAGCCGAAAATTACATTTTGATATTGCTGTCTGGGTATGTCCTTAATACGCGTTTGTTGTTAACAGTTAAGGAGGTGTGCAATAGTCGAATTGCACGAGTGCTGAAGTACTAGTTCTAAAGAATCAAGGAAGAAAATTCTTTCGTCTTTCACTTCGAGTGTGCCACTTGCGCCCCATCGTGAGCTCTGCCATAAAATGTGTACACTGAGATTAAAGTGATAGTTGAACGATCGCTTGTAATGAAACGAAACTCGCCATCCGTCCTAACAATATGCTGCGGCTGAGAATATTAGGTTGATACAATGATAGTGGCCTACTTCACACTCGGTCTCTTTCCAAAATGCTTGGCCACGGATTTGTGTGATGTCTACTAATATTATTTTGATCACAATATTGCAATATACTCATCTTGGGTTGAAGGCTGTAATAATAGCATTACCATGACTACAGTTCTGTGCGCTACTGCGTTAGGTCTACTTGTAGCGCGCTACTGTACTATAGTTACAGTAATATTTGTGAGCAACTTTCGAGGTAACTTGTTACTTTTCACCCAGAGTAACGCACAACAGTAACTGAATATATTACTGAAGTAACGATAACGCAAAAATTTAGTTACTTTGCGTACTTTAAAATCAACCAATGATCGCGTCGTCTAGTTAATTATGGCGCTATTAATATTATTAGAGGTAGGCCTATTTCATCATCAACCTGCAAATTCTTTAGTGCACGTGCGTGTCAGTGACCCGGACATTTTCGTCTGTGCTCATGTAACTGAACTCTCTCCTTTTATTCGTCAATTTCAAAGTCTATCACGCAGGACGCTGAAAATTATAGTTAGGCCTACGATTTCCACTTACAGTATCTAAAAAGGCTATTTAGTAACTTTTTCAAAATAACTATAGGCTAATTCGCAATTCTACTTTTTCTAGAGTAACTATTTGCAGGTAACTGATTACATTTTCCTTTCCAGTAACTGGTTACTGTAGTTAGATACGTTTTAAAAGTAGCTATCCAGCACTGCATGACTTCACCCTAGCACACAATTCTAAGCTTTAAATGATAAGCGACATGTTCTCGTAGACAAAGCGTCCACAAACGACAAGCTTTAGTTACTTCTCAGGCAGAAAACAAACATAAATGTGAACAATGACTTCATAAGAATCAGTTAAAAGTCTCAGATAAGGCAGACGTTAGTTAGTTAGTTAATAATTTAACAGATATTTCCATTTATTAGATCGAGATGAATTGGCCTCACTTTTTAAATCAGGCGAACAAAAAGTCGAGGAAAAACGAAATCTATATTAAAACAATAAAGGTTTGTATTTGCACAGTGAACAAATCTTCAGGCTGCATAGTGTATCGTTCCAATCGAAGTCATGTTTGGCCCAAAAATGCCAGCAAGATTCCTGATTGCCGCCGAACACCAGGCTGACCAGGGTCCCGCTCCCCTGCGCCATTGCTTCCGAGCCCGCTTCTGTGATTTTTTTTCAAGTCATAGCGTGGAATTTTCTCGTTTTGGATGATTTTAAATAACACCTACGATGGTCACCGCATGGCTGCCGCTCGAGGTTGGTCCGAAATTTTCACGTGCTTCTCCTGTAAGCCTTCAGCACTGGACTATTAAGATTCCAGCAACACAACATCTGTTGCCAAGAATATTGCGGATGCAGTCTAATCGGCACTATACTTCGAATATGTAGACTTTGCATCATCGGCTATCAATGAACTCGCCATTCTTTCGATAGCTTAACATCTTGAAGCGAGTTTCAGACAGACTTGGATTCTCTCTAGACGCTGTCTTGCTGTCTCGGTCTCCAGACCTCTCGAGATAGGTTTCTTGATGTCTCGGTCTCGGTCTCGGACTCCACTGTATCGGTCTCAGTCTTGGTCTCGAGGTCATTTCTTGACTTTTTGGAAACTGTCTCTAAGCGATAATCTTGTTCTCTTGTAGAAGCGGTCTACATAGTTCTCGCGCAAACTGTCTTTAGTTCTGAACTGCTGACAGTATGGCGCTATCAAATTATCCTTTGCCGAACGGATAACTAGACAAACCTGGAACTTTAGAAACACTGTGTTTCTGGTATTAACAGATATTGAAAAGAGCAGTTTTAAGTTTGTATTTAATTGCTTTATTTCAATTTTTTAATTTCTATCAGTGCAAATATGTTAAAATGTCTCATAAAGAATCTGAAATAGTGAAATTTGCATTCACGCAATTTGAGATCAATGAAAAAAACAAAGTAATGGCATGCCGTTTACAGCTGGTGTAAAACCAACATAAGCGAAACGCTTGGAACAACTAGTGTCTCAAGGTGAGTGATGTGAATTATATATAAGGTTTAAATTTTATAATCGTTTAGACGATTTCAGAATGGCTAAAATATTTAATTTGTTTATAGTCTATACTATTCAGGTGATCGGCTGATCTCAGTGACCTGTCCCTGGTATTAAACTTCGAAAGTTGAGAGAAAATTATTTCGGGATTTCGGTCCAATGTGCATTTCACTCGTTTTGAACTGTCTTGAACTGTCTCGTACCTTGTGCCTCGTCTCGGTCTTGGTCCCCATTGCCTCGGTCTTGGTCTCGGTCTCGGTCCCCACTGTCTCAGTCTCGGTCTCGGTGTCGGTCTTGTACTTTGGTGTCTCGTATACATGTCTGGTTTCAGAAGCGCTCATAGTAGCTGCTAATAGCTGTTGGGTCGTTTTGGCTTTTCATATTCAACGACGGCAACATTTTAGCCTACATTAACTATTTATTTGGTAAAATGTTTTTCTGACTTGCAATATTAAAAGGCTACTTACTTAATTACTGTTACTTATGCAACATATCAATAAATTGCGTTAAATTCAGTGAATGATCTGGATAATTTACGACAGAAATATTTTAGTTCATTTTCACAGCCAAGCAATTTTTGATTAGGAAGTAAGTTTCGGTTGGATTTCAGCGCTCTACGAACTCGTCTAAGTTTGACTGTATCACAGTAACAGATCTCAAACTGGCTACAGCAATTCGACTTAGTTGCCATAGTACACTTGAGCGCAGGCTGTACAATTATTTTGTCATGATTACGTTTTGGCGGACAACATTCAGTCTCGAAGGATTAGCCAAATGTTCTCATAGACAAAGCGTCAACACAATGTCATGACAAATTTTAGTTTTAATTCAAAACGAATAAATGCAGCAGCTGTAGCAAAATCTTATTTTGAAAGAAACTTCTATTTTAAAGTATCTGATAAGCTAAACATTTAATTAATAAATTCAAAAACCTCAAACTTTAATAGTTTGAAATAAGTTGATTTAGCGAGAATTCCGTTTGCTCATCAGGCCAATGAAAGGTCGCGGGAGAAAGGAAATAGTTTAAAAAGTTAAGGTTTGTACTCGCACAATGGACAAATCTTAACGCGACACGATTCATCGTTCCAACCGAAGTTATTATTGGCCTCAATATCCATGCAGGATTCTTTGGTGTTCTCACAGTTGGGTTCACCTGGTGTCCAGTTGGTGAAGTTAAATGCCAGTTCCTCGTCACTGGAAATTTTCCACACGTAGGGACTCCGACAGTTGCTTTTGATCTGATGTTGACCGCTTGTCCAAAACATATTTCCCCACTCAGGTTTACCGCTCTGTATGCAAGCCGTGCTACCTGCACATTCTTTAAAACATTTATTTTTTTAAATATTACATGTAGTGCTGCAATTAGACCAAACTTTACTTAGGCCTACTAGTTTTCTAAAGAAATACATTGCTGTCGATAGTTACATAGTAAAAACACACTTATTAGATTAAGATTTGTTAAATCCATTAGTCTTTATAGAGTACATTGAAACTTGTGTTAACTTAAAACACGATTACCTGAAAGAAAGCAAAATTCGGTGTAGTCTGTGTTATAATGAGCATCCCACGTCTACCACTAATTACGAGATTGTAACGCTAAATCTCTTAACAGAACAATTATTTCCCTCTGCATACTCACGGGATCAATAATTCTAAGAAAAATCCATTAAAACAGTCTATTGGCCAAGTCATATTTCCTTACAATTAGTCTTCTTTTACTACTTAAATAGAATAAAAAGAATGGAAAGTAATTCAAATTTTAGTGCCGTAGAATCATTTTCTCAGACGCAAATGCTGTAATTCCATCCTTCCTAACCAAGGCAAAGATTGCGCCAACTTCAGAACGCCATCCACAGAACTGCCTGATAGAATAATTTGACAATCTTTAGAATTTGACTCATATAATTTATTTGAAATTATATGATGGTTTTGAACCCATGGCTAATAATCGACGAGAGAATAAAGTTCAGCATTCATCTCCTGTGGTTCTTGATGCTGTTCGGCACAAACCTACATCAGGGAGCTTCTTCAAAGTCTACTATGTCAGACATCATAGAAATCAGTAAGTTTATATATCCTGCTCGATGCACTAGAAAACGTTTGGCACTGTACAATTGAATGATAATGCAAACATTGTGTATATCAACCAATAATTGATGAGAAGCTTTAACATAGAGGAAGAAGAGCTAGGGGGAAAATGAAGGGTTTAAATAGCCAGATCTAGGAAAATTTACGTTTATTTGTATATAAAAAAAGTGAGCATTGTTCAAACATGGAAGTTAAAATGATTTTTATGGGACCGTGGCATGCTTGAGTCTCGCGATTGCAAGAACAACAATATTTATGCAATACATGATAAGGATTGTGCAGAATACAGGCAAAGATTAGTATCCGCATTGTTGCAGAGAGTCTCAAATGAGGGAGAAGATGGAGGTAAGTATCCCTGGCGTACCAACCTTCGGATAATTCCCTCAAGGGCCTTCCGTTCCTGCACTCTCGCAAAGCCCCACCACACAGGCGAGCAATACAGCATCATACCAACCGTAGTGGCACGAACTACATCAAATAAACTGTCCCCCGAGAGCCCATGCGACCTCAGGATCCGAAGTGCATAAAAGGACTGCCTTTCTTTTATGGTCAAACGTTTAATGTGACTGGAGAACCCAAATTTCGCTGTAAGCTCAACACCCAGAATATTTAGGGCTTGAGGTCTTACGATACCTCTTAGAGGAGGGGGAACATACCGATGGTACCCCGGGGACGCGTGAAAATTATCTCACAGGATTTGCTTGAGTTAAGCTTGAGGTTGCAACTCTGTGCCCATACACTAATATGACTCAAGCTCAATCTCAGTTGTAGTGATACTTGATGCGGGGACAGCTAGATAGCAATCATCTGCATATTTTAAAATGCGATTGCATTTATTAACTGGTTTTAGGTCAGAGATTGCAACTACGAAATCCATCGGGCCCAAACCAGAACCTTGAATAATACTTGCATTAGTTCGTGCAAGAGAAGATATTACACCGTTAAACCTAGTGCAATGACTTCGATTATGAAGTAGATTCAAAATCTCATTAAAAATGTGATCAGGAATTGGGAGAGAAGCAAGTTGAATGTCTGACAGAGTCAAAGGCTTTGGAAAAATTCAATGAGACCAAGCCTACATAGGGTTCATTGCATAAGGTTTCAAGGATGTGGTTAGAAACAGCCATCAAAGCAGCAGCCGTTGAGCCCGTAGGCCTAAAGGCATACTGATCATCAAATTTTTGATTAGTGTCTGCTCATGGATATTTGAGTGCCACGCTTCCATATATAATCATGAGCTCGCTGTGCCTTCTCACGATTATGATTTCCCTCGTTAAACAGCTTCTGTTTCACATGAGTGGTCTTGTATTTAACTCTGTCAGGCAAAAGTATTAAAACTGTCTGAACAAACACTTTTAGAGCTAGATCGTCCTGCCAATAAAGTGCCTTAGTAAAACCACTTAAAATGCGCTAAATTTAGTGTCTTGATACAACCATACATGTACACTGATGCATGCATATTTGGATATAATAGATGTTTAAATACATGCATAAATAAATACATACATAATATATAGACAAAGACAATGCCTGATTATTGAGCAAGCATGTTTACACTTGTACATACTTGAAAGTTCTGTGGCAAGGAATGTCTTCAATGCGTCGTTTTCTTCGGCACTTGTAATTGCAACCAAATGAGACCCAGGGCGTAGCTCCTGACACTTCTGAGCAGCCGAGGTCCAGTTGTGACTCTCATAGACGACCTTGTAACAGCTTTTAGAAGCAGGCAGATAAGTGAAACCAGGATGGCATATACCTAAAACAGCGCACTCTGTTGCTCAGCAAGAAAAAACAACTTTAGACTCAAAATTATTTGTGAAATTAAATTGACTAATTTCACTTTATGAGAAGTGGATCAGTCCAAATATTAGAATTTTCGAAGTCCAGGACGAAAAAAGGTGAGGAAGTCTCAAATGCACGATAATTTATCTTAAACTATGGACTTGCACATATCGCCAATACCTTTTTCACGAATAGTGATTTAAAATATAGTGAAAATTAATTTCATGTTTCGAAATCCTGCGACAAAGGGACGCCGTGAAGGTTTCCGAGGTGTTTGCCAAATCTATCTGGCGAAGCCTGACCACTTCCGGCGTCCTATGTTTGAAGAGAATCGAGCCAATGCCGAACACCAGACCGAAATCCAAGGCCGGTGTCACGAAATAGAGTATTCGTCCTAAGACTATCCGGGGGGATGAATGAATTTATCCCCTCGGATGGAATAAACCGGTTTAGAGTATCCGGGGGGATAAACCATTCTATCCCCCATCGTCATACGCGTCACGATAGCCAAGACGAAAATCCAGTCAAAATCACCAAAAACGAAATAAGTTAATTTCAGGTCGACGTACAAACTAAAGATACGCAACTTAAAATATTTTATGTGTACAATAAATCCAAACCGTACGACTGAATTCACTTAGAAACCGCCAAAAATGCAAACTAAACCGAAAACTCCATTTCGCTAAGGGGGATGGGGGATACTCATGTATAAGTGATACCCTATTTCGTGACACCGGCCGAAAGACATGCGATTATACACTCGGCGTTGTCTGCTTAAGCCATTGATATCGTGAAGATTGTTGGTGTAATCCAGGTCCAACGCCACGAGATAGCCGACATGAGTATCGTCCGGCGTTGCTAGCGTGTGACCACTGAAAGCAGCCTATGAATAGACCTTAGCCTACAGTTGCATCATCGCCCAGTCGAATAGGTTATTTTGGTCAAGTAAGATGATCAATGATGTTCGAATTCACAAAGGGCTTTGATGATGCCCTGTGCAGACTATTCTCGATCAATTATAGTTGTTTATCTATGGCTGCTACAAGTGTATATTCATTTGTGCTCATATGTTGAGCATAGCCCATTTTAGGAACACTGCACATTCTCATCATTACCTCAGCATATGACATTGCGTTTCGCGTTGGCACCACCTGTCTACACTTTGTCACTAAATAGTAGTGCTATATAAATGGATCAATAGAAATAAGAACAACAAACCAATTTCATTCCATTTGTCGCGAAAGGTTTCCAGCAATTGTTTTTGGTCAGACACGAGTTGACGAATATCTTTAATTTCTGACTTTATCTCCTGTATCTCCTGCCTGTCGATGCAATCACCAGCTTTCGGTTGAGTGCTTAGGAGCTGACGAATTGACTCTATTTCGTACCGCAAGTCTTCAAAGAATTGTTTCTGCCATTCACCATCATTTCTGCATGAGGAGGTCTCTTGGCAATAGACAAAGGCTAAACAGTTCATCAAGAGTAGAAGTTTGACGTCCATCTTCTTCAGCAGTTTCTGAAACCGAAGTGGTGGTAGGCGGTCTTCTCCAGCTCCGAGGCATTGGAATTGACTAATAAATAGGTCAAGTGCACTCCACGCAAAATATTAGCAATTATAAATGACATCCTGATCCACTTATGTATCATTTGTATTTTCCATATATTTAAAGAACGATAATTTATGAATCCCTCAAAATTGAGGGTGACTAGCAAATGCCAACTGAGGTCAAGAAAGGGAAAGCCACGTGTAGCAGGAGCTAGGAATTTACACAGAGATGCTCCATTGGGCGAAAGAGCACAAAATCTATAGCCTGTTGAAGGGGTATGAGACACATTTCTCCAATTGTAGCGTAACGTAAGCTAGTCTTAATAGGATGAAGTTTAAGTGTGCTACGTAACTCAGCGAGGTCGATCGGAATTTGTTCATAAGGCGCCTTGTATGAAATCATAGGTTTACTCATTGTTAATTATCTGAAGTGCAGACCTAGATAAGCTTATCTTCATATCGTTTGGAACTGTATTACGGAAAACAGCATTTGTATGGTCGTCCATACAGCACACTTGTCCAAAGAGGGAGAGGCAGACAAAAATGACATCAACTCTGCGATGTAGAATTAAGCGTGATGTGCTATAGCAAGCCTCACTACATGTTGATCCTCCTTTTGTCAACTGTATCAGATCTGGGTCACACGGCGAATTACTGGGAGGTTTACACACTTCAACCCATTATTGACTCTTGTCCAATCCGTTATTCTAAAGCGGCAGGACTCCTCTAAAGCTGTTTCTGCAGGACAGACAAAGCACTGGATCAGTCTATTCCGTACTTTGCCATTAGAATCTTAAACGACCTACCAAAAGTTTCGCTTGCATCGAACAATATGCAATGCATCATGTAATGGCTCTCATCCGAAGGCGTATATTCACGCTTATTTTCTGCGCTCTGACTCAATAGTTGAAGCAGCACTGCTCAAATTTCTTTCTCGAGCCAATCGGATAGCCGATCATTGCGTTCTGCAACCCGCTGGACCCAAATTCTAGAACACGATGCGGAATCATCATGCTTCATCGCGCACTGAAATTCTTTCAGCAACAGTCTTTCAGAAGAAAAGGCCTATGCGCAAAGTTGCTCACTGCGCAACTCAATAAGTATTGTCTATCTACCTTTACGTCGCATTCTGTTAGATTTGTTCATTGCAGGCTATTCCTGCCCTTTAGTTCCTATGGCCTGACATGAACAAAAACGCTGACAGAGACAGACAGAAACAGACAGAGGCAGTCAGAGGTAATGAGAGAGATCGAAAGGTATATAGAGCTAAATATGCAGCACTTGTTGAAAGACAACAGAAAACCCGTTCTTCTAATGTCTGCGATGTTTCACTCAGAGTACTTCATACGCCTACATGTGCATTGTACAATGTTGTACATGGAGCCGGAATTGACTCTTGCGGGGCACATAACAGCCTCATGCAAACACTGTTGGCAAATATATATGTATACTCTGCATCAATTTATACAACAAACACACATAAAATTGCTTCTTGGATTCCTATTTGCAATATAATTATAAATGTGCGTGGGTGAGTTTGTGGATGCGTACTGCACGAGTGCACGTGTCTTCGACCGTTTGTGTTAGGCCTACTGTACAGTACCTGTGTGCTGCATAGAATGTGAATCAACGGCAGTATATCAAACATGTTTACAAGTTGTAAATAGGAACAGTCAGTCTAGACATTTAATTGTGCTCCTTTTGAGTGTCCCCATAAATAGCTATTCTAGCGAAACATTTATTCATCATTAAGCCAAAAAGGTTTACGAACTGTAAGATAGTGTAGTGGTTAGCACGCTGCACTGTCAACCGACCGGTGGGTTGGGGGTTCAAATTCAGAAATGTGTTTCGAGATCTCTTCTCTACCTGCGACCCACAACCAACTCAGCTTTAATGAGCACAGTGACCGTACACTGTTGGTAGTAATATGAAACAAGCGCAGGAGAAAACTGGCCACTCGGTCTCATATGCCGAGGCTAAGAAAATAAAATCGCCTACAATTCATCGTCATGGCTGCCTCTCATGCTAGCTTGAGGGACTGCAAACGCTCACAGCCCAACTGACTGAATCCAATTCGGAGTTGACAACAGACACCATGTTCAAAATCACTGACAGAAGAAGACTTTAAAATATTATTAGCATTTAAACCCCCTTGTATAATTTGTTATTTGTGCACTAACCTGTAGATCTGTGCTTGGATTTCTTCTGAGGTGCTTAAATTGGACTCTATAAAGCCCAAGTGCATACACAGTATACGTACATAACTCCGCCACTACCCTAACTGTGTTAAAACAGACCCAAGCATGGATGAAGGATGAGGGGACGCTGATCATCTTTGTTATGGCACAGTGTCAAATAGTAATCAGTTATGCGTGATGTCGTTAAGACTTATCTGAAGGAAGGCATGCCATAAGGATCAGCCATTTTTGGATCTCGTATTTCGAGTAACTCAGAATTTAATTATTTGCTATGCATTCGCAAGAATTTCTGATTCACGTAGACGCACCATCGAAGTTCAAACGAAATGACTGCTGAAGATCGACATA
Source organism: Aporrectodea caliginosa (assembly GCA_020284085.1). NCBI lineage: Eukaryota > Metazoa > Annelida > Clitellata > Crassiclitellata > Lumbricidae > Aporrectodea > Aporrectodea caliginosa. The sequence continues at coordinate 667,927 of JACEVL010000048.1, read as the reverse complement.
AATAAATTACTCAGTACTAACACAAGTAATGTAGACCCTACACATAAACGTATATATATAATATACTACGTATGTGCTATGTTTAAAGTCAGATTTCTGCCATGCATGATAATATTATTATCTTGCATTGCAGAAATCTGATTTTAAACATGACACACACGTAAGCAATCTGCATCGGTATCTTTATAGTACACCTACTCGTGCCCCTGTATCGAATCCAAGCCCTTTGAGCCTAACACTGTGAATCTATGGGTGCCATCTGACCCTATATTGGAGATTAATCCCGACTATAGTCTAATGCCAACCTTGAGCAACATGGGACCTTGAACCCCGTAAACACTGAAGCTATCATTCGGCAGATCTCTTAAACTAAACTTCTAGACTTGAACCTTACCGCGAACAAAATTCTCACTTTTGAATAAATCCGTAGGCACTTGCTTTGTAGGCTGCTATTAGCGCCGTGTATTGCAGGCTGCTCTTTTTTTCTGTTATAGTTAAGATTTATGTCTTCTGTCATTTGCGTTCTTGTTAATTGTTTCAATTGCATAACTGTACACAGTGTACAGCGTATACACTGTTGCGTTTGTCAACCGGATTGTTTCAATAACGAAAATATCATTATTATTAATAAAAAAATTCTCACTTTTGAATAAATGCATATAGGCAAAAAAATTCTATAGCCACCGTATGATTTCTGCTCTGCTTATTCTCCACCGCCGCCCGCTTGAATGCGTGCCACGTCAATTAAGGCCACGGTGTACGGAACACGCTGGCCCGAGATTTAATCTCTAAAATACAACCACGATCGCCGTGTGACCCGGCTTCCTCTCGGACAGAAGTGCTTGGGATGTAAGCTCTAAGTCTAAACAATGTAGCTATAACCGGGCAAACAATATAAAGGCCTAACCAATCCCTGTAATCCTAATGAAACTTTGTAACCTTGATCCTGATCAATCCTAACCCAAATCGTCACAGTTTCCTCCAATTATTCAACACCTTCTTGGTTCTATAGAAGCCACGACGCGCTAGGAACGACAGCTCTAACACCTTTTCCGTACAGCAGACCCTATTTTAACCCTGACGTCCAAAACCCCAAATCCCATTTCATCTGTTGCGTTGCATAATATGGGGGAGGCGGGGTTGGGACAGTGGGGCGGACGATACATCTGTCGTCGGTCATTACGAGGCTTCAGCACCCACGATTACCCGGGTATAATTCACTTCCTAAGGTTGCAAAATAGACAGCCCTATACTAGCTATCAGCACCTTGGCCGATGACGCCCCCGTTTGAAGCCCCTGTATTGGGCAAGGCACGAGTCACCCTTCGTACACACTCCGTCCAGGTGGCTGCAAGGTGTTTAGACCGCATTCCCCACGAATGCTACACTAGACGATCCTTCTGTCATTGTGGCTAATTAATTAGCCATATGGCTCGTGGCTTTGATCTGACCGACCCTAATTGAGTCGTTGAACTGACCCTTTTGATGTATAAGTCGTTTGTCAGTCGGTCAGTAACCTAGGCCACGGTTCGTCAAGTCTGCTCTGGAGGCGGATTTTGTGGTCACTGCTGCGCCTATTAGCTCTCGGGGTCATGGTCGTTTAGGATCTGCTGAATAGGAATCCGGATGGGCTGCTAGCCAAGCCATCCAGACAGAGTGTAGTTACTGAGCCATGATAATTTTATGCTACATAGGATAGGGTATGTTGATAATGTTGATGGAACAGGGTATAGATAAAACAGGCTACGAAAGTCAACTTTATCATCTTCATTATTATCATCGTCATCGTCATCATCATCATTGTCATCATCATCATCATCATTGTCATCATCGTTACCATCATCCTCATCGTCATCATCTTCATCTTAATCATCATCTTCATCGTCATCATCATCATCGTTATCATCATCACCATAATTCACCGTAATCATCATCGCCATCATTATCATCATCGTCATCATAATCGTCGTCGTCATCATCATCATCATTGTCATCATCTTTATCATTACCATCGTCTTCATCGTTAGTGTTGCCATTGCCATAATCATCACCAGTAGGCCTCATCATCGTAATCAACTTCATCGTCTTCAGCATCATCATCATCGTCGTCATCATTATCATCATCGTCATCATAATCGTCATCATCATTATCATCTATGTCTTCGTTAGTTTTGCCATTGCCAATGAGACCAGAATCCAGCTGAGTTTGGCAGGTATTCCTTTCACTCATCCAGACGCTAAGCTGACCAGATTATGACAGCCGCATGAGCCCTCGGTGACACTCAACGCCTGGCAACAGCAGCTCTCGTTCCGTTAGCTCCCCAGGGAGAGCCGCAATAATTTGGCCATAGGTGGTCTGGGTGAGGGTTATGAGTTCCCCAGCGGGGCTGTGGTCGTAACCAGAGCCGCAAACGCATTCCGGTGAATATATTTTAAGGCAATTTCCGAATTCGGAATGGTATTACTAAGTACATGCAGTGCCGCCCGTAGGATATTTCGGGCCATGCTCAGAGTAACATGTACTGTAAGCCCCCAGTAACTTAAATCGCATTTCATTGCTAATCATCACGAGAATTCTGGCCTATATAGTGGACGTGATGTATTAGAGCGTTCGGAGATTTTTGAAAGGTGCATAAACTATTAATACCATTACATACTAATTGACATAAGGAAGATTTAATCGAATTCATATTATCATAATTAGGGCGTCTTGCTCGTGATAATGTACTGTGACGTTTGAACCCCTAAGTTCCGGGCCCTGTGCCGCCGCACGGTTCGCACCCCCGTAAGGCCGGCTCTCTTCTATGCTGTCATACATGATGCAAGTAAGAAAGTAGCTTAAGTTATATCTATTTGCTGAATATATATACTAAGTGACATAGGTTTAGAAATTCGGAGACAAAACGGTGTTTTTTATACATGCAGTTTGATAAGGGACCTAGAAATGCAAAAGTGTATACATAGGCTATAAGTTTATAGTAGTTTCAGTTTAACGACACTGTGTGATAACCAAGATCATTAGCGTCGCCCTCCTCCTCCACCCAGGCTTGGGACTGGCAGTGCCAGAGTACCAGCAGTGACGGAGTTAGTGGTATACACTTTCTAGCTGCCATTTATTGCGACCTACTGTTGACAGGTCTTGAATTTCCAGAGAGTTGATTGGACCCTGGTATAGCGGTATATACCGAGTTGATAGTTTGCATCATAGAGCGCCACTGTTAACGATCGGCCCCACATTGTGCAGGGCAGGGCAAGGCAGGGCAGAGAGTAGAGTTACGTGAGTTAGGACGCCATGGGGCTTCAGCTCCTCAACGGGGTACAAGGCAGAGAGCGGCCAACCGTATAGCAGAGGAATCCATTTCATAGGCTTTACTGTAATCCGAGTAAACTCACTTCTCATAATTAAGTGACCGATATTACGTTAAACTCCGTAACTGCCCGTGCTCTGGTAGTGCCAGTCCCAAACTTCGACAAAAGGGGGAGGGTGACGCTTATCATCATTATGACACGTGTATAGTGAAACAGAAGCTACGTAGGGCCTATGTATACAGACGCTATATGTTAAGTAGGCCTATGTAGCGTAACGACAGTCGCGTTGCGTGTGTTAACTTAACGCCTTAAAGGTTTTGCAATAGAGAGGAGCTATATGAAAAGGCAATTACGACTTCGTGTGTTAAAAAGAACAACACAAGGGCAAAGAATTTATCGGTTAGCATACTGGACTGTCAATTTAGAGATCGGGGTTCAAATCCAGACCAGGACAGACAGATACTTCAAGATCTCCCTTCATTCAACTTGAGTCACCTGGTGAGATCAGTCATAAACGAGTACATCGACCTATCCTGCCGGTTGGTAGATACTGTTAGAAGTGCCCTCCATAGGCCCCAGCATATGACCTCATTGGTCCATAGGCTCCCATAAGCCGAGAACAAGAAACCGGGACACACAGTTCCCTAAGAGAAGATGGAGCACAGCCCGCGAGGTAATTACGCGCGAGAATTAAGATATTGAATTCAAGGTTTTGTGCATCGTAATCGTAATTGTAAACTTCTAAAGCGCCATTCAAAAGCTAAGCGCAGGGCGCCAGCTTATTCACGAGCGCTGCGTCGAGTCAGAGGGGATGTCTACAGGGTAGACCGAAGGAGGTCCGAGTCAGTTTAACAGGGGGTCAGAGAGGCGGAGTAGCAAGGCAGGAACCAATGCAATTCTTCCAGCATTTTGCTGGATACATACCCAAACTTAGCCTACTTAGGTAATAGGTATGCCTCCAATCAGACGGGCCGCAGCGTTTATGATAGATAGGCTATGTCTAAATATCTACATTGTATTTCATTGCGTAACACTGTGGAGACATCTGGTGTTGGGAGCAAGTCACAACTGAGAAGGAAGCGAATATATCTCGTCCGTCGAATTTTCCAGCTGGACAAGCAACACATTATCCCTTGACAGCAATTATCCCTGACGCTCTGACACCCCTTACCAGACCCCCATTAATTTACTGTCCGTTGTGGATGGCACCCATGGCAAGGTCTTGCGATTGAATGCCCTTTCTCGGTGTGTCCGTATGTCTGCCTTTGTCTCTCTGTCTCTCACTGTCTCTCTCTCTGTGTCTGTCTGTCTGTCTGTCTGTCTGTCTCTCTCTCTCATTTCTGTCTGAATGTCTTTCTCTCTGTTGCTCTCTCTCTGAATGTCAATTATTGTCTATCTATTTGTCTGTCTGCTTATCTGTAATGTCTGCGTGTGTGTCTGCCTGTCTGTCTGTCTATCTGTCGGAGACTCTTTTTGCGCCCCTTCCCACAGGAAACTCCTCTGGGCGACGGCTTAGGACCAATCTCATGGTCATCACTGGATTGACCATCTAACAAGGCCTGCTGGACAGTTTGCTCCCCGTATTTACTTGTGTCCTAGTGTCATTGGAAACTCTATCCTGCAGCCTGTCTCTTGTGATCAATACTCCGCGGTCGTTCTACAAACACCAGACTAAACGTAGTCTGGTAATCTGCGTCGCGTCGTAATTAAGCAAGATGGCGGCATTCGCCAATTATGATTTATTATTGTTTTGATTTTGCTTGTAGGCCTACAGAGCAGATCATTCGCGGAATTATCTTCTATATTATGACAACCTATAGCTCACCAAGAAAAAGGTGCATTGAGAAAGAAGTGTCGGGAAGAGATCGGATGTACACAGGGCCTACTACGTAGGGGAGGATGGAATCAGACTGCTTCCAATTTGTGCCAGGGGGGGTGCCAGGGGGGAAAAAAGTTTTCCCCCCCTAGTGAAATGGATGTTGCTGTACAACTGTCGTCAACTGTTGCAATGTATCGGCACAGACTAATTTTTTAGTTAAACTCTAACCATTTTGCAACTAAAATAAACAAGTTTAACTAAAAGTTGGGAACTGATTTTGTAAATAAGTTAAGTAAACTAAAAAAAATCAGTTAAACGTTTTCCAACTTTTAAGAAACTTTTTTGACAAACATGAAACATATTCACAATAACAGAGGTTAAGTGTCCTGTAATAATGCAGAGAGGGTCAATGACAGTTTCACTTTCAAGCTATGTAATGTGTACTAGACTAATAATAGTCATACTACAGTTCTACCAGAAAATAACGAAGACAGTTGCTAATGCAGACAACGATGCAGCATGCAATGCAATGCAGTTCAATTGACTTAGTAATAAAATCAGTTACTCTGATTACTCATGACAATAATGAGCAGCATCAGCAAGACTACTGTCAAATTTGTATCTGGATCGTAAGAAAAGAAGGTGATCAAAAGTTTCATCAGACATTTGGTATCAGTTTAACCTTAGTGAAGGAAATAGTGACTATATAATAAACTATTCATTTTTACTGAAGTAGCCTTTAATTCATTGAAGTCGACACTCACAGTCAACTCATAAAGAATAATAAACGCCAATGTTCTTATTTACACTGCACCCAAGGAATCTATGTTAATTTTAGTCCGTGCACTGCATGACTGCACGGTATTACATTAAACATATTCTAATGCAGAGCCAACACCAGTGTTAATAAGTTAATTAAAGGTCGAATTGAGGTGTTGACAGTGTTCACTTTCATTGCGGAAGATGGTTGCCTAGTTGGTGATTTTGTTACTTACGGTAAACTTTTAGTTAATAACTAAAAAGTATTAGTTCAACTTTGGTTTTAACTAAACTATTTTTTAGTTCAACTTCTGCCTTAACTTAAACATTTTAGTTCAACTAAAAGTTTGCAACTCTTTAGTTAACTTTGCCCATCACTGTCGGCTGTCGACTGTAATCGAGTCTCTGGACTTTAAAGTTAATGCATTATGGTATTAATGGTATTATTTCATTCTGTTTGTAATGTTTGTATACTTTGAAGGTGGTACGGAGACAACAATTTTTGCCGTACCACTTTCTGTCTGCTAAAAGCTAGAAAATACTTTTTATCAATTTAAACGTGTATTTTAGATTACGAAAAATGGCAAGAAACACTGTCAATATATGCAAAAAAGCGTCAGCTTCTGGGGACGGAGTCCCCCAGACCCCCTAAATTTCCATTTTTTTCATACTATTTTTTAAATCGTGGCGACGCAGTTTGAGTAAGGGGGGGATTGCTTCCAGCTTACAGGGGGGATAGTAGGCCCTGGATGTACAAATATTTTCACTTTTAATATACCAGAACTTTTGTTTAGCTTGAAATGTCTCGGATAAAGTCTATTATAGAGGTGATGCTCCGGTTTTTACGCAGAGCAACAGAGTTCTTTAAAAATTGCTTAACTGTGATGTGTCAAAATTTATCGGAGTCGGAGTATTCTTCTCTAGAACCGACTTGACACCACTCCCTTCAAGACTCAGAAAGGAGGAATTAGTCCTTCAACAGATGTTACGGCGCATTTATAAGGCATCGCAGGTGTTAAAGACGGGGTTACCCCTTACCAGAACGTGTGCCATTTGAAGTTGATCAACACCCAATATAATCTGTTCCTCTCACTTCAATGACTTCATCGCCATACTCAACACAGCCACATTGCCACTTCCATAAATTATGTAATTTGAAACTCTTTACAGCGGGTCGTTGTTTTCCATACACGGCAGCTGTTCTTGCGTAAGTATAGCCTACGTTTTATTGTACGTTGTATAGGCCTACACTCTACAGGTATACGACATATCTAAATACTATAGATGGATTAAGTAGTCCCCAATTAAGAAGTTAACTGATCGTTGTTTGCTTTATGTACTTTCTGATGCTGGACTTAACATCAATTAGATTTAGAGTAATAAGCGCCAGATTGAGTAATTTCTCTTGAGCTTGTACAAATTTCTTATTACAATAATTATGGCGTTAAATAAGTTATAAGATAAGATCTTAGCAGCTTCTCTGCTTCCTCTCTCCTCTGTCTGACATCCGGACTCGAATCTCCATTGGACAGAAATATCTGGACAACCCCTCTGCCACGGCACAACTCTCGTGAATAAACTGATGCCCTCTATACACTTTGATTTCGAGTAGAGCATTAGAATTTTGAGTGCATACGATTACGATAATACACTTTTCCATTCGATTGACTGGCCGCAGCAGTATATGAACTGCCTCGTGACTGGTTCCCTGTAATCGGTTCGTTGGATCTGACCTAAGCCCTCTTGCGATGCGGGGTTTGCAAAAGTCGTTGACCTGCGGTCGTTTCTGAGGTAACTGGACCCAGCGCAGCCCGACGGGCATTTGCTCACGTGTGAAATTGCGGTGCAGCTAGCTCGGAGGATGCCACATTTGCCTCACCCCATTACCTATTATAGTTCTCGTCATCTGGCCCACCTGAATGTCACTGACTCGGACCAGATGACCGCGTATACCAACGAATTACCTGTCCAGCTAAACGAGGATCAGCCGAGAGAAATAATCGAGGATCCCGCGTCTGTCTTTTGTAAGCGTTGACAGGGCCAGACAGGGCCAGACAGTTACCGAAGGGCTTCTATACGCATGCACCCCAACCCCCATTTCTATAGACCCTGCTTCGTGTCTTGGGGGGGGGGGTGGGCGACTAATCATCTGGCAATCAGGAGGATGGACGAATGGATGCGGGAGTAATGTTTATAAACGGAGCAATTGGACGGAATTAATGCCATCAACAATGACACGCATATGGTTCGTTGGGATATCTACCCTCGCCTCTTCCACCACCCTCCGTTCCTTCTGTCAGACCCTCCATCCTCACTCTCACGCACCCTCGTTCCTGTCACTCTTACACCATCCCTCTCGCCCACCCTCCACCCCCTCATCTTCCCTCCACGAATTCCTCCATCTCTCTCGCCCTTCCTCCAACCTTCTCACCTTTCCTCCATCCTTATTGCAAATGCTTCATCCATACATCCACCCTGTCCTTTATCCCTCCATCCTTCTCATCCTCTCTCTCTCATTGCCTTCGTCCCTCCCTCTCACCCTCCCTCCACTCCTCTCACTCTCCCTCCATCTCTAACCCTGTATCTATCCCTTTTACCCTCCCTCCATACCTCTCACTTTCCTCCATTCCGTCTCACTCCCCTTCCATCCTTCTCATCCTCTTTCCATCCTCTCACCCTTTCTTTATCCATTTGCTCTTCCTCCTCGTCTCTTTCCGTGTCCTGCCTTAAGTCTGTCTGCTTGCCTGTGTGAAATGATCTGTATCCGTGTATATATAATTATATTCTTCTGTATTATCCATATTTGATAAAACTTAAATGATCTAGAAGATCTACTGCACTGGCGGGCTCATCAAATCTTTCTTGTAACACGTCACTGACGCTCCTACTTTACCTTATCATCAGGCATGCACGTAGCGAGACTTAAATTCAAGAGGAGGCAACTTCACAGAACATTGGCAAAATCCTGGTCATTGGGGTCATTGGTCATTGGTCAATAGAAGTTATATAAATTAAGCAAGAGGAGGGCATGCAGAGGCAACTGACTTCTCGTGCCTCAATATAGCGTATAGTATACGCCTATATATGCTTATCATATCTTAGCAGTGTTACCATACCATACTACACCTTAATATAATTCACCTACCGTATACCTTAACTACACTTACGTCACGTGACTGAGAGCCTGTGAATAAGTTACTCCACACGATTCAGTCTTGTTTAGGCGCCGTATGAATCTGGGAATTACGATGACCGTCTTTACATTACCTTACTTAAGCCCAGAAAATAGAATAAGAAAGTTGCAAATGATTAATTGATTCACTGGAGTTCAGAGGCGAAAATCTGTACATAACTTTGGGGAAATCTGTACATAACTTTGGGACAGATTTTTCCGGGGGCGGATTTGTGCATTTTTGGTGGGGACAGATAGGCCCCAGTCTAAACTTTGGGGAAAGTCCCCCTCTGTCCCCCGTGATTTACGCCACTCATGGAGTTTCTGGTTTCATTTAAGCCAAAACCAACCTGGCACCAATCCATAGGAAAGAAATTCTCCAGCTGTGGTTCAACTGGCCACCATTGCCAGAGACAGAGATCCGCTTTCCCTCGCACACCTGTTCATAGACGCCTATCCCATTGGCTAACCATCTAATCCAGCCGCTCAGAGATTCAACTGCCAATCACCCGGTCATGAGTCTACTTGGCCCCGCCTACCACTGCCACGAAATCCCTTCGACCGAGGCTATTAAATGATCCCTGCAGTCGAGGACACGGATTAGAGCTACAGGAAGTGACTGACGATACACAAGACTCGTGACACTGACCGGGAAATAGTAGTACGCTGCATACAGAAAAGCACAAGGAATCAGTAGGTCTTTTATATATACATCAACATCATCGTCATTGTAATTGTCATTTATTGTAATTGTAATTTATTGTAATTGTAATTAATTGTAATTGTAATTACGACAATTTATATATAGCATCGTTGGTAGCAAGCTACTTAGTCTTCTAGGATGCTTTACAAAACTGTCTACTATCAGCGCAATTGTCATTGTCACCATCATCACCCACATCATCATGAGCATCGCCATTAACATCATTATCATCATCATCATCATCGTCGTCGTCGTCGTCATCATCATCATCATCATCGCCTGCATCACTGTCAGCATCGCCATCATTACTATCATCAGCATCGTCGTCGTCATCATCATCGTCGTAATTCGTCATCATCATAGTATTCATTATCATTATTATCTACATCATCGTCTCTCCCTATATCTTCTTTTCCACCTTTGTGTTTCTTACTTAACACAATTTTCTCTGATTAAAGACAACAACTTTAGTTTTACAAACACACAAGACTATAGCAGACTAAAATTGTTCTTCTTATTTTCAAACAATAATATTATTTCCAGAAATGACTGAAATGCCGATTATTTCCAGAAATGACTGAAATGCCGAGAAAACGGAAGTTCCTTTGCGGCGTTCAGAAACTGACGGCGCGGTTTCTCTGTCACGATCAGCCGTCGAGACAACATCTTCCTCCATCCAGTCGTTCCACACAAGGTTCTTGTAACGCCAACAAAACCTATGATCAGTGCCCTAACCCAGTTTGCACACAGTCCATTGACACGAGGTGCACCGACCCAGTTTACGAGCAGTCCGCTGACCTGACATACAAATACGATGACGTCGATAGAACTGTTGAACCCGTCTACAGTTCTGTCCTCTCGATTGACAAAGGTTTCTCAAGATGGAGTGAAGGGTTAGAGGACGCTACCCAGTTTGGCAGGATTTCCCACAATCACACCAACACTCCAGCAAGGGTTGGAGCAAATAGGAGGCGGCTGGAAAAGGGCAAAGGTCACTCGTCAGAGTCAAAGGTCAACTGTGCTTCTACTGAACTCACCAGAGGTCGTTACACGCATCGTCATCATCATCATCGGTCAGTAAAAATGTCGCAGGTGAAGGCGGTTGACATCGAAGTGAAGAACGTGCATTCCGTCGATAGTGGATTCACAGACGATCTGCTCTCGACAACTTTCGGTCAACAGGAAACAATCTCTGAAGGTCGGTTTATAATTATGTATGCTTTCAAGTGTGGCATAAAATTCAACCTACATCCCATCAGTATGATTCTCGTTAACGATAACGATAACGAAAATGTTCGTTAACGAAAATAAAATGACTTCGCTAACGATAACTATAACTATAACTAAATAATATCATTAACTATAACTATAACTATAACGAAAATAACAATAACGAAAATTCATCTTTATTTTCGTTAATACAAAAAATAAAAATAGGAAGTGCAATAAGGACGATTCGACATAAATGAGAACGAAAAATGCGATATTTTTATTATGCAATTTGTCAGTTACTTTAGAAACTCGTGTATTCATGAAGCTGAATGTCCCCATGCTTCAAAGGCTTTCAAAGCTCTGAGCAAATTGTGAAACAGCGTGTTAATACGCACAATTTTGCTTATAGTCTTAATTATTGTAACTAAGTAGTACCTAAAATTAAGTAAAATAAAAATCCATTAACTATAACTATAACTATAACTAAAAAATAATACTAACTATAACTATAACTAAAATAAAAACCATTAACTATAACTGTAACTATAACTAAAATAAAATCTGTAAGGAGAATCACACTGCATCCCATCCATTCATCTATAATCCGTTACCAAACGCTCAGTTTAGCTGCAGGCTCATGCCTTACCTTTATAGCGTTACATTGAATGTACTTACCTGTCTTATCTATCTATATTTCCATTCTTAAAAGTGCTTTATTTGTGTGCGGTATAAAGACATACGTATAAATACCTAAAATATAAAATGCAGTTGTGTTGTATCGTACTTGATGTAGTAAATGCAGTATACATAAAAGGTATACATGCATACATTCATACGTAGTCGATTATTGTAATATATTACAATTTAAAACAAATTTACGAGTATTCCGTGCAAAATATTAATATGCAGCACAATGTCAGTAATCTATGCTGACTGTTGCTCACTGGTAGGCTTACACCTTGCATTTATTTTTAGCCACCCCGTTAATTGAATCCGTCGCCCCAACATGAGGTACATAATTAACCCGATACCCTTCACAGAAAAGCGATAACGATCCAAAAGCGGGGTGTTCCGTACCCCATTCACTTACCTCTGAACATCGACCATCCGTAGAAAAGCCAAAATTGCCCTGATTAATATAATTAAATTACCGAAGCGGCCACTTCACTCAACGCTGTTGGCTACGCATTAAGCTCAGTCCTTGTAATCATTACTTACCCGCAAGGGCCACCACTCAACGTGTGCTTTATCGCTGTGACCCACTACCTCAGCCTCCAATCACATTAATAACCTCCCATCACATTTCTAGACCAACCCCGGAGTGTTCCAAGTAATAAACGTCTCCCTTTAATCCCCCTTTTCCCATTACTCTTATAAGTGCCGATCCTCAGTTGTCTTAATAGAGTGGACTCCATGTTGAAACACGTGTTCGAGACTTCGAGTTATATATATATAGTCTTAGACGACAACCTGTTTCTTCCGTTTGCCTCGAGGAGTGTGAGTCGACTTGATGCCAGGCCCCTTGTTGATTTCTACTCATTTCAGATCGGCGGGGTGCACACACCATGGGCCCATGGCAACCTGGCCTGTCTCTATTTCTTTAGTGCCTTATGGCTAAGAAATCCAGCTGCGCAGTTTCAGTCTGAGACTGTGATTTTTTAACAGTGTGGTTGACCTAGCAGCATGAGATGATGGTCATCCGGACTTGTATACCATGAACACCCGTAGCCATGTCTTATACTGAATCAGGTGATGGATGTGATTCATCATAGCACCTCATTTTGGTCAACATCATCTCAGTCTGGGTCAAAATTCCCAACATCTCATTTTTTAAACTTAGCACCGAAACACGTTGGCATGTTAATTTTTTTAAATTTATTTGTGATGTACAACATAAGCAAATGGTTACTTTGAATATCTTACCCATAAACTCTCATCGTGTTATTTCCAGCTCTATTGCATTTGATGGTTACGTTCAAGACAGATATTTTCTAAAATTGTAGACGGTGTTAAGAAGCACAAAGAAGGGAAGGAGTTGGAGGCGTTGACGATCACCATTCCCCAGCCCTGCAGCGGCTTTGGCCTCACGATCAGAGGGACTTGTCCTCCGCGGGTGGGCCGCATAAAGACCGGGGGCGCTGCTGCCTCTGCAGGGCTCAGACCCGGAGACTGCCTTGTGAAGATCAACGGACGCTGTGTCTTACGATCCGATGCAAGGACCGTGGCAAAGTTGATCCAACAGTCGAGCAGAGAAGATGATTGCGTATCTTTCGATATCATCCGCTACGAAAATGAGTCGCAAAAACCGGTTGCATCGTTATCAGAAAATGCAGCGGATACCGAAATCCTGGAGGGATGTAACGACTTCCAACCACAGACGAAGAAAAGAAGAAAGCAGTCCAAAGAGGAGGCTCTGAAAAGATTCGGTAACGAAATGTCCAATACTAAAGCTGAAACTGGTTTTCCTAAACGCCGGGGTTCTACTCTGAAGGAAAACCTTGTCAGAATTGCCTGCAGGACGTTACCAAGAAAGACCAGGGTCCTCCAGGCGGTAGCAGCCGACAAAGACTTCCACCATCAGCCCACCGTCAGCCACGTGCATTTATCTTCCGGATCCTATTACAAATGGGATCCAGACATCAGCAACATCCGGTTCGAAGAGTCCAGTTCGCTTTCTGATTCCCGGATGGATTCCAAGATGTATAGCCAGTCCTCGCATTTCGAATTTAACACTGCTCGGATCGAGTCACGTCTCTGCTTTGAACATTCTGCCACAAGTGTAGACCTACAGCTCCACCAAAGCATAACCAGTTGCATGAATTCGGAGCAACAAAAGAAAGATGGTGTACATGGTGAATACGACATTCTTTCTAGCCACAAACCGAATGAAATCAGAGAATTTTTGATGGATGATAACAACAATCTTAACTCTTTCCCCTCTGATCGAAATATTCTCCCACTTGGTTCGATTAATGGGAACATTGGCATTGTCGATTTCTCCCAAAGTGTGCTTGAACTGGAGAAGGAATTCGTGCAACATATGACAAACGGGATTCAGATGTTCACACGACCACTAAGGAGCGTTGTGCTGTCTCCAAAGGAACACAGATCTCTCTTCCAAAACATTGAGAAGGTCAGTGCATAAAAACAAAACGTCCTTGACCTTATCTGCCTTAAGACAACAATGCTGCAACTTTTACGGCTACAATAGGGTTCTTAAACGCTTCTTTAGCGTCATTAAACAGTTTCATAATCTTTTGAAAGCTTTCTAAGTGTAATTTAAACAGTTTCATGCATAATCATTTGAGAGCTTCCTAAGTACCAGTATAAAGTATCGTAATCTGTGCAGTTTATGTAAATTCAGCATAGAAACAAAAACACTTGACATCGTGCTAATGATTTTTATGACTTTCTGGGTTTTTTCTGACCATTGTCACAGGTTTTCACGTTACATATAAATAGGAAACTTACCTGAATTTGAATCCAATTAAATTTGTGGTATACGCATTGCAGCTTAAACGTAGACTGACCATCATTGCTGCGAATGGAATAAATGCATTGATCTCAAATACTTTCAGTATAGCTCAATCAGTTGTTCTACTCTGACGTCTCTAAGCATTTCACTCATCCATTCACTTGCCTTTTTTCTATCGCAAATTATCGACCGTTTCAATATAGGCCTAGTAGAAATGGCCAGGTATTCCCGGCGTAAAAGCAATGCATCACCCGTATTGATCCATCTTTACTGTCCTTTTCACCCGTGCTGCAGGGGGTCGGGGAGCGCTCCTGCATGAGTAGTTGCCTTGAAGGTGCGCTATGTAAATTTTCGTAGTGAATGAATTAATCTTTACATATCAGCACTTTACTTTGACTAATTTGGAAGGACCTCTTTGTTTGTGGTACAGTTGGTCGCACTTTCCGAGCTCTACATCTCTCAGCTTCCGAAAACAGGAGAATGCTTGAGTGGTTCTTCCATCCTTGGTACAGTCTACCATACTCGACTTCAACTGCAGTGTGAGATGTACAGTACCTATTCCAGAGGTCTTCCCGATGCAATTGGTCTGCTTCATCACCTCCTCAACAATAGCAAAGAGTTCCTGCAATACACTGCAGTAAGTATTTCATGCGATAAAATTAATCTGCATGAAGATGCTAATATAATAATTAACAAAAAGAACTAAGGTGATAAGAATTTTGGCATCAATACAGTTTTATTATTATAACGTTTGAGTAATATATTACTCTTAACAAACAACTCAATCAATCAATCAATCATTCGGTCATTCAATCATTCAGTCAATCATTCAATGAATCAGTCAATCAGTCAACCACTCAACCAGTCAGTCAGTCAGTCAGTCAGTCAGTCAGACAGTCAGTCAGTCAGTCAGTCAGTCAGTTAGTCAGTCAGTCAGTCAGTCAATCAGTCAATCAATCAGTCAATCAATCAATCAATCAACCAATCAATCAATGAGTATAAACTTGATATAGTGCCCCTGCCCCATCAAGATACCTACTCAGAGGCGCTCCCAGCCGAGCCGCGGCTGAAAATAACCGTTTTTAGGGATTAGTAAAAGGCCGAAGAATTTGTCCTTGGAAGCAAACGTAGCTCCAATAAAGGCCGTTCCAAATGCATGGTCAGGTCCTTGCGCGACGGAGACAGCCCAGTATTGCATGGTGGTCTGGAACTGGAAGTGCGTGGAAGTTCTACTGTAAATAATACCTTTGTTCTGAGCGCAAGATATTTCTAAATGAATTTTCTCAATACTTTTTAAATATCTGCATTTCTTCATTTCAGTCGTGCCAAAACTGTGACCTGAGAGGTTTTCTAGAACGTCCAATCATCCATATCCAACGCCTGACCAAAGTCTTCAGTCAAGCATGTCAAGAGCAAACTAAATCAGAAAATCAGTCACACTTTCAGGCCTTACTGGAAGTCTTTCAAGGTATAAATCTTATTGATAATCACCATTGTCATAATTAATAATAATGTCAATATATTCAGGTTTTCAGAATCTCAAAGTTAATGACAAACAGGCCTGAAAACAATGCACTTCACAAGCACTGCTATGGTGTATTGGCAATATTATGCATGTTGCATACATCTCTGTTATTTTTATGAACAATTATACAATATGGGTTTACAACTTTACATACGTATACTGCAGTGAGTTTTTGGGTATACATGCTGCCAAACATGGTCCAACTTTTGTCATCAAATAAATTCTATTTGTTTTGTCCTTTTAAAACAGCCATATAATTATACAATTATATAATATATAAATTAAACAAAATAATTTAAACCTGATTATACATAAATTATGTTATTCCACTGTTTATACTTCATTTCACTTGTTACTGTTTTCAGGTTTACAAAAGCTCTGCAAAGAAATGATCAAAAGTGGATTACATTGTAGCATAGGCCTTTCTTTGTCGTTATAAAAACCTATGTGGGTGACAGTTTTGAACCAGTATAAATGAAGAACTTTGGAATGTAGCTTTTGAACTGTTCTTGCCTAATGAAAATGCTTTCACAAGAAAATGTCTGCATTTATAACTACAATCGAACATATCTTGTCATTGTTAATTGTTGTTGTTATCATTAAAAATCATTGATCAAATCTATAAGCGTCTAAAATTAGTTGCAGACTTCATTAATCATAGGGAAATAATGTCATAGTACTTATGTCAACGATAGCAAGCAGTGAGCGAGCAGTATCTCAACCTAACACCATATTGGAATAGTATATAGGTATGAAGTGTGGCAATTTGTTTAGATTCTCACAAAGGTGTTTTCTGATCATAGATTTACCTCTACATCATCAACGACCTCCCTCTGTTCGATATATAGGCCTCTACTTCTATGAAATGTATTAGCAGTTGTTCCGTAACTTCCATTTACGGCTGAGCATTCTGAGCATTACCGATGTTGCATCGAAACCAAGTCGCCATCATGCCAAAATCAAGCCGCAATGAGGCTACATAAATTATCTCCTTTGGGTGTATACAGTTCGCGGTATATACCATCAACACCTTTATCTGCACCCTGTGCTAGAAACGTCAAGGTCATTGGCAATTGATGATGATGATGATGATGATGATGATGATGATGATGATGATGATGATGATGATGATGATGATGATGATGATGATGATGATGATGATGATGATGATGATGATGATGATGATGATGATGATGATGATGATGATGATGATGATGATGATGATGATGATGATGATGATGATGATGATGATGATGATGATGATGATGATGATGATGATGATGATGATGATGATGATGATGATGATGATGATGATGATGATGATGATGATGATGATGATGATGATGATGATGATGATGATGATGATGATGATGATGATGATGATGATGATGATGATGATGATGATGATGATGATGATGATGATGATGATGATGATGATATTCGTTTATTATTGATCAAAACATGCCAGGACTGGTGACAAGCCGCATCGTAGCAATACAGTAAAAGTTGATAAATAAAGATAAAGAAAATTGCAGTATAGGGCTATAGGCCTATTATACTTGGGAGAGTTTCCGCAGCTGTTCATCTGCAAGTGGAAGAGGATGAATGGTAGATGGAAGCGCATGAAGAAACAGCTGCTGCAGGGAAAGAGTGCTAGTTACGTAAAAGGGTTATTGAGTAATAATCATTTGTATTCCGCGTAACTCAATAGGATCCATATGGTCGCTCAGGCTATAAGTCGTTCTTTGAAGCATATTGCAGTGGGCTTGAACAGAACTGATGAGCCTTTGTTTGTGTTCTCAAGACAACGTTCTATACTCCCTCCAATGTTACCCAATCGACAGCTGAATAACTTCACAGCACGCTACAGATATGCGTTACGTCATAATTCCAATGCGTATAGGCCTAAACAGTAGGCTACCTTCGTATTAATGTGCAACATCTAATGCATCAAGTATTCGTATAAATTTAATAAAATGATATATTGGACATTGACTGTAGTATAGTCACTATATGCACCAGAGTAATCTATGCAAAACTCAGGCTACCAAGGGTGGGCGGTTGCCACTCCCCACGTATACGCTTATCTGCCTCACAAACTTGGTTCATACGGAATGCAATTTGACATCTCTATAGTATCTGTAAGAGGTCCATTTGCACACATTTGAGTCAAAATCGTGATATGTCCCACGCCACAAAATGTTACACTTGAAATAGCCGAGGTACCAGAGGGTGGATGTATACCGCCCACCCCTAAGTTCGTCGACTATAGCGTATTGATACTGATGATGGCCTCTCAGGTCAGGCACAGTTCGACCATGCCTTCTAATTCGACTTCATACATGGGTGTATTTAGGGGACTTACGGGTTCAACCCCCGAAATAAGTTTCAGAAAAAAATTTAAATGCTGTTACATGTGAAATACCAAAAAACCTTAATTTTTGCGACCATCTTCAATGGAACCCCTTTTTTATGTATGTATGTTTGTATGTACGAGCACTTGTTATAGCGCCCCTTCAAGATTTCTACTCAGAGGTGCTCCTGACTACAGCGCGGACACTGAATCGGAGTTTCACGCCGAAGCGCATGAGCAATTGCGAGTGAAGATCTTGCCCAAGGTCAGCGTCGGACTGGCTAAGTCTGGCTTGCAAAAGCGACCCGGGAAATGTGGTCATGGGCGGCCCACATTACCGAACGATGAAGGCGCGAAACCTTTCATGATAAAATTAATCCAATAAGATCATAAGGTGGTCTGAATGGTGCCCATCACCCGCCAATGATTTTTGTAAAATTTAACATAAAATGAAGAACTTTTTAGTAATTAATAGGCCAAATGACATAAATATTGTTAAATGAATATTATAAGATTAACAAAATTTAAGCACATGCATTTTAATTTTGGATTTGTCGTAAATTAGTATTTTCAAAAGTTCAATGTATTTGGCTTAATTCGTTGATAATATCTTGAACCATCTTATAGGCTCGTATAATGTCATGCCGCTTGTTTCAAATATTGTGATAACGCCGGAGTTGTTTGTTCTAACGCTTTCAAAAACAATTGCGCGGTCAAAATACATTCAAAATTTGTCAAAGAATAAAGGAGAGTTTTCGCTCTGTAGTGGACATCATTATTAAATTAGAATTGAGAAGTGTAACTAAAATATCATAATATTTTTTAATCATATCTTTTATATTCTGGGAGCCGGCCCGCCGGACTACCGGTCCACCGGGAATCTCCCGGTGTCCTGGCGGCCCAGTCCAAGCCTGCCCAAGGTCTCTGTATACGCGGCGGCTTGAGGTGGATTCGAACCCGCAACCCTCCTGCTGCAAGGCATCGAACATACCCCTACACCACCGCGCCCCACATCTTAAAGCCCGTCCGAAATTGTTCATGGCTACGCCCATGATTTCACGCGTGAGTAGATATTCGAACTCCGTTCTTAGAGCTTAAGAAGCGACTCGTTGTCAGTTATAGGTCACCATTTCATTTTCACCTCATTTTGTTTTTTGTATTCTTCAGTTTAATGACAACTCATGGTAACATCAAACCGTCAATGTCTTATTAGACATTGTTAGACAAATAATTATTAGACAATAGATAATCTGCCATTTCAGAGGTGTTTTGAATAGTTCCTGTTTAACGACACTGTGCCATAAAAAAGATGATTAACGTCGTCGCCCTCCTACTTTATCCAGGCGTGGCACTGGCACTATACCAGAGTATGCGTGACAGTGACGGAGCTATAATTATTATTTGCTGTCTATATGTATTATACAGGCAGAAAGATACGGCTGATAGAAATCAAGTTTCAGAATACGTCGATTCAGGTTAAAATTATATAGTCACTGTGTAAGACGTATTTATGGCATCACTTAACAACGTTTTAAAGGTGTCTAAAAGTGACTTTGTCTAATCCAGTGTTTAACAACAGCTATTGGCTGCCAGAGCATGGCAATCTAGATGTTGAGGAAGAAGAAGACGAGGATCGGAGGATGCCTCGCTATTATTAGGTGGGAGGTCCTCTCCCTCGCCGTCTGCTCTTCCCACCGACAGTGCATGCTCATAGTATAAGCATATAATAGCTGAGTTCGCCATAGGCTATCTATATGGCACAAACTGTGATAGGTCTTTGTCCTCTGATCGCTTTATTTCAACCTTTGTGTTTATTGGGATGCAACCAAGCTAGCTATTGAGAAACGCCTGTAAATCAGTCGTGCATGAAATCACTAATTAAGACTATGAAAATGATCAGTGGCGTAGCCAGACTTAAATTCAAGAGGAAGCAACTTCACAGACTTTCTTTAAAAACTCCGATGACCTTTTTGACCTCGAACACAGGCGCCTTTTTTTACAGTGTTTCATCTAGTCTTGCTGTCGGCGTAAAAAGTTGACGACCAGGGGGGTTAGTAACGAGTGTTTCCAAGTTCTAACATTTTCGAGGGCGGGGGTAGTAACGACAGTTTTCCAAGGATTTTCGAGGGGGTAGTAACGACAGTTTTCCAATACAATATTCCCAGTAAATCCTACCGGAATTATCCCAAAATTTACTAAATTTCACACTTTCTCTACAAAATTACATGTCTTCCATTTGCCTTTTTCTTCAAAAACTCCGATGACTTTTTTTTTAGTCATTTGACCTTTTTTCTTCCACTTTACCACTTGACCTCGAACACAGGCGAGACACGACACTTCAATTCAAGAGGAGGCAACTTGCCAAAATCCTGGTCATTTGCGTCGTTGATCAATTGAAACTCCACTATATGGAAAAACCAAGAGGAGGAAATTGCCTCCTCCTGCCTTCATGTAGCTACGCCTATGAAAATGATATTATAGGTGTCCCTATATAGTTAGCGGGATCTTGATCCCTTTTGGGACTCCTCTTGCGGCCAATCTCGTTATTATATGTTGAAATGTTCTGTGCATGATTTGATTTGGCTTCAATAAAAAAAGTTTTGATTTGATTTGATTTGATTTGAAATAATTAAATGGTACCATCTGTTTTGGAATGATAACTGTTACGGATTATACTTATACTGACATCTAATTCAAACACCCTTACCACCAGAGGCGAAAATCTATACATAACTTTGGGGGGGACAGAGTCCCTACGAGGGCCGGATTTTGGGGGGGACAGCAGGGCTTAAGTCAAAACTTTGGGGGGACTGTCCCCCTCTGTCCCCCCATGATTTACGCCACTGCTTACCACAGACCAAAACTCCACAATTAAATGCTCCAGGTTCGTATAAGCTCTTTAGAGATAAATCAATTCTCAACGTCGTATTATACGCCTATTCTACAATTTCTAGAGATGACACGCCCCCTTCAGCAGCTCTGATAGTCACAGTTCACTTCTTCCTCTTTTGTTGGGCGCTGAACTGTCAGCAATTTATTATTTTTGCACTCTCTCCCTCTTTCTCTGTCTGTCTCTCTCTTTCTCTGTCTGTCTCTCTCTCTGTCTCTCTCTGTCTTTCCCTCAATGTTATTTGCGTCACTCCGGGAATGACGCAGTGTCAACACCTGTAAGTCAAAGGAGTGACGCGTCGATAGAAGGTCGTCTGACGTTTGAGTGACGCGTACGATGCCCTCTTCACTTCTCCCCTTGACACGAAAAAGAAGACCAACACATTTCCATTTACCCAATCCAATGGAAACGATATCCTCCGTGGTGTCTACCTGGAAGAGGTGTGACACGGAAGACTTATGTGGAAAGGGGTCGTGAGTGTAGCGACAGGTGGAAGAGAAGGAACAAGTATACAAGCAAAGGGTATCGGAATAACACGAAGAATAACCAGAAAAAGAACACGCATATATATTCGTTTATTGAGAAAAACAATCTGACAAAAACGCAGAAATGCGAACATGAGTGATAATGGATAATTATTAAAGTTAATTAGAAAATTTTATAATAAACTAGTAAAAAATGTTTGTATAATGATCTGGGAATAAATTGAGAGTTGTCCTTGGGTGGGAGAGTATGGTTGTGTGCTCTAGGTCTTAACTGGTGAGAGGAGAGGGGTCGGAGTGGAGGTATACGAGTTGGATGAAGAACTGAAGAAAAAGAATAACGAAAAGAACAACATGGAGATCGAGAACAAAATGAAGGACGAAAAAGGTGCAGAAGAGAGTGCACATCTGTATAGAAGTGACGATGTGTATTACGATAATTGCTACTTCTAGTGAGGGTGCACATGCACGCTCTCAAGTGGGCGTGCGACTTGGTCTGATGTCACTATCTTAAGAGAATTACATTTCGTTAGATCTGGACGAATTTGAACGACGTGCATCTGACTATACTACAGACTTCATGGCAATCGGTTGCAGATTTAGCTACGAGGCAATTATCTATAAATAACCCGAATACATCTGTTATATCCAGAGATGACTTCCACGTTTTAATTAGGCGTATACCACAACAGACGCCACGATTCCAAATATAGAGGTTCAGCGAGTAAAGGGAGGACAGGAGGGAACACCTGTGAAATGTATAAATGTATGTATGTCGGCATATATGTGCGTATACATATACGAACTATATGTACGTACGTACGTATGTATGTATGTATGCATGTATATATGTATGTATGTATGTATGTATGCATGTATATATGTATGTATGTATGTATGTATGTATGCATGTATATATGTATGTATGTATGTATGCATGTATATATTTATGTATACTCTCCCATGTAATATGATTAGGTGGAGAGACTACTAGTTAAGCTAGACTAGGTTAATTAAGGAGATTAATATAAAATAACACATAATGTTAGAAGAACCATCAAAGGACCTTTTGCCAGACACTGTTGGGTATCCCCGACTAGCGGGACCATCGGTCCCTTCGGGGACACCATTTGCCTCAACTGACACCGCTCTCGATGTATGAGCATATTATGTTAACTTTTTTGTTTATGATGCATTGTTTGTTAAACTCTGATGTTCAGTTGCTGCAGTTGATGCAATAAAGTTATTGATTGATTGATTGATTGATGTATGTATGTATGTATGTATGCATGTATATATGTATGTATGTATGTATGTAGGCTTATGTATGTACACGTGTTAGTCCAAGTGATGTTATTTATATAGGCTATATATATTTATATATAGGACGTATACGCACAATACATACGTATGTAGGCCTATGCACAGTTGCACATGCATGTATGATTAATGCATGTATACACGCATGCATGCATGTATGTTTTCATGTATGTATGTATGTACGTATGTATGTATGAATGCATGTATGTTTGTATGCATGTATGTGATTATTTGATGATGAGTTCTCTGCCCGAAGGCATTGGCTTTTTATGCCACCCGAGTGAGGTGGTTTCCCGTTGCCTTCCTCACATGTATTATTGTTGACGAGCAACTTCTCCAGGGTCGCTACGCAGGGATTTGAGGTAGATTCGAACCTAAGACCCTCCGGTTACAAGGCACAGAACATCCCGGTACACCACCACGTCCCATGTATATATCAACCTTTGTGTATACGGTGTTGTAGCCTGTTGTACAGGTGGCATTCGGATTGGTAATTAACCATCGAGGACTTAATGGTTCTAGTGCGTGACAGTTTTAGGATTCCGTTGACTGCATGGTTTAGTAGGTCTCTCGGTCGAATCCTTCATCCGTGGTCAATTGACTGAGATACTGCAAGAAAAGAAAACAGCCCAAAGTTAAAAGATAATTTACCAGATGTATGCCGAATTGTAGGCTACATATAGGTGTGCGTGTGTGCGTGTGTGTGTGCGTGTGTGTGTGTGCGTGTGTGTGTGTGTGTGTGTGTGTGTGCGTGCGTGCGTGCGTGTGTGTGTGTGTCTGTGTGTGTGTGTCTGTGTGTGTGTCTGTGTGTGTGTGCGTGTGTGTAAGCATTTGTTTCCTTGTTAAGCCTGCATCGGCATCTGTTTTATCTTCTTAATTTCAACTCGGTTTCTTCTTATTAAAAAGTAAAGTATGTCCATAATTTGGCCGCTTACGGCTCTTTTCAGTGGCAATAAACTCCCATGCATAAAGGCTCTGAAAATGACATGACATTGTGTAGGCTATTGTTTGTTTAGTTGCTGTTAAACAACGCTGTCTGTCTTTAATTGCGACATGTCAAAATAAAACTTGATAATTGCTTTTATACATACGCTGACAGGTATAAAAGGGTGTGCAACTAAACGGAAGCTGAGGCGATCACAAGCTGAGTTAGACCTGTTGAATTGCGACAGAAGATCACCTGGTAATCCCATCGTCGGAAATTTTACTATTAGCATGTATTTTTAAGCCTTTGGAAGTTTGGTTAGCATATTTAAAAATAAGACCTACAGATGTTGACTATTAATAATTCATGAATGTTTGTTACGCTGTTGTTGCACTGTATGGCAGAACTTTGACGAGTGAGTGAGTGAGCAGGCGAGAGAATGAGTGGGTGAGCAGGAGAGCAAGTGAGCGAGTGAGCGAGTGAACGATTCAGTTAGTGCATGAGCAAGAGCGAGTGAGCGAGAGAGCAAGGGAATGATTCAGTGAGTGAATGACACTGAGCGAGAGAATGAGTAAACAAGAAAGCGAGTGAACAGAGAGCGGGGAATGAGTAAGTGAGAGAATGGGCAGGTAAGCAAGTGAGAAGACGAGTGAGTGAGTGAACGAGTTATAAGAGCGAGCTGGCGATGGAAAGAGTGAGTAAGCATGTGAATGAGTTAGTAAATGAGTAAGTGAGCGAGTGAGTGAGAAAGTGAGTAACTCCACGAGTGAGTGAGTGAGTGAGTGAGTGAGTGAGTGAGTGAGGTGAGTGAGTGAGTGAGTGAGTGAGTGAGTGAGTGAGTGAGTGAGTGAGTGAGTGAGTGAGTGAGTGAGTGAGTGAGTGAGTGAGTGAGTGAGTGAGTGAGTGAGTGAGTGAGTGAGTGAGTGAGTGAGAGAGTGAGTGAATGAGTGAGTGAGCGAGTGAGTGAGCGAGTGAGTGAGTGAGCGAGTGATTTGGCAGGCAGGTAGGCACTAGGTAGATAATTATGTATGGAGTTAAGAAACCCTATGAACTTTTGTTTAAAACGTTATCAGCTCCAACGTGCTCAATCAGTTGCCATTAGGTCTCCTCAAATTGAACGAATCTCGTCTTGTAACATCAACATAACTTGCAACACCTTTCCATCTCTTAGAAATCCTAATTAATCGCTCCTTTATCGACACGCGTGTTTCTAAATGCCCTTATACCGACAGACGGCGCGCGTCCACGCGGTTCCTTTGATCTTCGATAATGGGCGGAGTTTCAAAGACACGCTCCACCCACCGTGTGATGACGCAATAGGTAGGGTTTAGATAGCTCCGCCTCCTGCACTTAAGCGATGGATTGGGACTGAACAGGTAATGGTACTGAAAGGGTAAATTGCTTTGTTGATTGATGAAGAGTTGTAGGTCTATTCTTTCGGCTGTTTGTCAGATACACGTAGGCAGAACGAACACCATCGAAAAGTGACAACGAAGGCACTGGATGATCGCAAGGAGAACATGCTACGCCTGTGTTTCAGTAAACCGAGGGAGAAGGTGTAAGGTTTTTCTAACTATTCAAGGTCAGTTTTACAACCTATGTCAGTAACTGCACACGCACGCACATACACGCGCGCTAACACGCAGATATGCACACGATTGACACGAACACACACATACACATACACATACACACGCAAACATATATAGTATATGTAAATTTATTTATTTAATTAATTTGTAAAGATCATTTATATAGCGCTAGTTCAATAATCAGACACCCGCTCGTTCACTCACTCACCTCACTCCCTCCCTTAGTTAAGAACAGAAATACCATTACAGCAAAACAATGCACTGCAGAAATCTAGAATTAAGGAGTCATTTTCGCTACCTCAAAACTTGTCTTTATATTCTCGAAAACTTTCGCACTGGGAGCGCCTCTGAGTGGTGTGCACTGTGAGAGGCGCTTTAAAAATCATTAAATACAATACAATAAATACAATTTAATCAAAATTGGTCTAAACCAAATTTATCTAATAATAAACTATAATAGAAGACTGTAATAGCAATTCGGAATTGGCGTTGCAATGGATGATCCCTGCACAGTGCACTAGGCCTATATAGACTTTAGAGGGTCATTTAGCGATGGCCTCAGTTGCCCTATACCACCTCGATTATTTACGTGGCATAGCCTATGCCTGCCTTTCTACTCTATTAATATGACGACTGTCTCAGTGATTACGCCATCTGGACGGAGTGACCACTCGCGTTGATAATCGGTCATCCTCTATAGATACACTCCTCTAATTATATTAAAGTAATAAAAACTATTTTAGGCTGGAATGACATCACCAGTGTAGCCTATATATATTGTGCAATATATAGGTGCATACATGTGTGTGTGACAGTGTGTGTGTATGTGTGTGTGTGTATGTGGTGATTGTGTGTGTGTGTGTGTGTGTGTGTGTGTGTGTGTGTGTGTGTGTGTGTGTGTGTGTGTGTGTGTGTGTGTGTGTGTATGCGTGTGTGTGTATGTGTGAGTGTGTGTATGTGCGTGTGTGTGTATGTGTGGGTGTGTGTATGTGTATGTGTATTTGTGTTTGTGTGTGTGGGTGTGTGTTTGTGTAGACGTAGGCCTATACAACTTGAAGTACAGACAGGAGAATTAGATTTGGAGGGAATTCTATGTGCATCATGATTTGAGGGTGCGTGAAAAACTAGTGGTTATCAGCTGGACACTGCATGTGGACAGTCAACAGAGAGACCGAGGGTTCAAATCCCCACCAGGGCAGAAATTGTTTCGAGATTTATATAGGCCACCTCTGCCTCATAACCATAACCCTATAATGAGTACATTGACCGTACACGGTCGGTGGGAAGGTAAGATGACTAGGGAGGGGACCAACAACAACCCGCCCTCATATGCCGAGGCTAAGTGTAATGAAGTCGCATAGATCATACCCATGGCTGCCTCTCATGCTAGCATTCTTCTATATATGTAATAGTACTTAATTGCCTCACGCTATATATATGTATGTATATATAATGTTTCTACGTAGATTATTATATATATATATATATATATATGTATATAGATATATATATATTATGATTGAGGCAATGCGGGAACTATAATTTGGTCGGAGTGTCTCAGACTGTCTGAGACACGCCCTGCAGCCCCAGGACCCTATGTCCCCTAGAATACACACCACATGGGGTCAAGGCCTTTCGACACAACTACCCCGCCCCTTGTTCCCTATTATGTAGCACATGATCTGCATGGGGTAATATTTCCATCAATAGGGCAATCTGATGAGCCCCCAAGTACGAAGACTTACCTTCATGACCTCTCTCATCGTCAACAGGTGCAGTGGTAAAATTAATCAACTGCCAATGGATCTGAGGGTCAGAAAGGCCGTCCAGGTATACACACACGTCCGTCTGTCTATCTTTATGTATGTCTGCCTGTTTATGTCTGTATGTCTGCCTGTATGTCTGCCTGTATGTCTGTCTGTATGTCTGCATGTCCTTATGTCTGCCTAGTTGTCTGAAGATGTGTATGTCAGAGTTTGTCTCTCTGCCTGAGTCTGCCTGCATGTATGCTTGTGTTTGTTTAGTTTCTTGTCTATGCTTGTCCGTCTCTGTCTGTCTGGTCAAACATTCCTGTCTGTCAGTCTCCATCTGTCTGCTGTCCGTCCTGAGAGGATACTAATATCGTCCTCTTTCGTTTCTTCCATCCTTTCTTCATTTCTTCGTTCCTTTAATTTCTTTCTCCTTTACCTTTTCTCCCTTATTTCCTCTGTCTCTGTCTCTGTCTCTGTCTCTCTGTCTCTGTCTCTGTCTCTGTCTCTGTCTGTCCGTCTGTCTGTCTGTCTGTCTCTCTCTGTCTCTCTCTGTCTCCGTCTATGTGTCTCTCTGTCTCTGTCTGTCTGTCTGTCTCTGTCTCTGTCTGTCTGTCTGTCTGTCTGTCTGTCTCTCTCTCTCTGTCTCTCTCTGTCTCCGTCTCTGTCTCTGTCTGTCTGTCTGTCTCTGTCTCTGTCTGTCTGTCTCTGTCTGTCTCTGTCTCTGTCTCTGTCTCTGTCTGTCTGATGCAGTCTGTCTGTCTGTCTGTCTCTCTCTCTGTCTGTCTCCTGTCTCTGCCTGTCTGTCTCTCGTCTCGTTGTTCTGTCTGTCTGTCTGTCTTCCGTCTGTCTGTCTGTCTCCCTCTCTTCCGTCTGTCTCTCTCTCATTCGTCTCTATTAAATGAATCGAGTGTAAAAATAACGGTAGATCGACTGGCAGCTAAGAACACGGTGCAGAATGTAGAAATATACGGCAGACCGTTGCCATATATCGACCGTTAAAATAACTGCTGACGGCCGTAGATTTTTACACTGTATATAACGGTGGCCGACTGTATTCTAGCATTACCTGCAGTTTTCCACAGTAATATTTAACTGTGAAAGACTGTACAAACTATCCTATTCACAGTAGATTGTCGTTAGGGTCACCGTGAATGACTGTATTTAGGTTGTAGTTTACAGTAGTCTGCCGTTGATTATAACTGTCAATGACAGTGGGCATAAACATTGTTACATTGTATTGCCGTTGATGGGTACTGCAAACCACTGTATTTCTTACGGTTGTCTAGTGTAGTGCTCTTGGTATTTACAGTCTTCAGCAGTCTTTTTATACAATGCTGCCGTTGATTTTTACAGTGAACGTCCGTTCATTCTGCTTATTTTTTTCTTTGAACCAGTTTGCAACTTAATCATTTGTTACAAGTAAATTGTGCAAACACTGCATCAGGTACATATAATAGCTAATTCAGTGAATGGAATAATTTTAAAATTTGTTCTGTCCCTGTTATTCTTTCTTTAAGCCTGTTATCTTATTCTAACACTTCATCCTTATGGCTGCCTCTCATGCTATGTATCTCAAGGAACTGTTCTTCTTTATCCAAACTTAACGGCTACAGTTCACTTAGAATAATAACAAATAACATGTACAGCATTTTAACTTTTATATTATTTATTTCATAATGACAAAAGTCACTTTAAATCAGTCAACCCAAAAGTTTTTAACAACACCAAAATGAAGACAAATACTACAAGAACTCTGCAAACATTACATCTCTTGACACACAAGATTTAGCACCAAAATTGTCCTGGACATAATAAATAAATGCAGTTTTAAACAGTATTATAAAACAAAGAACAAACTAAATTTAAACCTTATAGTGGAAAAACGCACAGCCTTGTGTGACTTCGGCCAAGAAAAGGGACAATTTGTCGGGAATAGACTAACAGTAACAGTTTTCATATGCTGATATCATAAGAATGTCATGGAGAAACAAGATATGTAAATGAAAATTACTTTCTACATGTTTTACAGCAATTCATAAATGGGCAGTCAATTGCCGTTCCTGAAATTATATGCGAATAATAACAAATAACATGTACAGCATTTTAACTTTTATATTATTTATTTCATAATGACAAAAGTCACTTTAAATCAGTCAACCCAAAAGTTTTTAACAACACCAAAATGAAGACAAATACTACAAGAACTCTGCAAACATTACATCTCTTGACACACAAGATTTAGCACCAAAATTGTCCTGGACATAATAAATAAATGCAGTTTTAAACAGTATTATAAAACAAAGAACAAACTAAATTTAAACCTTATAGTGGAAAAACGCACAGCCTTGTGTGACTTCGGCCAAGAAAAGGGACAATTTGTCGGGAATAGACTAACAGTAACAGTTTTCATATGCTGATATCATAAGAATGTCATGGAGAAACAAGATATGTAAATGAAAATTACTTTCTACATGTTTTACAGCAATTCATAAATGGGCAGTCAATTGCCGTTCCTGAAATTATATGCGAATAATAACAAATAACATGTACAGCATTTTAACTTTTATATTATTTATTTCATAATGACAAAAGTCACTTTAAATCAGTCAACCCAAAAGTTTTTAACAACACCAAAATGAAGACAAATACTACAAGAAGTCTGCAAACATTACATCTCTTGATACACAAGATTTAGCACCAAAATTGTCCTGGACATAATAAATAAATGCAGTTTTACTGCTATTCCAGCACCGAACAGTATTATAAAACAAAGAACAAACTAAATTTAAACCTTATAGTGGAAAAACGCACAGCCTTTTGTGACTTCGGCCAAGAAAAGGGACAAATTGTCGGGAATAGACTAACAGTAACAGTTTTCATATGCTG
Source organism: Aporrectodea caliginosa (assembly GCA_020284085.1). NCBI lineage: Eukaryota > Metazoa > Annelida > Clitellata > Crassiclitellata > Lumbricidae > Aporrectodea > Aporrectodea caliginosa. Next base: position 637,755 of record JACEVL010000048.1, on the reverse strand, counting down.
ATATCATAAGAATGTCATGGAGAAACAAGATATGTAAATGAAAATTACTTTCCAAATGTTTTACAGCATTTCTTAAATGGGCAGTCAATTGCCGTTTCTGAAATTATATGCGATTTCAAATGTGCAAGGTGAACAGTCAAATTGTTAGAAATAAATGAGCATAAGATAACATAACATTACATACGAGACTTGTACCATAATGGTGTACCACCTTATGAAATTTTACCTTGTGGTTATGTAAAACATGCATTCATAAAGCATTGTGCATTAATAAAACACTGTAGCAAACTTGTGCGTTAATAAAACACTGTAGCAAGTGAGCTAATAAAACACTGTAGCAAGTGAGTTAATAAAACACTGTAGCAAGCGAGTTAATAAAACACTGTAGCAAACTTGTGCATTAATAAAACACCGTAGCAAGGGAGTTAATAAAACACTGCAGCAAGCGAGTTAATAAAACACTGTAGCAAGCGAGTTAATAAAACACTGTAGCAAACTTGTGCGTTAATAAAACACCATAGCAAGTGAGTTAATAAAACACTGTAGCAAACTTGTGCATTAATAAAACAATGTAGCAATTGCGTTAATAAAACACTGTAGCAAGTGAGTTAATAAAACACTGTAGCAAGTGAGTTAATAAAACACTGCAGCAAGCGAGTTAATAAAACACTGTAGCAAACTTGTGCATTAATAAAACACTGTAGCAATTGCGTTAATAAAACACTGTAGCAAGTGAGTTAATAAAACACTGCAGCAAGTGCGTTAATAAAACACTGCAAACAAGTGAGTTAATAAAACACTGTAGCAAACTTGTGCGTTAATAAAACACCACTAGCAAGTGAGTTAATAAAACACTGTAGCAAACACTGTAGCAAGTAGCAATTGTTAATAAAACACAAGTGAGTTAATAAAACACTGTAGCAGCAAGCAAGTGAGTTAATAAAACACTGTAGCAAACTTGTGCATTAATAAAACACTGTAGCAAGTGCATTAATAAAACACACTGTAGCAAGTGAGTTAATAAAACACTGTAGCAAGTAGAGTTAATAAAACACTGTAGCAAACTTGTGCATTAATAAAACACTGTAGCAAGTAGCAATTGCGTTAATAAAACACTGTAGCAAGTGAGTTAATGTAGCAAACACTGTAGCAAGTGAGTTAATAAAACACTGTAGCAAACTTGTTAAATAAAACACTAAAACACTGTAGCAGCAAGTTGTGCGTTAATAAAACACTGTAGCAAGTGAGTTAATAAAACACTGCAGCAAACTTGTGCATTAATAAAACAATGTAGCAATTGCGTTAATAAAACACTGTAGCAAGTGAGCGTTAATAAAACACTGTAGCAATTGCGTTAATAAAACACTGTAGCAAACTTGTGCGTTAATAAAACAATGTGAGTTAATAAAACACTGCAGCAAGCGAGTTAATAAAACACTGTAGCAATTGCGTTAATAAAACACTGTAGCAAACTTCAGCGTTAATAAAACACTGCAGCAAGTGAGTTAATAAAACAAAACTTGTGCATTAATAAAACAATGTAGCAATTGCGTTAATAAAACACTGTAGCAAGTGAGTTAATAAAACACTGTAGCAAGTGAGTTAATAAAACACTGTAGCAAACTGAGCGTTAATAAAACAAGCAAGTGAGTTAATAAAACACTGTAGCAAACTTGTGCATTAATAAAACACTGTAGCAAACTTGTTAATAAAACACTGTAGCAAGCTTGAGTTAATAAAACACTGTAGCAAGTGAGTTAATAAAACACTGTAGCAAACTTGTGCGTTAATAAAACACTGTAGCAATTGAGTTAATAAAACACTGCAGCAAAAGCGTGCAGCAAACTTAATAAAACAATGTAGCAATTGCGTTAATAAAACACTGTAGCAAGTTGAGTTAATAAAACACTGTAGCAATGTAGCAAACTTGTTAATAAAACACTGTAGCAAGTGCGTTAATAAAACACTGTGCAAACTTAATAAAACACTGTAGCAAGTGAGTTAATAAAACACTGTAGCAAACTTGTGCATTAATAAAACACTGTAGCAAGTGAGTTAATAAAACACTGTAGCAAGTGAGTTAATAAAACACTGTAGCAAGTGAGTTAATAAAACACTGTAGCAAACTTTAATAAAACAATGTAGCAAGTGAGTTAATAAAACACTGTAGCAAGTGCGTTAATAAACACTGTAACACTGTAGCAAGTGAGTTAATAAAACACTGTAGCAAACTTGTGCATTAATAAAACACTGTAGCAAGTGAGTTAATAAAACACTGTAGCAAACTTGAGCGTTAATAAAACAATGTAGCAATTGAGTTAATAAAACACTGTAGCAAGTTTAATAAAACACTGCAGCAAGTGAGTTAATAAAACACTGTAGCAAACTTGTGCATTAATAAAACAATGTAGCAATAAAACACTGCGCAGCAAGTTAATAAAACACTGTAGCAAACTTGTGCATTAATAAAACAATGTAGCAATTGCGTTAATAAAACACTGCAGCAAGCGAGTTAATAAAACACTGCAGCAAGTGAGTTAATAAAACACTGTAGCAAACTTGTGCATTAATAAAACAATGTAGCAATTGCGTTAATAAAACACTGCAGCAAGCAGCAAGAGTTAATAAAACACTGTAGCAAACTTGTGTTAATAAAACACTGCAGCAAGCGAGTTAATAAAACACTGTAGCAATTGAGTTAATAAAACACTGTAACAAACTTGTGCATTAATAAAACAATGTAGCAATTGCGTTAATAAAACACTGCAGCAAGTGAGTTAATAAAACACTGTAGCAATTGCGTTAATAAAACACTGTAGCAAGTGAGCTAATAAAACTGTAGCAAGCGCGTTAATAAAACACTGCAGCAAATAAAACTCTGTAGAGTTAATAAAACACTGTAGCAATAGCAATTGCGTTAATAAAACACTGCAGCAAGCGAGTTAATAAAACAATGTAGCAATTGCGTTAATAAAACACTGTAGCAAACTTGTGCATTAATAAAACACTGTAGCAAACTTGAGTTAATAAAACAATGTAGCAATTGCGTTAATAAAACACTGCAGCAAGCGAGTTAATAAAACAATGTAGCAATTGCGTTAATAAAACACTGTAGCAAACTTCAGCGTTAATAAAACACTGTAGCAAGTGAGTTAATAAAACACTGCAGCAAGCGAGTTAATAAAACACTGTTTTATTAACACATGAACAAAACAGCATCTAAAAGCAACATTACTAGAAACTAGAATCAGAGGGGACATGGCTATGAGTCAGCCATACAAACACTGAAGAAAGTGAACATGAACAAACTAAGCAAAGTAAACATACTTAACAAATCAAACAATCCCAGTAGATCTTAAGTTGCAACAATGAATTTTTAAATTTTATTGGATTTTACCAGATTTTTAATATAAAAATGTAACCTATCTCTACCTGATGCATTAATTACATATTTTGGCCTTAATACATCATGTGGCATATAGTTTGCAATACAGTTAGCCAAAGGAGCAGCTGCATTAAATAAGCGCAAAAATCAGTAATCACAATTTAATCTAGTTCGAGACACGTGGTAAGATATCTTAGATATGCCAGCAACTTCACGTGGTTTGGTCGATGCAAAATCCAAATCAACAGTCATTAAGTTTCGAAAATGGATTAACATTCCAGACTCTTGAAAGAAGGGTGGCCATGTTGGTTGAAAGTGATGAACAGTTTTGCATTTATTGATATCATAATGAGCTGCAAAAAGGTGAGATCCATTAAATCATTAATAACATCCATCTGCCAGGCCCCTCCCTTCACCAAATTTTCTAGCCAATTCAACTAGCTTCTCCAACAAAGATTCCAAGGTTCCATCACCTGGAATATCTTTTGGATTGCGATTCTTGGCCAAGGTCACGTGTACAAATCATACCACTAAAACTGCTCGAGAATCAATAATCATGCAGTAACTTCAATTAGTCCTGAACAAAGTTTTTACAGGAACATTAATGATTATGTATAGTGTGTATGGAATTACTGTTTGCTCTAACTGGTATACAGTAGCCATTTTCCAAGGTTTTTCAAGACCTAGTTGTAAAAATCTAAGATTTTTCATGGTTTTCCTGCATGGCCTGGAAAACCGAAAATGAATTTCAAGGGTTTCCAGAAATCAAGACCGCTTACGAATGTAATGTAACATAACAAGACATTTCTAAAGAGCCACTTAAGAGACACTCAGAAGAGCTCAACACATGGCCAACAGCTGAAAAACATGCATCTTTAACAGTCTAGAGAAACCAAATCGTCCCCTTGCAGCATTAATGTCACGATCAGAGGGTGGAAGAGCAGCCCATATCTGTGGCGCCGCTAGTGAGAAGTCCTGAGAACCTTGGGATTGGTCGCAGGACAGATCTGATCGGTTTCTTGTTTATTATTGTCCACTTTGGACCCCTTTGATTGATCCAAAATATGCATCTAAAACAAACAAACAAACAAATAGAATTCAGTAATAAAATTGTCTATAGAGTGTATATGCAGAAAGGTATTCTGAAACTGAGTTTTGCTAAAAAAATCTTTTTTATAAAAAAGCCTGAGTGATTAAAAATGGCTTTGACTGACAATAACTGATGGATGTTTAGTCAGCACTTCTGTAGGGTTCATTATACTTTCTATGGCACGTTTGACATATAATATGTTCTACTGATAAAATACTGGAATTTATTAAGCTCACAAGAAGTAATATATACAAATGATAAAATAACACCAAAATTAATTTAACCCAAGAACTACAGTTGCCATGTCAGAAAATTGTCAGAGTCAAAGCGATGCCACCAACCACCAGGCCTCCTCCCATAGTGATAAACCCTGCTACTTTCAGCTGCTCATTCAACAACGTTTTCCTTGCTCAAATGACCACCTGGCAGCAGTTTAGTTGTGCTGATAGTATAGCAAGAGTGAGTCACCAGGATACCTAATTGGGGTCCGATGCCAAGTGCAGTAAGTGCGTCGATAAAACACTGTAGCAAGTGAGTTAATAAAACACTGTAGCATACTTGTGCGTTAATAAAACAATTAATTGCCAACTAAATCCAAATATTTTCAACATCAACACCTCCAAAAACGCAGAAAATGATTACTTATTTCATTTAAAGCCAGTTGTGCCCAGCACTGCTTTAAATAGCAATCATAACTGGTTTGGTCACTGGTTTCAATAGTGTGTGCTATTACAAAAAAAATTCAATTTGCAATCTGACCAAATGGAGCATTAACTCAGAAATGTTATATTTAAGTCATTGCATCTTTGCAAAATGTCTACAAGTAGCACTAGTTTGGATTTGCCAATTCATATTACAGAAAACTGGTGCCATTGCTGGATAATATCATTTCTGTGCTGATGATACTCAAATCTGCATTTCATTTGAGTCTGTCATGTGACTCATCTGTACAGCTGTTGTCTGCTCTCTTTGATGAGGTACAGTCCTGGATGACATCCAATAAACTCCTCCTTAACCCATCAGACTAAATTTCTGCTACTGGGCACACCATAGCAACTTAAAATATTTGATCGGCTTAAGTCACTTAAACTGGATGATTCAACTGTTCAGCTGGTCGATGCTGTACGTAACTTAGGCGTTGTTTTAAATTCTACCACGTCTCTCACTAGCCACGTAAACACTAATTGTAAGTCATCCTACATGTTCATTTGTGACATACGCAGAATTAGGAGTTATGTACCCATGTCTGTGAGGATATCTCTGGCAAATTGCATTAGTTTCCAGTCACCAAGATTACTGTAACGTCACCAAGATTACTGTAACTCACTTCTTACTGGTATCAATAAGTCCAACATGCTGAAGCTGCAACGGGTTCAGAACTCTTTGGTTAGAGCCGTAACTAATACATCCAAATATGAACATATAACCCCATGCTTAAATCCTTGCACTGGCTTCCTGTTCAGCAAAGAATTCATTTCTTCCTGGGGCTCATAGTTTATAAAACTGTAAACTCTGGCCAACCACAATATTTAAAATCAGTTCTTATTCCCTAGACTTATCATTATTCAATGAGGTCATCTGATTATTTTTGTCTGGTCATACCTAAATCAAGAACTGTTCTCAAGTGGTGAACAGGCTTTTTCGGTTGCTGGGCCTAGTTTTTGGAACTCTCATCCTGTATCTCTGTGTCTCATTAAGTAGTTTGTGTCATTTTGTTTTCTGCTGAAAACTTACCTCTATCAAATTTGCTTATCTGCCGTAGGCTGCCTCTCTGTCTCTTATGGAATGATCTTCTGGATGTTGACCTGATTACGGCATGATATTTTGAATCATACTGGCAGAAAGCAGGATTTGGCCTGCAATTTTACACAAAACAAAGTAATGTTATTTAAAAATTCAGATTTCCAATCTTCAGAAATCGCACTCATATTATAATCACAATCAAAATAATCTTCATTAATGCATTCATCGTTACTGTCACCAAGGTCCAATTGTGAATTTAACATTCCAGCATCAGAGTTTGAATTTTTAATTAATGAACAATCTAAATTTGTGTGACATCGAGAAACATGAAATGTAAATGATGATTTCTTTGCAAATATTTTACAGCACTTCTCAAATGGGAAGTCAAGAGCCGTTTTATGAAAGTATATAGGATTTCAAGTATGCAAGATGAACAGAACAGTTAAATTGTTAGAAATAAATGAGTACGTGGCAACATTACATACGAAACTTGTACCGTAATGCTCTACAATCTTGCGAAATTTTACCTTCTGATTTCTTAAAACATGCATTCGTAAAGCATTGTGCGTTAATAAAACACTGTAGCAATGAGCAAAACAGAAAAAGAAATATTGCTAGAATTAGCGCGAATACTATGACTCAGCGATACCAACACCGAAGACAATGAACGCGAACAAACTGGGCAAGTCAAAAGTCAAAAAATTCCAGCAGATGTCAAACACAGAATAAGAAGTAGAATTAGCTGAGCGACGGTCGACTGCAACAATGAAATTTTTGAAATTTAATTGGATTTTACCACATTTTCAGTTGGTTGAAATGATCCTCACGCGCCATAATCGGGAAACAAAGGAACTTCGACATCCCTGAAGTCAAATACTCTCGAAGCCTTCCAACGCGTTGCCAGCTAAATTTTTATAGCGCATAATTTTATCTTAATAAGTACGACTAACACGCAGCAAGTGTTTATTTATTTAATAATTCATTGAAGGTTACCATAATAGAGTACAGTCCAGTCCGAAAAATCAGTCCATAGAAAATTAATGTGAACTATAATTTCATTATATTTATATTATTTCATCTTAAAAATTGTCTATGAAAGTTTAAATTATGACAAACATTTACACGCATTGTAACGAGTGCAGTCTGTAAGCATTAGCCGACATGGGCTGATATCTCCCATAACGCGAATTTCGTCTTCGAGTTCATTAACCATTTCTAAGCTTAAGCAGAATTTAGCTTAATAAAAATTTTGGTTTTTGCTAGATTAGTATTTTTAATAAATTTTAAATCTCTCTATTTCGGTCTCCCATTGTATTTTTAACACATCTGTCAGGCAGCGCCGAGCCTTCTCGATTGTTGGGCCCTCAATCTGGAATGGATTCCCACTTAGGCTGCGCTTGATGCCTCGCAGCAATATGCCTGCTTTCTGCCGTTTGCTCAAGTCTTCTTTGTTTAGCCGTTACTGGGCTGGGAGCGCCTCTGAGTAGGTTCTTCGAAGGGGCGCTATATAAATTCTCGGAATTAATGAATTGATGAAAGTATAAACTATACATATGTAAGTAGAACTTTGTGCTCGCGTACCCTGTCTACGTACACTGATCGTCTTGAAGGAGACAACTGTCATTAGGCCTATCCCGTAATTACTAAATGCAGCAATAATACTTCGGAAACTGTTATTTTTGTTACAACGCATCCCGAATGAATATTAGGCCTATTAGCGCAATAAATAATTCAAATATCTCAGTTTATATTTACACTAATTTCATTGTCTTAACAGGCGATAGGCGTATGCCAGGTTTACTATAATATACCAATTTCATAAATGAACTATTTCTAAACTTTTATTCTAATATGACTTCAATTAAATTATTTAGGCCTATGGCAAATAAAAACTAACATTCAAGAACGTATAAAACAAACATGAAAGTCTATTTTGGTATGAGTAATTGGTGGTCACATTGAAATTTACTAAACTTTACCTTGCGAGATCTAATTACTGTCTAATACCGTTTTATTAAGAAACCGCGAAATTTACAGTGAGCCAACCCAAATTTACAGTGAGCCAACCCAAAAAACAGCGGAATACTGTATAAATTTCCAACGGCCGTAGACTGTCGAGGAAAACAGTATTCCACAGTTTTTTTAACGGTAACATCTTACAGTGCAGGATGTCACGAACAGTGGCAGGGGGCCACCGAACGATCGGTCAATGGAGGGGAAGGAAAGCCCTCATCAGCCGTGGGGTTAGTTGGATGGGAGGGCATCCGTGAAAGAACCGCGAAGGGTGTTTGTCACAGGGAGACAGAGGTAAGCGGAGAATTGAAGGAAACAGACGGTTCAACAGCTTCCGTTTGCAGGAGCATGGATCCCAACGATAATTGTCTGAGAGCGGAGTTCTTTGGCGGACTGGAAAGAGCGGCCAGACTGAGCAGAAGGAGGAGGATAAGGAGGCAGATGGAGAAGACGGAAGAAGGGAACTTGACGAAACTGGACTTGGAAAACAAGGAAAATCGCATTTACGACGAAGGTCCTTATTCGAGAGAATTCCTTCGAACATCGACAACAATCTCCTTACTTCCGATCAAAGTCGGAAGTCTGCCGGACGCGACTGACGTCATCTCAGACGTCATATCTGACGTATCCATGTATCAGCAAACGTCTTCGAAGGATGTCACCAAAGATGACGTACCGGAAGTTGTTTCGACCAGTCCTCTAGATGCTAGAAGATCGATGTTCTCGAAGCATACGTCTTCCACGAAATCATCCAGAAAAAGAACGATTACAGAAGGCGGTAAGTGTGCTTTTTCAGTTTGAACTGTCTAAAATGGGAGACAATAAAGTTTACAATTAACAGTACTTGGGCCTACAATAGACTGGCAGTTCAATTCTTTACCTGGGCGAAAATGTGAAACGCTAAATGTTATGGGTAGGCCTATATCGTAAACTGTTTAGCTGCACTTAATGTTGCTAAACTGTACTGTAAACGTTAAAGCTTGTTTTCAGTTTTTTTACTTTATTTTCTTGGAATTATGTATTTTAATCTTATAGACTGTCTCAATAAACTACAATCGTTTAGTCATCTGAAAAGCTTGTAATTATAGCAAATGGCTTCAATTTCCATTCAAATTCAATCCAATTCAAATCCGATTCAAATTCCGCTCATATTAAATTGAAATTTTATTCAGATTAAATTTAACTTCAAATCAAATTAAAATTTTAAATGGGGTTCAGAACGAATCTTTCATGACTTTGACATTGCGTTTCACAAATGAACTAACTGGATTTTATTTTATTTTCTGTTATTTTATATAAACGTTAAGGGTTTCGTAACAGGCGTTCATAGATGGCGCTAATGTTCGCTCATCTTACGATAGACTTCGATCTAGTCACGTGATCAGTGCACCTGCCAGGGTACTTTTCCCGACACATCTCCACTACACTCCATCATCCCCGATCCGCGCTCATTCGTATCGCATTAACCCAACTGCAATTAACATTACAAGGTCTCCCTCACTCAAATTCCCAAGGCAAACCGGACGCCCTCTATTACTTCAACTCCTACGATTTGCCTTCCGCCTATAGGTCTCTGAAATAAAGGCGATAGACCTCTATTCTCCTTGGAAGCCCTAGCTTGAATATGTACCCGTGGCTGCACATTTCTCATTTCTCCTGCGTTCGTCTAACCTGGGGCCCATGCAACCGCCCAGGGCACGACAGAAGCGCTGATCTAGGCCACGCTAATAAATTTTTCGAATGTCATATCGACTGACTCGGCTACGATTTTGCTTGCACCACTGGATAGGTTCGGAGCAATTAATCAATCTTCGTATTTTTTGGGTGACGTTACGTTTTTGGCGGCACAGCAGCAAGAGTCTCAAAGAGCAATCGCGTGAATCGGATTCTGACACATGTCAATCAGAGGCGCACCTGTCTGTGCACAGAGCAATTCCCATGCAAGTGGAGGGTGAAGGCGCGCGCACCTGTTTAGGAATTCTTGTCGGATTAATTTACGAGGCCCAGATAGCAATTCGTGGCAAGAGGTCGTCGTCTGCTGATTAATGGCTGTCATAAAGACGACAGAGGGCGACACATACTAAAGAAAATGACGGGCTTACGTCACTGAAGAAATCGACGGACGTAGTAAGACATAAAGATATTTGCCTCGGGGTACAAACCATCGACAAGAAGCAGGGAAGTCTTGTGAGTCAGCCAAGATGATGGGATCGAAATGAGTCTGAAATCCCCCTCCCCCCTCAGTTGGCGTATGTCATTTATGATCGATCCGATCGACAGCCAAGGGCATTTCAGATTCCACTCACCCACCGACTACAATTGGTTCTACAGGAAGTTCACATAAATTCTCCGAGCAGCTGCTATTTCACCAGCAGCATATACGCGGTCTCGGCAGCTCTAGGGCAACAACAACGTCATCATCATCATCGTCGTCGTCGTCATCATCATCATCATCATCATGAGTAGGCCCCTATTATAATTATTATTATTATTATTATTATTATTATTATTATTATTATTATTATTATCATCATCATCGTCGTCGTCGTCGTCGTCGTCATCATCACTATCATCATCAAAATGATGTCGACCTTGCCTCAACTAAAGGAGCAGAAATCCCGCTTAGCCAATTGATAGGATTTAATTCCAAAAGTTTAATGGCATCTTATTATGACATCAAAGGCCGTCGACGAAGCAAATGGCCTACAGTCGTAGGCTAATACAGTGCAGTGAATGATGGATGTATCCAAAGTTTAACGACATCTTGTGCCAAAAAGGCCGTTAAACGACAGAAATTAGTTTGAACCGTTCTCACCGTTCGTTTGGCATAGCCTAGTAGGCCTATAATTATAGTTGTGTAATGACTAATAATATTATAAAGACTCCTGACTCAATCGGTAAATTTTGATGAAATGATCGATTTTATGCATCTGCTGACAGGTATAAAAGGGTGTGCAGCTAAACGCAAGATGAGGCGATCACAAGCTCAGTTAAATCTTCAGAATTGCGACAGAAGATCAGCCGGTAATCTCCATAAGAACTAGTTTAAAATTTTAATAATATAGCCTTTAGTTGTTAGCCTTTACGTTGCAGATTTTGAAAATAAGACCGATAAATTTGTGACAATTACTACATCAATTTACACCTCTGGAATCTGGTTGTGATAATAATATTCATGCACAGTATAGCATGTAGCCTAATGTTAAAGATTATACATTATTTGCTGAGTGACTTAGCAGTAACCTTGTAGTTGTTTTCAGGCGCTCTAAAATATTATTATTAGTCTACAACCTGTTGAAGATATTATGAACTCTGACTTTAAAGTTATTATATTTATAATATTAACGCTGTAAAAAATGTTAAAAGTCATTAAATTTCAGACAGATTAAGCCTAAACGACGCCAAAAGTCACTTGTCATCAACACCCTTTTGCTCCCCGTGATAATCGCTATATAAGAGTTCGTTGGTCAAAAAAATGGGATGATCGAAATTCTTGTGATCCCATTTCCAGTTTTGCTATGTTTGCTTCCTTGAGGCTTTAATGAAACTTGAAACGAATTTGTCGACGTTTAAAAATCTATAGCCTAGGCCTAGCACTAACTATCATGCATGTTTATATTTATCTAGGAAAGATTGAATTGTTGATTTACACCCATAAAAGATTCTTAACAGTTCACGGTAAGAAATTTATTTACGAGCTCGAGAATGCTTCATTAAAGAAGTATTTATTTACAAGATTATTTTTTATTTTATTTTCTAGAATGTCATTTTAGAAAATTATTCAATTTTCCACTTTTGTACATCTTCCTTCAGGTTATTATGTACCGTATATAATATTTTTTCAGTAGGCCTATAGGCCTAATATTTTTCATTTTTAGTTTATCTGTTATTTTCTGAGCATTTTATGTTTCCATTATTTATTTTGTAAATTCTGTCTTATATTTTACGATAATTTTCTTATTATGTTTCTAGTTGTCCAAGCAAAGTTTCGTCATTCTGTAGATTCCTACATCCAGGTTAGCAGCTGTTAAAGTTTGATTAGATAGTGAGTGGATGTGGAATGAGCAGGTGAACGTGTTACATGTAGGATGTAAACAAGAGACTTTGATGTATCTTTCTGTTAACGGAATATCTCCTGGATTAGGTCTACTGTTTGGGTTTGGTGTGCCATTGTTAAATGCCTTGTGTAGTAGCAGTGGCGTAACGAGGGGAGGGGGGCGGCCGCCCCCGGGCGCAGGACGGGGAGCGCAAAATTAGGTCTGAAAATGTGTTTTTTGCTAAAGAAATCAGGTAAAAATAGAAAAACAGTAAAAAGTAACTTTTGTACGTGAGTCTGGGGGCGCGCGGGCAAGGGGGGCGCAAAATGATATTTGACAAGTTTCTTGTTGAAAAACAGAGGGAAAAGCAAAAAAAAGGTCATCAGAAATTTTGGCGGAACTGAGAAAAAAATGTTCAGGAAATTCTTCCCCCCGGGCGCACGAACCCCTAGTTACGCCACTGTGTAGTAGACACCAACACTATAGAAGTTACTCATTAGCAATAATGTATATGAAGTCATTCTTCAATGTACTTCATTTGCACAGAGAGAAACTTGTTGTTCTTTTAGAACTCAAACATTACTCGGGCTTTTCAAGATACATAAACACAGGCGTAACCGCGTGAGATCACATTAAGCTACATGGAGGCACGAGGAGGCAGTTGCCTCCTCTTGCTTTTTTTATATACTGGAACTTCTATTGACCAATGACACCAGTAACCAGGATTTTACCAATAGTCTGTGAAGTTGCCTCCTCTTGAATTTAGGTCTGGCTACGTCCCTGTACATAAATACAATATTGGTAGTTGGTACAATTTGCATATGGGGCCTAATGTGGTATCATACCTCTGTAATGGCTGATGATAGTTCTTAAAAGTTACTTTACTTAATTAATGCATGGTATATGATTTTATTGTCTTGATTGCATGCCTCTTAATTTCTTATTAAACTGACCAGCTATTGTTATCTGACTGGTACTTAGTCATTAGTTTCTTCTTGATGTTCGTTATAATTTTTCCCATATTGGTGTGATTTTTGTTTCTACTTGCATTACTTTTTTATATTTTATTTTATTTTATTTTATTCAAGGTTTGTTAGCATTTTGAGATTCTGAATTGTACTTTAGGTATCGCTAATACCAGATGCGGCTTGTGCTGTACCAGTTCAAACGGAAACTGTTCAAAATGCTGATCAGCCAAAATTTAATAAAAAGTTCTCTTTGTAAGTATCACACTTCAAAAATGCTTTTCTTTCACTAATGTAACTATTAATGTGATCTCAACATATTGTGCGTCGAAGGCGCTATATAAATGTTTAGTTACATTACATTGCATGACACTATAAGTAGCCGACTATAATTGCTGGTTGATGTAATTAATGAACATTTGTGTAACTTTGTAACATTTGTGTAATGCTGTATTCTTATTGACATTAGTTTATTGAAATTTATTGACATTTATTGCTTTGATTAAGTTGTACGTACACCAGAGTGCGGTGTGGCAGCTGGTACAGTAAAGAATATACTTAATTACTTACTCACTTATCTTATGTCTTACATACTTTCATGTGTTGTCTATGTTACAGTGAACTATCACCAGACGATACATCAAGACGGCTCATTGTCGTAGCCAGGCAACGTTCAACTGACAATCAAGCTCTTGATCCCATCATTGGATCAACATCTCTTCAAGTGTCTAGTATCTTAAGAAACAGATCGGTATGTATAACTGCTTAGTAAAGACTTTTAGGCAATCATGATCCAATAGAAGAAGAAAAGAGCATTCCCTTAAGCTAGCCCTGAGGCAGCCATGGGTAGGAACAGGGCTGCCGACAGAAATTCCGGGCCCCTAGGCAGAACAGTCACGGGCCACTAAGTCACTAACTATGAGAAATTTTTGTTAAAACAAACTGAAATAATAATAATGCGGTTACAAACCCTACAAAATTATATTTATATATGCAACTATTGTAGTTAAGTGTCTGTAATATTATATTTTAAAAGGCATAAATCATAAACTTTGCATCACTGATTATAATATTTTTCATAAGTTGATTGCTGGGCCCAGCCCGGGCCCCCAAAAGTCTCCGGGCCCCTGGGCTTTTGCCCCCCTGCCCCCCCTCTCGACGGGCCTGGGTAGGAAGTGTTAGCAACTGTATTTTATTAGCCTCGTTAAATAAGGGCAGGTGGCCAGTCCTCTCCCTTGCAATCTCATCTTTCCACTGACAGTGTATAGTCAGTGTACTCGTTACGGCTGAGTTGGCAAGAGCATGCAGATGGAGCAGAAATCTCTGCACAAATTTTTGCCCTGGTGGGGATTTGAACCCCCGACCTCTTGATTGACCTGCTAACCACTGCACTATCAAGCACCACATGACATAACTCCGTCGTAAATTTAGAGCTGCTTTTTATAATTTATGAAAGTGCTAAATATTTCTATAGTTTTTACCCAGGTAGGTGTAAGTGCTTAGGTAGAGCAAAATTGCGTTGAAGCTATTGGTGAATGGTGACATCTAAATGGCGGCAGCCTATACAAAACTAAGAGATAGTTTTCATGTTGAAGTTTCTGATGTATATAATTATAAGTTGCATCTAACTGAATTTCATTTGTTAAAAGAATTGCTTAAACCGAACCTTTGATAAGTATAATCATTACAGTTAATACTTATACTTGTTGGCAAAGAAAAGGCGTTTGCTTCATTTCAGGCGTTGAAACACACCTGTAGGCCTACGATATGAGTAGATAATCGCGAAGGGACGTTATATAAATCTCTGAAATGAAATGAATGTTCAACAGTTCATCGCTTGCCCAAATTCTGCTACAGCTGAACAATTGTATCTTGCAGATGAGTTTTGCTTAACTTTATATCTTGTCAGATTTGTCTTGTTACTCTAGGTGTTAAATGGATGGTATTACCTTCATCCTGAGTCCACCTCTGAACCGAACAATGGCGGAGTGCAGTCGGCTGTTAGTCTCAATTGTTCTGCAGTGGTAAGAAGACTGATATTTTCAAAGAATTTTCTAGAAGTTCTTACTGTCATATGAGCTTCATATAGATCTTGCTGTTGGAGTCATTAGAAAGTGAGCAGTTGGCTAGTCAGCCAATTTGACCCACAGCTTAGCTTTGGAATGTTTAGAAATTTTTTAAATACTAAACATTGCTCAATCATTCAGAGCATTTATATAACGCCCTTTGACACTTTTAACGACGAGAGTGTACTAAAAGCAACTGGGAACCAATGCAGCTCATCATTCAAGTGTTAACTTATCTACTCAGAGGCACTCCTAACCCAGCCCTGGCAAAAGAGAACAGTTTTCTTTTATTATCTAATAATTATGATTATATTGTATGCCATACAGGTATCAATTGTGAAGTCAAAATCTGGATATGGTTTTGCCGTTGTTGGTGAACGTCCGGTGACTGTGTCAAGAGTTCACTGCAGAGGACCAGCAGACCACGCCGGTCTCCAAGAAGGAGACATCATATGGAGGATCAATCGACAGAATGTTTGGAATTTCACAGCTGATTCCATTGCACGTATCATTAGGTAGTCGTCAACTTTGCGTATCCTAACTTTAGGATTCCAGGCTTTAAGAATGTAAAAGTCTAATGAAGCCCAAGTTGGAAGCTTCTGTGTTGCCACTATAATAGTAATGCAACAGGTGGTTGTTGCTGAACCAAACTGCCATCCAAAATCACAATGCGTTGCACAGAACAATGGAATCCCACTAGTGGCTTGCTTTGCGCTGTTGTTGATTGCCGAGAGCCAGCTAAGTGCTCAGAAGATGCCCAACAAACGTTACAATTTAAGAAGTAATGTATGTATGTATGTATGTATGTATTTATTTATGTATGTATCAGGACACATTATTGCACATTATTAAGGACCGGTATCTCACAAAATTGGTATGAGGTAAATGGTATTTAGTGATGATTACCGTATACTGGCATCTCTATGTAAAGAGATACTGACTATTATACGGTAAATGTTATTGTCACTGTTATTGTACTTACCAATAGCTGGTTCATTTATATTGAATAAATGCTTGTATGTACAAGTATCTCAGTATAAGTAATTAAGTGCTACATTTTAAAAACCTCTCAGATGGTACAAGGTGTTGCTTATGAAAAAAATAATAGCACACTTTGAAGTAATTAAGATTTTGATAATGAACCCCATTGTATTTGTGTTTTATTTACTTATTTCAATGGCAGGCTTTCGTTTGACGGAAGGGTTGTTCTGGAAGTCCTTCGGCCGAAGCAGATGTCTCGAGATGGCATGCTGGGTCGATTACACTACACAGGGAACCAGTATAATTGGGATGAAAGTTCTTTTGACAGTGACTCAACAATAGATGGCACATTAAATCAGATTCCTTGAAGGACCCAGTGACTTAGTGGACATCAATTTTTCTTCAGAGATAAATAACTAAAAGTAGAAAGGTCAAATGCAGGTTTGAACCTACAAGCTTTCTAGCCTGACCTTCTGAGTTCATGCAAATCTGACTGGATATCAATTTATTGATGGCATATATGTTTATGAAGCACAATCTTGACATGAGCTGTTTTATTTGTTTCGCTTTGCATATTTGTACAGAAATGCTAACAATGACATTAGAGGAATGTCCTTAGATTGCTTTAAAGTGAAATGCTGAAATCAACCAAACCCAATCTGCTTTGGTTCCTCCGATTCAGGCTTGTGGTTGGCCCTGTAGATACCTTATTTGCTGAATTCTGACTATCGTTGTTATATTTAATTTTAAATTCATATTTAGCATGGATGCAATTTCTTTGTAACATTCTAATAAACCATTTTCAGTTGACTGTTGTGACTTCAGTTAATAACTAGAAGGTTTCATGTTTACTGAGGGAGAAATTTGTAGAGTATCACATATGGAAAGATTGACCTAGAATGGAGTGTGCTACATGTATAGTGAAGATAAGCATTTTTCTCATGGATTTCTTTCCTCCCCCCGTAGTGTTCCCGTACTAGTGCGAACCAAAAAATTCCGTTATAAATTGTTGTGAAGATGGATGGTAAGCCGTTGGTGATACACACTTCCATAAGCTTTCAACATTGGAAAAGTTTGACAATTAATATAATGCGTGTGTGTGTGCGTGTGCATGTGTGTGTGTGTGTGTGTGTGTGTGTGTGTGTGTGTGTGTGTGTGTGTGTGTGTGTGTGTATGTGTGTGTGTGTGTTAATCATACACTTTTATAGTACTAACTACTAAGTACTTGTTCATCCTCTCAAGCAACTATAGCTATCTGACTGGATGTTGTGAATTTTGTGATTGACATTAGGCAAGAAAAGATGATTTGGGTGAGGTAAGTTTAAAGGTTGCATCCAAGTAAGAGCATACAATGGCGTAATTTAGAAATGAACATGGAATGCAAAACAATTCCATAGCACTCAGAACCATCCATACTAATTAGCATTGCTCAGTCAGTTTAATTTCATACCATGAAACATACATTTGCCGTGTGCAAAAGAAAAAATTAAATCAATTGCTTACTGATGTACAACCCCTCTGGGCTCATCTCTCTCTGGAGCTTCCCATCTCTAAACCCTTCCTCTCAGGACTCCTCTCTCTCTCTCTCTCTCTCTCTCTCTCTCTCTCTCTCTCTCTCTCTCTCTCTCTCTCTCTCTCTCTCTCTCTCTCTCTCTCTCTCTCTTTTATGGAAACTCGGACTCTCTCTCTCTCATTTGACAACTTGGATCTCTGACAACCACTCTGACTCGACGCAGCGCTCGTGAATAAGCTGGTGCCCTCAGATTAGCTTCGAGTGGCGCTTTAGAAATTACGATTACAACGCGTGCTTCAGCGGCAGTCTCATATACGTCATTTAGTGTAGAATCCGCATCAGAAAAAATACTCCGTGTTTAAATAACCCGCGCGAAGTCGGAGCGATAAAGCAAATTATTGTTCTAAATTAATCACTTGTCACAGAACTTTAAAATAATATTGTAAATTCATAAGTATAAGTTCCTATAATTTTGGATATCGACTTGCACCGATTCTGTCTTAGGGATACTTCTGTGATATACTTTAATTGCCAAGTTGTTGAGAATGTCCGAAGTCTCAGGGTCCTCCATATCGAAGGTTGCTGTCAGCTTCATACTTTTCTCTATGGCATATTCTTTAAGCAGATTTTATAACTGGGGCGTGAATTAATAGACTAACGCAATGTGTATATCCAAATAAGAGTGCGTTTAAGCCGGTATTATGAGCCGAAATGTAACGAAATCGGTCATAAAATGGAAATTAGCTTTAACCTACCCTGCCGGATATTCTTTTTCACTGTTAGTTAAGGTTTTCGTTTTTTTCTTTATTTTCATACTGTTTTGAATTGTTTTTATCATGTACTGTGTACTATGTACTATACTGTTTGCATTGCTGTATGCAACTTGATGTTGCACTGTTTGTCAAGGATTTAGCTATCACTAATTCAAATTTCTGAAATGTTGTTTTAGGTGTCCCTAGTTAGCTTGATCCCTTTTGGGACTCCTCTTGCGGCCAATCCTGATATTTTGTGTTAAATGTTATGTGATTTTTATTTGACATGGCTTCAATAAAAGAGTTTGATTGATTTTGATTGATAATTTATTAACGCCCCCTATAATCTGTTTGGGAGTCTAGTACAGTCGAACAATTATACAGTGACAGGTTCCTAAAACGATTATGTAGGTGTAAAGATGTAGCAAGGAAATTGATAGCAATGAAATTCGATAACCGGCAGTTTGCAGTCACCATACTTGGCCACTCCAGAATGCGAGAGAAAGTAGGGCACTGCACGTAATCGAGAGGACTATGGAAGGCATAAGTTTTCACTGCGCCAAACACTGGAATGAATGGACTATGATGTTCAGCGTCAGTAAAATACCGAGAAATGTTTGGCAGCATTGATTTCTTTTCATAAAACTGAGAAATGTTTGGCAGCAATGACTTCTTTTCACAAAACTATGATGTGCAATATATCTCCTACCTGTGGCGTGTGTATTTCCTTTTTAACGACTAGCTGTGTGGTAACAAAGACCATTAGCGTCGCCCTCCTCCTTTATCCAGGCTTGGGACTGGCACTGTCAGAAAGCGAACAGTGGCGAAGTTTCTACCTGTGGCATGATACTATAAAGCGTAAATATTACAAGGAACTCTTCAAAAATGGGTGTGAAGCAAATCCTCGAATCCACGATCCCTAAATTTAGATGCCACCTGTTCAAAGCTGTGTTGTTTGTAAAACTTTTATATTTGTTTTTCTACTTTTGCAGGGAGTTTTTGTGTTCAAGGGAAAGAAATTAAAGGCAAATCCAAGTTAGTGAATAGGAAAACCACAGATAAAAGTTTGTTGCTGCTGTTTGAGTTCAAGTAATAGCTTAGATTTAAATGAAAGTCCTATGAAAATGGTGTCAACTCTGAATAGAATTTCATTAGTTAGGCTGTGTGTGTGTGAGAATCCGCCAGTGGGGACTTCTCTAGTTACATAATCTAGTTACGGTCATCTCTGGTTAAGGTATGGCCGCATTACGGCACCATATAAATTGTCGTTATTATTATTATGAACTTTTCTGGCTTATAGCAGATGAGCACCATATAGTCTGGTGAGCACAACACTTGCAAGGTGCTTTATTTACACTATATAAATAATAGCACATAAATTTTAATGGCTCTGCATGTCTGCTGTAGCTTGCCAGTGGTGACTCTTCTAGTTATCTGAGTGTTGTTCACTTTATATTGATAAACTTTTTGTTCTTAATGGCTTTCGTATCCTTTACTCTGGCACAGTCAGTGCTTTTACTGAAAAGTTATGTTAAGTGTCTAAATACATACATGTCACAATAATGTTTTGCAATATTATACAAATCTTCACATTTGAACTTCTTTTGTAGAAGATTATGTTAGTTCCAAGAAACGAACTGATCACGGATCGGACTGCCGATTACGGATGCAACTGTTCGAAGATCTCTGGAGCAAGACATCCTCAAAGATAATGGTATGGTCATCTGAAGATTTCATGATATGAGGCTTTGCATCTAAGCCAATGGTGTTGAAAGCCATTCTGTTGTCATTGGTGACCATTTGCACCAGACAAAGAGCACTAAAAATCGTAATAAGAAATATATGTATTGTTATGTCAAGAGAAGCCGATTGGAAGCACTCTGTACTTTCCTAAATGATGCCAAGGTTAATTAAAAACCTAAAACAATTTGACTGCATTTCAATATGTGCTTTAAGGTCAAAAGTTCCAATATTGTAGACCTTTGGCAATGAAGTTAAGTATCAACAAGACCGGGCAGAAGCTTAATTATTAGACGATGTTGACTTCTTTTTCATGTCTTTAGTTGTTGCAAGCCGAATCAAATACCAAAGTAGCCGATGACCTGCTCGACTTTGTTCAGAAGTCGTATGGCAAATTCGGGTCTGATGGGTATGGCCTTCATCGAAACATCATGCCTGAAATTCCAACAGCAGCTTTTGTCACTGGTGAGTTTGATTAAAAATATACCATGTCAACAAAGCTTCCATCGAATGACCCTAGTCTTTTGTGGCTGCGATCATTAAGTTCAGCTGATGTGTTTGTGCCAGCGGCTACGACTAAAATGGACCCTTTGGGTCACTGGCCCGCATGCCTGGAACCAAGTTTTCATGTTTTGAAAAATCTTAAAAGTTGAAAATGTACTTATTATGTAACTCTTAGCTTTTGCACTGACAGTTGACATTGTAAAACACCCGAGGAGTAGTTTGTTACTGACGACGCTTGTCATATTTACATTTTTAAACTTTGAGTTACATTACATTCTCTTTGTATCTCTGCATTGGTCCGTCCTTCTGGGACCTTCTACCATGGCACATTTGTAGCTCCTCGGGATGTATTTTCTTACTTTCATGGGGTATCACATAGCACGTCTGAGAGGCTATTAAGATACTATACATTGACCTAGTTGTATCACATTAATGACATTACATTGTATCAGTTTACCATGTAGATTGCATTGGAACTTGATTTGTTAACCGCATTTCTCCTTTTGTTACTTTTGCATGTACATAAATAATGTGTGGCTTCATTGTCGCCAGCAATTACATCGTTGACAGGTTCCTTGCACATTCTGTCTTGCATTACTCACATGAAATATTGTTTATCTAATTTTTTATCTAATTTAATGATGTTTAATGTATTTTGCAGGTGTTAACATTCCTGATCATGGTACAATGTTTGCCAACCTAACTTCTATGTTAAAGAAGCGTGTTACTCCACATGTTGCAGTTCTCCGCTCGATACGTTGTCAGACGGTCCATTCAATCATCTCTGACACTGTGTCACAGCTACTAAACACTTCCGAAGTAGTCAGTTGATATTGGATTTTTCACCAGCTATTATTAAAGTCATTCTTTCCAGTTCCAAGATTAGTTTAAGCCTTTAAGGCTGTAATATCGTTTAAGTTAATTAAGAGCCGTACTAATTTTCTGAGAAGTTATTTTCAGATTCTTATGTGACATAATAGTAGCTTGGTTTAATTGTTAGTTATTTTGTAGCAGCCAGATGGATTTGAAGTGAGCAAATCTTAATCTTTAATGATGAGAGTGTACTAAAGGCGACTGGGAAACCCATGCATATTATCGTTAAAGTTCAATTGTAATTTTCACTACAGAGTATTACTTTATGGCGTTTAAGGACTTTCATAAGTTTAAAAAAAATAAAGTCGTTATGTTATCATCTTTCCTTATGATCATGATTTTTTTATCATCACTAATTTAGTCATTGTTTTAAAATAAAATAAAGATACATTTTCTGTTTAATATTTCTCTGTTGATCGCAAGGTTTCAGTAGAAAGACTAAATGTTGTGCAGTAAGTTTGTTTATTGGTGATCATATTTCTTTCCAGTTAGATGATGAAGATGATGATGATGTTGGATATGGATGGCAACCTCCCAAGAAGAAGAGAACTTCTAGTACGATGTCGTCGTTAACCCGTTGGTTTAAGTCACTTTATGAGGTATGATTTATTATGATACTAAATCTTTTAACTGTTTAGTTTAAGTCCTGTGATATATGTCTCACTCTCAACTACATGCTTTTAATTAATTGTTACATTACATTTTGAGATATACATAAGTTTTGAGGCTTAGTTTAATTTTTCTGTCTGACTTGCTGTGTCGCTATAAATTGGGTGACACATCAAATGCAAACAACTATAACCTACTGGACAATGAGCAGGGACAGTTAAAACTGAAAATTCTAGGACATGAAATTTCTGCCATGTTTAGTTTTGATTGTAATAAAATATCTGGGAAAGACCCTGGTTTTTTTCACTGCTCCAGCGTTTGCATTTAATTTGATTCATCCATGACTGTCGTTGTTCCTGATTAACCCTTTAACGATGAGCTGCATTAGGTTCCCATACATTTTAGTGCATGCTCGTCGTTAAAGGGTTAAGGGCAGTGGCCATGCACCAGAGACTTCATATTGCATGTTTCATTATAATGTGAATCTCTTATATAAGATGTGGTAATCGTAATCTCAAGATTTCTACAACGCCAAAAAAGTGAAGTCGTGAGAACCAGCTTATTCACAGGTGCTTAGTCAAAGCATAATCAATAGGTGGAGTGAAATCAGTTACCGGTCAAGATCCAAAGCGGTCCAGCAGGCAGACAGTCGGATGGCTAAGGTAGATGGTGTTTAAAGTTGAAACGGTGAGGGAGGTGAGGAAGAGGAGCAATCAGAGTAGTCAGGGCAGTTGATCCTAAAATTACTTCAGCTTTAGAAAATAGACTTACTATAGCATGATCTCGATATACGTTGGTGTGGCTTCATGTGTCTTCCAAAGAAAGCATTGAATGACTGATGTCGTAAACAGAGACTTCCTTTAAACGTTTTAAACATCCGATCTAACTTTTTCTGTTCAGAAACAGTATTCGTCATTGGAACAAAGCATTCTGCCACCTGGTGATGGAGTTCAGAAACGTATGTCAACCATGAAGTCGCCTCAGAAAGTCCGTGCCTCGGACTCGGCACAAGGGAGAGATGCATCGCCATTACTTTCTCCCAGCCGGAAACTGGAGCAAATGTCCCTACGTTCTCCAAGTAAGAATGATCTGGAAAATCCATTTCAAAGCCAGGTCAGGTCACCTTCAAAACGAATGACAGCTCGTGGCACAAATACCCCACAAAAGTCAAGAACCTCTCCTCGGAAAGCAGGCCACGTGGAAGAGTCTCCGCCATCTCTGTGTAGCCCTCGTAGAAAAACAGCTAAAGATCTACTAAACACTCCACAAAAGCTTAGGAGCTCTCCTCGAAAAATGATTCTCGACGACTCTCCAAAATCCCTTTTCGGGACTCCCAAAAAAGCAGCAGCCGATATCAACAGCACTCCACAGAAGCTGAGAAGTTCTGCTCGAAAAATAAATTTGGATGATCCTATTAGGTCTCCCCAAAAGGTGGATCTTGAAGGTCCATCAAATACTCGATTGTTGTCCCCAAAGAAAGTGGTGCAGACGCTGTGGAGCTCCCCTCGCAAGGTCTTTCCAGATTCTCCAAAGTCTTTGATTGGTTCGCCCAAGACAGCAGCAGCCAACACACCTAGGAAAGGCAAGAGCAAGAAACAGCTGGATTGTGGGGAATCAGTGCGGTCCGTTAATCCTGTTGTGATTGTGATTGAAGATTTTGAGGGCTTTCCATCGCAGGTCCTGCAGGACTTCATTACAATCTGTGGGTTAGTCTTTGCAATATCATGTCTTGCAAGTACCTTTCTTTTGGGTAGTGGCTATTTTTTATAGTATTAATCGTAATCACAATCGTAAAATCAAGAATTTATAAAGCGCCACTTAAAATCACAATCAAAAGTGTTCCCTTGTTAGTTTCTGTTTTACGTGACTGTGTCATGCCATAGATGATTAGTGCCACCTTCCTCCTTTATCTAGGCTTTGGACTGGCACTACCAGAGTACAGGAAGTAGTGGAGTTATTTGTAATTGTTATAGATAAATTTATATAGCACCACTTGCAGAGAAACACATCCTCAATTGACTTTCAGAGGTATAAGTCACTGTATGAGTCTGTTTCACAATTCTGTGTATGAATGTTCTGTATGATACTGACCTGATCAAACAGAATGATTTCACTTGCTTGTGTTGTAAAGTGGCATAGAAAGGCAATTTTGTTTTTAAGTACACTTTGTGAAATACCGTATGCTCATTACATATTTTGATCTAGTGCCTAACCTTACTGCTGTAACTCTTGTAATACATTACCTGTTGTTTTCCATTTTTACTGTAATTTGCCTTCACTTTGTACAGTAGGTAATTTGGTTCCACTTTACTCTCGGACTGTAACGTCACTATGTGCTTAGAAATTAATTTACTTTCTGCTGAATGGTTTTGTCATTTTCTTTGTAGGCATCACCTCGACGAACTCCCTCTGGTTTTGGTGTTTGGAATCGCCACTACCCAGAATGCCGTGCATCGTGTGCTGCCTCATTCTGTCTCGTCAATGCTGTCCATGGAAAAGTTTCAAGCGCCACCCTCGTCAGAATACCTGACCCAGGTGCTGACTCAGGTGAGATGAATACACCACTTTATTTAAATGATACTGCTCGACAAGTTTAGGCTCTGTCATCAGCATTTTTATGTGATTTCAGATGTATGAAGAGTTTATATTGAAATTAAGAGTTAATTAAGACTACAATTATATGTTATTAAAACTGTAATTAAATATGTATTAAACTGTGATTAAAAGTGTATTAAAACTGCATTTAATTATGTATTAAAACTGTGATTATATGTATTTTAAACTGTAATTAGATATTTATTACAACTGTAATTAAATGTGTATCTGTTCACTTTGCTTTCCAGGTTCTGATGACGGATGCTTTTCCATACAAGTTATCTGGAAAGGTCTTCAATTTTCTCCTCGACATCTTCCTGTATCACGACTTTTCCGTTGTTGGGTTTATCCAGGCGCTAAAGGTAGGCTGCTTTTCAATCTGTAGGCATCTGGTTAAGAAAACACAGAAGGGTAAAAGTAACCTTTCAGGATTCTTCTTTCAGGACTCTTGCTTGAAGAACAAATAGATCTTAAAAGACGCAGTTCGATACCTGTAGCCCCCTCTAGGTCAACTGAATGTTCCACTCCTTACCAGTTGTTTATAAGCAGATATATATATATATATATATATATATATATACCTAATTAGGTATTTATATAATATTATTCATATAGTGCCTGTTGGAACCCCTTGTGGATGCATACTCATCATCAGCTAAGAACCTAAGAACTTAGGAAAATTTGCAGTTCTCTCAGTGTGCAGCCATTTATTCTAGCATTTACTCGATAGATTTGTATGATAACCCTGGTTAGGCGTAATAATTATTCATTATTATTTAATTAATTATTTACTTCTATCATGCCATCATCTAATGCACAAGGTGTCCACCGATCACATACCAAACAAGCCATTATCAGGTCAATATCCAGTTCAGTTAACTAATATGGAGAAGGATGGAAGTCCTTTCCGTGTTTTGAATTCTTAATCAGCAGCAGCTAGACCTTAGTTTGTATTTTCTGTTTTAGTATTCGATGCTGGAGCATTTCTACTCAAATCCGAGCAGCATTCTCTGTCAGAGTGTTGCAGACAGTTCCCAGTTGGTGCCTTGCCTCTCACCGAAACAACTCGATGACGTTCGATCGTGCATGTCATTCAGACGGTCAGTTCCTGTTGGGATGCTACATAAATGCTTTATGCCTCTGTGCATCATTTTGTCCGGATTTCTTGGTTACTTGCATATGTTTCTGAACAACTGAATGATAATGTGGTTGTTCTCTTCCATATATAATCATGTTTCACTTCGTGGTTGAACCTGTGAAATTATCAGATTTTGTCCAGGCGTGTACTTCACGACCACTTTTGCCATACTAGAACAGGGGTTGCGACCCCATGACATGCGTGCCCAAAGTGGCACGGGTAAAACATTTTTGGGCACGTGGAATTCGGAGTGTCCTCCAATATCTTAAGCTTTGAAATACACAATCACTGTAGCAATCGAAATTTTCTTTAATGAAGGTTTTTATTTTGACACTTTTCTAATGTATCTTTGAACTGATGTCTTTTATTTAATTTTTTAATGCTTTGTCAGTTAAAACCTATATGAGAAAACTAATCAATATGCTGTGTAAAATTCTGAGGGCATGAGAGGGTATTTTTTTAAATGATTTAGCGGCACCCTTAAAAGGGTCCGCTACGGATCTGCTACCTCTGCACTACAATGGCTATTGCTATCTCTGATTCTTTATTTTTGCTTATTTCATTTGAAAAACAGATTTGTTGAAGTCCAGCCTCCAGTTGAGCAGATTAAATTGCTGGAAGACAACAATTATGCAAAGGTATTTTGTTTAGTTTATTTTTGAAAAATTAATTTTAACTAGATTACACTAGTTCTTGGCTGTGGTTTTATAACCAGATAAACAAAGAATGAAAACTAAAACATACATGTACAAGCGAAACATCTCAGTTTATGTTCATTGTCACCAGATGTCTCAGTTTAGGAATTCAGTGGTTTACTTTAAAATTGTTTTCTGTTATTCATGTTTAACAGAAAGTGATTGCAAAATTCATGGAGTTGCTGGAAGTGTATCATGCGACGTTTTACCCCATAATGCTGTGTCTTCACGAGATCACGCACAAACTACCACATTGGCCGCTTGGGAAACAGGTACGTTATTCTATAGCAAAGCACTTTGTGAGGCTCATGAAAGGTGCGTTATAAATAGCCAACGTACGTACTTACATAAATACATGCATACATTGTTACAGGTTGTTCAGAAGTATGGAGTATTACAACAACTTTAGGCTAAAATTTTATTTACTAAGCTATTTACAGACGCAACACAGCTGAAGAAGAAGTAAATGGCCTCAAACGATGACAAAACCTGCAGAAAAACTTACGAAGAGAAAGCAGAATGTGTACCAACAACTGAAACAGATGCAACTAGAGCAAGCGATGGACAATGAGATGCTCACATAGGACCAAAAACCAAAATCCAGTCTCAACTCTCCACCAAATGTACAGAAGGCATACAGTGTACAGCAACGCACTATACTTAGGCAAAAAAAAATAATGGTGTGTTTCCGGTAACAGAGTTAAAAAAAACTGGGTAGGTAGGTAGGAAAATAATTTTATTTTGGTAAAATAATTTTATGCAGTGATTTCCCAAAATTACGCCACTGCCCATTTATGCACAGCGGTACATGCTGTACCAAAGTATGTATTTTCTATGCAAGTATTAAAAATGCCTATTTGCAGAATGTACCTACAAACTGCTGTAGAAAACAATCTTATTTATTTAATTTTTGTTGACATCGTTTTTCTTGCAAGGTGAAATGGAAGGGGCAGGGGTGGTGAAGGAATTATGGATTATGTACATTAACTCTTCAAGAACTCTTACCCCGACCCTCTTCAAGAACTCTTACCCCGACTCTCTTCAAGAACTCTGACCCGGACTCGGAAAAACTGATCATCTACCTTCCAACTCTCGACGTAAACGACACCCACCTTAGCAGCTACTCTGACACCTCTGATCCTCTGGAAACCGGACTCGGACCTCCTTCGGACTACGCTGTCGGATAACCGTTTTGACTAGACGCAGCGCTCGTGACTAGGCTGGTGCCCTGTGCTTGGCTTTCGAGTGGCGATTTAGAAGTTTGGAGATTACGATTACGATACGATTAAACAATAAACACGTAGCAGACAACGGCTGTTTAGGAAATATGCAAAGGTGGTAACGTGAGAAAATCGCTGACTTTTCGGTGTCTCTTATCTCCTCAACATCATACATGTGTGTAAATTGTCCATGGGAAACATTGAGCCCATTTATTGTTATAATATTAACGCTGACCATATTTACATAGAAAGATATGGTTTCCTAACGTCGTCTGCTAAGGAGACTGCTTGCTACGAAGATTGGTTGCTACGAAGATTGGTTGTTAAGGAGATTGCTAAGGATAACTGTTGCTAAGGAAGGCGGTTGCTAAGTGGGCCGAGTCTGACTTTGAAACTGGTTGCTAATGAGGCTGACATAGAGGCTGCTTGCTACAAAGCTTGGTTGCTAAGAAGGCTGGTTGCTATGAAAGTAGAATGCTACGGAGGTTGGTAAGTTGGCTGATTGCTAAGGAGGCTTTACTTTTATAGTGGCACGTACGATAATAGGTATTTCTGATACAATGAATATGGCGGTAAGATTTGTGAAATAACCCTGTCAAGTTACCGTGAGAAAATCCACCACTTTCGGGTCTATTACCTCCCTCTCCGAAACTCCACACTTTAGCCCTTTTATTGCTGTTATTTACGGCACAATTATTTCCATTGAAAGACTGCTAGTTTCCGAACGTCTCAGCTTTAGTGAATGCACCTATAATGTCGCGATTCTGCATCTCCGGCATGCAAAGGTTTAATGTATGTGAAGTAGAAAAAAATTTTTTTTAATTTTCCGTTAAAAAAATTTTTTTAAAAAAAATTTCCGTAAAAAAAAATTTTTTTTACAAAATTTTCCGAGTCGCGGCAAAAAAGTGAGTCGGTCGCGTTACCGGAAACACACCATTATTTTGTTTTGGCCTTAGTCCTATACCTGTATGGCGTTTACGCCATATGTAGCAACATATATATATACACGCACGGTACCGAATGTATAGGCTACATACATTCTTGTGCAATGTGCATGCGTTGAGGCATAGTCGGATTTCATATTGTCTGTCAAGCCATTACCCTTTCAGATGGGTGCTATGCAAATTTGTTTATTTTACTTTACATTCTGACTGTGTGAAATTAACTTTCATTGCAAAAACTTTGTCGACAATTATATTTTATATCCTTTTATTTTCTTATCTTCAGCTTCGTGAACTGTATGCCTTTTGCCTGAGTGGAAACGTCTTTGAAATGCCTGAGTATGAGCATGCCTTTAACCTTATCAGGTAAGTTAGTACACTGCTGCAATGCATTGTCATGTGTACATTGCCAATGTAGTCTAATATAAATGTGGATTTATATCAATGTAAGAAATGTATGTGATTTTTAATGACACATGGGAGAAAACAGTGTATGTTCAACACTGGTGTATCAAGGATTAACGCTCTGTGCTAGAACCAAACCAGCCAGTACAAACACAAGTCAATATATTCAGTCCTTGAAACATGTGAAATTCATATGATAGAAAACTTTTGTATAACTGTTTTTTATCATAACGTGTTTGTAAGTTTTCTTGAAGGTTTTTAGTTAAGTTGAAAGCTTTTAATGAATGGCACTTACTGATCTTGCAAATTAGGTTTGTAGCTTATTATGCACATCTAGTGTGGAAAAATGTGCCTTCTGGCGAAATGCTCTGTTGATCCCAATTCTCCCTTTCCCCTTTGCCTTTACCACAATCTCCCCTCTCCAAACACTCTGCCTATCTTGCCCCGTCTCCATCCCTGGACAAGTAGATAGAATTTTCCGTGCCCTAAATAGGCCACTGGCCAACCGCCTCTCCAAACTATACAATGAACCACCTACTGAGGGACCATCCCTCCTAACTGTACTAGATGAGCCACCAAATGAGGGACTGCCCCTAAAAGTACTAAATGAACCACTGACTGTGAAACCGGCACTACTGACTGTACTAGATGTTTTAGCCTTTTAAATTATATGAATAGAAGATGTTTCATGATAACTCGATTTGTTATAACATTCATCGATTTTTGTTGCATCATTTCAAGGTCGTTGTCTCGAAATGAGCTGCAGGCAAGTCTTCGACAAATGGCCTGCCACCTGGTGGCAACTGGCATTCCATCGGAGTTGATTGAAGTGTGTAGCCAGCTGTGTAATTTCTGCAACAGATTTGACAACATAAACGGTATATACACCTTATCTTCTTTTAGACTTTCTTCCTGATGATGCATTTAAGAATACCTATTGTGTTTGATTTATGCGTGGGATGTATGCAATGCCCAGTTTTTCCTCGATGTATACATATCCGTCGCCCGAGGCCATACCTCATATAACTTATCTAAGGGAGTATATAATGAATTGACAATTTGAGCGTGCTGTTTTGGTTTTAGAATTGGCGCAAGCATACGTATCGACAGAAGCCGAGGAATCTTCATATGCAAACGAAACTTTGCCCCAAAAGTTGGATATGTACACACTTAAGCAGGTATTTGAAAGAAAGAACAACAAAAATAACCAAACTCTGTGCGAATCATGGTTTAATGGTTTGAGCTCTTTCAGTAGTTGGGCCATCCACATGGAATGGCCTACCTTTGGATCCACCTGGAATGGCCTCCCTTTGGATCCGCCTGGAATTACCTCCCCTTGGATCTGCGTCTTGTCTTCGCTATGGGTGCTGCACGCACTTTCGACAGACACTTGAAAACTCTTCTGCCAAGGTTGGGCTGGTAGTGCCTCTGAGTAGTTGTCTTGGAGAGGTGCTATATAACTGCTATGAATGAAAAGATATAGATACACACCTGACAGATGCAAATAAAGGCTGCTTCAATTCTGGAGCTATATAAATCATGTATTGCATTACACTTCATTGTGCATATGTATATGTTATGCTACGTTACATTTAATTCGTTAATATCAACTGAATTCTGTTTAAAGAACAAAATAGCAAATGAGAAGCAGCCAATTACTGTTCGATTTCATAATTAAGTATATTACTGTCCTATTTGATTTAACCTTTAGCCCGTAGTCTGATATGGTGGTGTGTTTATCTGGGAATTTATGTAGCTGCTTTGCAGAGCCAGTCGCATACTCCAACAACCATTTGTGTGTGTTTTTAACAGAGGTTGCAGGAGATGGACAAGAAGAAAAAGCCTCTATCAAATTATGAAGTCTTGCGCAAGGAAGCAGTTGACTACCTCGATTCAGTCTTTCGGTATGATTTTAAATTGCCTACCCACTGATGGCTGACCTCTGGTTTCTCTGGCTGATCGGATTTTGACTGGCAGATTCTGATTTTTTGCTGCAATTTAACTTAACGCAGTCACTGCTGATACCTTATGCATTCGGATCACTGCTACCTCATGCATTATGATATCGGCACTGTAGATGTTATTAGATTTGCTTGGGCTAAATAAGCAGGGGTGGCAACCACAATGTAACCTCCAAGTTACCGTTTTTCTATTGGGTCAAGTGGCTCAGTAATAAATTCATGAATCATGTTAATTTGAATCACAGAAGCTGCGTTGGAAAGTTGACGCATTTGGAACAGTGTAGATACCGATTTGTGTGGTTTCAGCAAGTACCTACATACATACAAGAATCTCGTTTTGCATGAGGTCTTGTACTATGATGGACTCGATCAGCTCCGCCAACATATCAATGCTACGCCGCGTGCAACCATGCAGAACGCCCTTATGCAACCTTCCTGCTATCTGCCGGTAAGTTCCTGGGTTGATTCTTATGAAGACCAAGTGTTTTATCCAAGTGTTTGTATTTATTTTATTAACTTATTGAAATGGTGAGTTTCAAATTATTATTTTTGATTATGTTTTAGTTTTATTACACGTTTGTTAAGCACCAGTGTCTAATGAACAAACATCAGTTGATAACGCTTAGCAATTGTGAGTACAGAACTTGCTCAAATTCCCTACACAATAACCATCTCTGGGGAGGAAAAACTCCTCAGAGATGTAGCGATGGTCTGGTATGTATTTTGTACAGCAAATGATTGTATTTAATCTTTTTGACAGAATGATGCTTTGAACGTTGACCCTGACCAGCTGACCTCTGACCTGCCAGACATTTGTATTGTGTACAAGTTACACCTGGAATGTGGTCGTCTCATTAACCTGTACGATTGGCTTCAGGTAGGCCTCACCTGCATCTCTGAACTTTGAAGAAGAATATATTTATACAGTTTAAGTTTATTCCATGAATTGTTTCAAATTTAAATAGAGCACGAGTAGCTCTTTGTAATATATTATTACAATGATATAAAACTAATTTGTCGCCCTGTGCTCTAGTTTGTCAAAATGTCCTTTGATGTTATTCACGAGATTACACTGGTATTTTACTTTGCTTTTCTAATTGTGCAAGGTGGATCATGTACCAAATGTATCATTATTATAATTATTATTATAATTGGTATGCATTTATTAAGCTCAAGTATCTAATGACCAAGCATCATTCAATGATGCTGAGCAATTGTGAGTGAAGGACTTGCTCAAGGTCCCCACTTAGTAACAGTCTCAGGGAGGCTCGAACCGTACTCTCGACGTTACAAGGCAAGCACTCTAACCAGTCAGCTATCCATGTCCCAAACGTACAAGAATGTTATATAGATGTGGTCAAGGACTTAAATTTCATGCTAAATTCAGTTTTAAAACAAGACCTCATGGTACAACCTCGTTCTAACATGGTTGAAGAAGGTAAAGCCAATGGACTTGACCAAGAAACTGTTCAGAAGCATTGTCCTGCAGCTGTAGAAGTAGGCGCATAAGAATATTATCAGTTATAAGGTAGTTAACTGGTTACATGTTTTTGTTGTTTTGATTGACGTAAATTCTTTATGTTAACATTTTTATGTTATCATGTAGGCTTTCTTGACAGTTGTACAGTCTGAAGCCAACTTAAAGGATTCAAAAGACAACAAGAAATCAGTTGATAGAGTTTTGCAGTATCCTTTTCTTTAAGTCGTCATTTTGCAGTTCTTAATTGTTTCTCGTTGATTAAAATATTTTCCTTTTATCGATTAAATTCCATGGAGTTTTCCTGCGACTGGATTAAAATCTTGACTTGTCAGTTCATAGTTAAGTAGAAAAGTGTAATGCTATTTAACGTGATATAAGACTAGGTTCTAAGTCAAATTAACCCGTTAACTACTAAAAGTATGACTTTTTCAAGGTAGAGAGGAATGTGGAATTCTTGCAATAGTTTATATATGTACATGGATGTATGTGGCTCTTTATATACCACATTTTAAGAACTCTTAATATATTATCTCAAAAGTATCTAAATTCTGACGTTAAGATAGTCACAGCTGCCATCATTTTGCTTAATGTACAACATGATTTTGTCTGTTCAGTTTCTGAAACATAGCTGTAATATTCTTGTTATTCGTGTTACGTTTATGTTTCTTTGTATTGTTTTAAAAGTTTGATTTGTGGTTGTTGGGTGCTTGTGTTGACCTTGACCTTATAATTCCAGAGCTCGCTTCATTCGCGCCGTTTCAGAACTTCAATTTCTCGGCTTCATTAAACCGACTCGACGAAAGACTGACCACGTTGCACGTTTGACCTGGGGAGGCTGTTGACCTTTGGGTCATCTTCCACTCAAGGGAACCATAATAGACTTTCTTGGCTTGAGAACCGGATCAGACTATGGACATCGATGGAACCAACCCGCTTTCAGTTGCGTTACTGCTTCTTAAAATGAACTGAGGCAGTTTAATTTATATCTGAGTAACTTAAGAAGAATATAGATTTTGTTCTCATCAAGGCAGTTAACTCTCATCATCTCAGGCTGAATTAGAAAGTACAGATTTATTTTGCTTGTTTTACTGTATACTAAAGGACCTTGAGCAAATCCTTCACCCACCGTTGCTTGCCAGCTTGGTTCTTCGATAGAGGCACTTTACTAATGTGTAATAATAATAATAATAATAATTTCTTTGGCACAGTGAATGAGGTCTGGCCAAGAATGCATTGCCACCTCTTGTAATTATTGCATTGTGATTTCATAAAGAACATATTGCCATAGCAACCTCTAATAATTAATGCATAATAATAACAGTTGGTTCTTTTTGTAGTGGTCTCCATTGTTGACTGTGTTGATGCTTGGAATGGATGTGATGTGGTGATTTAACTAGCATTGTGAACTTGGGGCGATGATGATTATGGTAATGGGTTTTTTGGCAGTAAATGATGCTTAAAACTGGTGGTTCTAAAATTATACAGAGTAGGCATTGTTCCGTCTGTTCTTCGAATGCATAGCGTAAGTAATGTACGGTACGTGCTTCTGACCTCGTAACACAAGACGATGATCACAGAATGGTATTCAATCACTGGCAAAATGGAGACAGAGAAAGGGCTAGAAGCTCATGCTGCAGGTTCCACCAGAATCAATGTCCATCTATGGTGAAACTACCATTTTGTGCAACAGAAGTGTACATACCGGGTAGATCGATTAGTACCTAATAGGCAATTATAATTGCCTACTGGAATTTGGAAAGCACTCATTAAGATAATGGCCCTATTACATGACATTGAGGTGAGTTACTGGAACACCCCTGTGAGTTAATGAAAGGGTACAAGTGCTCTCACACATACGTACATTAATGTAAATGATGTTAAGTGTATGAGTAGTACTTTCTGTTGTTTAATGACATCTCATGGACACCAGAGGGTTTAGAGCAACTGTCAACTTATAGAAATTGGATCCTCAGTTTAACGGCAGCTTATGACAACATAGGCCGTTTCCGCCGACAAAGATTAGTTTTTTGGCATATTACAGCTCATGAGAATAAACTTACAGAAATGCGTCCAAGGTTGTAAATAAAAAAGTACGTCCAAGGTTGTAAATAAAGAGATGGTTATTACATAAATACGGGTGTGACATTGATTTGTATAATGTAATATAATGTTTCATTTTCGTTTGGTATCTTAAATCGTGGCCACTACAAATATAAAAAGCCATAATTAAAGCATACAAATATTTAATTATTTTAATGAAGGTGTGATCCTGAGATATGAAAACGAATTATTTTACTTTCAAAGTTGAGCATTCACTAACGCCTCGATAGTGAAATACCAGAGCTATAATTTACCGATAAATTAAGTTTCTATCGCCATCTCGTGAATCTTGGTAGGTGTATTTTAATAATAATATCTTTTCTTTAATGAAGCGCCTGACAAACGCACTGCGCTGTACATTTACATGTTATGCAATTGAAACAATCTTAACTAGTTAACTACTAACAGAACAGACAGCCTGTAATACACGGCGCTAATAGCAGCCTACAAAGCAAATCCGCCCTAACGGGTCTCGAACTCGGTACCTCTCGCACTCTTCGCCAGATGTTATCCAACGCGCCACCGTTTATTTAGAATACTCGAATACAGCTACCAAGGAAATTAGTTCTTGCTGACAGTTTTATATTCAGAGAGTTTTAAATCGAATGGCCCAGTCTAGTCCAGAGGTGCAAAAAACCAAACTTTTTTCAAAATGAAAAGTTGGTTTTTTGGTTTTTGGTTTTATTTGGTTTTTTGGTTTTTTGTTTTTGCGATTTTCCTATCTCGGATCATAAAACTCATAAGAATGGCATAATACCGTTCAAATTAATCAGATGCATATAAATGAAACTAACTAGAACATTAGAACAGTAGAATGTCATAAAACGAAGTTAACAGAGACCATACAACAATTGCCAAGAGACTTGAAGAGACGACATTTTTGGCATTTATAATTTTGAAATTTGTAAAAAACAAAAAACAAAAATTTGCAGATTTTTGTTTTTTTTTTTTTTTAAAACCAAAAAAACCAAAAACCAAAAAACCAAGCCTTTAACAGCCCTGGTCTAGTCCTGAGTCTCATGGTGTATCGTTCTGAATGTCAGTCAATCTGAAGTTCCAACATAATTATGGTCGCACCTCGTTTACTTACTTACGAAACACAACAGGGAACCAGAATACGTTGCCTAGCAACAAGCAATGTCCACTTTGCTAATAGACTGCGGGCGAATAATTTGTTTTGGTCGTAGCCGTGTTTTTCTCGTTTTGTGGTAATTATTATTAATTACTGCAAACAAACTTAATTTCTTGAAATGGGCCAAGACTACTACAGCATCCTGTCGCTAACCCGAAGCGCCACCGATGCAGATATTAAAAAAGCGTAAGTTGAGTGGGTCGCGTAATATAATGTATCTATTATTAGGATTATTTTTATATTTTATGTATACGTGAAGGCCTATAATATACCTATAGTCCGACTTTTTTTATATACTCTATATAAAAATCAGCAGTCTCGTTTAAAGATAATTTATTCTCACTTATTTTCATAATGTGTGTATGTATTTATGCTTGTGTGCATGCTAGCATGTGTGTATGTATGCTTGTTCTTGAAGTGTTTCCAGCCCTCACAATTTCTTCCTTCTGAGCTCTAAGCTCCTGCGTAAAGCATTTCATAGTGCCTTCGAAGTACTTTGCTGTGGATTTCTGCAAAACGTGGATGTACGAAGTTTTTAGTAAAGGATTTCAGACATATGATTTAATTCGACCATTCTACCTGTGTAAAGCATTTCATAGCGCCTTCGAAGTACTGGTATCTAAATGATGTTAGAATTCATTAAGAAATACAAGTTAATCATAAGCTAACAATACTGGTATAACTGAAAACGTCATAACTGTCGGACTATCGCACACACAACCAACCGAGCCAGTGAAGTCTAGTTCAGGGTTCATAACGGAGTCCGCATGCAAAGTTCCAGACCCAAATTGTTCTGAATCGAATGGCTATGCGTTTGTATGTGGACATGTTTGTATGACATGGCATTTTGGATACAGTTAGGCTTTAAGGAGTGCACCACTACAGGATGAAGAAATTGCTACACAGGAGGTTAGAGCTCAAGAGGTAGAAGTTGTGAGGGTTTGAAACACTTTAAGTTGAACAGAACTTGAGAAGTGGTACACTAATGCAGTATGGGCAGTATATAAATTAATCCATGGATATCACATTGAGCATGTGTGTGAGTTCAATCTGAGAAAAACTAAATACCAGAGTGAGCCACTCAGGAAGAACCACCAACTAAACTCTTAAGCTGAACTAACACTAACTTCTGAAACCTCAAAACAAACCAAAGACATACATGCTTGACAATAATGTTAGAAATCAGTGATTCAGCCTATGAATTCTTTGGGTTGTTTGGCCCAGCATTCTTGAACAAAACTAAGCATGATTCTTGTTATGTAATTTTCCCCCACACCGACATAAGTTATTCTTGGTGTGCCAGATATCAAGTGAAAGTGTCCCTGATAAAAATTTAATTTAAAAGTATTCCCGCCTCGGAGAGATTTTCGAAGAGGCGCTATATAAATTTCTTTTGACTGATTGATCGATTGATGTGCAGAATGTTCTAGTTTTATCTTATTTTAGTTACCGCAAACTGGCTTTGAAGTACCACCCAGAAAAGAATCCAAATGACCAAGTAGCAGCGGAAAAGTTTCTTCAGCTGTGCGAGGCCTATGATGTGCTCAGTGATCGTAAGTAACAGTTAGGGCACTGAATATTTCCGTATTTGATGACTTGTGTTTGCCTGTCTGTGTGTTTGTGTTTCTTTCTTTCTCTTTGGATAGCTGTCTTTCTGTTGTTTGCTCTGATTTATGTACAGAGATATCTAAAGATATCCAAAGGCAGATTTAATGATCAAGCATTGGATTCAGAGTAGTTGCTTAATATTTTAGACATCAGCATTATTATTGCTATTGCTGTGGATTGTATTTTTTAGCCAACATACAAGTGATCCCCAGGACTAAAAATATTGTCCAGAGAACAGAAAACTATTCTACTCCTAACCTAATTTTGTTAATTCTTGTGATAATTTCTACCTCAGGTAAAATAAAAATAAAACTAATAATGATCATTATCGCTTACCCAACCTGTTGCGCTGAGGCTACAAAAATGAAGTTTCTAAGTCTCTGAGATTGGCGCAAGGAATAAATCTTCTACTTACTGAGTGAACTTCTAAAGGCCAAGGGCTGGTTTTTGTCTGTTTGCAGCTCGCAAGCGAGCGACGTATGACCAGTTTGGAGAGGAAGGTCTGAAGAGCGGGGTTCCATCAGGAACCATTTCAGCTGGAGCATGGACTCAGGGCTACAGTTTCCATGGCAACCCGGATAAAGTTTTCCGGGAATTCTTCGGTGGTGATAATCCTTATCAAGGTACGTCACCAAATTCCTGCTTCCTTTGAACTTTGAATCTGCATCGATATGCATAATTTTAGAGAGTTGAGGTGAAGTCATAGTGTTGCATCGAGATAGGGTGTAATGGGTATATTATGCCTCTAAATTTGGTAAACTGTATTCTTTCTGAGTTTTTAAATGTAAAAGATTATATACCAAAGAAAAGATGAAAAAATTGTTTCATAT
Organism: Aporrectodea caliginosa; assembly: GCA_020284085.1. Taxonomy (NCBI): domain Eukaryota; kingdom Metazoa; phylum Annelida; class Clitellata; order Crassiclitellata; family Lumbricidae; genus Aporrectodea; species Aporrectodea caliginosa. Next base: position 599,379 of record JACEVL010000048.1, on the reverse strand, counting down.
GCTTGGTTGATCTGGAATGTCTATACAATGCATTTGTATGTACAATTGTACATGTATGTGTACAATGAGAATACCTATCGAGTGAATACCTATCGAGACGCAAGATACAAAGCCTTACTAGTATCTCATACAGATCTGCAGTATCTCAAGTATATTTATAATGTTTGTGACCCATATTTCTTTAGCCATCACTCATTAGTCATACTGTACATTTCCGAAGCAAATGACATGACTATAATTTTCTAATTATATTACATGTATCGTATACTGGTCTCGTCTTTTAGAATTCTACGATCGTGTTGATGGTGACATGAGCATGGGGTTCGGAGGTCTCAAGGGCCGCGGGGCCAAGGTGCAGGACCCACCAATCGAAAGGGAACTCATTCTGGGGCTGGATGAGGTCTTTCATGGCTGCACCAAGAAAATGAAGATCTCCAGAAGAGTAAGCAGTCCAAAATAACAGACTTTGTTGTATGTAATCACAAATTTATGTAGCAAAAACCCTTTGTAGAGTACTGTGATGTCAGTGCTTATTGGAAAATGTCCACGTTATTCGTGGATGAGTATTTTGATGAATTAAAATTTCCTAATGATATTGATAATTGAGGGGAGGAAGACAAGAGGAAGACCAAGACAGATGATGCTGGATTAGATGATGTCAAACGGTTACAGGAAACTGAAAGAAGAGGCCCAACAATCAGGGCCGATGAGAGGGGGGTCAGGTGGGGTTGCCGCCCCGGGGCCCGGTTCTATGGCAGGGGCCCTGGCAGGGGCCCGGAAATGTCTAAAACTTCTTTCAAACTGAAGAAACCTGTGGGTTTTGGCCTAATTCAATCTAATTGCTTCAATTTAATAGCTAGGTAATGAAGTTAACAACAATGCTATATCTCTATTGAATTTCTTTACCAAAATGTAAGCCAATAACGAATGTGACAGTGGAAATGGGACTGAAAAGGTTAGCATTGTTGCTAACGAAAACGATTTAATAACTGTGAAACTTAACAGTCTCAGTTGCTCAGTTAGAGGATTTAGGAGTGAGCACAGTAACAGAAGTTGGTCATCACTCATCAGAATGGTTTTGGACTATCTGCTGATGCAAAGTTAACTGATGCAGACAAATTTCGATTTCTGACTGAATTCTATATATACTGCACCAGAATCGTATGCGTGGCCAAGAACTTTGCATTACGGGGTGCATAATGCAAAGTTCTAGGCCAAGTTATAGTTGAATAACTTGAATTTGAAAAACACTACTTATCAGTGGGCCTATTTTGAGATTTATCAGCAGTCGGCCTAGAATTGATTATTCGTTTTCTGGGAGGCATAAAATTTGTACTGGATGTAAATTTCTGAATTGAAATTTGAGTTATTGTCAAAATAAATAATACTTTAACCTACAGCTGGATGTAATTTATCACAATAAATAATTGATATAAAATTACCAATAGTTGATATTATAATATAATTCCATTAAGTTGATAACGAATTAGAAGATGAATTACCATCAGAAATCTGGAGCTCAATAAAGGAAAGAAAGATTGGCGAAGTCAGGAATGCAAACGAGAGACAAACAATACTTCAAAGCCTTGCATTTTCAATTTCATCAAAAGCGAATGATGCAGCAAATCAAGCTGACAATAGGCCTATCGTTGCTAGTATGATAGTAAATGTACGTGGAGTTGATCATGGTAGGCTACAGAGCGAGTTGTTGACGTAGTCCATGACATTGTAGACAATGCAACACAGCAATTGACGTGCACTTCTTGAAATTGGATATCATAATGCGATAAATGTCATTTAAAAAATCATTTATCACATTCACATAATCACATTTTCATATTAAATTTCTGTAAATTTCTTTATAATTAGAGTCATAGATGGACCTTTTAAACCAGAAATTGATTTTCACATTTACTTTTACTATTATTATTCAGGGCTTTTAAAAGGAATTTTTAGAACTGCACGACCCCTTAAAAAGCCATAGTGAATTAGCCTATTACAAATCAGACGACAATGAACATTTTAAAACTAGTTTTAACTGCATAAAAATGTTTCTACGGCTGCACAAATTCATTTAGAACTGCCCTTTTTTGTAGAATTGCACACTAAAAGCCCTGTTGTTATTATTATTAGGTTATTACCCTTATTACTATTCGTTTAATATAGTTTGATAGCGTTTTTCAGGCTTAATAATGAAATGGGCTTAATAATGAAATGGGCTTAATAATGAAAACTAGGGGCCCTGATGGATGTCTGCCCCGGGGCCCGATTTGGCTCTCGACGCCCATGCCAACAATGAGAGGAGTGGCGACGTTGGACATTTCAACCTGCCTAAGACGCAGAGAACCACAAGAAGAATGAATTCAAATTTTCTAATGATATTGTTAAACCAGTGTTAGGCTTTCCACAGCTTTTGGTGCTTCTTCTCTTATTTCTATACATTTACCCTCATTGCTTCTTTAGTGCTTCCCTTATTGCTTATTGCATCAGTAAGCCTGAATCTAATGTGCTAGAGAAGTGTGTGCAAACAACTTTTCGAGGGCCAGTCCCAGTTTCTGCCAAGATTCGTTAAATCTGACTTTTATGTGAAACTCAGGTGATGAATGATGACGGTCATACGTCGAGCATCAGAGACAAAATCCTAACGATCACAGTCAAGAAAGGATGGAAGCCAGGAACGCGAATAACATTTCCCCAGGAAGGAGACCAAGGACCAAATAACATCCCAGGTAATGTCACATAATGTTATGTCATGTAACATAAATATATTATAACGCCATATGATTGAATCTGACTTAATGTTGTGTAACGATATACAGTCACATAGCCTAATGATTTTGTGTAATGCAGATTGTCATGTGATATAATGTCACGTAATTGTTGTGTCATGTTGCTAAGTATGTCATGTGACATAAAAGCATGCAATGATGTCATTCATTGTTTTGTCACATACTAATGTACCGCGTAATGATGCTACATAATATCACAATGATATACTGTGTAACAATATAACATGTAAAGATTTCACATAATGATGTCATACATAACAAATTAACAATCTATCTTTAAAAGATGCCACACAATGATAAAATATAGTATAATCCACCGTCAGGAAAAAAGGGAAATTGCACTTCTCTGCACTAAAAGATTCTAGTTCAAGGGTCAAGGGGGAAGATTGCTTATACAAGGGCAAAATTTGGTACAGAAAGATGTCACTTGAAGACAGCAGTAATCATGACGTAAATTTGTTTGTTCCATTTTAGCCGACATAGTTTTCGTGGTAAAGGACAAATCGCATCCGTGGTTCCGACGGGATGGAGTCGACCTCATCCACACGGCCACCGTGTCGCTGTGCAAAGCGCTCGTGGGAACAACGGTTGAAATAAAGACATTGGATGATCGCGTTCTTCACATACCAATCACAGACATTGTCAGGTAGGGGCAACAATTCAGTGACTAGACCAAGTGCTGTTATTGTGTAAGTAGCTGGTTAGAGTGCTCGCTTTGTAACAGGTTTGAGCCCGTGAATAAGCTGGTGCCCTGCGCTTGGCTTTCGAGTGGCGCTTTAGAAATTTGGAGATTACAATTACGAGCCTCCTCTGAAACGGTTACCAAGCAACAACCTTGAGCAGGTCCTTCATTCGCAATTGCTTAGCACCATCGAATGCTTTGTCAATAGATAATGGTGCTCAATAAATACATTATAATAGTTATAACTTGTTTGACAGAGATGAGGTCTGGCCAAAGAATACATAACGTTGTTTTAAAAAATAGTAAAAAAATATTGCAGTCTTGTATTTTTTTATCTTGTTGAAAGTCTGGCTTTGGGATGTGATACAAACTATTTTGTTCAAAGGCATGACCTTAGTGTGGGTTAAAATATTTCACCCAGAAGTCCGTCAGCCCACTGTTGCATTTGAGTCAATGTTTCAAGGTTTTGATCCCCAGTAAAACTGTCTTATCGTTTCTGTTTAGGCCTGGTTTCACGAAGACCGTCCCTGGAGAAGGCATGCCATTGAGCAGTGACCCAGACACGAAAGGTGACCTCGTCATCGAGTTTAAGATCGAGTTTCCGCGCTCGCTCACTTCAGAAAAGAAGGCACTTGTTCGAAAGGCTCTTCCAAACTAACGCCAAAGTAACATTCACTTGTTATTGCCGAAATAGACACATTCTGTGGACAAAAATTGAGACATTGAAATTCTCTTACTAAAGAAACAGCACTTTTACCATGAAATAAAATTTAGTGTTTTTTCAGCACAGTTAAGATTGACATTTCTGATAGAATTCATCAGAAATTATGCATACAGTATTTTTATATTCAGTACTTATTTTGTTGTCAATGTTGCTGAAAAGCCAAATGCAAATGAAACATTCATAGGCCAGGAATAGACTATTAGATTATAATAAATGTAATGTGAAAAGCATTATACCATAATCCATTTTAAAATACAGCCAGTTTAGAATTTGATGCTTTGTGACATGTCATTAACCCAGTCTCCAATTTCTTAATCTGTCGCATTGTAAATTCAAACAGTAGGCATGACTTTGCATGCTGTGTGAATGGGCAAATGACAAATTCGTGTAGTAATAATAATAATAAATACATTATTTTAAGTTTAGTTTGAATAAATGAAATAAATATGGCATGTCTTGAATTAATCTCGGCAAGCCATGTAGAGTCAGATAGAAATAAATTCACTAAATTTGAATCTAATTGTACAAATTGTTTTAAAATACACAGGTTACATTTGATTTCAGTGAATACAGAATCATTGTTTTGCATAATTATATGCATAGTAACTTCTGAACAGAAGTTAGTTCAGATGTGAAATAAGTTTGAAATCTGTACGTTTCGTGTAAGCAGATGCACAATCATTTCATGTTCACCTGCTTCAGTTGAAACAATGTATTCTGCCTGACATGTACAGAAGCACAAGCCACTGAAAGACTTGCACGCTGTCAAAATGTCAGGAAAACTCTGAAACTAATACTAGACATAATATTATGCAGTGCATTAGCAGCCTGCCAGAGCACTGCAAGTTGGAATTGCAGACAAGCTGGATTCTAAGGATCCATCAAATGCTATTACAACTTATTACCTTAACTCTCTTATTTCCTCAGGGCTTTCATGCCAGGAGTGCCCCCACCCTCTGTGTAGTTTGTTCTAGAAGAGGCTCTCTGTGACGGTACAAATGCGCTACAATACAACATTACAACACGGAATAGGAAAGATCCACTGCTGCTCCAGGAATTGAAGTTAACTTATGGGAAGATATTTTTGGGTGCATGGTGTACTGAAAAATAGGAAACCCGGGCTTTTCCAGAGTTTGAATGTGATTTCACTTTAAACGGCCATAGATTGATGTCTTAGTCATTATGGTAACGGAGCTATATAAGTCACTGGATTAGACAAAATTCTCTGGTAATTATATCTCTGTATGTCTCTGTCTCTCACTGTCTCTGTCCGTTTTTGTCTGTCTCTCTCCGTCTGTGTGCTAGGCTAAGTTTAAGGGATGCACTCAATTACACGCCTGTCTGACCCTTTGGATCTTGCTCTGGAACCAGCTTCACCCCGCCTATCGATTATGCTTTGTGTTATTCTGTGAATAGGCCTACGCTGGTTCCCGTGACTTCGCTTTTGTGGGCGCTGCAGAGATCTAGAGATTACGATCCAGTCAAACTTAGAAAGATTTACAGCCAAGATCAGTATCTTTGTCCACCAAAGCATCCTATCAGCCTTCCAATAATTCTCGCCCTACACGGAATCCCTAATAGCAGAGCTAACCCGTGACTTCGCACCCGGGTAAACCTAGCGTCATGAAAACACGAAAATCACGAAAACATAAACTAATATAAATCAATTTCTGAAATTAGTTATTTAAAGCCGAAATGAAAGGTTAAGAACCGTAACAGCTGTAGTCTTCAATGAATTAATTACAAAACATATTTTCCATGAATTAATCGTTCAATTGGAAGACAGACAAGTTGGAAAATCAAGCCCATGCAGCGGCATGAAAACCTGGATAAGATAAAACATGTTCAACCGTCCTGCAAACGTACATGCGCAATATCGATAATAATAATAACCAGCCCAGCAACTTGCCATGTCTAGTATTTCATTAGCTGACCCTCTGCTTGTCTGCCCTAGTGTCTGTCTGTCCGTCCGTTTCAAGGACAGTTTTAGATGTTATACCCTATCCGTATTTTCGTGACGCTGCATTTGGCGGATGCGTAAATATGTAGGATTGTAATACAGATATATACAGAGAGAGGGACAGAGACAAAGAAAGACGGACATGTCCGACAGACAGGCAGACGGACAGACAGAAGGACAGACAGACAGACAGAGAGAGAGCCGTTTGAAGGACGGTTTAAGATGTTATACCTTATCCGTAATTTCGTCCAGCAGCATGGGCAGATGCATTTATAAATAGGCCTACACGTTGAATGGTAGGACTGTGACACATATATATATATACAGAGAGAAGGACAGACAGACACATAAGAGAAATAATAAAATACGCTAAAATACTCGGCCGCAATCATCATGGGTTAAATACGCTAAAATACCCTTCTACCGAAAATAACATACGGAAACGGATACGGATGTGTTTACGGAAACGGATAAGTTTTCGTAACGCTAGGTTTACCCGGGTTGACTTCGCTTTGTCTCTTTGTCTCCTCTGTTCTTCTCGCAACCGGACTTGGGACTCAACTTGGCATCTCTGGACATTCCCTCTGACATGACGCAGCGCTCGTGAATAAGCTGGTGCCCTACGCTTTAGAATTACGAGTACGAAGCATCCATGGTTGCCAAATCGCAACATGACTCTTGAAAATTTACCAATGAACCAGACGTCTGGAATTTGATTCCCCCGCATCACCAGACAAAACAATTTAACTTCAACTGCCTCCCTTCATCTCCCCTCTGCTACAGCCTCCAGTCCTCCACTAGGCCTATCCTGTCAATTCTCAGTTCCGCATAATCCGCAGTTTTAATGTCTGCACCCGATGCCATGGTATGTTTCGCCGTCTGTCTCGAGTTGAACCGATCCATTGCCTTCTAGGTACATGTACTGACTAGAAGGCAATGGCCGATCTATCCGATGAAGTCCTAAAAGTGGTCTAAACTACGAGCCCGTGATGGCATTCACGCATGCCTGCACAAAGACCCGCTTCAGTTCATATCGAAGGTAGGCCTACTGCATGAAACCGCTATAGCCTACTAATGCCCTCCATTATCATCCACCTCCTACACATCTTAACCGCAACCACCATCCATTTCGACCTCCATATAACAGGATGCAAAGTCAAGGGTAAAAGACCGAACATCCGGTTCCATTCTGGTTCCAATCATTTTGTGAAGAGCATCTGCCGCTGGACCCCTTTCGTTCTGGTTCCCAGCCGCTCTCAAATGTTGTAGCGCATTCTTGTAACGCGCCAACGTTCTTGCGCCACTATCCATCGGGCGTTATCGCATTTAAATAGTGAAATATTTAGAGGTGGATTGCGTCTCGGCCGAGAAAGATTGGTAGGCGGAGAATGCGTGAGAGTAAGAATTTATCCATTCAGCGACGTAATAACTAAACTAACTAGGCCTATTCGTCATAGTATTAAATTTTCAAAACTTCGAAAGCCCCACTCGAAAGCCCAGCGCAGGGCCCCAGCTTATTCACGAGCGCTGCCTCAAGTCAGAGGGGTTGTCCAAAAGAGTAGTCCGAAGGAGGTCCGAGTCCAGTTTCCGGAGGATCAGAAGGGGCAGAGCAGGTGTTAAGATGGGCGTCGTTTAGGTCGAGTATTGGAAGGTTGAGGATCAAGCCCTTGAGCCCGCATTGGAACAATAGCTGTTCACGGGTTTCAACTTTCAACCAGAAGCGCCTACCATGATTAATTTTACGCTAACGCAACACAAATTATAATAGTATTGCATTCAAGCTATCCTGACGAGTGTCTGCAGAATCTCTTTGATGACGAGTTTTCCATGATGTGAACCTACCTACATATCCACGGGCAGTAGATAAGTTCTGGGAATATGGGTCCCATGTGGAAATATGTGTCCCATATGGGCTCAATATGTGGCATATTCAAAGAGACGGTAAAATAGACCTATTTAATCTTTTATAATGACAGTTGGCTTCTTGTCATGGAAATGGCCGGGTGCCAGAGAGGAACAAATGAATTAAGCTTTCTATTTACTTCTATCTGTCATGCAACTTTTAGCACTTGCTATGACAATTGCAATTGTTAAGTACCCTAGAAGTGGCTAAAGATACTCAAAAGGCACTATATATGCATATATGTCGTTTTACAATTACAGTCTTTATAATAATTATTGTTAAATATGGACTGGAGACAAAGCAAGCCGTCTCTGTGAAGGCCCGAGACATTTACGAGATTTACAATGTCAGGCTATATTTGTGAAGGCTGGCAGCTTTCTAGACATTTCATACTGTATTAGACCAATGAATAATTCTGTCATGGCTCTCCTAAAAAGCTCCTCTCTTCAGATGGCGTCAACAGGTTCTTTGTCAACTGGTTCTTTGTCTCCCTGCCTCTCTGGTCTTCTGACAACTGGACATTCAACTACCTATGGTATCGATGGACAATCCTCACATTACATTACCGTATCATACCTACCTTACCTCACTTAATTCAACCTCCAAATCTCAAAGGTTAAAACTTGATAAATGCAATTTCGCTGCATAAGAAACAAAACAAACTGCAAACTGTTCATGAATTAAATGTTTATTCTGAAACAAAAAGAAACTATCACATTCAGCAGCACAACAGATCTGCCCAAAACAAGTGACAACCGAAAAAATCGCATCTCTACGAAAGGAAATACAAAACACAACACATCACACATAAATCAACCACGAAATATGGTAGAATTCCAGAAATCCATTCTAAGTTCTAACAACCACACAAGAATCCACAAATACCTACCGTAGATCAAATCCCATCCATCTGTCCAGCACATCAATGCAGTAGAATTCCAAACATCCCTCTTACCAATCCATAAATATCCACAGATCCCAACCATCTATCTAGCATGATAGGAGTGTGATGCTGTGAACTCTGCCATGACCCAATTGTGGTAGTGCCAGTCTCAAGCTTGGAGAAAGGAGAAGGGTGATGCTAATCATCTTTGCTGTGACACAGTGTCGTTAAACAGCAAATAACCAACCATCTATCCAGCACATCAACTTGGCCCATCCATCAACCCACTCCTCTCAAAACAATCACCATTATGCCTCCCACAGAAAATGTCTTCACGGCCTGACTTGAAAATATAGAAAGATTAAAACAGACACTCTACTACAGGCAGTACACTACAAAGCAGATTAATTGATGCCATATAACTAACCCAATTGGCTTGCACCGCAGAATCAGAACCCGCAGAAGCAAAAGGCATCCCCTATTCTGATCAACTATACAAAGAAACATTCTTGTACAATGGCTCACATCTGATGGTACACTACTAGTAGTCGGCTGGCTCTCAGTTTGTACCAAAGACATCTACAAAATTAATATTCTATAATTATGTTTGTGCAACACCAGGGCACAATGTAAATGATTTGTAGGGACATGGTTCAGCCCATACCTACAATGGAGTAATATTTCCCATGTGATAAACGCATGACCTGGTCTTTTTGCCCCGACACCCTGAATGACTTTAGACATGTCTGTAACTGACCTCATCGCATGACTAACCAAGTCTACGACTCCTCATTCAGCTGATAGATGCATAACATGTTAACAATGTAATGTAAATGAACATTTATATGGCACCCCTTCAAGGTATCTACTCAGAGGAGCTCTCTACGCTAGTCTATATGATGCTAACTGTCATTAAGAACGAATATATTACATCAGTTAGCAAAACAATGCACAGTAAGCTGAAAGTCACACATGCTCTACTTACTTACATAATTACTTTACCCAACATTAAATAAAATTAATTCATTGCAGTCAGCAAGCCTACATTGTTTACACTGTTGGCATATTGTAGCATAATTAACTACGTTCTACACTGCACAGTGCACACCAATGAACATAAAACTGCGTGGATTTAATAATAATAATCTTTTCTTTATTGAAGCGCCTGACAAATGCACTGCGCTGTACATTTACATGTTATGCAATTGAGTTCCTGCAATACACGGCGCTAATAGCAGCCTACAAAGCATGTCCACCTCTGGGTTCGAACTCGGTACCTCTCGCTCTCTATGCCAGTGTGTTATCCAATGCGCTATCGGGCTATATGTACGTGGTACAGCCAGTCACCTGAAGTCACACAGCCAGACGAAAGGCCAATCTGAATGGATTGACCCACGGTCAAATGACCCGACCAACTGTGATACACGTAGCAATTCGAAGCCCTCCTTACCACAGGAGCTACATAAATGTTCTAATACAGTTATGATTGCTGATGATTTCTCTTTAATTACAAATGCATAGAATCTTCTGTTTTGGTCCATTCTTCACAACATTAAAGCTACACATCAGCATCAACACATAATATGCACATGCACGCTTACATACACATATATTCACATCTATATACCATGCAAAATAAATAATATATAAATAACACATATGTATATATGTACATAAGTAATATATATATATATCTATATTATATATATATATATATATATATATTATACAGATATATATATACTATATATATATATATATATATATATATATAATAATATTATATAATATATATATATATATGCAGTGAACTATATATATGTGTATAATATATATATATATATTATATATATATATATATACATATATATAGTTCACTGCAGTTCTACACTTGACTGTCAAACAGATCCACATCAACAGACATTCAATGCGAAGTCTGTAATGGGACTGTGGTAGTCAACACTGCATTCACACTAATAATCACGTAAGTATCAGAAGCTGTATTTCTTGGAACATTATAAATAGCATAGGACTGCAGACGGTGACAACTGCCTCTTCTCATCTCTTGGCACACAATTCCTCTTAAAAGACTTCAGCGATCCATAAAACAGCATCAGGGATTAGGCGGTTCCCTTCAAAATCGAAATTATGAATCATTTGAGCACATGAACATTGCATAAAAACTTAATTGAAAATCACCAATCACAGTAACAAACGTACTGCAATCAAAATTATAATCCTGAAGTAATTATAATCGTACATCAATCTCAACCATTTTGAAAAGCTGATCAAAATCACAAAGAGGTGAAGATCAGTGCAAGATCGTAATCACAAAATATTTATTCGCTGATGTCTGTAATCACTGCGGCTCACAAAAAAGCTAACTTTAGTCAGAGCTGCCAGTATGGTGATACAACTACAGCATTTTGATTATACATTTGCAAAATTGCACATATTTATTTCCTATACTTATATTGTGCCACTATCCAATGACAAAGCATCAAAAATGACACTAAGCCATTTTATGTTTAAGGACTTGCTCGAGGTTTCTACACATTGACTGTCTTGGGGTATATGTTGAAAGCAACTAACCCATAATGACAACATGTGATGACCTGTATAAGGATAATTAATTGGCTAAGGTTGACCAGTATCTAAGCATTTACATAGAGCATTTTTGGACCCTCTCAAAGGTGGCTGATGATCATTGCACTACCAATACCAAGGCGTGCAGGTTTTGATTGTGCACACAGAATGTTCTCATTTGCATACATTGTGTTTCTTGTTCGAAGTTGCAACTTACACACAATATGTTCTGCAAATGTTCAGTTCCTCTGCCAGTTCTGCCAATCACCAATCATCACCTGCCTCAGGCTCCTCCATCCACCACCCCTCAGACTTTAAGCTCAAAACTAAAGTTTCACCTACTCAAGAATTCTTACCCCGACTCATCTGGTCCTCTCCACCTTCCAATCTTTCCCCAAACGAAACTCACTTTAGCAGCTCCTCTCTCTGACTTGACGTAGTGCTCAAAAATAAGTTAGTGCCCTGTGCTTGGCTTTCAAGTGGTGCTTAGAAGATTTACAGTTTACGGTTACACAGATATACAATACAAGACTGCAATGCACAACTCCAACTTTTGTCACCAAAATTCTCACAGGTCTTCTTTGAGCTTCATTTACAAGAAAAGTCTACACGACAAATCATTCTATAGTGCTAATTTCAGTAATGCCACTTTGTACAGAGCAGGGAATGCACACAGTTATAATGCTTAATTCACAAAACGGAAATCTAAAACAGATAAAATCAGTTAAAACCAATATGATAATAGTTAGCCAAGCATTAAGGTGCATTAAAAAGCTGTGTAACAACAATACACGTACAAAGAGTTGCAACACTGGACACTAATGACGTGAGCAGTCAAGTTTGATAACAAATGGTCATTCCATGTTTCGCCCCAGGTGTTTTATGCAGCATCTTTACAAAAATAAATGAGAGCGGACTACATGTAGTTGCTTCAGAACATTTTTTTTAAAAACCTCAGTACTATTATTATTATGCATTTATTAAAAGCCAATATCTTAAGACCAAGCATCAATAGGTGGAGCTGAGCAATTGTGAGTGAAGGACTTGCTCAAGGTCCATACACAGCAACCATCTCAAGGAAGGCTTGATCTGTACTCACCATGTTACAAGACGAGCGCTCAACCAATCGGCCCCAGTGTCCCACGAATCAGTATTTGCTCATTTACGTACAACAACTATAACCGGTACAAATAATGATAAATAATTATAAAGGCGGAGAACTTTTACATGTATTTTGTTCAGGCTATTTTTGATTCTTAGTTTGCTAGTACAAAGCAGTTCAGTTGAAAATCGTATCCAGTATGCAAGGAGTCTAAACTGATTTTCAATGGAGCCTGTAGCCCAGTTGAACAAGAGCTTAAACTTCATGTTAACACTGGAGTTCAGTCACCTGTCACTCAGTACATACCTGTGTAAACCATTACAGTCTAAATGAATCGAATAAGATGAGTAACGGTTAACGAAGAAAAACGTCGTTAGGCAAGATCATGCAGGGTAAGAAATCAAACCGTTCCTCTACAGACAGACATAATACGATAACTCTTTAAAGCACGAAAAGTTTAACGTTGCTACGAGCACAAAGTTCAAAACACATCTGATGAACAAATACTACAACTAGATCAGCAAACGCGAACTACAAAACTGAAAACTATTATCGTGCAAATGAAAAGATCTTTTCAGAACGTGAAATTATCCAGCATGAATGACTTGGTGGCAGAAGTACAAGTACACAAACACACCAACACACAAACACATACATAATATACAGTGTCAGCTTGTTAATGCAAAGTTGTCAGAGGATTCGCCTTATGATACAGCATGTTAACCAGGCCTTGCACAACAGAGATAATGCCAAGAAAGCCAATATTTAGCATTACCCTGCAGTTCTAGAACAGTGCATTAATCAGTATGCCATTTTATGTTAATAGCTTTGGGGATGTTATACCATTTCATGTTGAGCAGAATGGTGCATAAACTGAAAGTGAGTAAATGAGTCCACACTATATATATTTAATTATATATATAATTATATATGTATATATGAAATGTATAAAATTGCAGTCCATTTATATGCGCATTCGGAACTCATAATAACTCTATCTTTGGGAGCCGTATCAACAACTGCTGTATAGCAAGGCATTTTAAAACACCTTGGTACAAACCCAAGATCATTCTGTTATGCCATGGTTCAGGCATACTGTCTTTATACTCTTCAATGTCTGCCATAATCATAATCTAATGATTCTTTTGCTCACCATCCGTAACTGGCCACAAGATCCCTTTGAAGCAGGGAAGATACAAGAATGAAATCACTGAACCATATATAATATCAAACTAGAGGTGAAGAATCTGCAAGGCATCGTCCGAAGTCATCAACCAGAGGCACATCAGCGGGTAAAAGGTAACAATTTACCTAAGAATAGGAGACATTACTGTAAAAGGTTAAAGGTCAAATCCAAAGGTTTAAAGATAAGGTCAGCGGCAAGACAAGAAAACAAACTATCGTCCATGAGACTCGATCGGAAACTCCACGTTCTCAATTAAAATGTCAGAATTTGCAAGACGAGTTCATGACGACAATTCCGATTTCACCGATGAAGAAAGATGTTGTCTGAAATTTGTTTCCGATTGGGAAGAAGAAGAAGTCCGGTCAAATGAGGAAGACCAGCGTGAAGAGGAAGCAGAGAAAGAGAAAAACGAAGGAATGAAAGGCAGCCAAGGCCGCCGTGTTGTAGCCACACGGCATGACGAAGGCGCGAGCACGATTGCACGGGTCAATGAACGGCGTCGCGCCCAACGTCAAATTGTCAGAGCACGGCCGACGCTCAAGCTGCGTTGACATCGGCTGAGATTCTCTGCAACAGAGAAATATCACGGTCAACTTCATTGTGGCCTAGACTTAAGATTAGCGAGAAAATTTTCAATTCATCTGATTTCACTCCTCCTTAGATCCATTAAATAAGCAGGTTTCAATGACTTTTAAAGGTTCAATAGGAGCTACATAAATATATATAAATCATTATGAATTTATTTAGTGCCACTATCTAATTTGACCAAGCATCAATCACAGGTACTGAGCAGTTGTGAGTGAAGGACTTGCTTAAGGTCTTTATTTAAATATCTCATGAGACACTCGAACCCTTACTCTCTGCATTACAATGCAAGTGCTCTAGCCAGTTGGCTAGTACTGTGCCTCATATACAAACAGGCAGTTTCTGCTGGCATTAGAGTTTTTCTTCAAGCACACAATATAAATGTTTTGTTACCTTAATCAGATATAATTCCACCTCACACAGCATTAGGTCGTTAGCAATGCATCAACAATCAATGGACAATCTTAAATTGGAGCTTAGAACACTTTAAAACATATCCCATCAAATAATGTAAAGTACCATTTTCCTTGGGTGTGTCAAGTAGTAACATCATCATCTATCGAAATCAGATTAGATCGGATTCTTGGATACCAAAGTAGATTAGATACCATTAAACCCTTGAGATTCGGTTAGAAAAAACATGATAAAACTTCTACATGCTGGTCACACATGATTTGAGATTAGATTAAACTTTAGTATAGCAGTGTTGATCAAGTAAGCGACTACATATAGATTCTTGCCTTTTGAATTTCTGACATGCCCGATTAGTCGCGTTTCCCGAAAGGTCCTGAAAGTCATCGAAGACCAACAGCAGAAGGTCCGTGTTGACGACCGGCGTCAAGAAGAAAATCCCGCTGTGACATGGGTCGTCGTCAAGGCTACGGCTGAACACTCCGCTGAAGTAGTTCGCCAGTCGTTCCCTGTCGACTTCATAGAAATGCGTCTCCTCAACACAGCTGTGTCTCATCTCAAACAGAGGCTTAAAGTCATCTTTCTTGGCATCTTTCTCAGTATCAACCTCGAAGATAACAGAAGACAAGAGTCGCTTAAGTTAATATCAAGCAGAAACCATTATCGCTATCCAACTTCAAAATCCCACCCCTTCAAGTATTCCTACCCTAATCCAGAGGTGCGAGAGATTTTTTAATGGTGGACCAGTGGCAATATTCTGCAGCAGTAAGTGGCAGGCCAGGGTGACAAAGGAGCCTCAGCTAAATGGGGGAAGGGGTTTGGAAGGGGGCTCGGTAAAACTGTCCCAAGAAAATTTTTAGCAAAACTAAATTTAAAATGGTCTTAATTTTGATATTCATTATCAAAACCCTCTATAGCAGAGTGAGGATTTAGTATTGACTGGCTTGTTGGTAACACAGCAATTTCACTTCGCTCCATATGCAGTGAAAAATGACAAATTGTTCTAAAGCCTGTAACTCACCACTTCACCCGTATCGAGACACGTTGCCTGATACCCAACGCTTTTTCTCTGCACAAATATCCGATTGTGCTGCAGGACTTTGAAGACGTAACTGTGCAAGTCGGACAGCACAACATTCCGTCGCCGTGGGAGACCATAGATGACTTCCCCAACGTCGTTTATCAAGTAGCATCTACAATTTCATAACTCTGGAGGATAAGCAAAGGAATAACAATGAAATTCAAAAGAATTTTCAAATAATACTGCAACAATGGCACCATTCAGCATGTCTAAACCTACCAAGGCTACATTGTGCGACTTTCTACAGGGTAATATTTTAAAGAACATTAGTTATTGTGTACTACAGTATAAGTTGCCACAACAACAATATAGAGAATTAAGAAACATACATTACTAGTTTTATTGTTAACATTATTACAAGTGTTGTTGGCTCCAAAGTGCTAGCATATAAAAAAAATGTAAATATGTCCATAGCTGCATACTGAAAATGCAAACCTGCATTCATAAATCACTTAGACAAGATTTCTTAAACACACAGTGCATGACGTTTGAGTTGGATAACACATTGTCTTTTCGCCTCTAGGATTCAAATCCCAGGCCTATTATGTAAAATCAACACATATCACATTGTCAAACTGTATGTAACCTTGAAAGCCATTCACATCCACACAAATGTCTCTTTAATCCCAACATGCATCTTAAAAGGCTCTACATACCCCTATAAATAACTTACAGGCAAGTGAGCATTACATTACAAGAACTTACTGTGTCTGGCACATCTGATGTCGATTGGCGTAGCAAGGATAGCTTTGAGAGTATCTACCACACGATCTTTCCATTTGGTCAGATTCATTCGTCAGAGACGAACGAACAATAAACTGGAATTCTTTGTAACCCACATCGATGCCAGCAACACCACGGACTTTCAGATAGTCGCAAAACGTAAGCGATGCATCACCTAGAGTAAAAGTATTGTAGGAATAACAATGTGAATTGAAACACAATTATAATACCAGAAATGATATACAAATAAAACATTATTATCATTCATTCTCGAACTTTCAGGGACACCTTGCATTTTTAAGACTACAATTAGTTACTCGAGGATGCCAGACATTTTCCTTGTACTCGTGACTAAATTTTTTCTAAAACCAAAAGGATCTAATTAATGTACAGTGCATTAATGCATTACTTAGTGAATCGTTAACACCTGGTTTCTCCGACTTGTTTAAATTCAGCCTCACTTCTCCACTGCAGTTTTACTTTCGATTTCGATTTCACCACGTTTCTCTTAACCTTGAATAGCTAATCAAATAGTGTAGCTAATTAGTAATCACATGCGACGAGAATGAGATTTC
Organism: Aporrectodea caliginosa; assembly: GCA_020284085.1. Taxonomy (NCBI): domain Eukaryota; kingdom Metazoa; phylum Annelida; class Clitellata; order Crassiclitellata; family Lumbricidae; genus Aporrectodea; species Aporrectodea caliginosa. The sequence goes on along the minus strand of JACEVL010000048.1, from coordinate 582,189 downwards.
TTAGTCAGCTTAAGTTAATTTATTCCACAGTACCTTTGAGCGGCTGAACAAATGGAAATACGCAAACAGAACTCTCTCTGATTTTGCACAGTTCCTCACATCCTTATGACAGAAACCTTATGGCTTTAAAACTGGTGCATTATTATATGCCTTAGGGACAACAAATAATAGAAGTTATAACCCTGAGAAACGTATCCTACTCACAGTTTGAGCCATTCAGAATGGCACGAGACATGGTGACAACGACATCGGTGACATGACGACCACGGCGTGGGGCAGAAATGGACAAGTTACCTTTGTTGACCACGGCTCTCGTATACCATTGTTCCCTGAATTTTAAAATGATTCCTGTTACTAGTTAGTTATCTAAACACTCAACACAATGCTGCCTATGTTAGCCTTAATGGAGTCAAAGCATTACTAATAATATTTTTTGAAAGGATCTTTCAGCGTGACACCTGTTCTCAAATATCAGGTCTTGGAGCTTCCTCTTGGAAGTCTACCACTGTACACACGTACTGTTGTATTTGATTTGGTGCAGTAAATGTTTTCAAACTGTCTTGAAATGCACTTTCTAGAGCCGGATCCATGGATTTCGAAAGCATGCACATACCTACCGTTATTTCACCTGGATTAAAAAGAATCCTTCAGATTTTAAAAGTCAGAGAAGGAACAAGTAATCAGGAATTCTCATTCCTTATATAAAAGGAGTTCTTAAAATAATGTGCTCTTGAATGTGACATTACAAAAGTGCATGTGCTTGAATTTCTAGACTTGTGTTCCCGCCCTTGTACGTACCCTCATGTGCAATTGTAATGTCGGCTCTGCTCCATCGTATCCGACGACTTCTTGCACTCTGCTCTCCTCTCTGCCTGGCCAGGTATTCCCTTCAGTCGTCTGCCCATAGCCTCATGGTGGTTCCCTGTATGCACACCACCATGGCCCAGTCCAGGAGTTTGCTTTTGTTGGCCCATCCAGCTGGAATCGTCTTCCTCAGTAACTATGGCTAGAACTCCTTAGTCTCTCTCGCTCCGTTTCACAAATACCTGAAAACTTTCCTGTTTCCCGTTGTCAGTGATGACACTGGCACGGGTCGGCAGCACCACTGACCTTTTGAGTAGTGCTTCATAAATTTTTGATTACGATTACAGTTACATAATTATAAAAACATTCTGCTCTACCATGCATGGCCTTAAGAAAGATTAAAAATATAATCATAAATATAAAATTTACATAAAAAGAATAAAAAATTATATGCAAATCTTGACAACAGTATTTTATATAAAATCGTCCCATCAATCAAATAAATAAATACAAAAACAGACAGAGATAACCAGATGCAAAGAGACGTACAGTTGTAGAATGTAATGTAGCTGTGAAATGTGACATATCTTTGAAGCAGCACCTATTTGTCTACTTACTTATTCAAGACAAGTAATTCTGTCTTTGGCACCACAACTCCAGGATAGACTCTGATCATGCCACTAGGTGTCGCTATGTATGTCGAAGCCACATTACCCACAGACCCTGAATCACGGCTCTGCCAGACGGCTTCCATGGCTAACGTAGCAACTGCATCTCTCCTGCAATACCATTAACACAATAAACAAGATAATTATACCGTAAAACCACATAGCGGTCATCCTGTAATGACCTTAAACAAGTTTGCCAGGCATAATTGTCGCCTACTTCATATTCAGATTTACTAGTGCTCTTGACAATAAATAAAGAAATTAAAAAACACAGGAATTATGATCCTTAAAAATTTCAGATTCATTTAAAGACATTGGTCTCAATTTTATTTATCCTATGCATATGAGGGCGGGTGGTTACACCTCTCCCTTGTTTCCTGACTTAACCACTGCCAGTGTAATATCAACATACTCAATATAGCCAGTTTGATCAAGGGCGGAATTGGAGCCAAAATCTCAACACAAATTTCCTCTCTGGCAGCAGTTGAAACCCTAACCTCTCAGTTCAGTCCAGCAGGTTAACCACTGGACTTATGTGCAAGACCCCATGAACGTTGAATGACTATAAATTCATAGCAATATTTCACACTCCAGCATAATTCTTGGTTATTCTACTATGATAGAATGGATTCATTTAGTTATTGTTATTATTATTTTTTTACCTGAGGTACATGTCATCCCTCAGTATTTGAACAAAATTAGGGATAGCATTATTCTGGGATGGCGAGTCTATGTTGATGTATTATTATATTGATGTATTATTGTGTATTATTATTATTGTTTGGAAGTAGATCAGTGTTAGTTTTTAAAGATGAGAACTAGACAGATGAATGATCAAAGTTGAAAAGAAGAAGTTGCTGAATCACCTGGCTTCCTCTATGACAACACATGGCTGGCTACTGGAATTGTCATTGTTCAGAGCTGCTTGTATCTGAGAGGTACTCAATCCAAACTGTTCCCTATACACAGCTGAATTGCAGAAAGCCTCTGGTCCAAAGGCAACCACGCTGTGTCGATGAGAAATATTAACACCTGAAAATTTCAAAACCACACACAAATAAATATCCTGATGGCTCCTTAAACTAACACTAAGAGGCAACATTGGGTATTAAGTATTTGCAACTTGTTTTTATTACCCTTGGTTAAAATAACATACATTAAAGCAGGTGATACCCTTGTTCTCACTGCCTCATCTTCCCATTTAGTATACAGTCAGTGTACTCATCACTGCTCTACCTATTAGATAACCCTGGCTTACCCCAACACACACACACTAACATTTGAACCTGTAAAGAGATGCGTCTTTGTCAACTTTATTTAAAATGAATAAACGAATACTGATTGATTGATTGGAAAATTCGGAACAAACCAGCTGCCACACAGCCTAATGCACCACGAGGGTGTTTATAAAATCACTTAAAACCTTAACCTGATCACCAAGGAAAATAAAAGACACTAGGAATTTTAAGTCAGAAGCGCTGGTGGGTCTGCTTAAAGCGCAGTTACATAAACCTCTAGTCATATTGTGTTACATTTTCGTAAACAAAATGCAGACCTTTATAGTACACCGAGTTGCTGGTTGCAATACGAAGTTCCTCTCGGACTTCTTTAAGTTCATCGCTTTCTGATGAAATGATCGAATGATAATAATTGGTGCCAGAAGCTGCATCAAGATCTTCGATCATTTCTTCCTCATTCAATGAATAGTACTTGACTCCAATGCCAAACTGAGTGTCTGCGGAAAACAACAGAAACTTTAACACATCTATCAACTGCCAAACAAAGAAGAATTTACACAAATTGGTGCCACAGAACATTTATGTTAATTAACATGGCAACAACAAATCAATATGATACTCCATATACTAGTCCTTATGGGGGGGGTCCATAGTGTAGTGGTAACATCACTGGCGTAAAGAGCAGTACGTAGCGGGATTGGTTCCCATACCCTCCCAAAGGTCCACTCAGCCTATCATTTGCGAGATGGCGCGTTGGTAAAATTAGATGTAGGACGTGATGGGCGCCTTGCATGGCTGCCATATACAGTTAAATTCGACTCCTGTAATAATTTGTGATCATCCGTTCATACTGATTTGTAATCATCCTGTGTTTGTATCATTTTGAAATTAAACGAAGATTATTATTATTATTATTATTAATAAGTTAATCACATACATATACCAGTACATATAACTGCTCATCCACCATAGGCTGCCACCCTATCTTAGTGGACTGATCATCTGGCTATTATAATTAATTAACGTAATCACTGTCTGGTTGTGGCATACCTTTTGGCTAATGCCTTGTGCACTAGACATCAGTGGGGGATAAATTACCTACTAATCAATAATAATAATTAATCAAAACTAATAGTTTGTCTGCAACAAACAGACTAGCACCTAGTCAATATTTATTGTGATGATATTTATTGCGATGATATTTATTGTGATGATATTTATTGTGATGATATTAATCGTGATGACATTTATTGTGATGATATTAATCGTGATGACATTTATTGTGATGATATTAATCGTGATGACATTTATTGTGATGATATTTACGGTCCACATGACGACAGCTGTAACTAATCTTCTGAAAATCCAATACACAACATCTTCCATTCAACTCTTCAGATTCACTTGTAAAAACCACACAAACATCTTCTAACAACAACTAAATCTAATCAATACGAATGACTTCTATAGCGCACTTGTAATGCGCCAGACAACACAGATCAATTACCTGCAATGTGTGTGAAGAAGTACTGAACCGATTTGACGCCTCTCCAGACAAGGTTTCCTTTATGAAGAAACGCAACCTTTGCATTGTTCGTTATTGTGTAATTTCCTGTGTTTCCAGACATCATCTCTTGAAGAACGACGGCAAAGTTTTCTGGAACCCCATCCTCCGTTTCCAACTCCGAGAAGAAAACGTGCGGTAAAAAGTCTTCGATCTAGGTTGAGAAAGCAAAACGTTTCAGAGAGTTATGGATGAAAAGTCTTCAGAACTGGAACAAAACTAAATTAAATAGTTTTATGGTTCTATGTGTTGTTCTTCGCTTCAAGATTGTCCCTTTGCACATTTTATAGATTTAAACTGATCTCTCAAATATAAAAAAAAATTATTTTCATTAACCCTTGCTGAGATACCAATACCACCACGAGTTACCATTCGTATGGGACATTGTCACCATGTGGTTAGAACACTCGCCTCGTAATGCAGAGTATGGTTCGAGCCTCCCTGAGATGGTTACTGTGTAGGGACCTTGAGTATCATATTGTCCCTTAGAAGCTAATAAATCTTTAATTTCTACTGAACATGGACCTTACTTCATACGAATGCTTAGCGAGGGGATGGACAATCGCTGTTCCATCGGCCAAATCCACCATAAAAACTTCGCCCTCTCCTGAGAATTTAGATCGCAGCAGATCCTCAATTTCTGACAGAGCTATGTCAATCCCGACGACACCAATGCGCCTAAAGAAGACAACCATTTAACACATGGTAAACGTTGTCTGACACACACACCAGTATACAGTATAAAAAAATATTTAACGTGTCAGACGAATATAGATTGGAACCATAAGACGTAACTACCAGGAATGTGCATTTAAAACATTTCATGAGTTATGCAGACAAATGTATCTGAACCTCAACGATACATCTCAGGAAGGTATATCTAAAAAAAATTTTAATGAATCGTGCAGGCATTTATTTTAATGACAAACCATGTCAGGAAAGTACAGTTGAAATACTTTACAAATCAAGCTGGTGAATATATTTTAACCATGGGCCACACACAGCTGGAAAAATGTATATATCAAGTCACACAGAGTATACTTTAACTGGAAACAAAGAAAACAACAGCATGGCATGTTGCTGCCCCAAGGAATGGAACCAACTACCAATATTTCTCCAATACTCATTTAAGAAATGCCTCAAAACTCACTAATTCTCATGGTATTAAAACATCTGAATACATAACTGTTCTTCACCTGATAACTGACTAACACAGCCTCAGATTAGTATTTCTTGTGGCTTTGTGGGTGCTAAAATTTGGCAGAATAATAATAATGTGTAACTAGCACCTACTTTTTCGTGACATTACTGACGACAGCTGAGGAGACGGTGAAGGCTGTTGTGTCATCTATCGGTGACACATAAACATCGGTCAACAGAGGATCCGATAAGGTCGTTGTTGTCTCTACGTAGCGGAAGTACGCCTTCATCTGGTCAAAGAAACTCGCCTCTTCGTCGTCCGCAAGAATTTTCGACATGACGCCATTATTTTCACAGGCTATCCTACCGGGTAATTTCAAGTCCAGCTTCGTTTGAACGGATGTTACGAAGGTGAAAATGTTTGCCTGAAGCAACAATACAGAACAGCAATATAGCCTCACAAAATCACCGCCTGTTTTGCAAGATGATAGCAGTTTCAGAATTGCATAACTATTTAACTAGATCTTGCATGAAATTTTGCCAACAATTTGCCCATACTGACATAAAGACATTTTTGATTTTGATGAAAGGACCAGCTGTGTGGAACTCACTGCCTCATGCTCTTACTCAACCACCCTCTTTGCACCAGTTTAAAACACAGTTTAAAACAGTACTTAATGACAAGAGGCCGATTGTCACTGTGTAATGAACTTGACTACAAAACTACCCATTAGCATAATACCTTGTACGTGTATTTAAGAAAGTAACCATTGATGCAACCACCTGCACAACATTACTTTCTATTTGGACAACTCTGCAGAGCAGGACCCTTACGGTTCTTTTTGAGGTCACCCTTTGACACCTATTGATGCTCAGATTGGTAGGAGTCAACAATGGCAAGACCCCACACACACCAACACTGCCCTTGGGTCTTTTTTGTGCACTGGACCTTTCACTATTTCAGGTCATTTCAGCTTAACTCTCTGCCTAATAGAAGTTATGTTGGGTTGGATCCATTGGACAGTTAAGTATGCAGCATTCTTCAGAGGTTCCTGAAAGCTGCTAAATAAATGCTTTAACAGATACAACCTTACACAACGGTACATACATGTATAAGCCGTCTCATTATAACACGGGTATTTGATACATCTCCCAACTTAGGCAACATATGAAAAACCTATGATTAAGACATTTGTGAAATTCAATAAATCAGAAGCGTTGAAGTCTGCCTTCGCACAGACTGAAATCATGACACAATTTAAAATTTACACATGTAAGACCAGGTAAAAACGGGTCGTACCTGGCCGCCAGGTAACGAGTACTGAAGCAGAGAGATGACTTTAAGCAGCATGTCAGAGTCGTATTTGCAATAGTCACCAGCATGAAATGACTTTCGATTGTCTTCAGAATATTTGTGAAATCCTAGATAAATCAAACATACAGAAGTTCAAATTGTAACATGTTACTGTCCCAAATAACAACATTACCATCTGATCATTTGTTCGACCTTGATATACCTTTGATAAACCTCTCCACAGTAAAGTTCAACTGATAACTGGTCACTCTCCTGAATAAAAGTAAACCTTGTACTACCAACTGATCAAATCATTCAACTTTGAAAGACAATGACATTGTGAAAAAAACTGTAAATTACGTGAACAAAAAAGCTGGTAAAACCAACCTGGAGTGCATCTTAGGCCGTCGTCATGAAATTTTCCACCAGTAATGAAAACCACCAGGCTGCCGCAATCCTTCCCAGCAGGGTCTTCCAGTTGGCGCAATCTCAGAAGGTCAAACGCCTTTCGAAACGCAGGACTATACAAACACACAAATATCCAAACTATACTGAGCATCTCTGATTGGTCTAGCTCTTTGAGTAATGCTATATAAATTACAATTACAAATCCGCGAGCCCTCAGTTGCCGGTCTGCAAAGTGAGTCAAGAAATTGGTCAAACTGTCTCAAAGTCAAGAAATGGCTATTATATTTTTAAAAGTCATAACCAAAACACTTATTAGGCTAGCATTTAAAGGGCAACAGAGACACAGAATTGGCTAAACATGCATTTAAATCAATTTAAATACATTTTGAGGAATTTAATAATCGAAACGAAAAAGAGAAATAATTAATCAATTTGGCACCGGTCCTCCTGCAGTGGGAAAATTCCTGCCGGTCCGTGACATTGAAAAGTTAATCCCTGCCGGGTCCGTGACACTGAAAAGTTTGGAAAGTGCTGCTATATGATGTTAGATGTCATATACGAATGAATACATTGCATCAGTTAGCAAAACAATTGCGCTTAATGAGCAGAAGTTGTGGTTCATCAGTTTTACATGAACAATTCTATACTTTAAACTATCATTATTACTGATTATAAATTTGTAACTTCCATGGTACCAGTGTCTAATGCATAAGGCACCAACCAATGGTGCACCAAACTCTACATCCATGCAGACAGAAATTCTTGAAAGAGAGAGAATATTGAAATTCTTTGTATGATCGAAAACTTACATGTGATCCGATCCACCTTTTGTCTTGAGCTGTTGCACGGCCATTACCAGGTCTTCCTTGTGATGCGAAGTGGCCGGAGAAAGTCCGGCCTGACGACAGCCAAGCACATTCACCGACCCCGATTTATTCTTTCCCTCCTCATCCCAGGCGTCAGACGAAGATTCGAGCACAGCGACGTTGTGATTCTGGTTGAGAGAACCGATCAGCACGGAAGCAACGATCTTAGCACGAGACATTCTGAAAATTTTCAACAGCAGTTGTTACAGCTCAGAAGAAGTAAGCAAGAGAAATGCTTGCTCCAATTACACCAGGGTTTCGTCTCAGATTCATATTTGCTGACCTCTTGCGCAGTACAAAATATACAATTAAATAAATGCACATCGAGCAGTTAAATCTTTAAATACAATACAATACAATACAATTAAATGAATAAATCTTGACGACAGGGGTTTGTGTCCCAGCAAAGGATGTTTTGGCTGATGGACAACCTCAACCTTATTTGACAGAGACCAAGTTACACTGCGTAGCCCAACATAAACAGATATAGATCGACCGGTTATCTAATCTAAAGATTTCTTTAGCACCAATAATGTTATAATGCACAACAAATTTTAGTGAAGCACTGAAATACACTTCAGGTGTTCACCCATAGACTCATCAACGTGAAGTCATTGGGGACATGACTTAGGACACAACGTGTAAACCAGGCTGTATTTAAAGACGGATAATGCTGAAAAGTCAATATTTAACGTTAAACTGTAGTTCTTGTATGGCAAGTTAACTAGTACGGTATGTTACATCGACAGCTTGGGAACATAGCACCACCTTGCATCTAGTGGAATGGCATGTAAACCATGAGCACGTAAACAATGTAACAACACAAACACACACAAGACTTGCATTTTGCACCTTGCAATTCATGTGTAAAAATACACATTTTTTCGCTATCACAAACACCTGTAATGACAGCCTACCCTTTCGTCTTCATTGAGGCACTCGTATCGATGATGATGACGATATTTCTGGCACCAGACTTCAGATCAACATACCACGGCTGCATGCGCGGCTCAAAGTCCTCCGGAAACGAGACGAAGTCTCGTTTCCATTCAACTCCAGGGTAGAGCCGGAAAACGCCCGTATTCGACCCAAAATACTGCCACCTGAAGACAATATAATTATCTTCTGAAAGGTTACATACTGAATTAATCTCATCATATACATCACTGTCACCTGTTTGCGTTTAACATCAGAACCTTTACCATTTTAAACTAGGTTTTAAAAAGTTTTAAAAAGAAACCAAGACCTGAAACAAAACCATTGATAGGTTCGTACTTCAGTTCCGGATAATTCTGCTTATTTTCTTTGAAAATTTCATCTAAGCGAGAAGTCCAATCCACAGTTTGAATCACTTCTTTCTTCTTCCGATCGACAGAGTCCGGTAGTTTGACGACACTCTGACCCCAGATTACCTTTTGCCGCAGCAAACTAAAAAACAGAAAAATTTATTCCAATTTTAGAAGTTACACCCATAAAAGCATTAGTTCCTCTTGCGGCTCCGCCTGCGTTTTTAATCAAGTGAGACCCATAACAGAAGTTTCTGGATTGCTGTTGAGGTTGGACATCAGCCAAAATATCCTTCACTGGGACACAAACCCCAGTCATCAAGATTTACACATTCATTTATTGTACTTATTCTGTACAATTGACAGAGGTCAATGGAGGTCATTTTCTCGTACCCATAACCACCAAATGGCTGGCATCAGGAACTGATGATGATGATTCTGTGCAAAAGGTTGGCAAACCTGAATCTGCGCCTCAACCCATCAAAAACCCAATTTATCTGGCTGGACACTCGGCAGCAGCTTGCGAAGCTAGACCTATCCACCATTGCTTCAGACTTCCCTCAGTTTGTCTTTTCCTCTGTTGTCCGTGACCTTGGAGTTACACTGGACCAAGAGTTAACCTTTGCCCCTCATATAAACCGCCTCTGCCGTGATTCTTACTATCAGTTACGCCAGTTCCGCACTGTTGCTCGCTCACTTACTTCGAACTCCACCGCTACACTCATCCACTCTTTTATCACAGTCCGACTTGATTACTGTTCCTCACTCTATGCTGGTCTCCCAGCTGGTCGGTTGGGGTGCCTGACTCGGGTCCTGCGCTCTGCCGCACGCCTTTGCGGACGTATTCCCAAATTTGGCCACGTCTCAGGTTATATGCTGGATGTGCTTCATTGGCTCCCTCTACTGCAGCGGATCTCGTATCGGATGATCTCTTTGGTCTGGCGGTCCTTGCTGGGTCTAGGCCCTGCCTATCTACGCGACCTCTGCTGCCCTACCTTGGGTGCTCCGGGTCGTCGCTCTCTCCGCTCTACTGAGCGGGGCATGCTCATGGTCCCTTTTGCCCGCACAGCTACTAAGCAGAATCGCGCCTTCTCAGTGGTTGGCCCCTCCCTCTGGAATGGGCTCCCTTTGGCACTGCGTTTGCATCCCAGAATCCACTCTGAATCTTTCTATTCTTGCCTCAAAACTGTCCTTTTCAGCCGTGCTGGGGTCGGGAGCGCTCCTGAGTAGTAACCTTGAAGGGGCGCTATATAAATCTTTGTAATGAATGAATGAATGAAACCATAGTTGTTAATGCACACATTTGCCTCAGTATCAGGTTCACTGACATGGTACACATCAAGTTCAATAAATAAATAAACATATTTTTATGTGGGTGCTTAATAGTGTAGTGGTTGGCGTGCTGGACTGTCAATCAAAAGGTCAAGGGTTCCAAACGCCACCAGGGTCAAAATGTGGTTAAAGATTTCTGCTCCACGTGCGTCACAAACCAACCCAGCTATAATGGTACACCGACCGTACACTGTCGGGAAGATGAGACGGGAGTTAGAGGACTGGCCACCCACCATCATATGCAGAGGCTAAGAAAATGAAGTCGCTAACACTTCATACCCAGGGCTAGCTTAATGGACTGCACTTCCTCTTCTTCTTCTTACTCTATTCTAAGATAAATTTTGTAACCTGCTGTAATCTCTTGACTCGTTCAACTGATAACTGTAAAGGTGATTGGCATCGAGGTAAATGGCACGAGGCAGATCGTCAACAGATTTATAATCGAGATCGTCACCACGGATCCACACATCTCCCTCTTCCGAAGCCAGGTCATCGTAAATTTGAGCTGCTCTGCTGGCCGTCTCCTCTGCAAGGAGCTCCTTTGCACTGAAGTAATTTTCTGTAACAGTAACAACATGTAACACAGGTGTAAAGCTCAGAATATTAAACACTACAATTCAAATGACTTAGTACAAGGAATTTTTTATTTCAACTGCAGTTATTATATATACACAGGTCTGCAAGACTTATCAAATGTTTCAAATAAGTTTTCCTAACCCAGTACCTGAATGGTTGCGATTGAAATATATTCATCTGCTCCATCAGCCGAATCCACCACAAAATCTTTGCCTGCTCCTGAGAATTAAAGTCTTGCAAGTGAATATATTTTAAACGCAAACATGAACGACATGTTCCTGGTTAAGACACAATGCTAGAATGTCCTACAATGGAGCGAAGAAATTTTCGGGTCTCTTATAGCAATGTAAGATATACTTAAACAAATAACTTATAAGATTATTACTATTACTTATTTACTAACCTAACAACTTCATAACATGCAACACTTACTAAAGTTTCAGTTTTCAAAGTGTTATAAACAGCCACAATCCAAAATCATGAGCACTGGGACAGTGAGTCTTGATTTGGGATCAGATTCCAACAAAAACCGAGCTATGAAAGTATCTTTTACAGTTACAAAGTTCCACATGATTCTCACCAAGTGATTCTTTTAACTTTTTCAGCTCATCCTCCCTGTTGACCCTCACTTTTTTGTAAGGCATTTCGCGGTACAGCTTTTGCACAGCCGAAAACGCAAGACCATCCTCCGATAGTGCCACAAGATCTCTCGACAACACAGAAGCCCAGTGACGAACATCTTCCCCACTAATCACTTCCATGGAATCCCCTCCATCAGCTGCCGCACTTCCAACCATTCCAATCAAAGCTAGCAACAATATCCACTTCTCACCTCCAAACTGTTTACACATCACGCTGCCGCATTTACGTGTAATTTTAGGCTCAGTGTTCATCTCTCTCGTAAGTACAGTAACGTGATTACGCAAATTTTCCCAAAATGTCGATTTGGTTAAAGTCGTCAGAAGATAGTAAAAGAAGAGCAAAGTCGGCAGAAGAAGAGCAAGGCTCGGGTCTTTAGTCGTCGAACGTCCCGAGCTCGCCTTCGTGTCAAGAGTCACGTCAAAGCTGAAGCAGTTTGAGCTGCCCACGAGAAACCTTCTGCTGAGGCAGAACTCCCTTCCGTTAGGGTACAGCTCGACAATTCGATTTCCCTTCAAGGACGCCCCTAGGCAGGCCTCATAAAACGAATGGCAGAAACCCTCACACACGGTCAACCTCTCTTTCTGATAGTAAGTGTTTTGATTCGGGGCACATATGTAGCACATGAGATAGTTGATGAATCGCTGGCACTGGACGGAGGCCCCTTTAAGGGGCTTGACAACGCCGAACGTTGCTTCGATCTCCTGTTGCTGGCAACAACTGTTGTCTTTGAACCACGTACAGTTCTTGAGACCCGGTTGCGCCTGTGGGGCACGATTGTTGAAGAAAGAACAGTACTGGTGGGCTGGATCTGATCTGGGATTTTCAGTCACAAATGTCTCACCGACCACTGAACAAACGTTCGGAAATAAATAACTAGCAAATATAAAACTCCGTAAAATAGACATCTTTTCCATCGCCATGTTTCCTCTACACCGCTGGTTCTCTGCTGCTCGTAGGTTTTGTCGATATAAATTAATACATATAGCGCATTATCAATAATAATATTCGTATAATGTTTAAAACTGCCAAGTACGCAGGATGATTACAAATCATAGTATGAACGGATGATCACAAGTTTTGACAGGAGTCGAATTTAACTGTTTGGCAGCCATGCAATAGGAGCATTTACTCTGGATCACGTGACAATGTTTAAGTAAGTCAAAACAGATTTTAAAATGCCGTCGACTTGTACGATTGTACGAACAGACATAAAAACGATGAAGAAATTAAATTTTATCGGTTTCCTCCTGGACGAAAGCGAGAGGAGAAGCTGTGTAAATGGGTTACAGCAGTAAATCGCAAGGAATGCATGGTGCCTTCATTCGGTCGCCATTCCTTGCGATTTACTGCTGTAACCGGCGACTGGCCCGGCTGCTATACTTCCCCGAAAACAATCCTAAGTTTCGAACAACTATGCCAGAGTGCTGACACTCGCCTCTTCGATGCTGTTCGTGCAGATCCAGGCCATGTTACGAGCCTACCACTGGTGACTCTTCTAGCGAGCAATGTTAGCCATCTGACAAATATTCTGTACAAACACGACAAACTTCTAGCTGTTTCAGACAGTCTGGCGCGCAAAACATTTCAGTGGCGACATTCGCATAAAGCACATGTTTACGGGCAGTTTCTGAAGCTGCGCAGTGACAACTTATCTATTCTCATTATACTATGACTAACAACACAGCGCAACGCGCTCTCGTGCAAGACTTGTCTTGTTAAAGCGCGTTATAAATGTCTAATTGTATTGTATTGTATGCTATAGGCCTATGATTGCAAACTGTAACAACGTGAGCTGTGTATGTTACGAAAACACATTTTTCAATATGTCTGTATAGTAGTCCTATCGTTCATTCATGTAACGTCTGTGACGAAAATACATATTTCTGAATTTGGGACCGCCGTTCCCAGTTTTGTCAAACATTTATTATTAGGATGATTTTATTCGTGATTGTATACTTCATAATGTACACCAAAGTGCGGTTAGCAATATTATTGTTTCAGTAAATGATATACTTACTTACTTTAAGGTACTGCGCTATAAAATTTGTCACGTGACGAAAATCACCGAAGGCTTCTGATTGGCTGAGCGGAAAACAAGAAGGGATTTAAATTTGAGATCAGTTGAGCGAAAGCTGTTGCTCTGAAAAGGTCAGTTGGAATAAGTTGTTGCTTTCTTAATAAAACGAAAGTTAAGTTAAAAGGAAATAACTTTGTGCTGATTCTTTATTTGAGTGGAGAAAGGAATAATAATAATAATTATAATAATAACGACAATTTTTATGGCGCCATAACACAACCATGCCGTTACAAGGGCGGTAGAAGGGTCCGGATTTACTAAGTTGCTGCGAATGTCACCAAATTTTACCCGATGTTACCTCGCACCGAGAATAGTCAGACGCGCCTAGGTAAAACTGTAGTTTACGTGGTAAACTTGCGCTTTAGGGGTCCCGAATAATAACACCCATGTTGACGGGGAGTATGTATGACGAGAGATCACACATTGAAGTGAATGTAATTATTTCAATGATTTTCATTATAACAGTAATGAATCCAGCTTCTTTTTAGGCAAGATTATTTTAATCAATCCCACTTCTATTTAACCTAAAATTACTTTCATCAATCCCACTTCTATTTAGCAACAATTCTTTTCGTCAATTGTATTCGACCAACGCTGACTCACCATGCAATGGCGAGTCATTTACGACGCTAAACTACACACTTTCTTTGTCAATCCAGCTTCTATTTTAGCAAATAACTAGTGTCATCAATCCAACTTCAATTGCGGCATACAATTATTTTAGCAGTCCAGCTTTTACCGTTTCATTACAGTAATCTTGTCTGATTTCTTTTTGCTAACTTCAGTCATTGTTGCGGTGATAACTCTTGGTATACATAGTCACTTTGAATATAGCCATGTGCCAGATTTTTTTTAGTGAAGGCAGAAAAGTTTAACTAAATAAAAATAGTTTAGTTAATAATAATAACTAATATTTTTTAGTCATTAACTAAAAAGTTTTAACTAATATTTTTTAGTTATTAGCTAGAAAGTTTAAGTAACAAAATCAGCAATGATTGTTATCAGTAACTGGTTTTATTAGTCAAGTTGAGTGAACTGCATTGCATGATTCATCATCGTCTGCATTATTAATAGCAACTTTCTTCATGATTTTCTTGCAGAACTGTACTAAAACTATTACATGTAGTCTAGTACACATTACATAGTTAGGAAAGTGAAATTGTCATTGACGCTGTGCTTTATTACAGTTCACTTAGCCTCTGTCATCGTGAAAAAAGTTTGTTAAAAGTTGGACAAAGTTTAGCCAAATATTTTTAGTTTAGTTAACTTATTTGCAAAATCAGTTGCCAACTTTTAGTTAAACTTTTTATTTTAGTTGAAAAATAGTTATAGTTTAACTTAAAAAAATTAGTTAGTGCCCATTCCTTCCCACTCTCCCTCGCTCCTGTTCTTCTCACCATCTGCCCCTTCATCTCTCCCTGTCCTCTAATCCACTCCCTTACTTCCTCTCTCCTGCTGCCTCTCTCGGTGCAAATTACTTCATCCTTATACATTAGCGAGATGGCTCAGGCTTTATTCTCATGTGTGGAATTGTTTTGTATAGGATGGGTCAAGTCCTCTGTCGAAGGCGACACAGAAAGGTCATGAAGAGGTCATTCGACGTCTCCTCGGTCACTCGCCGGAACTCGGAATCTTAACAAGTTAGTAAATCCTCTTTACAAGCACCAACTTCTCTGCTGTATTACGTTCACTTCCTAGGTGGAAAGTTTAAAGCCGTGTTTCTTAGAAGTACTTAAAGGCAGTGCCGTCTTAAGGATTGGACACGCTGGGCAGGGGCTCCAAATAAAAAGACCAGAAAAATTACTGCGTGCGTGACCTACACATTGGGGCAGCATTTGAACTGGCTTTCACCCATGTGCATTGAAAATGACATCCTAAAGACCATTGGCTTTAAGCCAATTTTAAGTCCATTCTCTGCAAAGAAATTTTGCAAACGTTTGTGTTGATTAAGTATAAGCATAGTTGTAAAAAAACGTTTTTTTCGTTTTTTATTTTTTCTCGTTTTTTTCCGTTTTTTATTTTTTGTATGTAACTTTATTTATATATTTATTTTCTGTTATTATTTGTTTAATTTTATCGTTGTCTGATATCCATTACGTTGTCTCCCTCCCTTCAAGGATTCATCTAGTTTAAGTCACTATTTAGTGTCATCAGTTGAGAAATAAACACTAAACAGCACAGTACAGGAAATAAAATTTATAAGTTATTTTAATTTCTAAGTTATCCTAAATGCGAAATGTTGTCTTTGTACACAGTAATGTCTGATTAACTGATAAACTGACTGATATTACTCCATTTTATGTTCTTATATAAGTCAGAATAATTGTAAGTACAATTTTTAATTAAGCATACTCTATACTTACAAAGTTTATTTTTTTTTATTGTTTTTGTTAGCATGGACCTATTTGGACTTATGTATAGGCCCTACAATTTAAATTTGAAAAGATTTCAAAATTGTTTAATTTCTCAATTTCTTATTAAACCAAACTTATGAAAAAGAAAATAATTGTTGTAGATTAATGTTACTTGGTGTTATTAATAAAGGTATGTTATTTGCTAATTAAAATTAAATTGTGTAAACAAGGTTTTTAATTTTAAAATGCAGTAAAACATGTTGCAAAGTCAAATTATTTTCTTTATACTGCGTTTTCCCGTTTTTTTTTTTTTTTGGCTGAAAATGTGCGAAAATGTTAAGCCAATTTTAAGTCCATTCTCTGCAAAGAAATTTTGCAAACGTTTGTGTTGATTAAGTATAAGTAACTCATACTTTACCAGATCTCTATGAGACTCTCTGTGTTATCATTTTTTTTATGTTGAAATATTTTTGTTTCTCAAGGCTTACGTTACATTGTTCATTAGTTTGTGTTGATTAATCTGTGCTTTACAATATGTTTCTTTATGTTTGAACATTCATTTCATTACAAAGTGAATGTTGAAAGTACCAATGCATCTATGGACTTGATTTCATTGACCATTTAAATTTGTATGCCCGTGGGTGGACAGAGGCCCCAAGTGCATTGCTTTGCCCAGGGCCTACAATGGTGTTAAGACGGCACTGCTTAGAAGTACATAAAAAAGTACTTTATATTTTCTTTAAAATGTGCATAAATATTGGACCAAACGTTCTGAAATTTTTGGCCTGATTTTCTGGTGGTATAAGCTTAGGGGTCATTGCATAATTACGCAACGCCAAAAATGACCGTTTTTGACTCACCCACACACCCTATAACGCTTCGTAACGTTTTCCTAGACCCACCAACCCAGTGTTACGTATTTATTGTTACAAAAAGTCATTTTAGATTTACTATGCGAATGGGCAAATAATTCATATTTTATTGCAAATTTAATATAGTATGTGAATTAGAATTTGACAGTAGGCCTAAAATATACAGAACGTTTTATTTATGTAAATGATAGTCATGTTTGAAACGCAATTTTGTTTTTTAAAGTTTTACGTTAAGAGTAACCTGTTTTACATGCTGCTGAAAAGTGTCATGGACTAAATTGCTTAATAATAAGTAATCAAAATTAAGATGAACTAATTATTTGCTTAGTCTTAGCACTTCGATAATTATTAATACAAATATCGCTCAGTTTTTGTTGGGCATCAATTTAAATGTTTGAAATTCGTGACCACGAAGTAAAATATGCTTTAAAGTGGTTCTTCGAGGTCATGAATCCAAGGAGAATTACCACGTTGTTCCGACGGTAAAACTATGAAAGATCCAAACAATTAGAACAGCGCTTTCCAGTTTACGCAAACGGGAGCACAGATATGTTGATCTGAACTTTTGCTGGTGTCTGCTTAGTGTTGATTTATACTATTGCGTGTTTTTAGTTAACTTTTAAATCAATGGCATTTTTTTTGAACTTCGATCACATCGTGTCTGAGGTGTCATTGATGTTAATTTAAAATTAATCTATAACTTAACTGTTGGTAAAAGTCCTTTCGCAACGTTCGGCTCATCACATTCACGTCACTATTTACGTTTCAATGTTTTGAAATAAACAGTGGACTGCACAGAAAATGTAATTTATACAAGTTATTTGAATTTATAAGTTATCCAAAATGTTAATGTTGTCCATTTGTACAAGTAATCTCTGATTGACTTGAATTAAACTGACATATTACTCCATATCAAGTTCATATATAAGTCAGAATTGTAAGTTGGCCTAGACCTACAATTTTTAATTAAGTACATCTATACTTGCAAAGTTTAGTTTTTAATTGCTTATGTCAGCATGGATTCATGTGGACTTATGCATACAATTTAAATTTGAAAAGATTTCAATATTTTAAATTTCTCAATTTCTTTTTAAACCAAACTTAAGAAAATGAAATAATTGTTGTAGATTACTGTTACTTGGTGTTTACTAATAGGCTAAAGTTATGTTATTTGCTGATTAAAATTAAATTGTGTAAACAAGGTTTTTAATTTTAAAATGCAGTAAAAGATGTAGAAAAGTCAAATTATTTTCTTTTCCGTTTTTTCTCTCGTTTTTTCCCCGTTTTTTATTTTTTACAGAATAAACACGACGTTTTTTCCCGTTTTTTATTTTGACCAGTCAAATTTTTACCGTTTTTATTGATATTATAACAACTATGATTAATACTTTCGGTTTTTTACTTTGCATGTTAACTTTTAAATCAATGGCACGAAGTTTGAACTTCGATCACATCGTGTCTGAGGTGTCATTCGATGTTAATTTAAAATTAATTTATAACTTAACTGTTGGTAAAAGTGTTACGCAACGTTCGGCTCCACACTCACCCACCTAACGATTCGTAATGTTTTCAAACCTGCCCTGGAGCGTTTTGTAATTATGCAATGACCCCTTGTGGAAACTATTAATAAGTCCATTTCCGACAAGTGGTCCCTTTCTTGACCAAGGTCACATACATACATATTATATATAATATAATTATATATATATATATTATAAAAGACAAACTGACAAAGACAAACACACACACACATATATATATATATATATATATAAAGACAAACTGACATTATAAACAGAAAGAGATGGATAGAAAGAAAGAAAGATAGAGACATACAGACAGAGAAAGAGAGCAAGAGATGGACAGACAAGAGATAGAGATACTCTGTACCGTATACTGTGATGATTACGATGATGATGATAATGAAAGTGATGACGAACATGATGATCATGACCAATATGTTGTTGCAGCAGAGGATGACCACATTTCTAATGATTTGCACAATTATTTAAGTACTGTCAAAAGATACCACTGCATTCTGGTAAACATGGGAAGGCAAGTTTAAAAGTAAACGCAAACTTTCTGTTGCAGTGGACGACTTTACTGAACCCAGTAAAATTGCCATCAATTTTAAAAATGCATGCTTCTCCAATAATTAATTAAAAACACAACCAAGAACTGGGAAATAAACTTCTTGCTAGGTTCAGCATGTGAATACAGCACGGTATCTGTAGAGGTGGCTGACTAGTGCAGCTGTAAAATGAAGTGTGTTAAAGCCCCAGGCTTAGATCAGATAGAGGCAGAGCATGCTCATCCTATAGACTGTGTGCTTTCTATCCCTTAGAACTATTGTTCAACCAGATGAGTATGCATGGCAATGTATCTACTGTAATGCCCATCTTTCGATAGTTATTTTGCCTCGTCGTATGTGTCTGAAGAAAGTAACCTCATTACACAAAGTAGAGTCATGTTCACATAGACACCAGACATTTTGTAGTTTTGTTGATTATATTAAAGTGAATCCAGTAGTTCAAACAACAAATACAATCAATTCCTAACTGCATATGAACAGTATTTTTATCTAAGATGTGTATTATTTGAATCAACTTATCTGATGCCTTGTTACAGATGATCCGCGATGATAACCTCTTGTCGCTTGCAAAGAAAGAGGAATAAACTGTTGTTCGCATTCACTCGTCGTCTACCAACAGTCTATTTTGAATCGTCGAGTGGTTCAAAGATTGCTCGTATCGAAGAGAATGTTATCGGCGTCATGGAGAATCGGCGAATGGTGTAAAGAATGAAATAAGTTAAATTCATTATAGTCTTCCTGTAGCTCGTCACGAAACAACATGTACAATCCATCGGATAACTCGTATTTCAAACGTTCACCATAACAACGTGTCGAAAATAACTGATCACGTGTCTCATCAGTTATTCAGCATCAGACCTGCAGTTTGGTTTCAAACATGGCTCTGGCTGTTCTTATGCATTGCTTGCTGTCAGATCAGTAGTTGATTACGTTTATTAATCTAATGTAAACCTGTGCTTTTGACATGTCCAAAGCTTTTGATAGAGTCAGTCACTATGCATTATTCAGCAAGTTAATGGATAGATCGATCCCTCGTGAGTTTTTGTGCAGACTCATAAGTTGGTATAGTATGTGTGCAGTAGAGCTGTACCGATATCGCTTTTTGCCGATTATGCTGATACCGCATATTGCTGATTATTAAACTGCCAATACCCAATTTATGAGACCGAATGTTTCATTATTTGTTTAGTCAAAAATGTTCGGTTCCGAAACATAAACCAGTAATCTATCGTCACAACTATAAGGGTGGATGTTTAAATTAAGTTTTGAAGTTGTTAACGATATGTTTTAATGCGTAAATAATAAGGGACGTAAAACGATAGATGAAATCGATGAAAAACTTGGAATATGCAATAATTCAAGTAAAATTATTAAATTATAACACAATTTTGACATCGGCACCGATTAACCGATTATTTCTGCCGATACCCGATTATACCAATTGTTCTAATAATCGGCCCGATTACGCGTATGGCAGTTTAATCGGTACAGCTCGTGTGCAGCCTATGTCAGATGGGATAACATGTTGCCTGATTGATCATTCTAGTTTGTGGAGTTTTGATCATTATTCTGAGGGTGCATTAATATGCCCTTGCATGTACCGACGACCTTTATTTTATTGTCGGCATCACTCTGTGACCCACAAGCCCTATTTGTGTTGAAGAACTAGAGTATTGACAGGAAATTAAATGTAAATAAATATCGGGTAATGAGGATTGGCCCTTCTTTTCGTCCTGCATGTAAAGTGATTAGTGTAAATAGTGTTCAAATTAACTACTGTATGTCGAAAAACTCGAATATTTATTTGGTTTGTGTTCTTGTTTCTGCCAAATCGTTTAAAGTTTGTTTGCATGAAATGAGTGTCTAGTTCTAAAGTCTTTCAACCTTTTGTATAGCAAATGTTGCGAATTCATTGAGCCAGTATTAACTGCTTCTTGTTATGCGCACTGCAAACCATTCTTGCTGTACGGAATGGAGGCTGTGAACCTCCGTAACAGTGAACTGAACACGCTGAACAACACCTACACCAATGGCATGCAAAATCTTCAAGGTCAGCCACTGCCGTGTCTACATAGGAACCTAACTAACATCAAGGGTTGCTGGCTGTTAAGAAGAACGAGACTCTTTCGAAATTTTTAGGGAACACTGTTGTAAACTTTGTGTGTGATCTCCTTTGCACATAGTATAATTTGTATTAATTGTATTTTTAGGTCTACTGTCCTGAGAATGTTGTATCCCTGTTTTTCGCTTGTTACTGTGCTACCATATTTGGTGAAGGAAAGATTATTATTATTATTTATATATTTTCTTTACCCGAGGTATCTATAATCCCTCAGGTGTTATTATTGTAAGAGGCAAATATAAATGTCTGGAGACCGTTCATAACATCTGTAACGGCTACATACCGTCCAATTGTGGCAAGTATTATTTTTGCCCCAGGTACTTAGTTGTGTTCTTGTTTCTCGAGTCCCATATTTATTATCAAACCACAGTCCAAGTCACGTAGGCATACGAAGTTTTAGCGCCTTCAGTGCCTCGGCATACGAAATTTTACCGCCATCAGTTTTCTCGGCCTCGGCATACAAATCGCCTTCAGTTTTCTCGACCTCGGCATACAAAATTTTAGCGCCTTCAGTTTTCTCGGCCTCGGCATAAAAATTTTAGCGCCTTCAGTTTTCTCGGCCTCGGCATTCAAAATTTTAGCGCCTTCAGTTTTCTCGGCCTCGGCATTCAAAGCGCCTTCAGTTTTCTCGACCTCGGCATTCAAAGCGCCTTCAGTTTTCTCGACCTCGGCATACAAAATTTTAGCGCCTTCAGTTTTCTCGGCCTCGGCATACAAAGCGCCTTCAGTTTTCTCGGCCTCGGCATTCAAAACGCCTTCCAAAGTTTTCTTTTCGGCCTCGGCATTCAAAGCGCCTTCAGTTTTCTCGACCTCGGCATTCAAAATTTTAGCGCCTTCAGTTTTCTCGACCTCGGCATTCAAAGCGCCTTCAGTTTTCTCGGCCTCGGCATTCAAAGCGCCTTCAGTTTTCTCGACCTCGGCATTCAAAGCGCCTTCAGTTTTCTCGACCTCGGCATTCAAAGCGCCTTCAGTTTTCTCGGCCTCGGCATTCAAAGCGCCTTCAGTTTTCTCGACCTCGGCATTCAAAGCGCCTTCAGTTTTCTCGGCCTCGGCATTCAAAATTTTAGCGCCTTCAGTTTTCTCGACCTCGGCATTCAAAGCGCCTTCAGTTTTCTCGGCCTCGGCATTCAAAGCGCCTTCAGTTTTCTCGACCTCGGCATTCAAAGCGCCTTCAGTTTTCTCGACCTCGGCATACAAATTTTAGCGCCTTCAGTTTTCTCGAACTCGGCATACAAAGCGCCTTCAGTTTTCTCGGCCTCGGCATTCAAAGCGCCTTCAGTTTTCTCGACCTCGGCATTCAAAGCGCCTTCAGTTTTCTCGACCTCGGCATACAAAATTTTAGCGCCTTCAGTTTTCTCGACCTCGGCATTCAAATTTTAGCGCCTTCAGTTTTCTCGGCCTCGGCATTCAAAGCGCCTTCAGTTTTCTCGACCTCGGCATTCAAAATTTTAGCGCCTTCAGTTTTCTCGACCTCGGCATACAAAATTTTAGCGCCTTCAGTTTTCTCGGCCTCGGCATACAAAGCGCCTTCAGTTTTCTCGGCCTCGGCATTCAAAGCGCCTTCAGTTTTCTCGACCTCGGCATTCAAAGCGCCTTCAGTTTTCTCGGCCTCGGCATTCAAAATTTTAGCGCCTTCAGTTTTCTCGGCCTCGGCATTCAAAGCGCCTTCAGTTTTCTCGACCTCGGCATTCAAAGCGCCTTCAGTTTTCTCGGCCTCGGCATTCAAAGCGCCTTCAGTTTTCTCGACCTCGGCATTCAAAGCGCCTTCAGTTTTCTCGGCCTCGGCATACAAAGCGCCTTCAGTTTTCTCGGCCTCGGCATTCAAAATTTTAGCGCCTTCAGTTTTCTCGGCCTCGGCATTCAAAATTTTAGCGCCTTCAGTTTTCTCGACCTCGGCATACCAAATTTTAGCGCCTTCAGTTTTCTCGACCTCGGCATACCAAATTTTAGCGCCTTCAGTTTTCTCGGCCTCGGCATACAAAATTTTAGCGCCTTCAGTTTTCTCGACCTCGGCATTCAAAGCGCCTTTAGTTTTCTCGACCTCGGCATTCAAAGCGCCTTCAGTTTTCTCGATCTCGGCATACCAAATTTTAGCGCCTTCAGTTTTCTCGACCTCGGCATTCAAAGCGCCTTCAGTTTTCTCGACCTCGGCATACAAAATTTTAGCGCCTTCAGTTTTCTCGACCTCGGCATACAAAATTTTAGCGCCTTCAGTTTTCTCGGCCTCGGCATTCAAAGCGCCTTCAGTTTTCTCGGCCTCGGCATTCAAAATTTTAGCGCCTTCAGTTTTCTCGGCCTCGGCATACAAAGCGCCTTCAGTTTTCTCGACCTCGGCATACAAAATTTTAGCGCCTTCAGTTTTCTCGGCCTCGGCATACAAAGCGCCTTCAGTTTTCTCGACCTCGGCATTCAGAGCGGCTTCAGTTTTCTCGGCCTCGGCATTCAAAGCGCCTTCAGTTTTCTCGACCTCGGCATTCAAAGCGCCTTCAGTTTTCTCGGCCTCGGCATTCAAAGCGCCTTCAGTTTTCTCGACCTCGGCATACAAAATTTTAGCGCCTTCAGTTTTCTCGGCCTCGGCATTCAAAGCGCCTTCAGTTTTCTCGACCTCGGCATTCAGAGCGCCTTCAGTTTTCTCGGCCTCGGCATTCAAAGCGCCTTCAGTTTTCTCGACCTCGGCATTCAAAGCGCCTTCAGTTTTCTCGGCCTCGGCATTCAAAGCGCCTTCAGTTTTCTCGACCTCGGCATACCAAATTTTAGCGCCTTCAGTTTTCTCGACCTCGGCATTCAAAATTTTAGCGCCTTCAGTTTTCTCGACCTCGGCATACCAAATTTTAGCGCCTTCAGTTTTCTCGGCCTCGGCATACCAAATTTTAGCGCCTTCAGTTTTCTCGACCTCGGCATTCAGAGCGCCTTCAGTTTTCTCGGCCTCGGCATTCAAAGCGCCTTCAGTTTTCTCGACCTCGGCATTCAAAGCGCCTTCAGTTTTCTCGGCCTCGGCATTCAAAGCGCCTTCAGTTTTCTCGACCTCGGCATACCAAATTTTAGCGCCTTTAGTTTTCTCGGCCTCGGCATTCAGAGCGCCTTCAGTTTTCTCGACCTCGGCATTCAGAGCGCCTTCAGTTTTCTCGGCCTCGGCATTCAAAGCGCCTTCAGTTTTCTCGACCTCGGCATTCAAAGCGCCTTCAGTTTTCTCGGCCTCGGCATTCAAAGCGCCTTCAGTTTTCTCGACCTCGGCATACCAAATTTTAGCGCCTTCAGTTTTCTCGACCTCGGCATTCAAAATTTTAGCGCCTTCAATTTTCTCGACCTCGG
This sequence comes from Aporrectodea caliginosa, assembly GCA_020284085.1. Lineage (NCBI taxonomy): Eukaryota > Metazoa > Annelida > Clitellata > Crassiclitellata > Lumbricidae > Aporrectodea > Aporrectodea caliginosa. The sequence continues at coordinate 557,542 of JACEVL010000048.1, read as the reverse complement.
CATTCAAAGCGCCTTTAGTTTTCTCGACCTCGGCATTCAAAATTTTAGCGCCTTCAGTTTTCTCGACCTCGGCATACCAAATTTTAGCGCCTTCGGTTTTCTCGGCCTCGGCATACCAAATTTTAGCGCCTTTAGTTTTCTCGACCTCGGCATACCAAATTTTAGCGCCTTCAGTTTTCTCGACCTCGGCATACCAAATTTTAGCGCCTTCAGTTTTCTCGGCCTCGGCATTCAAAGCGCCTTCAGTTTTCTCGACCTCGGCATACAAACCGCCTTCAGTGTTCTCGACCTCGGCATACCAAATTTTAGCGCCTTCAGTTTTCTCGGCCTCGGCATTCAAAATTTTAGCGCCTTCAATTTTCTCGACCTCGGCATTCAAAGCGCCTTTAGTTTTCTCGACCTCGGCATACCAAATTTTAGCGCCTTCAGTTTTCTCGGCCTCGGCATACAAAATTTTAGCGCCTTCAGTTTTCTCGACCTCGGCATTCAAAGCGCCTTTAGTTTTCTCGACCTCGGCATTCAAAGCGCCTTCAGTTTTCTCGACCTCGGCATTCAAAATTTTAGCGCCTTCAATTTTCGCGACCTCGGCATTCAAAGCGCCTTTAGTTTTCTCGACCTCGGCATTCAAAGCGCCTTTAGTTTTCTCGACCTCGGCATTCAAAGCGCCTTCCGTTTTCTCGAGTTCGGCATTCAAAATTTTAACGCCCTCAGTTTTCTCGGCCTCGGCATTCAAAGCGCCTTCAGTTTTCTCGGCATTCAAAGCACCTTCAGTTTTGACTGAGTCGACTTTAGGGAGGGTACCTGGAAGCGATCCCGGGTCCGTTACCACTATCCTAAACCCCTCCCCTCTGCCGCTCTCTGACAGCCTCTTAGCCACGTTCTTTGGGCCCAAATATGACCCATATCCACCTCAAGCCGTCGCGTAGGGACCCTGGGCAAGTCCTTCACTCGCAATTGCTCATGCGCTTCGGCGTGAAACCCCGATTCAGTGTCCGCGCTGTAGTCAGGAGCTCCTCTGAGTATAAATCTTGAAGGGGCGCTATGACAAGTGCTCATACATACACACATGCATAACTGGTCACCAATTGCAACTAGTGAAAGTCGTGGGCCACTGCACACAGGTGCCACTTCTGTAGGCCTACACGTCCTTCACTCAAAACTGAAAAACACTCCTTTCCACAATGTCATGTAGGCCAGAGGTTCTTAACCTTTTTTTGCTCACGAAACACCTAAACTTGCAAATAAATTTGGCGACACACCATGCAATAATAATATATGATCTTCATTAAAATAACAAATGTTAAAGTTAAATTTATTTATTGAAAATTTTAAATTATTAACATTTTTAATGAATAAAATGTTGACATTGAATGCTTCTAGTTTCTAATGATTCTAAAATTCTAATTTCTACTGATTTAATTCTATGATATTAGGCTACGTCATTTCTACGACTCAACGTTAACTTGAGTTTTATTATGCCTAACAGTTAATGGGATTTTTGCCCCTGGGTATTTCTTTGGATCATATTAAAACGAGGATCCAGTTTAAGTGCAATTTGTAAACAGGCTGAGGAGGCACCTCCGACCAGTTTGTTCCTGTTTATTGCTACCAAAATCTGATTCTGCGTTATCAGTTTTAGATTCGCTAAATTTTCGTTTCTTTATGATAAATTTGGCCTTTTCGAATGTATGGTAATGGCAAAAGTTTTCTTTATGATAAATTTGGCCTTTTCGAATGTATGGTAATGGTAAAAGTTTTCTTTATGATTAATTTGGCCTTTTCGAATGTATGGTAATGGCAAAAGTTTTCTTTATGATAAATTTGGCCTTTTCGAATGTATGGTAATGGTAAAAGTTTTCTTTATGATAAATTTGGCCTTTTCGAATGTATGGTAATGGTAAAAGTTTTCTTTATGATAAATTTGGCCTTTTCGAATGTATGGTAATGGTAAAAGTTTTCTTTATGATTAATTTGGCCTTTTCGAATGTATGGTAATGGCAAAAGTTTTCTTTATGATAAATTTGGCCTTTTCGAATGTATGGTAATGGTAAAAGTTTTCTTTATGATAAATTTGGCCTTTTCGAATGTATGGTAATGGTAAAAGTTTTCTTTATGATTAATTTGGCCTTTTCGAATGTATGGTAATGGTAAAAGTTTTAATCGGCGTGGTCGGAAACTTGTATACTGCAGACTACAGTGTAACAGTATTATACTGTGTAGGCCTATAAGGTAAACACATCATGGCCGCCACAGATTTCGATAAAATAAATATATAAAGAGAGTGCTACGAATTCTCACAGCCTACGTCCGCTAAACTGCTAACGTAAGAACCACTGACGTATGCTGTGAGAATTAGCGACACACCAATTTTTCGCGACACACCAACGACACACCATGTTTACGCGACACACTGCCGGTCGATTCGCGACACACTAGTGTGTCGCGACACACCTGTTAAGAACCTCTGATGTAGGCCTACCAACTTACTTCCAACTCTTTCTGTTGTTATAGCCTCCAAATATCAATTTCAGCCAAATTTCAGCGCTCGTGAATAAGCTGATACCCTGCGCTTGGCTTTCGAGTGGCGCTTTAGAAATTTGGAGATTACGATTACGAAATATCACACCGTCGCCGTCTGCCTGGCCTGCCTGTCTGTCTGGCGCTTATGTCACGTAGGCCAAGATATATTATAGGATGTACAGTAGGCCTATACCGCCACAAGGTAGCCTACAAAATACAAAATTCGTTGCAGAAACGCAGACACTCTACGACTCGAAAGCTCAGCACAATAGAGTCTAATCTACAGCATGATCGCGAAGCCATCTATCGAATTCTGCGCAGGCCTATGGGTAGGCTGAAGTTGGCCTAATCCGCCGAAATGACACAGACGGGATATCAGCAGCCCACGATCCGTCTGCCAGCATTTCCATGGGCGTTATATGGGACCCATATGGCCTCTAATTGTAATTGTAATTGTAATCGAACATTCGGAACATTTATATAGCGCCGCTCAAAAATCAGCAGCGCTCTCGACCTGATTCAGTGCCTGCGTCAGGAAAAGGAAAGTCTTAAGGCGTCTACGGAACTGGGAAGGTGAGATGGCTATAGTAACTCAATTCGAATAGACTGGGGAAGAGAGTTCCAAGCCTCTATAGTCCCATATGGTAGGCCTAATTTGAGTATAATATGCATGGGCTCCATATGGAAATGCTGTCAGAGTAGGCCTAGGCCTACGTGGTTGCTGATATCGATCTTGGCAGACGGGACCGGCAACTGTAAATGAAAGCCGGTCAAAGAAAAACCGCGTACCAAGAACAACATTATATACACTTTCCAGCGGATGTTGATCGAAGAGAGTAGCCTACATAATGGACAACAGAGTGATCTCTTCTCAATGCTGTAGCTTGGTGGACATAGCTGATCTTGACGTTACAACTTCTATACATGTATATTTTTTCTGAATCCTACTGTAGAAGCCTATAAGCACTTCTATTTCATACTTTCTAGCTGCCTTACTTACTTACTTACTCAATTTCTAACTGACTAACTTACTTACTTACTTATAACTCTCTATCAGTGGGAAAATCGTTATCTAAGGACCGAACGTATTCCCCCGCCGTATTTTTCCGTTTCCTTCAATTTGCCTAATAAGCTGGTCGTATAGCCCAGTACGTGCTGCAGTGGGCCAGTTGTGTACGACGCCTTATTTCGGCCCAGCCCCACTGCTCCATTGAACAGGCACTAATTAAGTATGTAGCCCCCACCCGTCCAGCTTCAGATAAAGCAGCCGAACCAAACGGTGGGTTAGGACCTCTTTGAGTTCACCAGACACACACTCCGTGTAAGACGGAATAAGTGTTTTGAGGTCCCGCAAGACAGCCGTGCAAGGCACACGTGCGGCTTCCGAAACCAATAATTGTTAGACCCTAGTTTCAGGCTTGTATAAGTTGTATACGCCGAACGTATAGAGTTGAATTTGAGAGTGGGGTTTAAAAAGAATCAACCCGGCCGGCATCAACTTCTTGATCAAGTTTTATGCGCGTCGTTGACTTTTGACCTAGTTATCTATCCATCGTATCCAGCGAACTCAGTCAAACTGCACGTCTTGCTATCTCTGCTCGGTGTCTTTCACTTGAAACTGAAAACATTGTCCGCAGTGGATCCCAGACCGCTAACGATTTAGAGCTTATCTTTAGAAAAACCTATTGAAGTTTGACTTGTAAAGATCAATGTAAAATCTTCACAGTTTCCGAATGAGTTTAAACGACACTAGAATGGACATTCATTCATTCATTCGTTCATTCATTCATTCATTCATTCATTCATTCATTCATTCATTCATTCATTCATTCATTCATTCATTCATTCATTCATTCATTCATTCATTCATTCATTCATTCATTCATTCATTCATTCATTCATTCATTGCAAGATTTTATATAGCGTCCCCTCAAGAAACCTACTCAGAGGCGCGCCGTAGCTAATGAAAAGCGTGAGACAGCAAAACCACTTTCCAAATCTACTAGGCCAACAACGGTAGGCTACTTGACTTGTCATATACCCCGGCGAAACATTTAACAAACACTGCAGTTGACATTTACTGCATGGTTTGTAACTTATGTATCCTAACAATTATTTTGTGTGTGAAATCAATCCTCATTCTTAAACTTTTTACCGCAATATGCCCTAATTGCTCTTTTCTACCGCCAACAGAGGCCTAGTGGTTAGCGCGCTGGACTGTCGACTGAAGCATCGACGGTTCAGGTCCCCACCAGGACAGAAATCTATTTCGAGATTTCGGTTCCATCTGCGATCCTAGCCAGCTGAGCTATATAAGTAGGCTACACTGACTCGGACCGTACGTTGTCGGTGGGAAGATGCACTTAAACTGTTCTTTTTGGCCGTGCTGGAGTCGGGAGCGCCTCTGAGTAGTTTTCTGGAAGGGGCGTTATATAAATGTTCGAAATGAATGAATGAAATTGGGACTGGCGCTATCAGAGTAGGCTACGGTCAGTGGCCGAACTTACAACATTGTCAAGCCGGTTGAGCGCATTGGAAGATACATGTATATCGTCCTGTCGATGGGTTACCGATGTCGTTTGTGCGCTCCAGCTGAATTAAGTACTACCGACCACGTTGCACGGTCCGTTCGTGTCGTAGTAAGTGTCCGTATTTTTATTTTTGCTTATACTTTCGCATGATTGGCTATAATGAGTTGAAATGCCTCTGGTATCCGGGGCCCGCGGCAATCGCCTCCCAACAGCAGATGACGTCTTTAGCTCTTTTCAATATAGAAATGAAACGTCGTTGCTATAAATACATAGAATCCAAGGCCTGTGGCAAGACGGCAAGAAATGGGCAAGTGCATATCTAGACTTATTTAGACGAAAGAAATAGACGAAATCATATATAGGTTAGCCATACATGTGCATGTTTGTGCTTGTGTGTACGTGTGTGTGTGTGTGTGTGTGTGTGTGTGTGTGTGTGTGTGTGTGTGTGTGTGTGTGTGTGCGTACGTGCGTGTGCGTTATGCCTAACTTAAGCCATTATGAAATATAATTGATATATTGCATAAGGGGGTATATCGGGCCTTCGTGACTTCGGTTCTTGTGTTACGAATGAACCGGATATACTATTCCCGGTATCTGGGCAATAAATAAACCGTAGGGCATCTGCTACTCCCCAAATTCTACACGTTTGGTCATTAACTATATCTATTCGTGGCCTATCTACGAGCTTATATCGTTCGTTGATAAAGCATTCAAACGCGCAGGCGTTAAATTCTGGCCAAGCCTAACAGACGCGATGGAGTCAGATGGTATCGTAACTGGCGCAGATGTGGGTCTGCACCTAACTGGGAAAATTACCGCCCATGAGATCTCGTTTCTCTCAATAACAATGCATTAAAGAAATTAAGTCTTCACTTCATATGCATTTGTTTGATGTTGTTAGCGCTCAGCCATTCGATTAGGAAACGAACGACAATATATTTTAGTGTTTCCGGCGTTAGGTTTTGTCACTGTGAGTGTGAAAACATTGCATTTCATTCAAGTTGAGCTTTCTGCTGTCTGTATAAGCCTGCAAGGAGACAAAGTATCAACGTGAATTCGGTGGAAGAGCGAGCAAGATCCAGTTCTCCTATTCATAGTTTAACAGTTTCTTATCTGTACTACAGGGCCGACCCACTGCTTGGAACAGTCTTCCCGACCATGTAAAGAATGCATCATCTCTGGAGACATTTAATTCACAGTTCAAGACATTAAATTTTCTTTTTTGACAATCTTATGACTGCCATTAACTTTTTGAACGCATGTACAGTGCCCTTTTCTTCAGCCTTGGTTGAGCTACGGTGCTATACAAATCCTTATTATTATTATTATTATTATTATTATTATTATTATTATTATTATTATTATTATTATTATTATTATTATTATTATTATTATTATTATTATTAGTAGTAGTAGTAGTAGTAGTAGTAGTAGTAGTAGTAGTAGTAGTAGTAGTAGTAGTAGTAGTAGTAGTAGTAGTAGTAGTAGTAGTAGTAGTAGTAGTAGTAGTAGTAGTAGTAGTAGTAGTAGTAGTAGTAGTAGTAGTAGTAGTAGTAGTAGTAGTAGTAGTAGTAGTAGTAGTAGTAGTAGTAGTAGTAGTAGTAGTAGTAGTAGTAGTAGTAGTAGTAGTAGTAGTAGTAGTAGTAGTAGTAGTAGTAGTAGTAGTAGTAGCAGTAGCAGTAGCAGTAGCAGTAGCAGTAGCAGTAGCAGTAGCAGTAGCAGTAGCAGTAGCAGTAGCAGCAGTAGCAGTAGCAGTAGCAGTAGCAGTAGTAGTACCTCAGTCCTCAGGGCAATAGTAATTGTAATTAGCAACTTCTATTGCGCCGGTGTCTAATGCACAAGGCAGCAACCGATGGCAAACCAAAACCAAGCCGTAGGCTAATCAGGTCAACATCCAAAAGATCAGTCCGTAAGAGATTATTACTAGTAATAGTAATAATGATAATGGTAATGATGATGATGATGATGATGATGATGATGATGATGATGATGATGATGATGATGATGATGATGATGATGATGATGATGATGATGATGATGATGATGATGATGATGATGATGATGATGATGATGATGATGAGAATGATGATGATGATGATGAGAATGATGATGATGATGATGATGATGAGGATGATGATGAGGATGATGATGATGATGATGATAATAATAATAATAATAAGACGATTTGTATAGCGCCGTAGCACAGCCGAAGACGGAAAGGGCGCTTGTACAATGTACATGAGTTCAAAAAGTCAATGACAGTCAGATATATGATTGTTTAAAAAGATAGTTCTTGAGCTGTGATTTAAATGTGATTCAAACACCACCTTTCCCGCTGACACCGGTTCCAGTTATTCTTCTCGGTGATTTAGACACCTGTTGCACCAGCGCGTTAACAACTCGACCCAGTTGCGAGCTGCTATCGAGTACGGAGCGCTGTGTAACGTCGCGGGGGGGGGGACCCTGTACTCAGTCCTTTCCCGCTCAACCCCTTGGTACCATCACACTTGGTGCACTGCTCGCTGACTGATCGCGCAACTACCGTCTATAAATTAAGCCGACAACATTCAGCTTGTCAGCGCCTGCTTTTCTAAATGCAAATGTACGGGTTTTTCTATAGCGACCGTATAATGTATGGCCTCGACCATGCTCGTTATTCAATGAATTGATCGGGTGAGATACTTCACCACTGCTTGCCTGTTTGAATGGACGCCACGCCATTTAATATCCCCGTGCACGGTCCGTTCTAGTCCGAGATTTAACTCTCTGAAATAAGCCAGCATCGGGAAGCGAACCGCGATCCGCATGCTCTCTTTCTCAGAGGCGCATGAGACGCATATATGTAGTTAACTGGACCAGTCATCGTAATAGTAAAGTGTAAAGTAACTACATTCATAACTTGCAGACAGGGTAATCGTAATCGTAAACGCCTAGTTACTTAAGCGCTACCTAAAAGCCAAGCGCTGGGCACCAGTTTATTCACGAGCGCTGCGTCGAGTCAGAGGGGTTGTCCAGAGATGCCAGTTGAAGAACAGAATCCGGAAGAACAGGGAGAGAAGAGGCAGAGGAGATGCTAAGGAGGGTTTCGCTGAGAATGAGAGGGACTGGGGTTCAAAAATCAATGGCAGTCATTATATAATTTTTTTAAAAGATGGGTCTTGAGCTGTGATTTAAATATGATTTAAACATCCACTGTCTTGCTGACTGCCAGTTCCGAATTATTCTTCTCTTGCAGCTCAAGGTTCCAACATAGTAACCGTCGCAGAGAAGGATCGAACCCGTACTCTACACACTTCAAGGCGGGCTCAAATAATCAGCTACCTATCCCACCGTATAGACCTGCACTGGCTGCACACACACACACACACACACACACACACACACACACACACACACACACACACACACACACACACACACACACACACACACACACACACACACACACACACACACACACACACACACACACACACACACACACACATACACACACCTACACACACATATACATACATACATACATACATACATACACACCTACACACACACCTACACACACACCTACACAAACACACACACACACGTGTGTGCATTATACTCGCTCATGGGACTCTTGTACCTTGACTTCTTGAGCCAGAAGAGTACTCGATCCCATTGCTTTCTGAGGGTCTGGAATTTGCTGCCTGTTTCCGCCCGCTCAACAGGTTCTCTGGTGGCATTCAGGTCTGGCAAAAAGCCAAAGTGTTTTTTTGGGAATGCTTATCCTCTGTTGCCTGTTCTCTCCGGTCTTTTTGCACACGGATGGCAATTGGGTCTGTTCTAAGGAGTGTGCGGTTTTTGGAACGAGGTCTTGCTTAAAAGGCCACACCGGTCGATGTCTTCTGCATTAGCATAACGGCGCTGATGTTTAGAGATAAGATTACACACAACGCCTTGCGTTAGCACGCTATCATCATCATCATCATCAGTTCCTGATGCTAGCAATTTGGCGGTGATGGGTACGAATAAATGATCTCCATTGTCCTCGGTCATTTGTCAAGTCCAGTGCTCCCCGTAGTGTTAGTCCAAGTGATGTTTTGTCCTCATTTTCATTGTCTGTACAGCGCAGTCTTAGTCTGCCATTGTTTCTCTTTCCTTCGAATCTTGCATGTAGTACATTGTGTGGGATTCGGTCAACTGGCATTCTTTCTACTTGTCCAAACCATCGGAGTCTTCGTTGAATGGCTTTGTCTAGCAGAGTTGTTTGGATCCATAATGACATCATTTCTTACTTTGTGTATTCTTGAAAGACTGTGATTTCCGCAGTCAGCTCATTTCTGCTGTAACAATTACTTTTATCATCTTGCTTTCACATTGTTCAACATTCCAACTCGTATAGGAAAATCGATTGTATCATCGTCTCGTATATTTTTCTCTTGGTTTTCTTCGTCTTTTTAATTCTCTGCTTCTCCTGTTCATTTTTCCAAATGCCTACGAAGTGCGTTGTGAACAAATGTTTTGCATATATAATGAGCACAGGTGTTCTTTAGGTTGATATATATATAATGTGTATCGATTGTTAAGCGTTTTAGTCTTAGGCCTTAGTTGCGCTGTCGGCTCGTGGGCGCTTGGCCTAAAGTAGCCTAAATATTGGCTGACGATAGATTCTCTACACGTGCAGTTAGCGCGCCAAACTTAGAAACTGCTGATGACAGTGAATTTGAACTATACAGTGTAGTACAGTTGTTTTAAGGCAAGAGTTGAGTTTGTTGTTATTAAACTGTGTTTGAAGAAAGAAAGAAACATTCAAAGAACTGTGTCAATTTAATTCTTAAACAGTTAGAAGTCGTTGAGCAATTTATATGTAGAGATAAGGAAAGTTCTTGAGGTAGGTCACAACTAAGAAAGAAAAGAGTTGGTGACATATTTGGTGGCAGCAGCGGTAGGATTCGAAACAACGTCTGGGATTCGAAACAACGTCTGGGATTCGAAACAACGTCTGGGATTCGAAACAACGTCGACTGGTGAATACGCATTTGAATCATTGGTAAATCTACGACAACGAAAGCCTCAACGACAAAGGTATAAACGTTTGTTGTTATCAAACAAAGAACAATCCCCAATACTTCAAACACAAAAGAAAACTCGTGTTTTCCAGAAAGGAAATCACACAAGTAAAGAAGTAAGATGGAGAAATTAAGTGTCAAGAAACAAGCAGAACTGAAGAAGATGTCTTCTGAAAGATTAAAGCAGCGCTTGTTAAAGGCTGGTTTTGAAGAAGAGAAACTGAAAGATATGTCACGTGAAGACATGCTAGAAGCGTTAGCTGAAGTCTGGCTTAAAGAAGAAGCAGAGGAAGAAGAAGGTGCTGTCGGCGGTGCTGTGGAAAAGGTTACTGAGAAACCGCCTGGGCCTATGTCTATGGAGACGATGATGCAATGGATGATGATGACAAGACAAGAAGAGAAAGAAAGAGAGGAGAAACGAAGACAAGAAGATAAAGAAAGAGAGGAGAAACGAAGACAAGAAGATAAAGAAAGAGAGGAGAAACGAAGAGAAGAAGCAGAGCGTGTGAGACAAGAGGAGAAAGAAATGCGACAGGAAGAATTACGTCTTCAGAGAGAAAAGGAAGAGAAGGCAGAACGTCTTCAGAGAGAAAAGGAAGAGAAGGCAGAACGTCTTCAGAGAGAAAAGGAAGAGAAAGCAGAAAATGTAAGACAGGAAGAATTACGTCTTCAGAGAGAGAAAGAAGAATTGCAAAGACAGCAATTTGAAATTCAATTAGAGCAATTGAGAAAAGATAGAGAAGATGCTGAAAGGAGAAGATTAGAGCAGATGATTGAATTTGAAAAGGCGCGGAAAAGTGACGAAGAGATACGTCAGCAACAGATTGAAGAGAAGAGACTACGTGAAGAAGAAAAGGAAAAAGTACGAATTTCAGAGTTGGAGCGAGCAGAAGAGGTTAGACAAGAAGAACTGAAATTACAGAAAGAAAGCATGGAGAAGGCGGAAGCGGAAAGACAAGAACGTTTAAAGTTGGAACAACAAAAAATAGCATTAAAAGAAGCACAACTCAAAGAGGAGAAACAAAATAGAGAAGCACAAGAACAAAGAAGGCAAGAAGAACGAGAAGAACAGAAAAGGAAACAGGAAGAAAGTGAAACGATGGTTTCGAAAATAAAGAAAATTGGTGATGCCATGAAACACGTGTTACCTAAAATGCCAAACGATATGATGGAGGTGCCATTATATTTCGAAACGGTTGAGAATGCGTTTCGTAGTTTCAACGTGCAAGAACAATTCTGGGTGAAGTTACTATTGCCATTGATGACTCCGAAAGCTAGAACTGTTCTAAACAGATTGTCATTCGATGATTTAGACGATTATCAGGTCGTGAAACAGCACTTGTTAAAAGAATTCAAGTTGACACCGAGAGAGTACAGATCGAAGTTTATTGATGCGAAGAAGACAGCTGAAGAAACGTATACAATGTTTACAGCAAGGCTGAAGAACTTGTTGAACTATTATGTGAAAAGTCGCAAAGTGGATAAGAATTTTGAGAAGCTGTTTGATTTATTAGTGGCGGATAAGTTGAAAGAATCACTACCACCAGGTCCACTACAGTTTGTATTGTCGAAGGAAGGAACTGATTGTTACGAAGCTAGTGTTGTGGCAGACCTAGCGGACATTCATGTTAATAATCGAATTGGTTTGGCAATTCCGAATAAGACAAGTTTTGGTTTTGTTCCTAATGGCAAAAGAAATCAACAGTTCACTCCAAATTTTGGTTTTCATTGGAAGAGCAATCAAGAAACAGGAAATCAGTTCAGAGGTGCAGAAGTGAAACCAAATTCTCCGGTTGTTCACGAGAATAGAGAATCGATGATGGCCAGACAACGTCCGGTATATAACAAGTCACCACCAAGGTTTGTCGCAAGAGAAGGCAATGCATCGTTTACTCCATATAAGAGAAAAGAAAGCATCGAACAACGAGGTGCAGTGGTGAAACGTTGTCACAACTGCGGATCAGACAGGCATTTAATGAAATTCTGTCCAGTTCCTGTTACAACCTCAAATTATGGTGCAAAACAAGAAAATTCGAGGGTGAATCGAATTCAAGTGGTTGGTAATTCTGAAAGTCAAGCCACAGAACATCAGAACAATGAAACTGAAGTAAAGTCAGTGATGAAATGTCACCTTTCACCTGATATTCAGAAAGAAATTCTATTGCACAATGGAATGCAGAAAGAAATGGTTGGAAGAGATGAAAGTACAGCATTGAAGAAAGTGTTATTACAGTACGTCGAGGTAGAAATTCGTGGAACAGCAGGAAAAGAACCAGTGAAAGTAAAAGCACTTATTGATTCTGGAGCAGAGGTTCCGGTGATTAGTGAAGAATTACTGGAAGGCATGAAGGTGGAGCAGATTGGAAAAGTGAACTTACAATGCGTGGCAGGAGATGCCATTCCTGCAAAGTTGGTGAAAGTTGATGTAAGGCTGTGTTGTAACGATGTGGAAGAGGTAGAAGAGGTAATTCCGCATAAAGTCAAATGTTCACTTACACCTTATGTAACGTTGATGTGTGCTAGTATTGCAAAAATGGGAAGCACAGAAAGATTCTTGTTGCATCCAGAAATCATTGCAGAACTTAAAGCCGTGCCACAAGTGAAAATGATACAAGGAGATGTGCAAGCGAATGTAACGACGAGATTGCAGAGTCAGCGAAAGAAAGTGATAGAAGTCGAAGAGGAAAGTGAAACTGAAATTTCAAGCGAAGAGGAAAACGAAAGTGATGATCAACAAAGTTTAATGCAAGACGGTATAACAGCAGAGATGAGTGAACAAGAGATGGCTGCATGCAAGAATGGTAATCTAAATGAAACGAAAGAGGATAATGATTGTGATGTGGCGATAGGAGATTTGTTTGAAGAAAATGAGAAAGATGAAGAACAACAGATGCAGATTGCAGACGCAAAGAAATTCGAAGAACAGCAGAGACAAGATGAATCATTGAAAGCATGGTGGACGTTAGCGCCAGATAAAGAATCTGAATTCTGCGTGGTAAATGGCTTACTGTACAAGAGATATCGAATATTAGAGCAAACGATATATCAATTGGTGTTACCAAAAGAGCGACGAATGAAAGTGATGGAGTTGGCTCACGAATCAGTATTTGGAGGACATCTTGGAGAAGAGAAAACTAGAGAACGAATAAAGTTGTCTTTTACGTGGCCAAAGATGAGAAGAGATATAGTGAAATTTTGCAAATCATGTGAGAAATGTCAGTTAAAGGCAAGAAGTTTGGTGATGGACAGGGTTCCTATCACTCCAATTCCAAGAGAAGATGTGGCGTTTAGAAGAATTACAATGGATTGTGTAGGACCAATCGAGCCAGCATCTGCTGCAGGTCACAAGTACTGTTTATGTATTGTCGATTCTTGCACAAGATGGCCTACAGTGTTTCTGTTGAAATCATTAACTGCGAAAGCTGTATGTGATGCTTTGATGGAGTTGTTCATGAACGTTGGTGTACCTTCAGTGATCACAAGTGACCAAGGAACAAATTTTACTGCGAGTCTGACAAGAGAATTTCTGAATTTAATGGGGTGTAGTCCAAGATTTGACACGCCAGGTCATCCAGAGGCAGCTGGATTAGTAGAAAGATGGAATCAAACATTCAAGAAAATGATCCATCATGTAATTGTTGACAATCCAAGGCAATGGCATAAAGTAATTCCGTTTACAGTGTGGGCATTACGAGAAGTACCGAATGCAACTACTGGAATTGCTCCTTATATGTTGGTGTATGGAAAGATTCCGCGTGGACCACTGGCAATTCTAAAAGAAAGTTGGACAAGAGAAATTAATTTACCACCTCATATTGGAATCCAACCAGAAAAGTACTTGAAAGACATGAAAGCAAATATGGAAAAAGCATTATTGTTTGCAGAATCATATTCACGAGAGAAGCAATTACAGTATACGAATCAATACAACAAAAGAGCGAAACATAAAGAATTTGAACCGGGTGAAAAAGTTATTGTGTTGTATCCGACGTCAACAAATAAACTGATTTCACGATGGCATGGTCCATGTACTGTCATACAACGAAGATCAAAGTACTCTTATTTGATTGACATGGGTGACGATTGTCGAAAGATAATTCACGCAAATAAAATCAGAAAGTACATTACAAGAGCAATGAGTTGTGGATTAATCGTTGAAGAAGATGAAGACTTTGGTTCAGTGGTTGAGTTGTTGACGAAGAATGACTTGCAAGATGAAAAGAATTCACTGAATCTTGATCCTGATCAGATTAACCATTTAACATTGACTCAACAAAAACAATTGCTGGAAGTACTAAACAAATATTCTGATCGATTTTCTGAAAAGCCTGGACTATGTACATTGGTTGAACATGAAATTGAACTGAAACCGGAATTTCGTGAAAAAGAATTTATGGCTTACCGAATTCCACTCATCTATCGAGCAGAAGTTGAACGACAAATTAAAGAAATGCTTCAAGCCAACATTATAAAACCATCTTCGAGCAGAATGGCAAGTCCGTTGGTAATTGTTAAAAAGAAAGACGGTTCTCTGAGACTTGCCTGCGACTACAGATACATTAACTCGTTCACTGTGGATTGTAAATATCCGATGCCGATTGTGAAAGATGTTTTGCACAAAGTTGGAAAATCAAATGTGATCTCGATTTTTGATTGTCGAAGTGCTTACTGGACTTGTCCTGTTAAGCAAACTGATCAATGGAAAACTGCTTTTGTTACTCACAATGGACTGTACGAGTTTACTCGTGTTCCTTTCGGAATGATCAACTCAGGAAGAACATTTGTTAAAGCAATTAACATGGTTTTACAGCCTATAAATGAATTTGCTGAGCCCTATGTAGATGACATTGCTGTGCATTCAGATGACTGGAAGATTCATTTACAGCATTTAGATGCATATTTAATGCAAATGAGACTGCATAACATTACTCTGAACTTAAAGAAATGTATCTTTGGTAAGAGTGAGGTAAAGTTCATCGGTCATGTGGTTGGTTCTGGAACGATTCAAATGAATCCAGATAGAATTGAAAGTTTAATTAATCTGAAAACTCCAGAAACGAAGAAACAAGTTAAGCAATTGCTGGGATTTTTTGGTTACTATAGACAGTTTATCAAAGATTTTGCACAGATTGCGAAGCCTCTATCTGATTTGACAAGCAAACATGTTCCAGATAAGATTGATTGGACTGATAGACATCAACAGGCATTTAATTTACTTAAAGATGCTGTACGCTCTAAAGTTGTTTTATATGTTTTTGATGTTGGAAAACCTTTTAATTTGTACTGCGATAGTAGTGATTTTGCAGTAGGAGCTGTGCTAACGCAGATGGATGATAAGGGAATAGAGCGCCCTGTGTCATTTATAAGTCAGAAGCTGACTGACACCCAGAAGAGATGGGCAACTGTAGAGAAAGAAGCCTATGCTATTGTTTGGGCTCTAAATAAGTTAAAAGAGATAATCATTGGATCTAAAGTTCACATCTTTACCGATCACAATCCTTTAACTTATCTGACTGAATCTATGTCTAAGTCTGCTAAATTGGTGCGTTGGGCTTTAGCACTGCAAACTTTTGATGTAGAAGTTAATTATAAGAAAGGACGATTAAATGTTGTAGCAGATTGTTTATCTAGATTATAAGATTGTTTATTTTACTGTTTTGTATAGTATTAAGTTTATTGCCTAATTTAGTACATGATGATTTTGCAAATTTTTAAGTTTAATTTGCTCAATCCAAAGAAAGGGAAGGAGGTAATGTGAACAAATGTTTTGCATATATAATGAGCACAGGTGTTCTTTAGGTTGATATATATATAATGTGTATCGATTGTTAAGCGTTTTAGTCTTAGGCCTTAGTTGCGCTGTCGGCTCGTGGGCGCTTGGCCTAAAGTAGCCTAAATATTGGCTGACGATAGATTCTCTACACGTGCAGTTAGCGCGCCAAAACTTAGAAACACTATACAGTGTAGTACAGTTGTTTTAAGGCAAGAGTTGAGTTTGTTGTTATTAAACTGTGTTTGAAGAAAGAAAGAAACATTCAAAGAACTGTGTCAATTTAATTCTTAAACAGTTAGAAGTCGTTGAGCAATTTATATGTAGAGATAAGGAAAGTTCTTGAGGTAGGTCACAACTAAGAAAGAAAAGAGTTGGTGACATGCGTCCAATTCTCTTTTTATCTTAGCATCGGCATATGAGAGCGGGTGACCAGCCATCTCACTCGCCGCCTGCTCTTCCCACTGATAACGTACGATCAGTGTACTCATTACAGCTGGGTCTACAATAGGGGCGAAAGAGAAGAGGACATTTATAAAATTTCTGCGTTGTGGCGGTGATCTGAACTCTCGTCGTCTACAATATAGATTGACAATATAGATAGTCGTCTACAATATAGATGATTAGATCATCGAACACCCCTAATTTACTGAGACGTGAGAAGGATCGAAACAATGTACATTTACATTTATGTACATTTACATTTATGTACATTTACATTTGCTGAAGTCATCGGATCACGTCATATGCAAAATTTCGACAAGGAAGTAGAGGGGGTAGGCCCACCGTATAAATGGCTGCACTAATGACTGTATGACAAAGCACACCGAGAACTAAAGAACACGTGGCTAATTACAGAATAAATCATTGGTTTCGTCACGGGAATCACACGGCTTATGTGAATCACGGAGTAACCTATGGACGATGACAGTCTCTATTTATGACCTGTCTCTGACTCAAACCCCAACGCACGTGGGAGGAATGCCACAGACCGCAAGTGCTGTGGGAGATACGGGTGGAATAGCCTGGGATAACGTGGATTAAATCAAGGTGAGATAAGGGTGATGGTGGCGGATAAGCTAACATAAAGTAGAGTTATGTAGGTAAAGTCAGATAAGACGGGGTTAGAGAAAGCAGTGTATGTTGCTGGATAGAGTGGTGTAAAATAAGAGAGGGAAGTATATGACAACAATGTAAGAAAGTGGTTCCAGCTCATCTTATGATGCACCTTCTTAGACCTCTGTTTAGATAGCTATGTTCAGCGACTTTGTGAATTTCTTTAAAGACGGTATATAAATGTTCAGCTCCATCGATCCATCCATCGATCGATCCATCCAACCATCCATCCATCCATCCATCCATCCATCCATCCATCCATCCATCCATCCATCCATCCATCCATCCATCCATCCAATCCATCCATCCATCCATCCATCCATCCATCCATCCATCCGTCATCCATCCATCCATCCATCCATCCATCCATCCATCCATCCGTCATCCATCCATCCATCCATCCATCCATCCATCCATCCAACCATCCAACCATCCATCCATCCATCCATCCATCCATCCATCCATCCATCCATCCATCCATCAATCCATCCATCCATCCATCCATCCATCCATCCATCCATCCATCCATCCATCCATCCATCCATCCATACATCCATACATCCATACATCCATCCATCCATCCATCCATCCATCCATCCATATACAATGTATATATACATATATATATGTATGCATGAGTGTACGTATGGAGAAATGTATGTAGGCTATGTGTACAAACACTTTTCTGACGATACCCATATACATAATTATGACATTATAGTCAGTAATCAAGTTATAACTTAATCGTATAAGTTGGGCTATGTAGTATGTATGCCATAGACCAGATAATACCGACGAAATAGCAGGTGACTACTTGTCCCTTCATGCGAAGTACTCTGACCTCCCTCTCACAAACGCCTTTATGAACGTGAGACAGTTTCTTAGAAACCTATGTGGAAAGTGTCACGTAGGCCTGAGCACGTTTTCCCTCAGCATCCTGCCTAGACCACGCCTTTACATCATACATCTGTGACCAGCAATTTTCTAACTTAAACTTTACAGGCCAATACTGCATCTTCCTCGTGCTCACTGTGACCGGTAGCTGCTACAATGAGCCACGGTTAACTGTTGTTAATTAGTTAACCAACAGTTCTTATGCCTAATTGTGGTTATTTGTGCGGTGGATGGTTGATGACGTCAGCCGACAGTAACAAGGTCTACGTGACCGACACTTTCGGACATTTCCAAATATACATTTCCACGTCCTCATTGTAATTAATTAACTCTAAAGCGCCCGTTTCTAATGTACAAGGCATAGACCGATGGCGCGCCAAAACCAAGCCGTTATCAGGTCAAAATCTAGAAGATCACTACGCTACGACCGAAAGTCAGTTGTCGTCTATAATAGTAGCCTATAATAAGCAATTTGTGAATCCATGGAAGAGTCGGAAGTCTTGAGTTTAGCAGGAATGACATTTGCGACTGAGCAGACTGGACAGACACAGGGAGAGAGTTCCGAAAACTAGGTCCGGAAAACTCGTTAACCAAAAACAGGTCTAGCTTTTGCATGCACGTATATAAAATTATTGAAGACTTTGGCGATGCATCATGCAACCATGACGACGTAAAGACAGAAACTAAAAACGCCTTAGCCACAAAAGACGACCAAGAAGAAACATCCTATGTCTATACTTAACATCGAACTAGGGCTGGGCATTTAACGCGTTATTAACGCGATTAATGCGTTAATTAATTAACGAGATTAAATTTTTTAACGCAGTTAACGCGATTGTCACTGCGCAAAAATTATTTATAGAAATGCGCTAAATATATTCTTGATAAAACCGATGTTTAAACTTTAAACTTTAAAGTAAAAACTAAAAAGTAAAAACAAGTAGTAAAAGCATGTTTGCTTATTGTTTAGTGACTGCAAGCATTTATATAGCCCATATTCAACGTAACTTCTCAGAGTCGGTAGTGTAGTTGTACTTGTTATCTATTGTGACATGCTTACAAAATTAATCGTTTTATTAAAAATGTTAATCGTGCGATTAATTTCGATTAAAATTTTTAATCGTTGCCCACCCCGACATCAAACGCGTCAGTGAGACTTGTGTAGCAGCAGCACACAGTCGCCTATAATTAATGTGCCCAGAAAGGCCAGAATGTTATCAGGACGCTTCCCGTGTGTTTGTTAGTCAGATAGTTCTATCTCAGTAGGCCCTATGTCAGGCAGGGACACATAAGATAAGTCGGAGTGGGGTAATGAAATCTATAATAAGGTACGAATTGTACGATAAAAAAATGTCAGCGTGAATTTGTACGTCTTTCTAGAGCGAATGTATACGGCATCGACCCTGCTCAAGTTTAAATGAATTTATTGGGTGAGATCCTTGACCACCGCTTCCTGTTTGAATGGGCGCCACGCCCTTTAAGGTCCCCGTGTTCGGATCTTGGTAGCCCGAGATTCATATCTCTTAAGTTAACCACCATTGGTATACGAAACGGCAACTCCTGCTCAGAGGCGCATGGGATGTGCGTTCTGACCAATTATAGCTAACAGGACAGTCAGTAGGTATGATAAGGTGCAAGACTACAATGTAAAACTGCACCGAATATAAGGTTGTTGATATCAACGGTTGTGATTTGTTGCTAGACAGAATCAGGCCCGCCGACAGAAATTCCGGGCCCCTAGGCAGAGCAGTCACGGGCCCCTAACTTTTTTTGAACAATTTTACAAAAATTTCTGATGACTTTTTTTTTTTTTGCTTTTCCGTGAAATTGTCAGAAGGAAAATTGTCACAAGCCGCATTTTCCGCCCTCCCGGGCCCCCTCGTTACAAGTTACGTTATATTTTATAAGGCATAACATCATAAACTTTGTATATACATCATAAACTTTGTATATCTTATTCAGAGGCGCGTTTACCAGTAGGCGCACTAGGCGCGCGCCTAGGGCCCCAAATCTCAGAGGGCCCCCAAACGAATGAAAATATTTTTTCAATAATAATAGAAATAACGTTTTTGAATTTTTATTTATTTTAAGAATAACCTATTTTCTATTTTTTTACAGTTTAGCATTCACATAAATGTATATTAGACCTATTGTAATTTATTGTTGTGTTCATTTGGGCTAATTTTTGTGCAAAATAACATCAAACTTGTTAGCAACAAATTTTTGTGCAAATTACATCAATCTTGCTAGCAAGTTTTATGTGAAAGGTATTTTAGCGGTAAAATTAAAGGTAAATTTAATCATTGGCCATTACATGGGCTTCAACGTTCGACGAATACAATTGGATTGACGAAAAGAATTCTTGCTAAATAGAAGTCGGATTGAAGAAAATATTTTTTCTTAAATAGAAGTGGGATTGATTAAAAGAATCTTGCGTAAATAGAAGCTGGATTGGTGAAAAGTAATTCTTAATTAAATAGAACTTGTAAGGATTAAAAAATTCCTGCTTAAATAGAAGCTGTATCGATGAAAAGGATTAAAGTTTAAGTTGGATTGAAGAAAAATAATAATGCTGCAACAAGCGAGTATTAAAATACACTTTAACCAAGACTATGCAAAAGACAGCATTGGCCATTCTCCGTCTTCCACAAATGTGAATTCATGTATCGTTGCAACAAACGAGTAGGCATACTGTTACAGCCTACACTTATAAATATTCCTGCGTTTTCTTTTGACTAAAATCAATAACTTCACATTCCTTGAAAATAACTTTGATGACTAATCATAATTACAGCGTTAATAATACACTCACAAAAACGGCTTCAACATCGTGGGTTTTTGCACATGATAGGTGCTCAGTCTACAAACGTCTACACTCTACAAGCTCAGAAGGGCCCCAAAAATGTTTGCGCCTAGGGCCCCATTTTCTCTAAACACGCCTCTGATCTTATTATAATATATATCATAATATATATCATAAGTTGATTGCGGGCCCGGCCCGGGTCCCTAAAAGTCGCCGGGCCCCTGGGCATTTGCCCCTCTGCCCCCCCTCTCGGCGGGCCTGGACAGAATTGGTCTCTTAAGTGCCTTAGCCACACAAGTGTCTTGCTGAACGACAAGGATGTCCTGTTTTCAAGAGATATAAATCAGCCATGCTAATGTCTGGCCCCAATCGACAGAGCCTTCAACAGTGGAATTTTTTAAGCAGTTATCTGAATGTTTACTCACCAACGCTGCATATATTGCAATCTCTCTGAGTTTGATTTGAACCCAATGTCTGGGCTAACAGGCTAGCCCGCTCCTATCCAGAGGGACAAAGTTGCAGAATATTACGCTGCGATAATGCTGTAGCGCCATTAAAGTTTGCGACTTGAGTAAAGTGTTTACTATGGAGCTATAAAATTTTAAGTTTATCCAGTGTGCATTCGAAGAAAACTCACCAAATACGTGCAATAGCAGCTGTAATTTTCGGTAGTGGTAGAATGTTTGGATTGAGAATTTGAGATATGCGTAACCGTTTTTTTATTTCTTTCTAATTAGTTATAGATAGGCCTAGGCCCTAGATCTTCTTCTGATATTATATGAAAAACATAAATTTTAACGTTGAAATGCTTTTGGATGATAAAGTGAAATGTTATAATGTGTGAATAGTTTGAGACTTTGAGACGATATTTAACTGGTTTTATTAATCAGAATAGATTATAAGAGATATTTGTTTATCAGAAACTTTGGATGAAAAGTGATTTTATTTTCGACATAAAGTGTAAACATTAACAGAATCTCTTAAATAGAAACCTCCTCCCACAATCAGTTGTTTCTTTTCGTCGTCGTAGCACAACATCCGTGGCCATCGGATCCCAGTTCCTTCCTCTTCTTCTTGTCTTGTGGGACAAATTACTCCATTCCATTTTAGATCAGAATTCAAGAGAATCACTCTACCGTTAACATAGTCAGCCACAAACACTCGATCCTCTGAATCGAGTGAGAGATAAATAGGATCTTTCAGTGTTTGTATTTCATTTGAAGGAATAAAACGACGGATGACCATCTGTCCATCTCTGGTCAATTCACTTACGACCCACTTTGTCTCCCACTTTCTCCCATTTGATCCACTCTCTCCCTCTTTCTCTGCCTTCCACTCATGGCAGATGATGAAATTCCCGCTGGATGTTTCAACTGCATGACGAGGTTCCTCGATGTCTCTTGGTAACTTAATGGATCGAATAAGTTGTGCGTCTGATCCGTAGATCATCAGAATAGACGTTGAATCACTGAACATTAAAAACTGACCATCAGTGGACTCTGACAGATTCAGTGGTTGATAATCAGTGGTCAGCCATTTGATGATTTTGTGTTGGTCATCTGTTTCTCTTGTTATCTTCCAGACGCATTTCTCATTTAAGTCAGAGACGTAGAGACAATTTTCCTTCTCACTGGATCCAATGTCTCTGGGATATTTAATCTCTTTTATTTCGATTTTCTTCTGAAGACGAAATGGATATAGATCGTCGAAAACCCAAATTACATTTGG
This sequence comes from Aporrectodea caliginosa, assembly GCA_020284085.1. NCBI lineage: Eukaryota > Metazoa > Annelida > Clitellata > Crassiclitellata > Lumbricidae > Aporrectodea > Aporrectodea caliginosa. The sequence goes on along the minus strand of JACEVL010000048.1, from coordinate 535,132 downwards.
AGATGAAGGAAGCAATGATTGACAGAGGACGTAGACTCCCTTTTGCAGCCTTGTCATTCCCCACACTTCAACATTTGTTCCTACGTCGATTCTGTCGGTGAAATGGACGGAAAGCGGACACACGACTAAAATAAAAACAGTTATCAATACACAAATAATTATTATACTAATAATGAACTGTTAATAATATCCTTCGGTATATTTATTTATTACATTTTTATTTAAATTGCCAATTCCTACTAAGTTTCAATTGTTCATTTCTGCTGAGTTTATTTTTACAGTTTATGTTTACTAAGGTTTTAACTGCGTCCATATCCGCTGCCTACCTTTTAACTTCATTCCATTTTGTCATTAGGCTATATTAGTTGCCATCCATTTTCACCTGCTTTGGTTTACTATCTCCTCTTACCTGACTTTCTTATTAATGCCTCAAATGCTTCCTCTCCGTTTTACTGCCTGTCACTATTAGTGTAAAATTAAATGAGCGTTTAACTATTGTCACTCTAAGAGCAAAAGAAATCGGATTCGCTCTCTGTGTTAGTCTTATGCTGTTAAATAGGATTAAGGAGTAAAATATTGCATCAACTTCTATCTCATCATTGCTATAGAGCTTGTCAGGTGCCTCACAAAAGCGCTTTTTTCAGCATATTGATGAATTTTACCAGCGCCCTGTGAGTCATGCCCTTTATCTAAGCTCTATATTAGCTATATTATGTTTTAAGTATCTCTTATACGAGTGCGTTCACAACTTGCCAATTGTTTTCTTGAATTGATTCCTATCAATGTTCATTACTTTCGACTGAATCATTTCAGAAGTAGATGGTCGAATATTTATAAAACCAAACAATATAGCTCTCAGCTGATTCGATTCATACAGCCTCTGAATAGTTTCAAGGGCTGCTTGTGATTGGCACCAGATCCAAACGACCACGGTCTGTCTGTCCAGTTGAGAGTTGAGTATCTCTATGCCTTCCTCCCTCAGTTGACTGATGAGTTCGTCAGTTCGATGTGACCATGGCTTGGTTCTGTTTCGAAGATCTTCGATCTTTTGATGAAGTAGCTGTGTTTCCATAGATGTTGTACATTTCTCATCACAATTTATCACTTCAACTTTTATTATACCTAAAAACAAAAAGGAAAGAATTTCGTGCGTCAAAGTGATTTCTTTTATCTAATTTTAGTTAAATTAAATCAGCCATAAACAACCAGGACTTGGATGTTTGTTACAAACAGCTGACGATAAGAAGCTGATCATAAGTATTAGGCCTACCATGAAGGACGAAGCATGAGAGTAAGCATCCAATTAACTCGACGAAATACCACAAAGTGCCTTGCATCAGTACAACCACTTTCAAGTTTAAAGATTTAGTTAATACTGATTTTAAGTTTAGAGATGCATCTTACTTTTCATTTAACTTCTACTAAGGGTTTCCCATCTTTACCATAACACATCAAAGGACGATTCATCAAGGAGCTGTTCATCAAGGGCTATTTATCAAAGGTTCATTCATCAAAGGACGATTCATCAAAACACTGTTCATCAAGGACCTTTATCGTTTCATCACTCTTTATTATGTACGCACTATAACATACTATGATACTATCGTTTCACCATTTTATATACATGGCATTTTAATACCATTGTCCACGATAACTGTCATCAATCCAGCTTATATTTACGCAAAAGTATTATTTACATCAACCCAACCTAGTTTCACAAATAATTACTTGAATCAGTCCAGCTTTTGTTTAAGCAAGGATTCTTTTCATCAATCCAGCTTCTATTTAAGCAAGAATTCTTTTCATCAATCCAGCTTCTATATAAACAAGAATTCGTTTAATCATTCCAGCTTCTATTTAAGTAAGAAGAATTTTTCATTATTGGAACTTCTGTTTAAGCAATAATTCATTTAATTAATCCAATAACGCTCTTGATGAATAGTCCATTGATTAATCGTCCAGGATAAATAGTCCTAGAACCGAGACAACGAGCCAGAATGGTTTTTAACGTTCCTTCAGAGGTTTAGGTTATCCTAAAAGTATTCTATTATTAGCTGTTTTTGAAGCTATTGTCTATATATATATATATATATAGCCTAATACAGGAATCGTAAGGCTTTTGCCACATGTTTTTACACAATTTACTGTTGTGATAATCAATTAAACATTGCCTAGTAGGGTCTACCTAGCATAATAGGCCATAATATCAATTATAAATAAAAGTACTTTAAGGTCTTGCAACAATCGTCATGCTCTGCGACAAAAATACTATGTAGTATTAAACTTGTGAGGCAAGTTGTGTTATTCCAGAGCTGTTAGATAAAATTCTGACTCAACCTCCTCCGTTTTTCATGATCCTTGCCACTGTCTTCTGGTTCGTTTGTCGAAGACACTTGACGAAATTTGAAAACTTTGTCTCGTCAAAGGATCTCATGACGCTCAATAGCTCGGCGTTCTTATCCCATTTTGAACGTTGTCCTTGAATGCATTGACTCTGTTCTTCCGTTATGCAGTTGAGAGACAACAGCGAAGCAATGAACTTTTCATTCGGTTGAATATTTTCAAAGAAATAATTTTGGTTGTTTCTAGTTATCGCTAATCTTCTCTTGGTTTTATCGTAGAAATCTGAAAAGACAAAAACTATCTTCTTTTCAACGACAGCACAGGCTTGTTGCATTACAACATATTGTCATTAACAAATCATTTTTCCTGAAATAAATAGAAACCTGTGCTGACTTTGGACTAGACAGAAGTTATGAAGTTGACTCAAATCGAAAATCACCAATCAAGCCAACAACGCATATCTATAAAACATCATAAAACATGTTCAAGCCGTAGCCATTCTTTCGTTTTGGCCAAAATATTTCCAAGATGTCTGACTTGTCTAAAGAAATATACCTCATCCATTTTCGTACTCGTAATCTCCAAATTTCCAAAGCGCTATTGTAAAGCTAAGCTCAAACCGCCAGCTTACTCAAGAGCGCGGAATTATCGCACATATTGGCTCATAATAGGCAAATAATATTTAGAATCGTGTACCCGGAGATTCATATTACGCTTGAAAGAACTAGGCTATCTTCCATTGTCTTATTACATTATTATTTCTGAATTATCTGGGAAATGTTATCAACGCCACTGAGGTAGCATAATACAGTAAAAGAATTATTGGTCCCTGGAAAGTAAAACGGAGAGACCAACTACCGGTATTGCTTAGGATCAGTCAGTCCGCTTGTAATCTGGAATATTAGCTTCCACTGGAACAGGAGAAAAGAAATGGTAATTTAATATTAGAAAATCAATCTACCTTTCAGGCGATGCCAAATTCTTTTCTTAAATCTTCGTCTTATTATTCGTTGAAACCAACAGAAGTCTACTGATCCCAAAACTTGTATGACATCTTCGCTTTTCTGGAGTGATAAAGAATTCAGTGTCCAGTGCAGAAACGAGTTTTCAAGGACTAGATCCAACACCTCCAGAGGAAGTTCATTCAGCTACAAATGTAAATAGCGCTAACTGTCATGAATCTACATTAAAGTATAATGCAAAACTAAAGTCTCTGACAGACCTGATCATTTCCAGGCGCTTGATAAAACTATCCAACAGATTCTACTTAATTAAACTGGTTCTGAAACCTAATAGCCTAATTTATAAGTAACGTACTTGGAATTGTATGAGCGGATCAAAATGTGCAATTATTTAGAGTAGGCCTACCAGAGATGATCGCAACGTTAACTTTTATTTTATATCAAGTAATTTTATGAAACATGTTTACAGCGTTACCGTTGTCTTGGAAGGTTGTTGATCGTTTTCTGTTAAAGTACAAAACACATGAGAAGATACATTTTGCCCGAAATTAACTTAGAATTACTGTATAATCGTAATCGTAATCGAGATCTCCAAAACTTCTAATGCGCGAAAGCCAAGCGCAGGGCACCAGCTTATTCACGAGCGCTTTGTCTAGTCAGAAGAGTTGTCCATAAGAGTATTCCGTCCTGGGTCCACTGCTCACCATCCTGTATACCACACCATATAGCCATCTCATGGAATCATTCTCTACGCAGACGACAGTCACGACACCCAACTCTACATATCCATCTCCCCAAGCTAATTTTCCACCTTCTTTGCACCAGGTCTTTTAGGAGGGGCGCAGTCTCGTAGGCTATATTCACATAACCCAAAATTCATATAATTGACAGTATTTTTTAAGGATCCTGAGTGGCCGAGTGGGTTGGTAGCCCGCTCTCCACGCCGGCGCCCCGGGTTCGATTCCGGGTCGGTCGGTTTATCAGAGATTAATTTCTCGGATCTTTACTGCGGGTGGCTCGGTCGCAATATAAACGTGGAGTACAATACAATACAATACAACACAATACAACTGGGGCGCGGTGGTTTGGGGGTATGTTCGGTGCCTTGCAGCTGGAGGGTTGCGGGTTCGAATCCACCTCAAAGTCGCCGTGTAGGGACCCTGAGCAAGTCCTTCACTCGCAATTGCTCATGCGCTTCGGCGTGAAACTCCGATTCAGCATCCGCGCAGTAGTCGGGAGCGCCTCTGAATGGGAATCTGGTAGGGGCGCTATAACAAGTGTTCAAATACAATACAATACAATAGTATAGAATTTTCTAGATAGTTGAAAGCTGATGATTATAATGACAATGGTTGTCCGACTTTTGAATTGGCATTCGACAACACGAGACAAATATCAGTATTCAGCAGCCAACTGCAGTATGACAGTTACTCTAGTTGTCGGGTATCGAGATCGGATTATTTCCAGGTTCAGCTTTATTATCTAGATTCTAAACGTCTAGGTTTCAAACGTCGGCTGTCGCCTGAAGCCTAGTTTTAATCATCGGCACTTGTACCACTGCTTAAAGGTTAAGAATCCTTACAGTCACCATTCAGTGCCCGAACAATGGTCTCCAATTTACTGCAGTCCAAACCTTTGGCACTTACCAATGACGACGCGATTTCTTGGTACGAAACCAATTTCTCCACTCTCCAAATGTCTCGCCATCCACCATCCGACGTTTTCGCTGCAAAGAAACATTAACTATAACATAAAGTCAACACTTTTGATTTTCTATTTTCAAGCAAATTCAGTGAAAATAGTTTGTAAGACAAGTATTCCTGAGGTTGATGGCCATTTTGGCTGAAGCTCCAATACAACAATAGCAATCCGCTAACTACACATCCCGTATTTGTGGTAATGAATTCTCTATTATCCAATACACAAGGAAATTGAAATCACGGCGCAAAGACTAAAGTTTGAATACTTCTATCATTAATAGTGGAAGTGTTTCGGCGTTTACAGACGAGCTCTTACTAGGCTTTCATGATTTAATCAATCCGCGGTTTACCCTGAAAATCTCAATTGCCTGTATGTTTCTATGCGTCTGTCTTCTTGTAAAGCGCCAGTTAAAAACTTCACAAGACCACTAAACCTGGCAATATATCAAACTCTGAATCACTGAGTGGCGCTTTATAAATGTTCAATAACAATTACAATTACAGTATAACGGAGTTGCGCCTTAAGATGCCTTATCTCATACTCACCCGATGTTAACGGAAGGAATTGCCTCAATTTTGTCTCCTCTTTTAAGTGTAAGCGCCGCTTCGTAAAGATCAACTCTTTCAGAGTTACAACCATCCTGCAGATCTTCTTGAACCGTGATATGATGATTTTCCCCCATGACCGTTTCCAGTTCCTCCAATGTGATCGCTTCTTTTCGATTGTTAACGTCGGTTGCATCTTCTCTTACCGTCGTAAAGTCTGTCTGCTTTTCTTTCTTGAAAATATCGTTGACTTTCCCTCTGGTATTCACCGGTCTTCCATTCTCTAAAAGATGTTTCAGTTCTTTCTTCTCTCTGTAGTTCATCTGTCTGGGATCAAAGTCATGAACTACGCGCAATTTAATTTCTTCTAGAAGTAAAATCAGAAACAATTCTTGACACGTGTCAAATGTATTCATGAAAATCAAGGCGTTTCATACAAATTCTGAAAAACTGCAGACGAAGTGACAAAGGCAACATTTAGGTAGGCCTATTACTTAGACGCTGCTACTGACTTATTTTAGAGATCAAATTTCTCGAGAACTTGTTCACTTCGAAATTACCGGGTATTTAATCTCTGTAGATGTGTGTGGGTCAATTACAATTATACGGAAGGCATGTATGTTTTGCGTCTAATATGTATGTATGTATGTATGCATGTACATACATACATATGTATATATGTATGTATGTATGTATGTACATACATACGTATGTATGTGTATGTATGTATGTATGTATATATGCATGCATGCATGCATATGTATGTATGTATGTATGTATGTATGTATGTATGTATGTATGTATGTATGTATGTATGTATGTATGTATGTATGTATGTATGTATGTATGTATGTATGTATGTATGTATGTACGTATGTACGTATGTACGTATGTATGTATGTATGTATGTATGTATGTATGTATGTATGTATGTATGTATAGAGGCACTTACAATAGCGGCATTTGGTTACCATACAAAAACGATGGCTGAACCAACTTAAAAGGTGTCAAAGTCATTAAGAACAGAAGTCAATCTTTATGATCAGGTAACAAGAACAGTCACCACTGGCGAGCTCCCGCAGACACGCAGAGCCCACCGACGGATTCTCATCAACAGCTGATAGTAGGCACTATGTGCAGAATTACAGAACTGCGTTGCGTCGTAGAAGGGGAGCGTTGAAAGGCGATGAGGTCCGTACACACGATCCCACCACAAAGCAGTCCCAAGTAGATGGTCGAAAAAGTGTTGTGCTGCATATTTTTAATATCGTTTTAGTATCCTTTTCATTTTCTTTTTCAATATCCTTTTCGTTACCTCTGTCCGAATTTTTGCCAAACCTGCATTTTACAATCTTGTGAAGCTGCGCAAACTTGCAGTACGACTAAAATACTTCAGATAGGTAGCCTAGTCTGCACAGTTGTATTGCGCTACTGTAGTTTTTTCTGAATAACTTTCTCACGCTAGGAATTAAGTTGTCTCAACCTAATTATGGGAAATCTGGATCGTAATTAGGCCTACCTGTCGCTGATGTCTTCAGCTGTTTGTTCGGCCAATCGTCAGTCACTTCAGTGTCACGAGAAAGTCTTCTCTTTACAATCCGTTCCCTGATTTCTTCTTAATATAACAGAAAATTATTTCTTGATCATGAAAATTGTCGCAAACCAATGTTGCAGCGAAGTTCTCGCTATGCAATGTTTCTCACATAGGCGAAACTTTTTGTAGCCTATCACTTAAAACATTAAGCTGTGCTGTATCTCACCCGATATGTAATAATTATACCAGTCATTGCTAAACATTTGCTCAATATTGGTCTATTTAGTATTTATGACTAATTTCGCTTAACAACGTCAACTAAATTGGTCTACTTCCTGGGAAGATAGAGAAACACTGAGAGATAAAACAAAACAATGTATGTCTTTGAAAGCTGCTCCGTGCCTTCAGGGCTATATAGGTGCATAGAAGCCAGTGAGAGATTCAGAAGTTCAAATATAGGAGGAACGTACAATAGAGATCGTAGTCGTAATCGTAATCTCCAAACTTCTAAAGCGCCACTCGAAAGCCAAGCGCAGGGCACCAGCTTATTCACGAGCGCTGCGTCTAATAAGAGGGGTTGTCCAAAAGAGTAGTCCGAGGGAGGTCCGAGTCCGGTTTCCAGGGGATCAGAGAGGGCACAGCAGATGTTATAGGATAGAGATCCTAGAATTAAAGAATTAAAATTAGAATTAAATTAGAATTAAAGCCTCTGTCTGGGTTTTGTAAGGCCAAACCTTTAAGCACTCTTTCAGCACTTTAAAGGAGTCGGAAATGTGAAGAATTTAGTAAAAAAATATAATTAATTATATAATTATTGCAATTAAGCGATGCATACTGTTTGAGTAAGTTGCAGCGCCCGTGAATAAGCTGGTGCTTAGCTTTGCTGTAGAGCTTTAGAAATTGGAGTTTCGATTATGACGGTCAAGGCGACAGTGAATAGATGAGTTTTGAGTTCATATCGAAGTGAAATAACTAATAACTGAGTCTGTCATCACCGAGCCTTGGAGCATTATTATAATGATACAGTCATAAAAGCCCCAGCCAAATAATATTATAATCAATTCATGTGTTGACCTAGAAGGTGCAGATACTGCCAGAAGACAAGTAGGCCGACATAGACCTAATTATCTTAATTATATTTAAGTCTACATATGTAGCACCATAAAAGGACCTCACACGCGCTGGAACATGGCTGTCTGACCTACTTAGAAGGTTCGACTAAATGCAGAATTTAAACGAGCGTTAAATCATTGTCTGAATATAGGCCTACTCTCTAGGCCTATTCAGTGTTAGGCGATTCTTTAAGGAGGACGCAAAGGCATGATGATTACCTTCAGCTACTGAAGCTGTTTTCGATTTCACGTCTTTCATATTCACTGAAACATAAATAAAACTAAGCAAGGTTACCTGAGATCAATACACGAGAAACGCTGTTTCTGTACCGACAATGTGGATTATTTAGAGTTGATTTTGCCTTGTCTCTGGAGCGATTCGTCAGTGAGCTTACAGACGTCTAGAATGAATTTTAGTATCCATCTTTTATTAGCCAATATTGTGGTAGCGCTCATGGTCGTATTTAGGGGTGGTTTTACGGGTTCAAACCCACCCCCACCCGAAATAAGTTTCCGGGAAAATTTTTATATGCTTTTAAATGCGAATTACAAAAAACTTAACTTTTGCGACCATCTTCAATGGAAACCCCCGAAATCTTAAGCCCAAAAAAGCGAAGTTCCGAGAAGTCGAGAACTAGCTTATTCGCAGGCGCTTAGTCAAAACAAAGTCGATAGGCAGGGGTTCAAGATCCAGAGTCAGACAGGCAAACAGGCATATGGCTAAAGTGGGTGGTGTTTAGAGTTGAAACGGCGAGGCAGGTAGGGGAAATTGGAGGAATCGGGATAGGATTTGTGGAAAAGCAGCGTTTTAAGTTTTTAGTGAAAGACCTGTGAAGATATAGCAAGAGGTCAGTTTTGGTGACTTTGCAGGATGGATCAGATAGGCCTAATTGTCGTAATGCTGGCGGCAGCTTGTTCCCACGGGGCGGAACAGCTATGGTTATGGAGCGACGTGCGTAGGCTACGTACCGGTACTGTATGTACGTACACACATGCACAGATTTTATAAGCATTCCTATTATGAGACCTAAAATAGAGTTTTAAAGTTTTCATGTCTATTACGAATGAGTGTACTATAGACTATATTGAGCGCAAAGCCGATGCATCATTTCCAATCATTATCGCCATTCGTTCATCGAATTCCTCCTTCGTACAATTTTATCAGAGGGGGATTTTTGCGAATGTCCTACAAAAGTGACTATTTAGGCAAGATTAAGACTACAACGCAATGTCTGGCGTCAGGAACTGATGATGATGATGATGATGATGATGATGATGATGATGATGATGATGATGATGATGATGATGATGATGATGATGATGATGATGATGATGATGATGATGATGATGATGATGATGATGATGATGATGATGATGATGATGATGATGATGATGAAACACTAAAGGTAATATTAGGATATAAAGAGTGGACAGATCTAGGCCTACTGTTGCTGACTCAATGTTTACTATATACAAGAGAATCTGTCGAACTAATTAAAGTCATTTACATACCATTGAGGTAGCGGATGCACAGGTTGCAACCCAAATCGGCAAGCCTTCAATGTTTCCTTTTGTTTTGCTTCTTGTACAGAATGTATGCCTAAACTTGTACAAATGATGTCAACGTAACTATAACTTCTAAATGCTTACTTTGATACAGATATGTCTGACAATTTACACGAATATATCTGCGCTGGGATAGAGCGATTAACGTTAATTGCTCTTCTCGTATTGTCCAATCCTACACGACATAGTCTACCTTGGAAAGACTAGACTGGAATTTCCATTTGCAATGCATTGTGATAGTGCGTCGGTATTTCCAAAAGCAAAAATCCCAAACAGCTATAATTATTTTAGTAAACAAGAACGTCCCTCCACCTTCGATGGCTTCTAATTTAATTGCGAATAATAGGCCTATTGCAAAAAGATTAGAGACACGCTAAAGTTTTTGAGGGAAAGGTTGATGTAATAATTTTTCAGCTAAGCAACTTTTATTCGTAGTGCTAAAGCGCTACATATATATAGGCCACGCTAAATTGAACTACTTTGATTTTAGACTACTGTGTTTGAAGATCCTAATAACTCAGTGGTGAAGGCAAACCGAACCTCCCACCCCCCACACCCCTCCCCATCCCCTGTCAGAAGCGACAGTAGTTCTTCATTTATGTCCCACGAGCCAGTCCTATATGAACAAGTGGGGGAAAGTATCTGGACAGCTGCTACCCTTACGACGCCTGTCTCACCGTTATTGCCTCGCTCTCAAGTACGAATACTGCTACACATTTACACGTTGTATATGTATGCTATACACAGATGCACACAAACACTTGTACAAACACACAGGCAGATGTGACCAGATGTGATGTACTGCAAATAAAATAAAGTCTGCAATTCTCTTTTTCATCACTAAATAAACCGCCTCAAAGCTATTCAGAATGCTCTCGCCCAAGTTGACACCAAAACACCCAAGCACAACCACATCACCTCTGTCTTGAAATCACTCCACTGGCTCAGAATTCCTGAACGAATAGAATATAAAGACATATCACTCACCAACAACACACTTCAATCTCCCAGCCCTCCTACCTCCGTCAGTCGTTCACGGTACAATCACTTCGTTCAACCCGTTCCTCTTCCACCCTAACACTGCTCCGCCCTTCCTTAATATCATCACTGAAAATTGCAAATCGCTCCATAGCCATTGGAGCAAACTCCCGCCAGTATTAGGCTACGACAAATATCTGATCCATCCAACGAACTCACCAAAACCTCAGCTCTTACTATCTCTCCACAAGACTTTCACGCTAAACTGAAAACACTGCTCTTTCGCAAATCCTATCCTGATTTCTCGCCTTCCCCTTCCTCCCTGGCCCTTTCAGCTCTAAACACCATCTACCTTAGTCGTCTTACGGAAGTTACGGTCTGTCTGCCTGCCTGTCTCGGGATCTTGACCCCATGCCTGTTGATTTTGTTTTGGTTAAGCGCCTGTGATTAAGCTGGTTTCCGCGACTTCGCTTTTGTGGGCGCTGTAGAAATGTCGACCTTACCATTTCGATTGCGATTGCATGTGCCGTCGTTACCCTATACACAGATGTAATAACCTATAGGCCTAACAGTTTCAGCGCATACAACAAGCACGCATGCTTTGCTTGTTTTAGGTGAAAGAATACAAACTAATTTTAAATGTAAATTGTGTAGGCCTGTATGTTTTTCTATGGCGGCCATATGGCCTTGACCCTGCTCAATGTTCAATAAAGTTACCTGGCGAGATCCTTTACCATCGCTGTCCCATTGAATGGGTGCTGCGTCTTTTCAGGTCATATTATACGAACCGTTTTAGCCCGAGATTCTAATTTATGCAATATGGCCACGATCGCCACGATTCTCACGGTCAGAGTCGCCTTATTGTCGTATGCCTTAACCAATGTAGCTAACGTTGCCAGATTTAGCCACATAGGGGGCCTAACTATCCAATAGCAGCGGGTAGACTACGCATGAAATCATTGTTCTGTAGTGTGCAGTGGAAACACTAAAATCCGCATATTCGAAGTATCCTTTATGTGGAAATGAGATGTAGAAAAGAAGCTGCATGGACGCCCATAGTCAATAGTCAATGAGATGGACCTCGCTTGTTCTAGCGCATTTCTACGTGACCCATTATCGGCATTGCCGTCGTCATTATCATCGTCATCATCACCGCCACAACCATCTTCATGCGAAAACGCATTAAGTTTCACATCCTTTTTCTGATGTGTAACTGGTTGTGTTCCTTTTATATTTCCTAGAGATCTGTGCATTTTAGTGACTGATCTGGTGTTCTCGTTGTCCCTATTTTCGCAATTCAACATGGTACCTTCGTCGCTGTCAGAAAATTTGCAGGTACGATGCCCTAATCATGGCCTAATGTAATGACCGCAAGACCGCTCATTACATAGCCTATGCCTAGCGCAATAAGCGGTCCTGAAGCGTTCCCATGAAGAGGCCCTGTAATAATGCAGAATCGGGATGTCATTGTTTTGACAGTGTTATTCTGATTCGTGAACGCTTTTTAATGTTACAAGCTGATAGCAAAGGCTCAGAAATTGACTGAAAGAAATTGCAGGCACTCACACAGTAAAAGACTTAGATTGTCGGTTCGATCAAAGTTTAGCAGATATGCCCGCTCGAAGCACTGAAACAGGCATACTTTGACTTATTAAATTGCAATTATCTTAAGTAATATTCAACATCAAATCCAAAACTCACAAGCCTCGAGCTGTCACCAAGGACACTCAAAGATCATCATATTACTACCATCCTCGAATCACTCAATTGGCTAAGTTCCCAGAGCGAGTCCACTTGAAAGTCCTATCACTAACCTACAACTCCTTACAATATTCCCAGCCCAGGTATTTTGGCGAACTCTTCACCACCATCCAGCAACCCCGCTCTACTCGATCATTCTCTCCCAATTCCTACCGTTACTCATCTGATCCTTTGCATTCCAGTCTCTCTTGACTTAAACAAAGCCCACCATAGCAGTTAATCGCGTTTATATCTCTGTACTTAACAAAGTGCATCCTGCTGCCCTTTGTTTTCGAATGACGCTTTAGAAATTTAGAGTTTACGGATACGAATACGATTGGCTAGGTTTTCGTTGCCTACAGTTAGTAAGCAATGCTAGTAATAATAAAAATGCATTGAATGTATGCGAATGTTTTACATTAATTATTGACATTTTACAGTTTTGTAAAGTCGTAAGTTTTCTCGTTGTTTAGAAGACGAACTAGAAAATCTTTTCGCGCTATAAAGCTGAATGGGATTGAATTTCTGAGCTGCTTCGAATTTTGGTTTGAATTGGATATCAACGGACGACACTTGGTTCAGAAAACGTCGCTACTTGGCAAAATATCTCCAACATTTTCTGTTCATTGATAATCGTTCAAAAGCACCCACATAGAAACACGGAATAATAAGCAGGTCATCAGATAATTAACCAATAGCTTCTTGATTAGTAAAGTCGTACTAGGTCGACGTTGTGAGATGGAACGAATTCTGAGAGTTACTGTAGGCAATAGTAGGTCTGCTTCCATCGCGCTGGTGTTTAATGCATATGGCATCAACCGATGGCGCTCCAAAACCAAACTGTAATAAATGTAAGTAAATTAATGAGCAAACCTCACATCGATTACACGTTGTATCTTGCACTGCCTGAAGTTGCCTTTCCGTACGTTACCTTACCTTACGTTATCTTTTAGAAATACCTGAGCTCACTTTTAACCAAAAGGCATTACACGCTGTCCGATTTTAGCTTATATTAATTTTAGGTCAGTTTGTGACCCACAATCAAAGGGATTAAATCATGACTTGATATGGGTTGATTGCTAGTTTGGTTATCAAATCAAATCAAATCAAATTTATTCGAATCGATTCCATGAACAATGAGTACAATGTACACGTGTGAATACAGTTAATAACAGTTTACATTTCGTAAGCGCCATTAATAAGAAACAAAAAATTGAAGAGGTTAAAGTTTAACAGGTTACGTATTAACCTTCGGAGGCCGAAGCTCCGTTTCTGGACACGGAGGCCGAAGTGGGATAGTTTTCTACCCCAAAGAAATATGTAATATCTCAGCTCACAGGTAAGCTACAATGACAAACGAGGTGTCGATTCTAATATATCCAAGGTCAAGGAATCGAAATATCGCATTGTGAATAGTGTGGGAATAGTACTATCAAGATGGCGGCCAATATGGCCGCCGAAACTCAAAAATATGTATATTTAAGCTCATAGATAAGCTATAGTAACAAATGAAGTGTCCACTGCAATAGATTCAAGGTCAAAGAATCGAACTATTGCATTGGCAATAGTGTGGGAATAGTACTATCAAGATGGCGGCCAATATGGCCGCCGAAACTGTCAAAATGTGTATATCTACGCTCATAGATAAGATAGAATGACAATTGAAGTGTCCATTGTAATAGTTTCAAGGTCAAGGAATCGAACTATCGCATTGGCAATAGTGTGGAAGAGTACTATCAAGATGGCGGCCAATGTGGCCGCCGAAACTCAAAATGTGTATATCTACGCTCATAGATAAGCTAGAATGACAAATGAAGTGTCCATTGTGATAGTTCCGAGGTCAAAGAATCGAACTATCGCATTGGCAATAGTGTGGAATAGAACTATCCAAGATAGCGGCCAATATGGCCGCCGAAACTCAAATGTGTATATCTACGCTCATATGGCCGCCACCTTGGATAGTTCTATTCCCACACTATTGCCAATGCGATAGTTCGATTCCTGGACCTTGAAACTATTACAATGGACACTTCATTTGTCATTCTAGCTTATCTATGAGCGTAGATATACACAATTTGAGTTTCGGCGGCCATATTGGCCGCCATCTTGGATAGTACTATTCCCACACTATTGCCAATGCAATAGTTAGATTCCTTGACCTTGGAACTATTACAATGGACACTTCATTTGTCATTGTAGCTTGACTATGAGCTTAGATAAACACATTTTATGTTTCGGCGGCCATATTGGCCGCCATCTTGGATAGTTCTATTTCCACACTATTGCCAATGCGATAGTTCGTTTCCTTGACCTTGGAACTATTACAATGGACACTTTATTTGTCATTCTAGCTTATCTATGAGCGTAGATATACACATTTTGAGTTTCGGCGGCCATATTGGCCGCCATCTTGATAGTTCTATTCCCACACTATTGCCAATGCGATCGTTCGATTCCTTGACCTTGGAACTATCACAAAGGACACTTCATTTGTCATTATAGCTTATCTATTAGCTTAGATACACACATTTTGAGTAATATCTGCTATAAATACATCTTCATTATGAACGAAAAATTGTAACGCCGAGGCCGAAGTGGGGTAGATTTCTACCCCATGACACTTTGAACTGAAATAACTTTCTCAGACAACATGACATGATGATCGTTTTGGTGTGGGAATATGTCGGGGGTGTTAACTTGTAAACATGTGGAACGTCAAGTTATGACTACCTACAGTTACTCCGCAATCAACATCCAAACACCGCTGGGGTAGAAATCTACCCCACTTCGGCCTCCGAAGGTTAAAAATCGATTCGTGGGGAGAAGAAGCCCAATGGGCTTATCTAGTCTTCCCCACTATGATGGAACAAAATGATAGAACTAGAAAGGAAACATGTGTCAGTTCAATTAACATAGGACGAGAAATAGGCATGGCAGCAGTAAAATCAACGTCAGTTAAGTAAGTGTTTTTTATAGGCCAGTTTGAAGGAGTTGAGCGACCTCGGATGCCACGGTCAATGGAGTTCCATAGTTTAGGCCCCGTTATTCTAGCAGAAAATTGTCTAACATTAGTTTTACAGATGACATCGGCAACGACAAGGGCAACAGAGCAACAACCAGACAACCGTAGATCACAAGATTCAGAAACGAAATGTCAACATCACATGATGCTACCTTGGAATATTTTCCCAAAGTGCGCAGCTGCACTGAAACCTTAGCTAAACACCTCTCTGACTCAAAGTGGATCACTGACTTGTAATGTGCTTTCCCGTGTGAAGGAAATTTGAAGACAGAAAATTCACAAATCTCACTGCAGGATCTGGGAATTTGGGTTACAGTATCCAAACAGTTAGAATGTTTGCATTAAACCGAAAGGTCAGTGTTCAAATTCCCTCTGAGGGTAAAATTTTCTAAATTTCCGCTCCACCTGCGTCCCCTAGCTCGGTGGTTCTCAGCTCACCTATATTGAATAGGGACAACGAGAACACCAGATCAGTCACTAAAATGCACAGAGCGAAGATTAAACCGAGATCTAGTGTTGTAACCGTGGACAGAAGCATTAGTGGAGAAATAACAATTAAATATACTGGGTAAAGTTTGGCTCTGATGTCGGTACATGAAGATAGCAAGTTGGTGTTTATGTAATTATATTAAACGGTTCATGAAATAATTTCTATGCCAGTTCACGCCTTGGCTTCAGGCTAAAGATAATATTTGAGTCAAATCGCGAGATCAATTCTGCATCAGTTCAACAACCGGGTCAAGTCACGAGAGCTTATGAAAACAACGACTAACAAAAACCAGTTCACGATATGGTTTAAGAGATCAGTGTCATATAATCGAATGACTGATGTAGGCAGGGCCTAGGACAGGATTTGGAGGCCCAGGGCCACAACCAATTTTCAAGGCCTTTTTCAAATATCTTTTAAAAACTCAACAGAAAGGTTCAAATCAGCTTCCTTCTGTCGAGCCAATTTCTTTCGTTTCTCATATCCACTTTCGAATGATCTTTTCATCTTTCTGTAAGAAATTAAACTAAAATAATATTTTATATAATTTTACAACTAATAACAGATTTACCAAAAATTTGTTTACAGTTTGAAGTTATTTAACGTCAACGATTTCGTCACGAAATAATTAGAATTTGTATAGCGCTACATTTCAATGAATAACTCCTTAATTCCGAAATTCCGAGGCCCTTTATCAAGTGAGGCCTGGGGCCAAATGGACCCGGTGGCCCCCTGTCCAAGGCCCTGGATGTAGGTCAGGTCACAACGAAATAAGACCACTGTGCAACTGCCCTGTATCCCTAAATAAATCTAGATGGCATTGTTTCTTTATAGATCGACATATAATCTAATCTATTGACTTCTAAAGCGCCGTTATCACAATCTTCAAAACATCAGTAGATGCCTAGATGGCCTTTTGAGTAAAATCACAATAAAAAACCCATTAATCACTGGAGAAGTTAGGTTGAAATGCAATAGATCAGAGATATTAGGTCCATTCAAATTGCGATATCCAGCAATAGTCACACTTTAGAACAGTCACTTTTAGACAAGAAATGTGTGGCACAGGAGAGCATTTTCTCTGATTTCCTAGACCCAGACACTTTCTTCAAATTAGGAAGAGGCCACGATGTCTGGCCATGTGCCACATTCACTGTGCAATACTTTCAATCGGTGTCTGTCGAAATTCGTAGCAGCAGCAGTCATCCATATAATCAGCAGACGTTCTCAAGTTAACCCATGCTCACAGATTATAGGCCTATGTGTATGGGGTGCCGGGCACAGCAAGAGTCGGTGTTTAGCTCACGGCTGTCTCATTGGCTGGTCCAAAGCTTTCTAATTCGCTGCCCAATTCAGTCTCTCTGTCATTTCTGTGCTTTGATGTCCTTCAAGTCTGAGCTTAAGACTCGTCTCTTTAAACTTGTTCTATCAGATTTCAATCTGACTTCTTACTTTTCCGATGGATTACGATTTGTGATTGCGATTTCACTTGAAGCGAGATCATCGAATGTAATAATTATTATGAAAATGGCCCTAAAGAAGTCATAAGAACAGATTACCAAAACTCAACTGAAGAGCATTCATCCTTTGTCCAAAACGACGACAAGTTCGTCACCATAGGGTTTAGCATGATAGAGGAGACGCTCTTTTGCACACGGTGCAAGCTGCCAAACGCGTCTGTTGCACACAGCACATTTTACACACGGTTTGTTCAGTCCCTGTAATGTTACTCTTAAAAGTAATGTCAGGAAAAAGCATGGGGAACGGACATGATCCCCCTGGACATAACCCCCCGGACAAAAGCCCACCGGGACAAAATCCCCCAAGCTAGAACATTATTATACCCCCAAGCTACGATATAATCGTATAAAATTCTTGATTCCACTTTAAAAGTTTATCATACTAGTCTGCCCAAAATTGTTCAAAATTGTTACCAGCAGTAGCAAAATGATGAAAATAATTTTTTACCTAAATGGAAGTTTGATTGGTTGATGAAACTAATTCTAACTAATATAAAATTGTTTCCGTAAATAGAAGCTGGATTGATTAAACTAAGTCTTTGTTTCAATAGAAGCTGGATCTATTGAGTTTTAGCTCAAATAGAAGTGGGATTGACGAAAATGATTCTTGCCTAAATACAGCGTGCATTGATTGATGAAAAAGTTCTTGATTAAGTATATTAACAAATCTTTCAGTTAACAACTGAACGACATTAACACGTCTTAACTTTAAATCTATATGACACTAACAAGTCTTCACTTTATAACTGAATAACCGACTGACACTAATAAGTCTTCACTTTCGAACTGAATGACACCAACAAGTCTTAAGTGTAGGCCTACGCATATCGAACAAAAACAGGGCAATTAAGGTTTATCAATGACATGCAGAAATAGGCCAATTGCACAGAGGGGGATTATGTCCTACGCAAAAACGGGGTGATTTTGTCCGGAGAACTTTTGTCCGGGGGATTATGTCCGGGGGGATTATGTCCTACACTCAAAAGCAGACGACCAGGACAGAACAAACATAGATAAGCCTATCACATGGCTGGTAGTAAAACACAATCAATGTTGCTTATAGAATTATAGCCGGTTAATGAAGCATTCTGTAGCAGGCCTAACAGTAATTTTGTGAAAACTGGACAGTATATACCACAGTGAATATACCTGCTGGCACCAAACAGTTTAAGACTTCACAGTCCTAACCAGACACCACAACAAGCAATAGTTAATTGCCTGACCGACGACCTTTCGTTGTACGTTGCTCTGAGCGACTGTTTCCAGCAGACAATTTGTGCATGATCCTTGTTGGTACGATACATGGGTACCTGCGAATCTATGAATGACTATATACAAAATATGTATGACATGAAATTTGTGCATGCATGTATGTGTGCATAATACGTTAATGAAAGTATGCGTTGAGAAATGGATGGATGTGTTCATGTATGCTTGCGTGCATGTGTGTATGTAGGGTGGGGCATGAAGCCTAGTGTGGAAAATACACCCCTCTGAATATCTTTCCAGTCGGCTAATTTATGGGTTATTTGATAACTGCCCATGACAGCGGATGCCATAGTGAACTATAATTAGTTCAAATGTGACCCATTTCTGTTTGCGATGGAAGACAGCTAATTAAAGTTTGTTTTCGTGTCTGTTTTCTAACTCTGTTATACAATTCATTCAGCTTTAACTTATTTAATATTTAAGAGGTCAGTATGAGCTTTGTGTCAATATTTAGCGACATAAGTGTAAAGCAGAAATATAGCTTAAAATTATCTCTTTATTTTAACAATTTCCCAACACAAACAGTTATAACAGACTACTGAAGATGGGGCAAAATGCCTCCGACGCCGTGTGAGAAAAATGCCTCCCGGGGCGTTTTCCCCATTTAAGGTGGAAACACAAATTTGATCAATCAATGTTATTAATTTCAATATATATTTTAAGCTAATCTGTAATGAGATATAATTATTATACGATTTTCCTTGCATTGTGCAATGTAATATGTAATGTTTCTATAGCCTATCATAAGCATAGGCCTGTATTGACTACCCAAAAGCTGTTGCAACCCAGCCTTGATAATAACGAGCTGAATTAACAAATGAACCGGTCATATTGAAGCTAGTAACTACAGTGGCACCATACAATCTGCAAGTGCAAGCGGGAATGAACAATCTGGAAGACCAAGCAGGAATGAACATTCTGATAGAGCAAGCACGAATGAACGATCTGGAGAGCAAAGAGAAATGAACAATTCAATTTGCTTGAATGGAAGAGCAAGCAGGACCTGTCAGTAGTTCAGGTGTTGGCAACTGTTTTTGGTAGTGGTTCGTATGATCCAGCAGCTGAGGATTCGGGCAGACAAGGAATCAGATAAGGAATCTGAAAAGGAACCACACCCTGGCCTTTAAGAAGCCATGGCAGTTCTTAATTCTTTGTCACCGAGGCTACTTTGCTACTTTTAGTGCTGGTGTCAGCTATGTACAGCTTCTTGTTTGAATCCACATTGATAGTGTAAAAAATTGGAAGAATCCAAAAGGGGCAAAAGGCCCCATCATTGGGCTTCTTGCCCCACATATGGGGCAAGAAGTCTTTTTACACAAGTTTAATAAAAATTGAATTTTTCTAAAATTGGACCAACTCTAGTTAAAATCAACATACCTACTAAATAATGTATATGATGAAGCTAATAATCACCAATTTTGGTTGACTTCAAACCAAGCTACTTAGCAGTGGGTGGTGTCAAAGGTTAAAGGGGGCTTTCTGTCCCACCCTACCCTAAGTCTGTATGTATGCATGCATGTATGTATGTATGTATGTATGTATGTATTAGGCCTATATATCTCTGAAGATATGCATGTACGTATGTTTATGTATGTGTGTACTTTAACATTTATATAGCGCCGTCCTTACTATGCGTATAAACAGTACCTGCAGTAACCAGGCATTACATTATGTTCTCATTCATCATCACGAGACCCTGTCACGCGACCGGAAGTCGGTCAGTCCTTAAGCCGGTGCCATTCGGCGATCTGCTTTCTGGGACAGTTCATGACCTCGTTCCAGTGGCTGGCCTCGGTCGACCCCGGAAGGAGGGAGCCGACCTCCAGTCGACCTATGACCTCGTTCTTCGTCATCCGGTCCCAGTCGAAGACCTGGAATTCGAGGCTGATGCGCACGAGGTCCTCACCGCGAGGAAGGTCGAACTGGAACGATTCGTTGAAGACTGGGTTCAGGGTCCGCTTCTTGACGTGCGTCTTCTTCTTTGCGATTCGTTGTCCATCGAGAAGAAGGTAGACTTTCACATAGGGATCTGTAACAAAACAAGTATGCGAACACAAGCATGCGAACACAAGTATGCCAACACAAGTATGCCAACACAAGTATGCCAACACAAGTATGCCAACACAAGTATGCCAACACAAGTATGCGAACGCAGGTTGAACAGAACAATTTTGCGCGAACATCATACATACAGTTGAAATATATATGCTCGCATGTGCGTACATTTTACTATTACTATATAAAGTATAATCAGTAGGCATATGCATACTGTTTGCATATCACATACTTGTCTTCACATAGGTACTGGTGAATACTTGTCATCGACACTTTTTGGCATAATTGTGTTAGCGTAACTGATGTCTCACGCTTGTTAATCTAAGAGTTGTCATTGATTTTTGTTGCAACATCTACTACTTGTATTTCTCGCATACCCGTGTTGGCGTACACGTCGTTGGCATATTAATAATGATAGAACATTATGTGTATGTCCCACTATGATAGGACTATTGTCTATATGTATGTTTTTCCATGCATACTCTTGTGGATTTTAGGTGTAGTGAAATTTTTATGCATAATATATGCACTATTAAATATTCATGTGATTTCACACGCCTGCGTCGTGTGCAAAAAATATGGCTTGCATCGGGTGCCGTGTGCAAAAGAGCGACGTCTGCAAACATTGCGGAGTTCCCTCCTGCATAATAAAACCTGTCGTGACGAACTTGTTGCTGTCTCGGACAAGGGACGAATAATTTTATTTGCCACTCAACCTTCTCCGTCCACTCACCCACCGCTAGATGGCCTGCGGACTCAGTGCGGAGCATGCGCAAACGCCCGTCTGCTCTCGTCGTCCATTATTGCGCCCCATTATCGCTCGCTGCGTTGGTCTTCTAACGACGACGCGTTGTAATCGCGTTTAGAGCGCACAGCCCGGATGAATGCTAATGCGCATGCGCAAGTGTTTGCGTGGGCGACCGGAAGTGGTCGAATCGACGCTAATCTTAACGGAATCTAGGCTTAATCTGCCCTTAATCTAAATTCTGCCTTCCATAATCTGAGAGTGGCCGAATGTGTCCTTCCTGGCCACATAATTAGTCACATCTCACTCAAACCTTACCACGCCTTAGTGTTCGAGATCCTACACTCCTTTATCCTACCAAACTCTACCGCTAGGGTTATGCCCTACCCATAATATGTCACGCTAATAGTGACGCTATTATTCGCACCAATGAACAACCATACTCTACCCCACCCTACCCAGTAGCGTACCCAGGAAATAATTTCGGGGGTTTTCCATTGTACATGATCGTAAAAATTATGATTTTTGTATTTCGTATATTATGAAGAAAATATTCGGCAATTTATTGGGGGGGGGGGTTGAACCCGTAAACCCCTAAATAGTCTATGTCCATGACCCTGCCATTACTTAGCCTAATCTGCCAAGCTCTGTCATACCCTCAACTGCGTCAACCAAACCCATCCTAACCAACTTTATGTGAGCACTTATATGCTCTGCTCTGCTCTGCTCCATCCTTTGGTCAGTTCTGTTGTGGTCAACTGCTGTCGAATCATTGCGCTACATAAAGCCGTTGCCTTGATGACTTATCTGACTGACCGGACAGTCCAGTGAGGTCCATCTTTGGAAGGTTCTTAGCCTTGAGAATGACGACGGTCAGACGGTCAGCCGACGGTTGGTAGCAGAGCGACACCAACAGCTCCCCTCGGCCTTGACAGTGGATCTGCAAAGCAAGAACGGATGGATAGATCGACCGACGATGGATAGATGGTGGGTGGATGGAAGGATGGATGGATGAATGGATGGATGGGTTCATGGATTGATGAAAAGGATGAATTGATGGATTGTGATGCCTGAATGGAGGATAAATGAATGGATGGATGAATGGATGGATGGATAGATGGATGGATGGGTGATGGATGAATGAATGGATGAGTGAATGGATGGGTAATCGATGGATCGATGATTGGATGGGTTGGTGTTGAATGACCGACGAATGATTTTGTCGATAAGTGAATAAAGCGGATTAATGACTCAGCAATCAAACGAATCTTTTTCTAGAGTAATGAGTTAAAAAATAAATTAACGGATGAAACAAAATAATATTTCGTATTTGAACGAATAAAACAGACTTAACGAAATTGGTATTTGGTTCAATCGTTATCGTAAACTACAGATTTCTAAAGGGCTATACTAAAGCGAAGCTCAGAGCCAACTTTGTTCATGCATATTCAGTCAGAAAACCAATGATTGGTATTAAAACTTAATGCATTGTCAGGCGTCCGTTATAATGGGGAAAATAGCGTCTACCCAAACTCTCTTTTGCCTGTTGCGTCATCCTATCTATAAATATAGTTGTCCTAGATAATTCCTATGTTGACAGCTTCTTCCGAAAGCCAGATGGCGTCTCGGATCAAGTGGCATCTGTATACATCACTGATCCGTTATCGTCTATTTTTATCCCACCGGATTTCCGTCTATGGCGGATATTCTGGAAAATCATTCATCGTTATCCAGTTCTCTCTTTGTGGTTGGCATCGATGGCAAGCCGGTCAGTCCATCGGTCATTGAATGCGGTCAGCTTGGGAAATAGACGTCAAAATATCGGCTTATGGCAAGCCGTTTGCATCAAAATGCTACAGCGAGCCGTGTTTGCTGAAATTGACCGCTGTATAGCGCGCACCGGTGTATACCCCGCACCGGAGGTATATATTACTTGTGGCGCCGCACAACGACGGCGGGATATGAGTTAGTTGTTCGTGTTTCTGCATGTTGATGAAGTCGTAGAGAAGAGTCTAGCAATATCAGATGGTAATGTGGTCCAAACGCCAACAAAGAAGTTGCTGCTAAATGAATCTGAACAAACAGCCAGCCTCACGGGTTAGCTGTTATCGATGCGGTTAGGGAGTATACTCTACATGTGCATGCACAATATGTTGCACAATTTATGCATGTGACATGTTGTACATGCATTATGCAGATAAACAGTTACAAGGCATGCACACAAACATACTTGCACACATAAGAATGCAAGTATGTTTGTCCATGTATGCATTTATGTATATATTTCATGTTTGTATGTGTGTATGTTTGTATACACATATGTATATATATACACGAGTTTAAATAAGTGGTGAACAGATGATGGTCTGTGTTTAGAATATCTCGTTTTGGGACACCTACAGTGTGTCTGCTGTTACGAGACATTGTTTTTATGTGTACTTAGGCGAATGTGGCCCAGCGGAGACATCTGTGGAAGCAATTAATCAGGGGAAGGGAATGAGAGGTGAGTGAAGACCTGAAGGGCCGACCGACCGACCGACCGACCGCTGGGTGCGTGAGATGGAATGGAATAGGATGGGCAGCGGTTGAGATGGGCAGCGAGCAGGAGGACAGGCGGGCGGTCGGTCGCTGCAGACGTCAGACCTCAGATGAGACGACTCAACGTCAGCATAGAAACATCCTGCTTAGGATTAACTTAGCATAGAAATACGCAATTAGGGCAAATGGAAGAATTGGCTCCGCATAGATATCTATCCGAATGGTTGAGACGAAATTGAAAGAGTTCGGCATAGATATGTGGGATACTGTGTGGGTGATGATGTTGATGGGGTGGTGGTAGTGGTGATGACGATGATGATGATGACGATGATGATGATGATGATGATGATGATGATGATGGTGATGATGCTGATGCTGCTGCTGCTGCTGCTGATGATGATGATGATGATGATGATGATGATGATGATGATGATGATGATGATGATGATGATGATGTTGATGATGATGATGATGATGACGTTCGTGGTGATAGTAATGATGCCGAGGAGACAGTCCGTGGTACTTTATTATTTACTTGGCACATATGCACTCAATAATATCACTCAAAAATATCAATATGCATTGCCACTGCATGGAGTGATGGTCTCAGTCCCAGAGCATCAATGGCTCACACAACTTGTCATGCAGCCATGGACCGGGTCCGACAGCCAGACATCATCTGACTTATCCTCACCAAAGCCGCTTTGCTGACTACAAAGGAGCCAACTGGATTGAACAGAGACGTCCAGATGGCGTGACTCTGATCCGGTGGGAGACAGGCAACGCCTTGAATGAGACTCCACTATTATTGACACCACCCGGACAGAATCATAGAGAGCGCCTCGGATCAGCCGCGCCTGCTGTTAATACGATAGCAGCTACGAAAAATATCAATATGCATTGCCATTAATTTTGTCATCGTACTGCTTTGTGCTCTTGGCCTTTGAAACTCTGGGTCCAGTACGCCAAGGTCAAAATCCTCTCCTAACACCTTGCTCATAAAATTATATAGGGCGATAATAGAGAGATTACTTTCCTTTATCAGCGCTTATCTATGCCTATCCATAACTCCAGGCGTTCTGTTTCATCAGCATCATTTCCACCTATCAAACCATCAGCGACGACCAACCATTCGAGAACCATCCTATGCTCCTCTGATAATATTAGTTCTGCAATCCTGAGGAATCGTGTGTACTCCGGGTAATAAAAATTAATAATAAATGAAAGCAAGCGTCATAATTCCATCGTCATCAGAGGAACCTTTCGGCATAACCATGAGAACTACACGAAGCCTCCTCTTCCATAGATCTGCTCCCCAAACACTACTAACCTATTTTTGCAGACCTGAGAAAAAACAGTAGCAATAACAGCAACCACAGTAGTAGCATTAGTAGTAGTGGTAGTAGTAGTAGTAGTAGTAGTAGTAGTAGTATTAGTAGCAGCAGTAGCAGCAGCAGTTCTGGTTTTTGTTGCTGCTGGAGCTGTTGTTGTACTAGCAGTACTATCATCATTATTACATTAACGCTAAAAGTAGCAAAGATATGTACATGAACTAGACAAGCCATAGATATAGGCTAACTGAAGTTTTAGCATTTGCTAAAAAATATAACCCGGGTATTTGACCGTCGAACGTGTGATGTGACCGTGGCTGTTACAGATAAAACTCACAGATCAATATCGACGAATTGCTAATTTTATCGTAATAAGAAAGCAGCCTCTTCTAAGTGAGTAGACCTAATAAAAGACATTCAACTAATTAAAGCTATAATAATTTAATATTAATAAATACAATTACGAAATTGGATCTGTTCAATGAAGTAATGACAATTCCCTGTTCAGCTGATATAGTTTAAATATAAACTTCTGGTCTAAATCTAAAAAATCATATACAACGACATAACGTGGCATTTTTTGTCCCTAAAGTCAGAAAACTGCCAAAAATATACAGCATCTTTAACCCTAGGGCTACCAAGCTTTTTTTGTAACACGGACTACCAAGGGGGGTGGTTACCACCCCCCCTGGATTTCGTGTTTGGTTTCACATATCATAACTTGTAATATAGCAATGGATTCAGCATTCATTTCTGCACAGAATGGTATATTTAGTTGTACATTATGTGAATGCACCTCGAAATTACATCACTTTTAACAACGGAACCCATTAATTAGCAATATTGTATATTATTGCGTACATTTTGTACTTTTTGGATAAACAAATATAAGATTATGTGTGTTTTGAAACTAATCTATGTATAAAAGATACACAAAATCATCCCTACACATGTTTATATAGTATAAATGTACATCCATACATATATATCCATACATATATATCGGTTTACGTTGTAATGCTGTATTCGGCCATTTTCACACAGATTACGCGTATTATTATTTATTTTGATCACTTCCGGTATTCAAAAGACAAAGATGTAGGTATGCAAATGAAGCCCTTCATTCCTCTAAAGAATGGTATCTTTGTTTCTCTTCCAGGAAGACAAATGAATACGCTACAGACAAAAAACTAAGGGGGAGTCCTTCCATTCAGCCATTTTTCACGCATATTACGCGTATTATTATTTATTTTGAGCACTTCCGGTTGCCTCAGGTCAACTCAGTGACCACAGAAATGTAGCCCCACATTCCCTCTATAGAATGGTATAATTTGTGTCTCTTAATATTAAATGACGGATAAGGTATAGTCGAAAATCTAGGGGGGGGGTGGTATCCACCCCCCTGGTGCCTCGGGTATATTGGGTATAACTTTTGAACGGTGTGAGATATCATCTCACATTTTACCTCAAAACGTGTGTAAATGAACCCCCTACAGCTACCTAAAATGTCAAATTTTTATTCCATGCGGAAAAAGTTTGAGATGAAAAAAACCTAGGGGGGTGGCAACCACCCCCTTGGTAGCCCGAGGGTTAACAGGTAACGCTGAATCTCTAGTTACATTACCAAACAGTTTCCTATGTAACAAAGCTTCACTTTATTCAAGGGTCGCAAGTTAATTAATATCAATTTAGTCCGTTGGATTCAAACAACAAACGTCGTAATGGCGCTACAATAGACCATTGATGTTGCATTGCGTCTGTTCTCGTCGACGCACGTCGCCTAATGACCGCAATTTATATTCGTCGGTGATGCTGGCGTCAGATAAATTACAAATAGTAATGGGCGTCATTAACTGGGAAAGGAGACCTCATGAAACTGGCGTCCGTTTGAGCACCGGAAACTCGTGCAGTAATTAGATACGTCATCAGACGCTGTAATTAAATCAGCGAGAGCGAAGAGTCACGTGACACTATATCGCCCTGCCGCTCTATTTGTGATTGTATCTCTGTGGTTGTTTTCATCTGTCGTTAATTTCCTACGTCTGTCTGTCTGCGTCTGTCAGTCTGTGCAATTGAGTCAGTGTGTCTTTTGCTTCTGTGTGTGCCTGTTTATATGGCTGCCACACTATTCTCTTAATTTCCTTTTATTTCTCTGTCTTTTTCCTTCCTCCTTCCTCATCCTTGCCTTCTTTAATTTCTTCTCTCCCTTCCTTCCCTCCCTCCCTCCCTCCCTCCCTCCCTCCCACCAATCATAACTCCGTACCTGTCTCTCTGTCTGTCTGTTTCTCTCTCTTGCCTGTCCATCTGTCTGTCTGTCTGCATCCTCCTGTTGCATCAGTCTCTGGTTTTTGCTTTCTGTTTCCTGCCTCTGTCAGTCTGTTTCTGCCTCGCAATACTTCTCTTATGTCTTTGCTTCTCTCTCTGTCTCTTTGTCATTCTCTCTGCCACTTACTCGTCATCTCTCTCTGTCTCTCTGTCTCTGTCTGTCTGTCTGTCTCTCTCTCTGTCTCTCTCTCTGTATTTATCTCTGTCTGTATATCTGTCTGTTAGTTTGTTTGTCTGTTTCTATTTCTCTTGGTTCTAGGGTACTAACCGCCTGGCCAATAACCCCCTAGGAAAATTATCCCGCGGCCAATAACCTCCGTGGCCAATAACCCCCCGAGCAACCTAATACCCGGGTAATACCCCGGCCCATAATCCGCAAACTTAACAAATAAAGCATGCTAAAGTAAACTGCTTTATTTCTTATTAACTTATTTACTATCTGATTAAAATAATTCTTACTTAAATGGAAGTTGGATGTTATTGATGAAAATAAGTTAAACCAGAATTTTAGTGTATTTTGTTATTGCATTAAACCTATCGTGTATTGGAATGCGGACGTTTCGTCTACGGATGATTCGTCGACGCACTGCTCGTCAAACGGAATCGATTATTAATTCTCGTTGATCAATAAAAGAATTGGTAGTCCATTAAGTGTGACGACAGGTGCGCAAAATACAGGTTGATCACCTATAAATATTTACTTTGGTTCCGATTATTCATTCATAAATGACTCAAACCGTAGTTTAAGTTGTTAAATTATTTAAGCGAAGTTTAGGTTGGTAAATTATATCAGAACACGTATTTGGTCATTTGAAAGGGAAGCTGGATTGATAAAAATAATTCTTTTCATAAATAGAAGTTGGACTGATGTATGGAATTCTTGCATAGTTGGGTTGATGAAATTAATTCTTGCTTAAATGGAGGTTGGATGAATGAAAATGATCTTTACTTAAATGAAAGTTGGAATGATGAAAAGATGTTATAGTATAAGTAGAAGTTGGATTGATGAAACTATTTTATGGTGCAAGTCGAAGCTGGATTGATGAAAGAAGTCATAGTGTAAGTAGAAGTTGGATTGATGAAAAAATTGTAGTAAAGGGGAATAATGTTAATGTCCAAAAAAATTGACCAGAGAGTGTATTGTACAGGTAAACATATAAAGATCATAATGGGGGTTATGGGCCGGGGGTTTTGACTCAGAGGTTATTTTCCTTAGGGGTTA
The DNA here is from genome assembly GCA_020284085.1 of Aporrectodea caliginosa. Taxonomy (NCBI): domain Eukaryota; kingdom Metazoa; phylum Annelida; class Clitellata; order Crassiclitellata; family Lumbricidae; genus Aporrectodea; species Aporrectodea caliginosa. Next base: position 506,137 of record JACEVL010000048.1, on the reverse strand, counting down.
TTGACCGCGGAGGATATTGGCCGGGGGTAATTTTCCTAGGGGGTTAATGGCCGGGTCATTGGCCGGGGGTTATTGGCCAGAGGGCTATTGGCCAGAGGGTTATTGGCCGGGGTTATTGGCCGGGTTATTGGCCAGAAGTTATTGGCCGGGGTTATTTATTGGCCGTGGTTATTTGCCGGGGGTTATTGGCCAGGGGTTTATTGGCCTGATACCATATCTCTTGCTCCTTGCCTTTTCATCAATATTTCTCTCCTACTGTCTGTTTCCTTTATCATTTTCTCTCTTTCAGTCTTCCTCATACTGTCTTTAATCCTCCTCCCAACGTTCTGTATTTCTCGACCAAGATCCAATTAGACTTTAGCCTGGTCTTAGTCGTCATCAGATGTGCTTTTGGAATCTGATCGTCTCCTGCGAATAACAGCAGATGCCGCCAGTGAACCGCGAACAGCAGGATCCAAAATCCAATTAATTTCCGATATGAATTTCTCCTATTTAATCGCAAATATGATCTTTTCTTCCAAGCGGAGGGAAAGATGGAAGCTGGCAGACGTCATGAAAAGCGACCTTTTATCTTCATAAAACGATTACGAACAACATTAGCTGATTGATCCATAAAGACATTACGCCGTGTTATTGCGCATTTTGGCCCACAAGAAGCGCTATATAAATGTCTTGCTCATTACTCTGAGGTAAACTCTTGAGACCAATGTGTGGAAACTGATGTGGCTGCGGACAATAAAACAGTCACCGTGGTTTTTCATGGGCAGAGAGCGGTGCGGAGGTTTTAGTAATAACATTTCAGCTGTAGACGTAGTTACTTGCCTTACTCTGTATAAATATATGTAGGCTACACCAAAGTGCGGATATGCAATTGGTTTAATAAAGAATATACTTACTTACTTACTTACATACAGTACCTGTAAAATAATACAGTATATACTGTATCTATGTGTATGTATGTATGTAATAATGTATACGTATGTATGTATGTATGCATGCGCTCATGTATTTATGCGTTTTTGCAGAATTCAGATACTTCCTAAGAGTGCACACATACAGGTGCGTCGGCTGTATGTGCACGTGCCGCCATAAGATACGGGTTAGTGACCTTTAGAACGTGCCACCGTATTATACTCTCCAGGCAGAAGGTGAGGACGCCTGTTAGGTGAGTGAAAAGAAGATTACAGCCAACCCTTATAATTCCACCAGTTTTACAGTCAAGAGACCTATACGGTATATCCACAGATATTCACAATCACTACTCTACTTGAAAGATAAGATCTTCGTACCACGCATGCTATTCTAAAACGTCTACTAGATGAAAAATAGCCTCTCTCAAGTTTCATGTATTCTGTTGCGTTTTGTTCACAGTTTTGTGTTAAATAAACGAATATGATGATGAAAATAACAACTATTCAGGACATAACCTATAGCCTATCCATAAACAAACTCGGTAGGAACAAGTTTCGTAATCGTAATGGTAAATACCAAACTTCTAAAACGCTACATTGAAAGCTTAGCGCAGGGCACCAGAGAATTCATGAGCGCTGCGTCGAGTCAGAGTGGTTGTCCAGAGAGTTACAAAATGGAGATAAAAACCATTTGGTATTTCGTATACGTAGATTTGGTATGTAATGTATGTATGAGATCGTTTGCAAGAGAGACCAAAGAGATGAGGCAGAGGAGATACTGGGGGAGGTGTTTCTTTTAGGTCGATGTAGATTGGAATGCAGAAGGTAAGACGAATCATGGCAGAAATTCTTGAAGAAGTGAGACTAAGTTTGAGCCCTAAACCTCAGAGGTGATAGACAAAACAGCATTACGTAGAAGATGGTGCGTGAAGGACATACTGATGAAGGAACTTAATATTTTCGTAAATCAGGAGGGAGGTCGCTAGAGAGGTGAGGTGCAGTGTGTAGGACATACATGTAGGCTAACTCGGTTAGAGAACCTGAGACGAGTTGTGACCAGGGTCGAGAAAGACAGAAGGTGATCATTGATCAAGTTTTGTAAATAGCGAAATGATAATCATCTCAGCGGCCTTTTACAGGTAGCCAATTTTTCAAATAACGTCTCGTGAAGGGCAGCGAAATTTTATGTCCACGTACGAGGTATCTTTTGAAGCAGTGAACTTGTCTGCCAATACTGTTGTGCGCATTAGTTTATGCATTGCTCATTAAACAACAGCGCGATAGAAGTTACTAATAGAATTGCAAACAGAGATGCAGAGTTAGCAGGTAATTAAGTTTCCATTGCCCCTAGGCTTAGAGTACAGATTCGTTGGAAATCGCACAATGTCCAGTATTTATTACAAGTGTAAATATCGATTTCAATATAATTGAAGAATAATTGTCTCACTTAATACCTTTGAAAAATACGACCGGTGTGGCAGAGTGACAAAGGCTGTGATAAGTGATAACGTTGGGCGGTAACCAATAGAAGAAACTCATATCTTTGGCTGTGGATGGAGCCCTTCTATATGTTCTGAAATGTTTTTGTGATTGAACTGATGAAGTTGAAACTGAATATTCTCAATATATCAGGAAATAATTTCAATAGTAGGCCCTATGCACTGTGCCTTGCATAAAGAATCCCTGGTATGTTGAGAATATTCAGTTTCGACTTCATCATTGTGTCTAACTGATCTAAACATGTGTGTTTTAAGACAGAGAATGTTTGATGCACAAGGCCGAGTGCAACACAGCGTGAATGAATACAGTTCCACGAAGATGGTCCGATACATGAAATGCAAGTTAATGCAGTGTTTTATGTTTTCATGAGGACTGAATTATAGGTTGTCAACTTCGATTTCTCTTTACCAAGCATTGAAGCTGAGTATTGAGAGCTTCATAATCCCAAATTCGAACACTTCTTGAGTCCTATAAATGTTCAAAAGCGTTTCTTCGCACTTAGACACCAGATTGATATTCATTCATGTAACTGAACAAGGATTTTCTTTTGTTCGCAGATTCAACTTTTGTCTGCAACTTTGTCCTTTTAGCAGATATAACGCAACTTCTGAATACACTGGGCCTAATCATTATGTCAAGGTGTTGTACGACAGTGTGAAAATTCTTCCACAGTCCAGTATGGGCTGAACAGCTAATTGGTGCCAGTTTGACTCATTTCACAATACTTAATTACTAAGAAAAAGTTTAACTCAAGGTCTTGAAAGAATATGCAAGTGACATTGCTATCTTACTTAAACACTCTGATGTGCGTGTCTAAGAAACTTCAAAGCCCTGGAACCACGCTTTCAATTCGTGCTGGCTTACAGATACTTTTTTTATCTTGACGGTAAGTTACCTATGTTTCGCTGACCTTAGAATGTATTTAACTTGACGGTAGGTTACTTTTATGTTCGTTTACATTGAGGTACGTGTATAATTTCACGGTTGCTTACCTTGACGTGCCTCGGTGCAATCTCTCTGCAGACTTCGATGACTTTGTCTCCGAGACCCTCCGACGGCAGCGTATAGAGAACCTCGCCGATCAGGTCATCCCGCGAGAACCGATCGAAGCTTAGAACGACGAAGTGTAGGGTGATGGAGTTCAGCTGGTCCTTCGAGAGCCCGTAGAAGGTGAAGACCTCATCGAAGACCGGACTCAGACTTCGACGGACGACCCTCGTCTTCGCCTTCTGTCTCTTCTCCGGAAGAAGATGCAGCTTAACGTACGGATCGGAACTTCCGGTGTTGACATCCTTGACCGGAAGATCCGATGCCTTGACGACCGTCACGACAAGTGCCTCCCTCTGGCGGTCGTAGTCGACGCTGAACTGGAGTGATCCGAGTCCTCCCGTTCCGCTTTCGTCCTCCGGATCCGTTCCAGGCGATACAGGAATCGTTCCGGCGTCTTGCGGAAGCGTGGCTCGACCCGGTGGAGATCCAGCCTGATCTTTATCCGACGGATCGGTGTAGCACTCCGTGCGGAACTGGCCTGGATCGATTTCTGGAATCGTCGGTGACCGGAAGCTGGATCGACGCTCCGGAATCTGGATCTCAGTCGAGGGATTCCGTGGGATGAGCGGCGCCAGGGAACGTCCAGCCGAGGAGATGCTGATCAGGGATGCGGTGCTACGGATGCTGGGGGACGAAGAGCTCTTGACGCTGCACGAGCTGTTCGCCCAGAACGGTCGCAGTCCCGTCTTCAACAGACCCTCTCCGGCAGACGATGTCCGGCCCGACGAACGACGCAGACAGCGGTAGATCAACACCGACAGACCGACGACCAGGGCGATGCCGACAACAACGGCAGGTACGATGACGTACCACTGAGCTGGTGAATAAACGAAAACGAAACCAAAACCAAAAATCAGTGGATATGAAAGTGAAACTGGGTCAGCGGAAACGAATGTGAAACCACGTTCCCCTCGATGGACACCGAAACGCAGCAAGAAGGAACGAAAATGATACTGCGTTCAGCGAAAAAATTAAACTTAATGAAAACGAAAGCGAAATAAATAAAATACGGAAACGAAAACAACCTGGGACTGAACGTAAACGAATTGAACTGAACATTCATGAAACTGAAAGCGAAGCTAGGCACCTGGGTTAAACGAAAGCGAAATGGTAACTATCATTATGTTAAACGAAATCGAAATCGCAAAGATTATCCAAAAGAAGAACCCAAAATTGGAGAAAACTTGAATTTAGGGATTGAAAGAAGAGTCCAATTCCAGGAGGAAAGACAACCTTAAACTTATATTTATTTAATTGACTTTTACAGTTTGACTTCTCTATAGTACCTGTAGCCTATATTGATATACGGTTTGGACTTACACAGCACACACGAAATGTAGTACTGTTTGATATTGCAATATACTGTGTCGTTGGATCTAGATTTTGTCTCTTGCTCTGTCACTCTCTTCCTGTCTCTGCCTCTGTCTGCCTGTCTCTCTGTATCTGCTCGCTGTATTCAGAAGCCTGTGTTTGCCAATCACTTAGGACTGACCTTTTACAAATTGCTGATCGACCATAGCTTGTCTCTTTGTCTTAGCAGAGCGATCTTCTAGTCACTTCCCAGATTACGACCAGGTTTTTCTGCGTCATCAGGTAAGGCCTTGCGCATTACACACCAGCGCTATTATAGAAGTTACTAAATGATGATGATGATGATGATGATGATGATGATGATGATGATGATGATGATGATAATAATAATAATAATAATAATAATAAATTATAATAATAATAAATTATAATAATAATAATGATGATGATGATAATGATGATAATGATGATGATGATGATGATGATGATGCTTATGATGATGATGATGATAATAATAATAATAATAATAATAATAATAAATTATAATAATAATAAATTATAATAATAATAATGATGATGATGATAATGATGATGATGATGATGATGATGATGATGATGATGATGATGATGATGATGATGATGATGATGATGATGATGATGATGATGATGATGATGATGATAATAATAATAATAATAATAATAATAATAATAATAATAATAATAATAAATAATGATAATGATGACGATGACGATGATGATGATGATGGTGATGATGATGATGATGATGATGATGATGATGATGATGATGATGATGATGATGATGATGATGATGATGATGATGATAATAATAATAATAATAATAATAATAATAATAATAATAATAATAATAATAATAATAATAATAATAATAATAATAATAATAATAATAATAATGGTAGTAGGCCTAATAATAGTAATAGTTAGAGTAGTAATAGTAATAACAATAGCATCAGTTATTGTTTGATATTTATGGTCCTGAGGGATCATATGTACCTCAGGTAATAAAGAATTATAACAATGCATTTTGTTGCGTCGCGTTGCTCTCTATTGTTTTTGCATTGTAATGTAATATAAATAGCATTGTGAGCTTATCTGTCTATCCAGCCACCAAGTGCAGTGTAGTGTAATTATCTACATTTATTGTAGCGCATTTCAGGTACCTCAATGATGTTAAAGTCAAAAAGCGCCGCCTAATATTATACATAAATCAATAATCATTTACTGTGTAATATGTACTATACTGTTTGCATTGCTGTACGAAACTTGGTGTTGCATTGTTTTTATCAAGGATTTAGCTAATTCATATTTCTGAAATGTTGTTCTAGGTGTCCCTAGTTAGCGGGATCTTGATCCCTTTTGGGACTCCTCTTGCGGCCAATCCTCATACTTTATGTTGAAATGTTATGTGTTTTGATTTGGCTTCAATAAAAGAGTTTTGATTGATTGATTTGATTGATAAACATTTTTAGCGCCTTCATTTGCCTAAATGGGTCTTAGTTAAAATCAAATATATTGCATAATTTTGGTAACAACTTTCTAGATATCTGCCTGCAGGAACGTGTGCATCGTATATATTTTTATCCATTGTATAATTGTCATCTTATTGTTTGAACGTTTACAAGGAAATGTTTCTATTCCATTATTTCATGTATGCCTGCATCTAAACCATTTATACTGCGCCTTTTACGGACAAGTCACTGGCTTACATGCCACGGGGACGGGGTAGCCATTTGGTTAGAGGTCTATCCTTATAACACGAAGAGTACGGGTTCAATCCTCCAAGGGCCAAAACAAGCTACTGTGTAACTCAGGAGTGGGCAGGGGCCGGCCCCTGGGGACCTTTGAACCGGCCCTTGACATGTTTTTTATATTAGTATTTTGGAAGCTTTAATCCGTTTTATGTATTTTTATACGACAAAGATATGTCGTCACAATTAAGTTCACGAAACAAATCTATCGTCCTAAAAGCAACAATATTCATGAACAAAGCTAATGACGTAACAATAGTGTTTGTAGAACAAAGAGATGTCGTCACAATTAAGTCCACGAAACAAATCTATCGTCCTAAAAGCAACAATATTCATAAACAAAGCTAATGACGTAACAATAGTGTTTGTAGAACAAAGAGGTGTCGTCACAATACGGAATAGCCATTATATCCTAGCAACAACGCGTCCCTAAACATAGCTACATGTAATGCCGTCACAATAGTGTTGCAGAACAAGGAGATGTCGTCATAATAGGAAGTTTTTTACAACGTGATTGTCGTAGCAGCAGAAACTTAAACAAAGTAAGTGACGCAACAAAGAGAAGCCGTCACAATACGAAGTAGGCCTACATAGAACAAAAATTAATGACCTAGCATAGACAAAATCAGTGACGTAATAATAGTGTTTGTAGAAGAAAGAGATGTCGTCACAATAAAAAGTCCATAGTAGAAATGAATCTGCAAAAATTAGCACGCGATTGGCTTAGCCTACGGCCCCTGAGCTGCCCTTTAAATCTGAGGGCGGCCCTCTGTTAAAAGAAGTTGCACATGCCTGGTTAACTCCAGACGGGCCACGCATCTTTATTCCTATAATTATGTTTTCTATAGAACAGATAGAATTAGGTAAAAGCTCCTCAAAATATGAAAATAAGATCATGTTGCTACTGAAACATTTCAATTTAACTGAAAAATTAATGTGAATTAGAAAAAATTGCTGAAGATTTTGTCCCATTTGGCGGATCTTATTCTCTGGAAATTTATTTAATAAACAGATCTAATTAAAGACTGTTGTTGCTTAGAGTATCCAGCTTTAAGTTCATCTGTGAATCAATATAAGAGATACCAGGCCAGCGTATATACTTAGGCCTATCTAAGAAACCATGATTGTATATATGCATGTGGGCATGTAGGTAAGTATGTTTATGAGCATTTACATAGTTATATAGCGCCAGTTCTGTCTGTTTGTCTGTTATTATATATGGATGATTACTAACACATGATGTACGTTTCTGCCATTCTTGCGTCGACTTCCTTCAATCCAGTCTGAGATTCGGTTTCATCAATCATTTCCAGGTGTTCGAAACGACAGGTGCCTTTCTTCGAAGCGGTTCTACCACCTGACCAGCCACCATATGGTACGATCTCTTCTCACTGTTTACCGTTTGTGTGCATATGTGATGCAGTGCGCTCGGGCCAGCGTCGCAGAACAGTTGCTGGCAGCGCTTGCTTGCTTGCAAGCCTCGCTAGGTCCAGTGGTCATCGCTGTGGCGCTATGGGACACCACGATTTCCTTATTGCGTACGTCTTATTACTGCTAACAGTGCAAGCGATCTATGAGTCGGATGGCCGTGCGCAACGAGAGAATTTAGAGAGACACGGCTGTCCATAGATTCTTCTTAGATGCTAAAAGCCTTCGACAACGATTTTAGCAGCGACGGTTGTTGTTTTGGTTAAGATAAGACAGTGACGACACCTGTTGGTCGGTTAGCGTCTCTTCGGTGCAGCTGTACTTTGTACTTTGTAGGATCTCGCTTCGTGTGATGTATAAGGCTTCTGTGGCCTACTTGAGAAAGCATATTTAGGTAGGAGGATGGATCAGATAAAAATAATAATGTTTGTTTTTTATTTCAAACTGACACACCGCAGTATGATTACTATTCATTGTATACGAATGGATGATCACAAGTTATTACAGGAGTCGAATTTAACTGTTTGGCAGCCATGCAAGGCGCCCATCACGTCCTACTACTGGCGAATGAAAGGCTGCGTCGACATTAGGGAGGGTAGCGGGAAGGGATCCAGCGTCTGTGCTGATCTTCTGGTCTTCGTGTCAGAGTGTTACCAATAGTCAAAACCACCTCTCCAATGGATAGGTAGAACGTATGAATGGATGAATGGATGGATTGATGCATGGATAGTTGCAATTACAAATGTTAAAAGATGAAGAAGGTTGGGTGAGTATACTTCCTCCTTTGAACAGTTATGTGCTAAGACGGATTCCAGCTAATTTACTGCTATGCTGGTGGATGGGGACCATGTACTGCATGATCACGGTCACCTGCTCCCGACGGTCAGTGCCGCCTACTACCACCTGCGGCCATGATCCCATAGCCGCAGATGGCACGATGAATAAAGCTTTCATCTTTAGGGTGATATATCGGATTTCGGATTTCGGTTAATATGTGTGATTTCAGAATATTAATTAAGACTGTCTTGACTGTCAGCTCATGCACGATGTATGTTTATTACCATGTGTGTACTCTGTACACCAAACTGCGGATACCAATTGGCCAATAAAAGAATATTCTTATCTTATGAATGCATGGTAGGCGGGCAGATGGAAGAACATATTGATAGATTGGATAAAACAGAATAGTCTATTGCAGTTACAGTAGATAGATGGATAGATTGCTAAAGTTGCCGGGGGTTTATGGGTTCAACCCCCTTTAGTTCCTCCCCTCAAAAGATGAGGAGGAGGGTCAGGTAACTAAAATACCCAATGAGTCATCAGCAGCTGTTTCTGGTGCAACATATAACAACATTAGATTTTGTTCTGCTTTCGTTTACTTGGGTAATCTGGCAAATGAATTACCCCAGCTCTTCTTACAAGTAAAACACTGGATGGATAGAATAGATGGATGGATACTGGATAGATCGGATAGATCATTTAATAGGCTGTACCGCTATGTTTTTTATTGACTCTGTGTGTCCCTGTATGAGTTGGATAGATAACGAGTGTGTCTATCTATAGACAAGTAAGTAAGTAAGTATAGCTATGTCAAGTTTCATTGATTGATTGATTGATGGATTAATCTATCTGCCTGTTAGCCTGTCTTACCTGTGTGTGTCTGTGTCTGTCTGTCTGCCTGCCTGTCTTACCTGTGTGTGTGCCTGTGTGTCTGTGTGTCTGTCTGTCTCAGACGCAAAACTAGGATTACTCAATTACGCAACTGCGTAAAGATTTTAATGATCCACCTGTGTTGCCAGCAAGTTCGAGACAGTTCAGCACTTTATTGTCTAACGAGAGCGCATATATAGGCCTAGGTCCAATTAGTGACACAAAACAGGCATCGGTCTGCTTACGATCTGTTGATGGCGGGAACAATCCCGGTTCTCAGCATTTTGGTGAAAGAACCATTATTTATAATTTTCGTTCCAACGCTTGACACCATGCACTGGCGAAACTATTGCGACACTCGTCAAGCAGCAGCTTTCTGAAATCGGTCTCGATACACGTGTTATGGTAAGTAAGTAAGTAATTAAGTATGTATGTATGTATGTATGTATGTATGGGGTATATCCTTCATTGAAACAATTTGCTAACCGCATTTTGGTTTACATTCTACAGTGGCCTATAATCTCTAATGTTGCATTTTAATTTTCATGGTTTTTCAAACTGTGCTGTTGACAGTATTTTGGTCGAGTAAATCATCTCAATCACAAAATGTTTTACGGGCCAAACTGTCAGCAGCGGGTATAACTCTGTTGTGGGCACGAGGACGCATTGAGTATATAACTGGTCTTATGGGAGTAATACTTCATGTAATATATGAGCAGGGTCGTTAATTATGGCGTAGCTGTTTGAAGCTTTTACACTTAATAGGAATCCGCAAGAAAACCCTCCCGAACCATGCAGTCGTCTTATTATGGCCTGAAGCCTGTCCAACAATTTATCAAACCCCAACCAGACAGGAATCGCATACAACATCCGTCCAACCGTAGTTGCACTAACGACGTCGCTGGATTTGGAACTGATAAACCATGGTCAACGAAGACACGGAGAGCGGAGGCAAACATTTATTGTCTAGCCTTGATGATAATGTTGTTAACGTGCACGGCGAAACCAAGTTGTTCGGATAATTTACTCCTAATATTTTCTATAGCAGATGATATGACGCCTAAGAACTTTCTTCTATGTTGCTATCCGTAAAAAAATTTATTGCCCAAGTATACATAATTATTATCTGGGATAGGCATTTCGGCGAGGTACTCCGCTAAGTATATGGACATGTCTTACTGTAACAAAAGCCCTTGAGAAGTCCAGGGCTATCAGATGGACGTAAGTAGCTTACTGAAAGTAGCCTAAGCATTTCAATAAGATTGTGAATGATGGCTATATATGAAGTTGATCCGAAAGGGCAGAAAGCAAACCAATCCGCGAAGCCCTGGTTGTATAGCGTCTGTGTGAGTATAGGATAAAAAAACGCCTTAGGACAAGCTTTTCGAAAATGAGACAAGGGTAGGACAAGGTTTTGATGGGGCTGCTGATATGAGTGGCCATCACGAATGAAGAAGGTTTTATCCCTCGGCAACATATTGTAGGCCTACGCTGCAAAACTCATAGTCTCAGTCTAGCAATATGTGACACGTGCTCAATAACGGTAGTTCGCAATATGTAGGCCTACGCAACTGCCAGTAAAGTTCTCGCATTCATTCAATCATCTCCAAAGCGCTTGCAAGTAGGTCTATATATCACACTCAGCGACAAAACACGGTTTAAGAGATTCTGTCCAACGTGCAGTGTTTCCTTTAACGCCCAAATGACCGTTTTTACATTCGTAACAAATGTCTAAGACGTCCACATTTTTTGGGCCAGACGTAAGAAAAATTCCAATGGTGATCAGTAACTGTTGCAAACGTCCATTTGTTTATCGTCGGACGCTGAACACTAATTAAGGCTAATGAGAAATTATTTCGTCGTTACGTCACTCTGTCTGCCAATTTTATGACTGACTTTGCTACATTTTTCTGCTTGTTTATGCATTAGCACTATTGTTTCTTGTCGAATGCAAACTTTCGTTGGAACTTTAATTAAAATGCTGTCTTAAATATTGATAATCAAGTTTGTGATTTGTAGCTTAATCTGTAATGTCATATACGCCCGGTGTGGTCGCCGTTAGAAATTAGCTACATTCAAAATTCTGTCAGGACGTAAGTAGGCCTACGTCCTCTTTTTGGACTCTAACGTAAACACTGCCAACACTGGCAACGTACTTGTAGGCTACTTTATCATAGCGAAAGTGCACACGTCCTACTGGAAAACTGTGGAGCTATTCTGGAGACGCTCGACGCGCTGAACATGGACAATGACACTAATACAAAGAACGACGCCTCGTCGTTCAGTGCCTCATTAACAAGCTTTGAGTATTTTCTTGTCACAATGGTATTGGTTGAGGCACCAATGCAGCATCTAGACCTAGTTTATTGCAGTTCTTAGTTGAGTCTGTCTGCTTCTAGCCTACGCTGCATGGTTGCTGGGACTTTGCAGCTGAGCCAATTTTAAAAACGAAATTATGAAATTATATAATTTGCCTAAGAACTTATGTACATTGTTATTACGTTCAACCATTACAAACCCCTAAATGAAAATTTTCTTACGCTGTGCACAGACCGTATCTCAGGATCCCTCCCTTCAGAGGGGTTGCAAATTGCGTAATTTGTTCAAGCTCTGGTTACGCCACTGGGACTCTGTCTGCCTGCCTGTTTGCCTGTCTTCCATCTGTGTGTGTGTCCGTCCGTCCGTCCGTCCGTCTGTATGTATGTATGTATGTATGTATGTATGTATGTAGGCACTTTAAAAAAATGCTGCATGCCTACCTGATTAATGGAAATTAGCTATAACCTACCCTGCCGGATATTCTTTTTCACTGTTAGTTAAGGTTTTCGGTTTTTCTTTATATTTTCATAGTGTTTTGAATCGAGTTAATCATTTACTGTGTAATATGTACTATACTGTTTGCATTGCTGTACTAAACTTGATATTGCACTGTTTATCAAGGATTTGGCTAATTCATATTTCTGAAATGTTGTTCTCGGTGTCCCTAGTTAGTGGGATCTTGATCCCTTTTGGGACTCCTCTTGCGGCCAATCCTGATACTTTATGTTGAAATGTTATGTGTTTTTTTCATTTGGCTTCAATAAAAGAGATTTGATTGATTTGATTTTGATTTTGATTTGATGTATGTATGTATGTCTTTATCATCCTCATATCCTGCATGTATATACATTATAGGGCCTACTGATTTTGCGACATAGTCGCTGATAATTACGAAAGCACAACATTATTTGTCTAGCGTGTTGCCATCAGCGAATTGCGCTAGAAACCCTCCAAATAATACACCTATACCTAACTTACCTAAGGCTTATAATTATAACCAAGGCGCCGGCGTCTCTAGTGGGTTTCAACAACGCACCCTTGCATGGCTACGAGAGGCTTTCGGATATAGCGTGTGCGCTGATTGCGTAGAAAGCCGTTTCTCCTGTTATTATACTTGTTGACAATCTTCGACTAGGTGTAAGTGTTGCTTGGTAACGCCTTTCATGGGTAATCATAAGAATGCTTGAAACAAGACTCATAAAGGTGAAGAGGTCCTCGAATCTAGGCCTACAGGCTTTGTGAAATAATTACTCCGTGTGATATAATGAGCTGTAAAAACGAGAGCCGCCAAAAATTCGTTCAAGCCAAGCGGAATGAACAAACTAATATTAGGTATAGGGCCTAATATTTCTTATATAAATTTATTGCAGCTATGAGGAAACTACGTACGGCACCAGAGAAACAGATGCCAGATAAAGACCCATGAGAATTGACCACTCTTCTACTTATAGGCTAACAGTAAACCATAATTATGCTCTGTCTTCTGAAAGTCATTACCTTGTTACCTTGTGCTGTCAGTTCCTTGAACTCTAGCGACCGTCATGATCAAGTCTCTCCATTTCCTTCTGTCTGCCGTCGCATCTCTCAGTTCTGCCAAATTCATTCCAGTTGTTTCATGTATCTCGTCCATCCACTTTTTCCTTGGTCGTCCTTGTTTTCTCCTTCCCTCTCCATATGCTAACATCATTTCCTTTTTCAATCCATCTGATCGCATGACATGACCAAAGAACCTCAACTTTGCTCTTAGCACTGTTTGTTGTAGTGTCTCTTCCTTCTCAATTCCGATACTCATGCGCACCAATCGTTGGTCCTTTTCTCTATCCATGATATGCTCTGCATCTTCCTCCATATCCACATTTCGCATGCGTTAATCTTTTTTCTCATTTTCTTGGTCATTGTCCATGTCTCGCTGCCGTATGTTACTGTTGGTATGATCGAATCAATCTTTTTTTCGTGTCTATACTCACATGTTTGTCCTTCCATATTTTTTCAGACCATTCATTGCAGCTTTTCCTATCACCACTCTACGATTTATTTCCATATCACACTTTCCCTCTCTTTCTATTACTGATCCCAAAAACGTGAAACTAGTTACCGTTTCTATTTCCTCTCCGTCTTATTCGAAACTGTCCTCCTCTTCTGTTGTCATGATCTTTGTCTTCTTTATATTGAAGTAGAGTCCTGCTTTCTCACTTTCACTCTTGAGCCTTCTTATCAGTTCCACCAAATCGGTTTTTTTTACCCGCCAATAGTGTTGTATCATCAGCGTATCTCAGATTGTTCATTGTTCTTCCACCTATCTTTATTCCTTTCTCAGCCTCATCCATTCCCGCCTGCCTCATTATCCTTTCAGCGTACATGTTAAATAGAAAAGGAGACAGAATGCATCCTTGCCGCACTCCCTTCCTAATCCTGAATCTGTCAGTATCTCCATATTCAGTCCTTATCACCGCTATCTGATCTTCATACAGACCCCTAAGAAGTTGTACCAAGTGTTTCGGTATTCCCATTTCTCCCAAGGTTTTCCACATCAATTCATGATTAATGCAGTCAAACGCTTTGCTATAATCAATGAAGCATATGTATACTTTCTGTCCATACTCCCTTTGTCTCTCCATTATCCACCTCATATTGGCAATATGATCACGTGTTCCACGAGATTTCCTAAATCCTGCTTAACTATCAGGAAGCTCTCTCTCTATTGTACTCTCCATTCTTTTATGTGTTATTTTAAGTAATATTTTGCTTATGTGTGATATCATTGCTATTGTCCTATAATTTTCACACTCTTTCGCGTCTCCTTTTTAAATAAAGGGATAAAGACTGAACTTTTCCAATCTTCTTGCCATTTTCCAGTTGTCCATATGTTATTACAAATTTTTTTTATTGTCTTTGTCATCACGCCATCCCCAGCTTTTACCATTTCTATTGGTATTCCGTCTTGACCCGGTGCCTTATTATCTTTCAATTGTTTGATAGCCCATTCTACCTCTGCTTCCATGACTTCCGGTTCATTTTCATACTCTGTTACATCTATTTTTCTACCTTTACTCTTTTATCTTCGTTGTACAACTCTTCTGTGTATTCCTTCCATCTTTTCTTCATTCCTTCTTCATCCGCAATTATGTATCCATCACCTGCTTTCAGCGATCCCATTCTTGGTGTGTTTTTTCTCGTTATTTCCCTCACTTTTGAAAACATTGTTTTAGTTCTTCCTTTTCTTCCCTCATCCTCCATTTCTTTGCATAATTCATTTAGATGTTTTTCTTTGTCAATGCGTGCTTGTTTTTGGAATGCACTGTTCAATTTTCTTACCTTATCTTTGTCTCCTTCTCTTTTTGCTTCCCTTCTGTACATGGCTATGCTGATAGCTTCTTTCGATAGCCAAGGAGTTGTTTTGGTTGTTCTGAAAGTCATACATAGCCTAATCCAGTGCATATTTTAACTGTAGAACTACTGGGACAAAATGTCCCATGCAGTAGTTTAAGGATTTGCCCCAGTAGTTTTAGGATTTGTCCCAGTAGTTTTAGGATTTGTCCCAGTAGTTTTGGTGATTTTATTCCAGGTACCGTAGCCTAATAGGTTACTCTACTTTCCATGTTATAGTTTACAATATTAAATCAAGTGACAGTAGCCTAGGCCTATTGTGATCAGAGTTATTATGTGACACGTGTTGTGGACTTCGTTGACGACGAATATGTTTTTTTTGTTTCATTTGAAAATTAAGTTGATTGTGTTTGCTAAAGTTAAAGCTATCACTGTTTGTTAGGCAAATACAGTTAGGCAAGCCGCAAATGAAACAAAAACCCATAGCCATTGCTTGAAGTGTGACGGTGCGAAAAGGTATCCCATAGTAGGCCTAGTATACCAGCACCTCTCCTGGTCGGCTAAAAGCATACCGGTACTTCTCCAGGCGAGAAATCCATACCGGTAGGGAAGGGGGAATGGTTCTTATATCCATACCGGCACCTCTTGTTTCCCACTTCGACCCCTGCCCATAGCACACGCCACATAGGCCTAATAACTCTGAACACAATATTATCACTTGCACGGTGTTGTAGCTGCAGCTTTCCACTGCATCACAGTCACTGACTTAGGCCTATTTATATCAATAATATTTTAGTGGTATAGTAAATCAAATAGAAGAATTTACACGCAGATATGGTTACGATTGTCTTCAGACGAAGAGTAGGCTAAACGTAGGCATGGTTACGATTGTTTGCAGACAAAGAGAAAACGTAGACATGGTTACGATTGTTTGCAGACAAAGAGAAAACGTAGACATGGTTACGATTGTCTTCAAATAGAAAAATATACATGTAGATATGATTTCGATAGTCTTCAGACAAAAATAAAACGTAGACATGGTTACGATTGACTTCAGACGAAGAGAGAACGTAGCTATGGTTACGATTGTCTTCTAATAAGTGAATAAAACATGTACAAATGTAGCATGATGTAGGCATGGTTATGATTGTCTTCAGACGAAGAGTAGGCTAAACGTAGGCATGGTTACGATTGTCTTCAGACGAAGAGAAACGTATACATGGTTACGATTGACTTCAGACGAAGAGAGAACGTAGCTATGGTTACGATTGTCTTCTAATAAGTGAATAAAACATGTACAAATGTAGCATGATGTAGGCATGGTTATGATTGTCTTCAGACGAAGAGTAGGCTAAACGTAGGCATGGTTACGATTGTCTTCAGACGAAGAGAAACGTAGACATGGTTACGATTGACTTCAGACGAAGAGAGAACGTAGCTATGGTTACGATTGTCTTCTAATAAGTGAATTTACATGTACAAATGTAGCATGATGTAGGCATGGTTATGATTGTTTTCTGCGGAAGAGAAAACGTAGACATGGATAGGCTACGATTGTCTTAAGACAAAGAGCCAACGTAGACATGGTTACGATTGTTTCAGACCAAGAGAGAACATATAGATAATGATTACGATTGTCTTCAGAGAAAGAGAAAACGTTGGCATGGGTACGATTGTCTTCAGACAAAGTGGAAACGTAGACATGGTTACGATTGTCTTCAGACCAAGAGAGAACATATAGATAATGATTACGATTGTCTTCAGAGAAAGAGAAAACGTTGGCATGGGTACGCTTGTCTTCAGACGAAGAGAAAACGTAAAACAACCTATGGTTACGATTGTCTTCAGACAAAGAAGAAACGTAGACATGGTTTCGATTGTCTTTTAACTATACATGTAATTGATCTGATTATGTTTCAAACTTCTAAGAATAACTGAAATAGGGATATGTATAATAATAAAAAGCAAATTTGGTGAAATAAAGTGGCTAAATGGACTCCATTTGGCAGCAAATGCTCTAAAATGCGTTGTCGGCTGGGCTCCGACACTCCCTCATAGTCGTGGCAGACTTTGTCCCAGTAGTCAAAATCCGTTAAAATATGCACTGGCCTAATCATAATGAAATCGACAAGAACGATATATATCAGCGACATCTGAATCACCAAAACACCATAACCAAACACCACTACCTACTACTATTGCTACCAAAACATATAGCCTACCACTAATACCACAACTACTACTGAATATAATTATAACCAGAGTTTCAGTTGTCAAAAAGGAGCTTTATGGTCGAAGTTTTTACAGATTACTGCCAAGTTTATAAACGCAGGTCATAGTTGGACCTTTAGTAAGTAAGTATATCCTTTATTGAAAAACCAACTGCTAACCGCATTTTGGTGTACAAAGATCATCAAATATAAAATAAAAATTTAAGTATAAAGCATCCGTGTGACAAATGTTTGACGAGATAGAGAGTTTGCCTTAGGTATTATTCTATTGTGGGTTCTGGGGCGTAGCGAGTATGAAACAGTTTTCACGGGAGGCAGTAGTTGATGTAATACATGTGCAGGGTTGCTGATGATGGCAGAAAAGAGGTTAGAGTCTGCTTTTCTGCAAAGTTGTTCGAAACTTTGGTAGGATTCCGGTAGATAACGAGACCGGACCAGTCGCCGTATAGTTGCCTGAAGACGAGAGCGTCCCTCTAACCCCACAAAGCCCCACCACGCCGGGGCCGCATAGAGCATCCGCGACACTGTGGTAGCATTTGTTACATCACACAGAGATTGGCCCTTTAACCCATGTGCTGTTAGAACGCGGAGGGCATACATTGACTGCCTAGCCTTAATGACAATGTTGTTAACATGCGTGTCGAAGTTGAATTGTTCTGACAAAGTGACACCTAGGATCTTCATGTGCTTTACCCTGGCGAGGCCCGGTGTAACTTTTGGAAGATCAACACCCAATTTAACCCTCTCATTGGTCGACGAACTATCATCTCTTGGATCTTAGAATGATTCAGTTTTAAATTGCAAGAATCAGCCCATGTGGTGACATGATCGATTTCGGACGTTATCAATTCGCTATTTGTTGATGGAATAAGGAGGGCAAGAGCAGGAGACAGAGATAATGCTCGAGAGATTGACAGGCGAGAGAGATTGATGAGCGAACTGGCGGAGATCTTTTGGAAGGTCATTTCGGTAAGCAGACACTCCCAGATAGCAGTCCAGCAGACCGGCGATTATGTTGGAAAGCGAGGCAAGTTGCAGGCTTGCAGCTCTGTAACAGTTAGGATAAACTGATCAGATATTATATCGTCACAATCTGCTGCGTTTAGCTGACGTCTAGTAATTGCATGTCCTATTACATTACTATATTATACGGCCTGCATAAGGTTTTATTTATTTTTATTAGAGTATTACATTTTAAAAACAGTTATGCAGTGGAAAAATAATTAAAATGTTAATGGAACGTAACACATTCCAAATGACGTGGAAGATGAACAGTTGAACACCGATCCAGTGATCCATGCCACTAAAAAGTTACAGTGAAAATGGTAAATAGCATACAATGGAATTGCTAAACCATTGAAATAACGAAAATTGCGAATTCTATGGGGAGGGGTGTCTAGGACTGTGTAACACTCTGCTGCCATGGCTCGTAGACCCCTAGGACCCGGGTCCAATATGTAGGGCCTATAATGCTTAAAGTTTTAATTTTTATCGAAACACTGCCTTAATCTAATCTTTACACATCCAATAGGACCTTAGTTTGTCAGTGTTACAGTATATGCAGAGCTTCTCATTTGAAAATAGAAGGCGATTTGAAAATCGATCGCGCTGGGCTGGGTAGGCGATCGGTGCGCGATCGACCTCGAGAGCTTTTTGTGTAGGCTACAGCGTATTTTGTGCATCGTATTCGTATGGCTGCATATAACAGTAGTTATTATAGCCTACAGTACTAATCTAATAGGCCTATCTCAGTTCATTTCCATGATTATTACTATTGACAGTATTATTAATTAGTTTTCATATAGCGCCCCTTCAATGTGATCGACTGATCAGAAGCGCTCCTATAGACCAGCCATGGCTAAATAAGAGTCGTTTAATTATTAAAGAATAATAATGGTGCGCATGACCGTATGAACTCTATTCACTAGGCTGAGATGCAACAGGGAGCTCATTTCTAGGACCAGCAACCGAAAACGAGCGCCATTTCTAAACTGTACATTATTATTCCACTTCGGCATCGTCGCCGCCATTGTTGATTTCAATAATTTCTGAAATCAGTGACGTTACGAACTTACAAAATAATGACGTTACGCGGAAGGTGTCCACCGTGTTGTTTTGACCAATCATCAGTGGCGGCGCCAGGGGGGGGCTAGGGGGCTTAGCCCCCCCAACTGCGGCTCAGCCCCCAAACAAAAAGTGGGAAATCTCTGCCAATGCTTACTTCATAATAAGCCAACTGAACAGTGACCAACGGCAACGAAATCATCAACTATCTCAGGCAGTGAGGCAATTATATTACTTGATTATGATTATGATGGACAGGGTCACAGACTCACAGGGCCTATTTTAATCTTTAGCTTTTTGTTATATTTTTATTTTTCTAGAATTTCCAAGTGTTGCCATGAATAATAATTCTTAAGTAAAGTGTTTTCAACTTCATGATGTTGATGTTTTAATGGGTTTAGTGTAGTATTGCATGATGGCTCTATTCCAACATGAAGTATTTCAGACACAAAAAGTGTGATTGGGAATGTAAGTTTGTCATCATGTTGTTTGTACAGGAGGCATAGTTGCAGTTCAAATAAATTCATGTTTGAAAGTTTTCCTGTAGCAAAATGCTGTAATAACTTGTTAGGGATTTTATGTCGCTTATGTACATTAAATTTGTGCTTTACAAGGAAATAAACATTAGGATTTAACGTGTTTATTGTATAGTTTTCAATCAATCTAAGTGGAGAATAGTAAAACTTGCAAGAACCTGTTTCAAATCAATGCCCAGTAACAGCTGTAAGGGTCTATGAAAGAAGTAATTTGGGAACATCTTAAAGATTTTCTTGTGATAGAGCTCAAACTTCTGTACAGTATATTGATTGGGAATGTAAGTTTGTCATCATGTTGTTTGTACAGGAGGCATAGTTGCAGTTCAAATAAATTCATGTTTGAATTGTCTGCAGGTTTTGTGTCCGGTATAGAAGAGGGAAGGGATGGAGGCATAGGCGCAACCAACCTATGGGACCCGTAGGACGCGTCCCCCAACTTTCGGGCAGGCTTGGACGGTGCCCCCCAACTTTTGAAAATTTTGAGGTAAACAAGAGCCCAAAATGCACTCCATTTGGTATTAAATGCTCAAAATTGCGTCGTCTGGGGCTCCGCCCCAGACCCCGTTGGCGGAACTTACGACGCTCCCCGTATCCCTATAGTCGTGAGGGGCTTCTTGCTTTCCGCAATCGCGGCTGTACGTGCACCTTCCGCACTCGCAATTTCCCCCACTCGAACGTTCTAGTAGGTCCGTCCCCTAACAAATCGCTGGACCTGGCCGATAAAATACAGAGTAAGGCTAAAGCCGCTAAACTCAACTGAGTCTATAAGAATTCAGTGCAGGATGTTGCTGTATAATTTCACTCTAAACCTGTAGCCTACTTATCACTCTTTAAAATTCTACTAAGGTTCGCGGTAGAAGCCTAGGAGGACATTTCAATTTTTACTTCTGAGACTGCGAGTGGTATTCTTCTAAAACCTAAAATCTCAGTTTATTCATATAATATAATAAAGTCATATTTTTTCACATATCTAGATGGTTTAGGTACTTTTATATCGAAATCATCGGTGAAAAATTTGAGGTAAAGTAGAGCCCAAAATGTACTGCATTTGGCATGAAATGCTCAAAATTGCGTCATTTTCTGGGGCTCCGCCCCAGACCCCGATGGGGGAGCTTACGACGCTCCCCCATACCCCCAAGTCGTTAGGGGCTTCTTGCCTTCGGCAATCGCAGCTTCGCGCCTTCGGCGCTCGCAATCCCCCCTCAGACATTCTAGTAGGTCCCCCCAACTTCTGGACCGTGGTTGCGCCTCTGGATGGAGGTACAGGAAGGGGGAAAGAGGGAGGGGAGAAAATGAAGGGCTTAGGGCTACAGCCCCCCCAAACCGGAAATCCTGGCGCCGCCACTGCCAATCATATTGCACGAAATTGGAGAGATCACTCAGCAGTCATTAGGGCCATGATGATTAGGGCCTAGCCGCCTATAGGTTACCAAACGCTGCGTTCCGAACGCATTCACCGCTGCCGCTAGCCTAGTTAGCAAAAATTAAAGTAGCCTAATGTAAATTAGGTAAATAAAATAATGGTTCAAGTTTCCTCTGAGAGTAAATCGATCGCGCTCGATTTGCGCGATCGATTTACCGAGCCACCAGACCCTCGCTAGGCGATCGACCAAGGAGATCGATCGATCGATCGCCTCAAATGAGAAGCCCTGAGTATATGCTGCGTAGGATTTTTATTTGTCAGCTTATTTTTAATAAACGATCATTTATAATATTTACACGCTAGAAACCAAAGGATGAAGCGCTGCAGGCGACATCTTGTGGGAAGCAGAAACAGTAGAATCTCTTTCTCAGTAATCTTTGCTTTAAAAGTGATCGGAGAAACAGATTATAAATTCCGAGATTATTCCGTATTTTATGACGACAGTTAAGAGCTACACATCGCCCCTGGCGAATGACTAAATTTTGGAAGATCATGATGATGATAATAATAATAATTATTATATTCTTTATTAATTCAACCTGACAATAATTATTACGCAGGATGATTACAATTCAGTATGAACGGATGATCACAAGTCATTACAGGAGTCAAATATAACTGTATTCGACAGCCATGCAAGGCGCCCATCACGTCCAACATCTCATTTTAAATAAGATATAAATTAATGTGTCGTAGAATCGCGTTCTTTAAACTAGCCTTGCTTGAAAAGTTTGATGTGTTTTAAGACCAGCAGATTAGGCTATTTACTGCTAGTTTTAGGCCTATAACAAATCTCCCTCCTCGTGTATCATATCCATTCTGGAACCTCCCCTCATATAATTATGACATCAATCATGGTAGTGCCATGCTCTGCTTCAAATCCTAAAGGACTCAGATCGGCCACGCGAGAAGACTTTACGGTCTTTACCGTTCTTCGCACCAAGTCTTAGAGGAAGTTTGGAAATCGTTCTTTTGCTGTCTCAGGACCTAGGGAATGGAACAGTCTCCCAGCTACAATCCGTCAATGTTCATCTGCTACTCAATTTAAATCAAAATTAAAAACTCATCTATTCTCATTACACTATGACTAAGAATACGGCACAACGCGCTCTCGTGCAAGACTTGTCTTGTTAAAGCGCGTTATAAATGTCTAATTGTATTATAGGCCTATTGTACACGACCTATTATTATTGTATTGTATGTGGTCGGTGGTCAGATGGCGTGGAATAAAATGAGAGCAGTAGGTGTTGCATCTTGTGTAATGGGTCATTCGTGGTATGGCCAGTATGGTGTTTAAGCTGTGACTGAACTTTTCTTCGTATGTTTCTGAATTAAATTCGAGTCAAAAGTCGGTCACTTTGGGCGACTGCGTTTGCGTTTATCGTTAAAGGCATTCTATAGTTTTATTTTGCAGTCGGAGTGATGTCGGAGGCGGAGGAAGTGAAGAACGTTGAGGTAGCGAAGGAAGGTGAGGCACCCTCCTCGCCTCAGGGAGACGAGGAGGCCCCCAAGGAGGACCAACGGGAAAAGGAAGAAAAGGGCGCCGAAGACAAAGGGGATGATGCCGACGATAACGACGACCAAGAGAAAGATGGAGATGAAAAGGACGACGAAGATGACGATAAAGGTGACCGCGAAAAGGAGAACCAAGACAAAGAAGTTGCCAATAAAGAAGAACCGAACGAAAAGGTAGAGTTTCTCGTTGGGAATGCAGTTTTGGGTGAAATTCGTATGACGTAGAAAGCATGGAGACGAACTACCTATGTATATAAGCATCAATCCAGCACATTTTTGAATAAATCCTGTAACTTTTTCTACTTAATTACATTTTACGTCATATAGGCTAGTGCAGAGATTGCCTCTGCTCTGATTTGTTTTGCTTTTGAGCGGCGCTATATAAATGTTCAATTACAATTATTATGGATGAAAGCTTCTGCATTGATGATGGATGTAAACATTTCATGGACATCTTGACCTTTCGTGCAGGTCCAGTATTTGTGCTAGGCTATGGCTTTGTTTGTCACTGCCCTTATGAAGGGAATTATAAAACGATAAAGGTGTCGTTTATTGTGAAAGAGGTGTATAAACAAGTTATATTGAAATTTTAATTTAGTGTTTAGCATGCTGAGCTGTGAACAGTGGTTGAGGATTCAACTTGCCAAAGCAGTTGAGTTCAGATTTCTGCTCCACCTGTGCCCTAATAAAATCAGCTATAACGAGTACATTGCCCATACACTGCAGGTGAGAAGATCAGATGGCAAGGGAGAGGACTGGCCATCCACCATTTTATGCCAAGGCTGAGAAAATGAAGTCTCTAACACTTCATGCCCATGGCTGCCTCTTGGGCTAGTGTAAAAGGACTGCTAAAAATACATTACAGTCAAAAAATGCTTAATGCCCTGTTACTTAGCTCATGCATCTCTTCATTGTAAGATGGCTTCATCAACAGATTATGACTTTTGATTAGATTAACAACCATCGATTCATCCCTGGGGTGTTACCCCAATGTCTCATATATTGCTGAACAGTCGAGCTCTTTTACCCAAAGACTATCACACTCCCATCACAATAAGTAAACACTCTTGAGGTACCAGAGATTGGAGGATGTATAGATGTAGGCCTATACCTTTACCAAGAGAATGAAATCGTAACACTGGTACTTGGTTGAATTATGATACTTTGGTGGAGTGAGAACTGATTGTAAATATCATGGCTTGACAGAGTGTCGGTATCGCAAACTTTTACAAACCTTTGTACAGAACAAGTTGAACTCCATAACGCGTCAATGACTGGAAAAGAAACAGGAGATCAACAGTTGCCAGTCTGGATATGCCATGGCCAAGAAAACGAAGTCGTAATGCTCGTACCCATGGCTGCTGCATGAAGGGTGGCCTAAGGCAACCCCTCATATAGCAAGACTAAGAAAATTTAGAATAATTAGTAAATTATGACTGAGAAAATTAAGACTATGAGAAAGTTAAGCTACTAACTGTTGGCACCCTTTGCTAGCTTAGCTCCTAAATGTAGAGGTGCTAAATAAATTCTTTTTCTGACTTAAGAAGCTGAAAGACATGGAGAAGCAGGAAGAGGCTAAGCTGCGCGCGAAATATCCAGACATGAAAAGTCACGGAGCATCCTCCTTCCTACAGAAACGTCTTTCAAAAGGGGTAATGCTGTTTCACCTCATTTCAATCATACTTTACGTGTTACGCAATGAAGTAACAATGCTATGACACGAAAGCAGATAATTTTCTTGTAATGAAATGTGATATGTTTTTAGTGTGGCAGTGTATCACTACATGCAAGAAATTTAATGTGTAGTGCATTGTATTTTGAGTACCGTGTAAAAAGGAGAGGAAATGTAATGAAACAAAATAATAAAACTGTTGCGTAACAAAATGTAAATGTTATGAAATGCAACATTATGTTAACAATTTTATGAACAAAATAATTGAAATTTTATTAAATTAATTGCACATAATGTTATAAAATAAGCAAACTGTAAACAATGCTATGGCATGAACTGTTGTCAAACAGTTCATGGGTAAGCAATGTTATGAAATGAAATGTAAACAATGTTATGTATGTGTAAGGAAATAATTTGTCCAGGGACTTGGAGTTGAACCCGCAACCATGTAATTCGTGACAATGCATGCAACCAATAGACCAGTATGTTGCACTAATAATATGGATATAATATAGAATCAAAAATAATTGAATTTAATAATGCTATATCTTTCTGCATTTTCATTAGAATCTAAGTTAAAAATTCATTCTGGATATCCTAATACAACAGGTTCTTACCTGCGCTTCTTTTGTAGAATAAGTATTTCGACTCTGGTGACTACAACATGGCCAAGGCAAAGGTTGGATCGACGAAGCCGTTAATTGGTCCGGGTCAAAAGGTCGTGTTGCCTGGGCCCACCGGTGACGCCATTCCAACTCCAGAGTCCGTACCCCACAAGAAGATCAGCAACCTCCAGAGCAAACTCGTGAACCTTTCGTGAGTGACTTGTTGCAGTTGTTCAGTACACGACAGACTCCGAACTCGGCTGAAGAATTGTACAAAGCGAGAAAAGATTACATGGAAGTTTCTGTTGCTCGCGATCCCTGAAGCTGAACTGTCGAGTTTTGTCATTAGTCCAAGACTTTTCCATGTTACGTTTCGTCTCAATGCTGTTGAAATTTGTGGTTCGAAAAGTGGTAGCAGTTACATTTAGTAGTAGTACAATAATTGTTATGAGTAGAAAAAAATAAATCAACTTGCATGTTTTTGAAACCATTTACATCGGAGAAATTATTTATAAAGCAAATTAATCACGGAAGAATTTTAACAACTTCTCAATTTCTAAACATAATACGGTAATAATACTAAAACCTGCATCTAGTAATAATAGTATAAAATGGTAAAAGAAACTGTTAAGATTGGTATTATTAAACGTGTTTGATCTGTACCTTTTGTGTTTACTGTTTCTATGTAATTAATTATCGTAGCTGTTATGAATCTAATTTAGCTGTCAGGGATCTGTAGATTCCCTTAAAGAAGTGGTTTTCAACCTCTTTTTGTAGCGATGAAACCTTACACAAGGTGCACTCATTTGCTCATGGAACCAAGCGCTTCTCATCCATCCAATTTTCCAAGAAATGAATACTTATAACTTCTAATGTTGGGATAGATTTTAAACTTCAAATTTTAGTTATTTGCAACTATGGTGCAGGATACTATTTACTTTTTGAATTCAGTTGGTGTTTTTTTATTCCTAATTTTATATTGAACTACGGAGTAACCTCTGATCGATGCTGACGGTACCTTGGAGTTACGCTTTAATGATCTAATTAGCTACCAGGAATCTGTTAGCTGCCTAGAATCTAGATTCCTGGCAGCCAAATACTGTATGTAATTATGAGTAAGTAAGTACTACATGTATAATCTTTATTTACCTAATTGCACTTGGATGTTCAGACATAGATCTGTGTAAATATCTGTTTGCTGCCAGGAATCTAGCTTCTACATTTTTATGTAATTGTACTAGCTGCCAGAAATCTGGTTGATTCCCTTAGAGCAGTGGTACTGTTTAACGATGCTGTGTCATAACAAAGATGGCTAGCGTTGCCCCTCCTTTCTACTGGCGCTATCACAGTTGGGTAGCGGCATAGGCGTAGCTACGAGGAGGCAGTTGCCTCCTCTTGCTTTTTTTATTATACTTGAACTTCCATTGACTAATGACCCCAATGACCAGGATTTTGCCAATGGTCTGTGAAGTTGCCTGCTCTCGAATTGAAGTCACACTACACGTGCCTGGGTAGAGGTAGAATCTAAGATTCGTTAGAGCTACTTACTGCTCTATGCAACATGGCTAGCTCTAAGGAACCAGTCCTGTAGATTGATCTTGCAGCAATCTAGCCCAGAAGCTGTAGGTACCTCATTGAGGAATCACTTGGTACCGGTACTTATATTCTCCAGTTTCATAGGATCTTTAGATTACCAAAATATCTATAGACATCTATGAATCTATGCCTGTTAAAGGTGTGTTTAGATTAGATTCCTGAGGAACTGTGGATAAAAGTCCTTAGGCACAGGCAAAGCAATCAGTTGACTAGGGCGCCCAAATCTAGGGGGCGCCATTTAATAAAAAATGTGTTTTAACCGTTTTATGTTTTTCACTTTATTAACCATATATTCAATTAGGCTACATTTAATTTGAATTAAAGACTTTCGCTTATGGAACAAATTTAAAGTTATTATTGATTTTATTGGAACTTGTTAAGTAATTTAATTTCAACATCGCAAAATTTTTAATTTAACTATTAAAATTCAATTATTTGACGCGTTTCTGTAGGCCTACTCAGCAGTTTGTGCCTGTTATCAATGATTCCGAGTCTCCGACAGCGTGTGTCCGGGACTCCAAAATTGTAAGCTGCATGGGCGCAGCAAAATAAAGGTGTCTTGTGAATGGAAGCATAAATAAATGAACGATGCGTTCAAGAGACGCTAAAGAAATACCGCATGTAACTGTCTCACTGACCCACTGTGTAGGCTCAATATAGGTCGATGTGTAGGCCTATACGCTGCGTACACTAACCTATTAGGTCCAGAGCTATATATTACCGGAATATAGTTCCGCAAGCGCCTGAAACCCTCTCTTTACCAGTGAAGAGACTGGCCCGGGTCGGGAGGGTCGGGAGCGCCTTTGTTTTGAGTTGCGCTAAATAAAATGATAGCTCTGGATTTCGTTGGTTTTGTTACAATCGTAGGCTACGTCATCGCGAGTTGCCATAGAAACGTCTTAGGACAGAAAGCGGAGACGTCGTTTAACATCAACGAATTCATCTTGCAAAACCAGTAAGTTCGATTATTTCCTTAACAAAATTATGTTATAGGCCTAATTAAACTTTAGAAATATATAGTTAGCCTACTAATATTAACACATAGGCCTAGGCCTACTAACTGTTATGTCTAATACAACAAACAAAAGTAAAGTATAGGCCTAGAGATGCCTAATACGATTATACGACGACTTTCGACCTGGCTTTTCCAGTGGATTGTGAGTTTTGACTGCGATTTTACTTGAAGCGACCATTGACTGTAATTTATTTGAAATAATTGTAAATTAATTAATCAAGACTGTCTTGAACATTATGATTAGGCTACAACAGTATAATTATTTATACTGTGGTGCTACAGTGTTAGATTATATTAGATGGCTACGATAATTCGAAAGCCAGATGTAGGACACGGTATAGCTGGAACCAGTTACCTCAGTCCATCAGGACTGACCTTTTTTCTATTTCTTTTGACCAGTTCCGCAAGCGCCTGAAAACCTCCCTTTACCAGTGAAGAGACTGGCTCGGGTTAGCAGCGCCTCTGTTTTGAGTGGCGCTATATAAATGCTTGATTACGATTACGATTACAATTATAGTTAGAGCGCTCCCATGAGACTGCCTTAATTATGTGTTACAATGATAGCGCCATAGAAGTTTCAGGGATAAAAGTGTAGGCCTATTTTAGCGTATTTAATTCATGATGCTGCCGGTCGAGTATTTTAGCGTATTTTATTATTTCTCTTATGTGTCTGCGTCAATGGAAGCTGGATTGATCAAAATAATTCTTTGCCTAAATGGAAGTTGGATTGATGAAAATAGTTCTTTGCTAAACAGAAGTGGGATTGATGAAACTAACCTTAGAAAATACACGCCTACCTGACACTACACGTACACGACAGTGTCTCTTCTAATTAAAGTTTACTGTCCTCGCCTATTTAAAGGGGCTGGATGCAGTCACTTATAGAGCGGCGCTTTATGTTGTCGCGTATGGACTATGGAGCGGCGCTGTATGCAGTTGCCTATGGAAAGGCTCTAGATGATGTCGCCTATTGAAAAGCTCTGGATGATGTCGCCTATGGAGAGGTGCTTTATGCTGTCGCCTATGGAAAGGCTCTGGATGATGTCGCCTATGGAAAGGCTCTGGATGATGTCGCCTGTGGAAAGGCTCTAGATGATGTCGGCTATTGAAAGGCTCTGGATGATGTCGCCTATGGGGAGGTGCTTTATGCTATCGCCTATGGAAAGGCTTTGGATGATGTCGCCTATGGAAAGGCTCTGGATGATGTCGCCTATTGAAAGGCTCTGGATGATGTTGCCTATGGAGAGGCGCTGTGTGCTGTCGCCTATGGAGAGGTGCTGCATATAGTTGCCTATGGAAAGGCTCTGGATGATGTCGCCTATGAAAAGGCTCTAGATGATGTCGCCTATTGAAAGGCTCTGGATGATGTCGCCTATGGAGAGGTGCTTTATGCTGTCGCCTATGGAAAGGCTCTGGATGATGTCGCCTATTGAGAGGCTCTGGATGATGTCGCCTATGGAGAGGCGCTGTATGCTGTCGCCTATGGAGAGGCGCTGCATGCAATCGTCTATCGAAAGGCTCTGGATGATATCGCCTATGGAAATTCTCTGGATGATGTAGCCTATGGAAATTCTCTGGATGATGTCACCTATGGAGAGGCGCTGTAATAGCTGTATGCTGTCGCCTATGGAAAGGCTCTGGATGATGTCGCCTATGGAGAGGCTATGGATCATGGATGATGTCGCCTATTGAGAGGCTCTGGATGATGTCGCCTATGGAGAGGCGCTGTATGCTGTCGCCTATCATGGAGTGGCGCTGCATGCAATCGTCTATCGAAAGGCTCTGGATGATATCGCCTATGGAAATTCTCTGGATGATGTAGCCTATGGAAATTCTCTGGATGATGTCACCTATGGAGAGGCGCTGTATGCTGTCGCCTATGGAAAGGCTCTGGATGATGTCGCCTATGGAAAGGCTCTGGATGATGTAGCCTATGAAGAGGCTCTGGATGATGTAGCCTATGAAGAGGCTTTGGATGATGTCGCCTATGGAGAGGCTCTGGATGATGTCGCCTATGGAGAGGCGCTGTATGCTGTCGCCTATGGAAAGGCTCTGGATGATGCCGCTTATGGAAAGGCTCTGGATGATGTCGCCTATGGAAAGTCTCTGGATGATGTCGCCTATGAAGAGGTGCTGGTATGCTGTCGCCTATGGAAAGGCTCTGGATGATGTCGCCTATGGAGAGGCGCTGTATGCTGTCGCCTATGGAAAGGCTCTGGATGATGTCGCCTATGGAAAGGCTCTGGATGATGTCGCCTATGGAGGGGCGCTGTATGCTGTCGCCTATGGAGAGGCGCTGTATACGCTGTCGCCTATGGAAAGGCTCTGGATGATGTCGCCTATGAAGAGGTGCTGTATGCTGTCGCCTATGGAAAGGCTCTGGATAATGTCGCCTATGGAGAGGCGCTGTATGCTGTCGCCTATGGAAAGGCTCTGGATGATGTCGCCTATGAAGCAACGTTCCCTCTAAGCTGCGCGCGCGCGCGCCCGCGCAGCTGCTCAGACATCCCCGCGCAACTAAATTGTTTCCCGCGCAGCAGATCAAAATTACCACAAAACAAGCAACGTGTGTTGAATTATTTGTGCAGGAAGACGACAAACCAAATTGTCATGTTCATCTAATACCAGATTTACTTTCGTTTCAATCAACGAAGTTCAACACAATTGACATGAAGACGTTCATTAAAACTCCATTATAAGTTATCAGCTCAGTGGGTGAGGTTGGTCTAATTTGTAAATTCCAAAGGAAGAAATGCCAACCCGCACTCCGGACTCTAGAGACGGTGTCCAGAAAAGGTGGCACCGTCGGAATCTCACCCCGCCGCCCCGGTGTGTCAAGCGACTCACGCCCCGTGACGCCCGGTGTACGTTTATTTGAAGCTGGTCTTCAATAGATATGATAGCAGCTGTCACAGGTCCAGCTGCACCCACGAACCACGTTGCCAATCCATGACCCATTCACCTTCACCCGAGTTAAACCAGTTAAGCTGCATCATGCATGTTGTTATCTAGTACCGACTGCTGCTAACTTAAGCGTTTTTAAATTGCCTCTGGAGTCTGGACTCTATAGGCTAGTCATTCCATCATTTGCAGAGAGGTTTCATTGCGTTTGATACTTGTTTCGAATAAACTTGGCCGATTGTAAACAGTTTATTTAGCAATATTATAAAAGCCATTTTCATAAATTTAAAATGTCTAAACGAAAACGTGAAGATGACTTTGACACGAAGTGTAAAAAAGCTGTTACTACTTTTATATCAGTATGGTTGAAAGAGCTTGTTGAAACGGAAACAGTTGAATCGAAACTGCCAAAGCGTGTGGAATTAGGCAGCATTTTAAACTTTACTGACAACGACGGTGTTGTATGTAAAATATGTGCCGACGCCAAAGTGTGTTGTGATTTTGCGACTGGAAAAACCTGGGGTTTGTGGAAATTTGATTATCTGAAGAGACATATAGACGCAGAAATTCACTTTGACTCGATTGCCAAATTGAAAAGAATTCAAGCTGGAGCTGGAATAAGCTGCTTGCTCACGGAGTCGGAAGATGATCGACAGTTGTGGATGGAAGTGAATGATATAGGCAACGAACTGAACGAAGTAGGCCATAAAGGTGAGCAAGTGAAGATTCTTATAGACAATGTGTTATTGGGTCTTTCAATGAATGCATCGATGCTGTCAGTTATGGATATTCATGATCACATGGCAAAATATTTGAAACTGCCCGATAGCTGGCGTAGTAAAAATTATGCATTTGAGATCGTTGAATGTATCGACTCAGTAGTTAGAGAAACATGCATGCAGGGAATTCGAGAGTCTGAGTTCCATACATTAATTGTTGAAGAAAGTACGGACATATCGATAACCAAGATGCTGATTATCTACATTAAATATCGTCCTGTAGGAACGAAGTGACAAGCGAACAGAGCGTATAGATCTTGACAACGTATAAAAATTTTTGGAAAAGTAACAAAAACAGAAGAGAACAAAATAATATTTTTATAGGCGAGTCTGGCAGACTGTTCTTATAAATTATGTTCTATATAGGCCTACGCGTTTCTGAATAGTTATTCTGAGAGAGGCGCTATATAAATGCTTAGATACAATACAATACAATACTATCTATTTTGTTCTAGTGTAATTATTGTTTGTTATATTTTGCGATTTCTCCCTATGCCTATTATTATACAAACATTCTGCACACCTCGCAGTAAACCTTGCACAACGTAGCGCGCGCAGCGCGCACTGCTACAAGTCGCTTAGAGGGAACGTTGCTATGAATTATGAAGAGGCGGCCTATGGAGAGGCGCTGTATCCTGTCGCCTATGGAAAGGCTTTGGATGATGTCGCCTATGGAAAGGCTCTGGATGATGTCGCCTATGGAGAGGCGCTGTATGCTGTCGCCTATGGAAAGGCTCTGGATGATGTCGCCTATGGAGAGGCTCTGGATGATGTCGCCTATGGAGGGGCGCTGTATGCTGTCGCCTATGGAAAGGCTCTGGATGATGTCGCCTATGGAAAGGCTCTGGATGATGTCGCCTATGAAGAGGTGCTGTATGCTGTCGCCTATGGAAACGCTCTGGATGATGTCGCCTATGGAGAGGCGCTGTATGCTGTCGCCTATGGAAAGGCTCTGGATGATGTCGCCTATGGAGAGGCTCTGTATACGCTGTCGCCTATGGAAAGGCTCTGGATGATGTCGCCTATGGAGAGGCTCTGGATGATGTCGCCTATGGAGAGGCGCTGTATGCTGTCGCCTATGGAAAGGCTCTGGATGATGTCGCCTATGAGAGGCTCTAGATGATGTCGCCTATGGAGAGGCGCTGTATGCTGTCGCCTATGGAAAGGCTCTGGATGATGTCGCCTATGGAAAGGCTCTGGATGATGTCGCCTATGGAGAGGCGCTGTATGCTGTCGCCTATGGAGAGGTGCTGCTTGCAGTTGCCTATGGAAAGGCTCTGGATGATGTCGCCTATGGAGAGGCGCTGTATGCTGTCGCCTATGGAGAGGTGCTGCTTGCAGTTGCCTATGGAAAGGCTCTGGATGATGTCGCCTATGGAGAGGCGCTGTATGCTATCGCCTATGGAGAGGTGCTGCATGCAGTCGCCTATGGAAAGAGCTCTGGATGTTGTCGCCTATGGAAAGGCTCTGGATGATGTCGCCTATTGAAAGGCTCTGGATGATATCGCGTATGGAAAGGCTCTGGATGTTGTCGCCTATGGAAAGGTTCTGGATGATGTCGCCTATGGAAAGGCTCTGGATGTTGTCGCCTATGGAAAGGCTCTGGATGATGTCGCCTATGGAAAGGCTCTGGATGTTGTCGCCTATGGGGACACACTGGATGCAGTTGCCTATGGAGAGGTGCTGTATGCTGTCCCATATGGAGAGGCAGGTCAAAATCCAAGTATCAGCTATTGTAGATAAACAGCATGGCATCCAGTCACCCCTTCACTGTCTTAATTAGTTGCTTTCAGCTAAGCACTTTAATAAATTGAACTTACGGGAAAGCGGACACGCATTTGAATTCGCTTGCATTCGTACACTGCTGAATAAAATAGCGATCATCTGGCCACTGTACAAATATCATATTTGCGAGGATGCTAGTTTTAATGATTGCTCTGATAGTGAACCTTTTGTAATTCCAGCGGTAAGGTTTTAGGCTGTTTGTTCTGAGCTATACTATAGTTATGTTTAGTTAGACTTTTGAAAGTGTTCGTATAATTATAATATTATGGCATCGTTTGTATGGTGACATTGGAGTTACTTTAAAAAAATTATATTAAATGTACTGTTGCAAATCGTGGCTTTTGTCTCGTTAGAATCAAGATTAGGCCTACTTATGCGGCTACGACCGGAGATTTTGGATTGATCGGAGAAGAAAGTAAGAGAACAGTATGTAATTTGACACTTTTTGGCACTGAATAAATGCAGAATCTACGATGAATGAGGCTTAAGTCATTGTCTATTAATTTTTAATTAAAATTTATTGCGTATGTGGGTTTCTCATGTACGCGCGTACTTACTGATCATTTTGGGCGATCTTCTGACACACATTGTGTGACTTGGCTGTGGCATTTCTGGCCGTGGTGCAACGGCAAATGGAAAATGGGAAGTTATTTCGGTTTAAAATTAGAATTAATTACATAATATAAGAATTACCTATAAAAGAAATCTTATAGTAGTCTTGAAGCAACAACATATCGTATATCACGTTTATTTTAAGGTAACGACAACGCTTTTAAAATGAAATTTCAGATTTTGACGTATACGGAGTTCCTCCCTCAGTGGTTCGACTAAAACGCTGAAGTGCCTACAGTGTAACAGCTGTCTTATACGAGGATGTGAATTTATGGGAATCTAGTTTCGAGTACAAATTATATTTAGAGGCAGGGCAGAATGTGCTAAGTTAGAAAACTGTCTAGCTAATTAGCCTAAGTGGGAGGTTCTGGAATTTACTGTTTTGCTATTAATAGCGTAGGTGTGTGACTTATTGACCTCTGACTTCTCTCGCTTAGACTTGCTGGACTGGTCGTCTGCAATTAAAAATGTTGTGGGACACTTTGAAGAATCGTTGACCTGAATTTGGTTCATTCTACTGTATTCCTGGGAGATGCCCTCTAATTAAAATCCAGTAATCGGCGGGCGCCCTACTTATAAGCATTTTGGGTAATTTCGCAGTTTAGCGTTCTCAGTTATTCGCCTATTGTAGCATTATTATTTTTCATCAATCCAACTTCTACTTTATAGGCAAGAATTCTTTTCGTCAATCCAGCTTGTATTCTACCGACGCTAAAACCCATACAATGGCAAATAATTTAGAATGCCAAAATGCGAAATTACCAGCATTTTGTTGTAGAACCTACTTGCTTAAATAGTCTAGGATATACTAACTTACTAAAGCTGCATCGTAGCAGTGCTCTACTTTATCTCACAATCTGTGGTAACCATGTTGTTTTTAAGTAGGATGACTGAATGGTCATTTCTAAAAAATTACATAAATACCTGGGTTATATAAATATAGCATAATGTTGGCAAGCACAGAGATCATCTCTGATTAGTTTTCTTCATGAAGTGGCATTATATAAATGTCTAATTGAAGAATTGTTAAAATACACGTCCGCTATAAATAGATACGTTACTTTGTGTTACATGTGATATATGTGTATTATATGTTTGTTATTCATTTAATTATTTATAAATTATTATTTATCTGTTTAAAAGGGATTGATTTTTCATTGATTGATAAATTAATTGCTTGATTAATTGTTTGATTGAATATTGATTGATTGAATGATGGTGGTTCATTTCAGGACTATATCAACCAAAGACAAACACACCAAATGGCTTCAGGTGGCTCAAACGTGGGTTACTATGGACCAAGAAGATCTCATCAATCCTTTGATCGTTACCCACCTGCAATGGACGCTGTAAATGCAAATGGAGCAGTCTACTCCAGCCAGCCATATGATGATCAAAGCTATAATCAAGATTATGATCGAGGATATAATCAGAGATATGATCGAGGATATGGTGTGGTAACAGAAGTCTACGAACAAGGCCTAGAGAACGCCATGCCCAAAAGAGGTCCCTTCCGTGGCCAAAATAATCCCAGAAGACAGGGACGCGGCCAAGGCCAACGAGGCAAAAAGTTCACAGATGAGAGAAATTCTACGTCTAGCGAGTTAGGACTGGAGGGTGATGCATTCTGTGATAATGATGCTGCGAGACCCCAGTTCGACCAGGGACTAGAACAGAAAACGAGAAATTACGCGCCGAGGGGAAATAGCGGAAAAGGAAGAAACGAACATCAAGAGCATTTTCACGATAGACGCGATAGGTGGCGCCACGATGACAGTGGTGCAAAGCAAGGTAGCACATGGCGCCAACGTAACGGCGCCAATGATCGGGAGGATCGAGATCGATTTTATGCTGGTGATGAACACCGCACATCACAGAATTTTCAGGATGCTGGTCACCTGGAGAAAAACTGGCGGACAACCAGTGCAAGAAATTCTGATAGTAAGGATCCTGAAGGTGGATTGAAACATTTGAGCCGTAATGAAGGCAACACAGATGGAACAGAGAACAGAACTTCTTATGAAAACAACGACAATTT
Organism: Aporrectodea caliginosa; assembly: GCA_020284085.1. Lineage (NCBI taxonomy): Eukaryota > Metazoa > Annelida > Clitellata > Crassiclitellata > Lumbricidae > Aporrectodea > Aporrectodea caliginosa. The sequence continues at coordinate 470,082 of JACEVL010000048.1, read as the reverse complement.
CGTGAAAGAGGGACAGTCAGCGGCATCTCAGCGTCATAGAGACAGGAATGAAAATGAGAGATTTAAGGGTGGAAACTTTCGCGACGGCGAAGACTATAAACCCCGGCGCTACGATCAGGGCCAGAATAGAAGTCGGCAAAACAAATCAAGGAAAGGTTCAAAAAATGCGGAGGAAGTTCCTCAGAGAGAAATGGTAAAGTATGGAATTCAACCTGTGGAGGAATTAGATAGACCTTCAGGGGACCTTCACCTAGATCCAGATGAGCTTAGCTTAACTGGGGCCCAGAATAAGTCTGGCAACTTGAGAGACAATGTTCTGGGAGGAAACCTGGAGAATTGCGAAACCCTGGATGGGGATCTACGGCCAAAGGGTCGTCAACGGGGGAGGCGAAACAGAAAGGGTGCATTCGAGGATAAGCACGAGGTTGAAGGAAAAAATAGGGTTGATTCAGAAAGAGGACAGCAGGATAGGATATTGAGGGACGATCTCGGGGTGAGAGAAGGTCAAGCTGGATATAACAAGGATGATGAGGGGGGAAATATCGAGGATTCTGCTTTCCGAAGGGAGAGGAAAGATGGGAGAAAGGTTGCAAATTATAAAGATGTTGCCAAAGCTTTCACGAAAGACTCAAAAAGGCAGACACGAGGAAGGTGGGATGATGCTCGATATTCAACCGATCACAACAATTGGGGTGGAAATGAAGGGTGGAAACGCCCCCAGCAGGGTCCAAATTGGCAAAGGGTGAATGGAAATGATGCCCAACAGGGCTGGCACCCTGGCATCAGTGATGAACGGAGTGTAGATTTTAGCGATCACACTGATAGAGAAGAGCGCGATAGATTGAAAGACAAATCTGTAAAAAAGTCCAGCAACCGGGAAACAACAAATTCAAGGGACATAGAGATGGTTTCATCAAAAGATGGCGAAATTCGATCGGCGAGGATCTCAGAAGCACGACAACCAAAGAGAACAACGAGAGACAAAGATGATGATTTTCCTAAAACAGCGAGCTGGCAAGATGAAACACAGCGTGGTAGGTTTCATTGTTTGACCAATCATTCCTACCTCTCCCTACCTGTGGTTGTTTGGCACATGGCGAATGAATTATAGTCTGATAGTAACTTTAAAATTTTGTAAAGTGCCATTTGAAAGCTAAGCACAGGACACCCTGTCCAGGGGTTGTCCAGAGATATCAACTGAAGGTCCAACCCCAGCTTACCAGGAGTCCAGAGAGAAAAGGTGGCAGAGGATCCACCCTACATTATCATACCATACTTTACCTTTTATGCAATGCCTCAAATTTCTTTGTGCCAGTTAATAATGCCTTGCTTTAACGTAGCTTACCTCAAATGATAGTCTAGTGGTTAGTAATACCTAAAATGCTTATTTTTATTTTTAATATTATTATTATTGTTATTGCAACAAGTTTTAACATGCATGTGGAGAGTCATGTATAAGTGCAAGTGTGTAAGAGCAGTTAGTCAGTCGCTAGGTGAGAGCAGTTTTATATGTAGATGTTTAAAAGCCAATGAGAAATAGTAAGCTTAATAATTATAATAAAGATCTACGTACACCATAGTCACCCAAACGCATGCTTTTGTGGTGGTAGCACTGGAGTCCAGCGTTGCGTGGAGTTCAAAAGGATTGCATTCTGCGTTGCAGCTCGGACGAATAATAATAATAATGATAACAATTATTATTATTATTATTATTATTATTATTATTAATGTTAATAACAACAATAATAGTAATAATAATAATTTAACTGACCTAATAATGATGAAAATAGGCATAATAATATTAATAATAGCTGCATAAGATGACCTATTTACTGGTAAGTGCTGTTCCTTTAGGTCTGCTGATTGATCAGCTGTGTGCTGGAAAGTATGAATGCCTCGTCTGTTTCAACATCGTCCGAAGCGATTGTGCCGTCTGGAGCTGTTCCAGCTGCTACCACATCTACCACCTGTACTGCATCAAGAAGTGGGCGCAGTCTTCAGCCGCCACTCCTCTGCCAGATGGATCAGGGACGGCCTGGCGCTGTCCTACCTGTCAGAATGCATATCTCCAGGTGCCAAATCAGTACACCTGTTTCTGTGGTCAGTAGATCTTCTCTCCTTTCTTCTAGAAATGTCTTAGCATTGTTTTATAGAGGACAAAGCGGCGTTAAATTGAACTCTCAACCACTGCCTGTTCTCTGCTATTGCCAGTCCTTATCGTGGATTAAGGAGGAGGGCAATGATAATTGTCTCTGTTATGGCACAGTGTTGTTTACCAGCCACTAACCAATGGACTGTTAGATTCAAATCCACTAATACCCATTCTTGCTCTGGTAGTGTCAGTCCCAAGCCTGAGTAAAGAAGGAGGGTGACATTGTTCATATTTCTTATGACAGCTTAGTTAAAAGCAACTAACGAGTTGAGTTGAAGGCAGATCTTGAATTATTTTGGATTGGATTGGTTGGATGGCGTATGCACATGATTAGATTAGACTACATGATTAGATTCAGTCTAATCTTACCTGGAAAGTAGTTCGGTAGAATTTTTGATTAGATTTAAATTTTATTTTTTGGAATTGAATTAAATTTTGGTTTAGATTTAATATTGTTTTAAAACATGTTGGATTTCTTTGGATTATATTGAAATTTTGATTAGATGTAATATTACTTTAAATTGGGTTTATTTTGGATTAAATCAAATTTTTAATTAGATTTAATATTGTAGATGTAATAATATTGCTTTAAATCGGATTTATTTCTTTTGATTTAAATATTGATTAAAATAAGTTTATCATGCCTTTTGTTTCCACTTGTGCAGGTAAACAACGTGACCCTGAATTGAACCGGTATGCCACTCCTCACAGCTGCCACGAAACCTGCTCCCGCGAGCGCAACCGGGGCTGCCCACACCTCTGCAACCTCCTCTGTCACCCGGGTCCGTGCCCTCCGTGCTCGGCGTTCGTCATGCGGTCCTGTGACTGCGGTAAAACGAAACGCTCAGTCAAGTGCGTTGGGGACGCGACGAGTTTCAAGTGCACGGAGCCTTGCGGCCGGACGTTGAACTGTGGCCAGCATGTATGCAAGGAGCTCTGTCATTCGGGTTCATGTGACGCCTGTACCGTCGACCTTGAGCGGGGTTGCTACTGCGGACAGGAAACTCGGACGGTTCGCTGTGGGTCGGGCGAGGCATTCCTGACGGGGTATACCTGTGAGGGAACATGTGGCCGGAGACTGGGGTGCGGAAGACACGACTGTGATGAGAAGTGCCATCCGGGGCCTTGTGTTGATTGTCCCAGACTGCCAGATGCTGTGATGGAGTGTGCGTGCGGGAAAACCCCACTCTTGGAAATTCTGGGTGCGAAACGGAGGGAGACCTGTGAAGATCCGATTGCAACGTGTGAGAAGGGGTGCGACAAGGAACTGGCCTGTGGAAATGAAGGTATGTGCCTCTTATATATAGATCTGTGTATGCATACTTGTGTGTGTAACTGTGTATGTATCTGTGTGTTTGCATGTGTGTGTGTGTGTTTATGTCTGTGTATGTTTGTGTGTGTGTATTTGAGTATGTATCGATGTGTGTGTTTTTATTTATGAATGTGTTCAGGTCTTGCGATGCACTGATATAATGTCCAGGACTTTAAGATTCAAAATCCATTGCCGACTTAAGGACTGCGTTGCACATGAGATATGGGGACTTTACGTAGTATTATTATTATTATTAATTATTTATTTAATTAATTTTTTCCCCTTTTTTCCCTGAGGTAGATATGATCCCTCAGGCTCTTAGAAACTATCTGAAGAGTAAGAATTATTCTGGATCTAATGGTCCTCATCCCCACTATTATAATTTCTATGATTACTAATGGAATTTCATTGCACAATATCTCTTTCACAATTTCATTTAATTATTCCGTTATTTCATTATTGTTAATTTGTTTGCAGTATTACCTATTATGAATTTATATTGCACCAGCTTACCCATAATTTATTTTCTGTGATCACTTTTTCACATGACAGGCTCTCGACATCGCTGTCAGCATCGATGTCACGAAGGTCCATGTCCTACGACCTGTGACCGTACGACCGAAGTGACGTGTCGATGCGGTGTCGTCACAAAGGAGATGTCTTGTAAGGAATCGCTCGAATTGAGTGACTCTACTCCATTCGTCTGTGACAGACGATGCAAGAAGAAGATGTCTTGTGGAAGACATCGCTGCAATCAGACATGTTGCACAAGTGAAGAACATCTATGCCAAATCAGCTGTGGATGTAAGCAGAACTTTATATTTTGACTAATTGATCTACTGATAATCATGCTCTGTTTCATCGACTGTTATCCTTTGAATTTTGACCCACGGGCTTCGCAGTAGAGTTTCCATCTTGCCAAATTTTGCGTTTTGCCTTACCAGCTTCATTATCCATATTACCTTGCCTCACCTTGCCAGTGAATAATAATAATAAAATAATATATTTTCTTTAATGAAGCGCATGACAAACGCACTGCGCTGTACATTTACATGTTATGACAATTAAACAATTCACAAGAACACAAATGACAGAAGACATGAATCGTAACTACTAACAGAACAGACAGCCTGCAATACGTACCTCTCGCTCTCTATGCCAGTGTGCTATCCAATGCGCTATCGGGCCCCCATTTAGTGAGGTCACTGGCAAGGTGAGGCATGCCCATTGTTTTACCTTACCTTTCCAATTACCTTATCTTACTAATCAGCTTACCATTTATGTATACTGATTGCCTTGCCAATTATGCGACCTCACCTTGCCAACTTTCCATGCCAATTATCTTACCATGTCTCCTTGTGTCACCTTGAACTTTACTGTTTAAAATGACCAATTTCCTTATCTGATTATGCTTACCTTACACCTGACCCTAAATATTACCTTACCATATATAATAGGTTGCATGATAAATGGCCAATTGCCTTAATTTCAGATAAGCTGAGCTGCGGCCTGCATAGGTGCGAGGAGCCGTGCCACAAGGGCAACTGCCCTTCCTGTTGGCAGGTGAGCTTTGATGAGCTGAGGTGTTACTGTGGCGCCCAGGTCATCTATCCACCGGTTCCATGTGGTACGAGGCCACCTGAGTGCAACCGACCATGTACTCGAGAGCACACCTGTAATCACCCGGTAAGTGTTACCTGTAATCAACAGAGCAGGAATTTGTTAGAGATTTAAGCTCCACCGACAGTACCTAGTCAAATCAGCTATTGTAATTGTAACTGAACATTTATATAGCGCCGCTCAGAAATCAGCAGTGCTCTTGACCTGCGTCAGGGAACAGGAAAGTCTTAAGGTGTCTCCGGAACTGGGAAGGTGGGAGGGCTAGTAACTCAAAGTGAAGAGACTGGGGAAGAGAGTTCCAAGCTGATGGGCCAACACAGGCAAAGCACCTAGAGTGGGCCGTAGCAGAGCGAATGCGAGGGACAACCATAAGGCCACAAGTCGAAGATCGCAAAGAAGCCCTCACAGCTAAGGAGGAGACAAAGGTAGGATGGGGCCACCCCAACAAGGCAGCTATAGCGAGTACACTGATACATGGTCGGTGGGATGATCGAACAACATGGGAGGATGCTGAGACCAAGAAAATGAAGTCGCTAATACTTAACACCGATAGCTGGGTCTTTTATATAAATTTACAATTACAATTCCATAGTGCATGACAGTAATTTTCATTGAATCGCAGTATGACATGTGATACTGACTGTTCTGTTTCCTAGGCAACACATCATTGCCACAGTGAAGAGGTCTGTCCGCCATGCACGGTGCTGACAGAGAAGTGGTGCCTCGGTCGGCACGAACTGAGGCGCAACATTCCATGCTACGTGGCAGAGATATCGTGCGGAATGCAGTGTGGAAAGGAACTGCCATGTCTCGTCCACAAATGCCAACAGTCTTGTCACAAGGTAGACAGATTATTCCTCATCAGAGGGTTACATTGGTAGGCCTTGCAAGAGGAACCTTTCTACATTATATTTGTCTGTATTTATGTATGTATGTTGTATGTAAGCATGTATTTATTTATGTGTATTGTATGCTTGCATTTATTTAGGTCTGTATTTTTGTATGTATGTTGTATGTAATGTATGCCTGTATTTATGTATGTGCAACATAGGTATGTATTTGTATATGTATTTACCTATTCATGTTTGTAAGTATTTGTGACGCCAGGGCTCAAAACCCGTCGCTTGTCGCTTCCTAGTAACTGAGCTAGAAGCTGAAATAGGCATGATGGGTCAAAATGTAGAATATTCTCCAATTCAGCAGTTGCTTGTGATTTTGCTATAATTTTCAAAGTAGTTGTCCGATTTTGATGCAGTTTGTTTTATCCAACACAGAATATAGCCCTTTATTGCAGAGTGAAATTGCAGAATAATCAAGTAATGGTTGCTTAGGACTTTGATGACACAAATATCCCAAAACTTTTTATTCAAGTTTTTCACGGTTCCGCGACAACTCGTCGATCGACATTTCAGATATAACGACACTTCGTCTACGACAATTCGTATAACGATATTTCGTCTACTAGTGTATCTGTATCCATTACGGCTAATCAACAGAGGCCGCTTTCTTATAGTTTCGCTAAAACGTGTTATATATTCTCTGGCATCCAGCTTCTAATTACTGACAAGATTATTTTCATCAATCCAGCTTCTGTTGAATGAAAACCTATTTTCCTCCATGCATCCAGGTTGATTTCCAGCTTATTTTTACGTGAAAAATTATTTTGATCAATTCAGCTTCTATTTCAACACAGGAATGTTTTCATCAATCCCACTTCCATTTCGGGAAACAGTTTTTTTCATCAATCCAGCTTCCATTTTAAAGTGACAATATCAAATGACTTAGTAGACGAAATGTCGTTCGACGAATTGTCGCTCGACGAAGTGTCGTAGACGAAATGTCGTTCGACGAGTTGTCATGACACCGTTTTTCACTCTATACCAGTAAAGAATCAAACGCGCATAACTTCAGTTAGAAAAAAGATATGTTCATTCTGTGAAGAGTTTTTTGGAAGCAGATTAATTGTAGAATATGACTGAATAAAAAGGTCAGAAACCGACATGTGATAGGTTTTGACCCCAGGTGTCACATTTATGCATGTATTAATAAATATGATGTATTTATGTATTTAATGTTTGTTCGTTTTCATGTGTATATACAATTATTTATTTATGTATGTATTATTATTATTATATGAAGACTTATAAAGTGCAAGTTAATTTAACTAAGTACACTGCAGATGCATGTATCTATGAATTCTATGTATGTATTTATTATAATTATATGTATGATGTGTATGTCTTTGTTTTGCTTTAACATTTTAATGACATGAGTGTACTAAAAGTGACTGAGAAACCAATGCAGCTCGTGGGGCGCGGTGGTGTAGGGGTATGTTCGGGTGCCTTGCAGCCGGAGGGTTGCGGGTTCGAATCCACCTCCAGGGGTATGTTTGGTGCCTTGCAGCCGGAGGGTTGTGGGCTCGAATCCACCTCAAGCCGCCGCCAGGGACCCTGGGCAAGTCCTTCACTCGCAATTGCTCATGATGCGCTTCGGCGTGAAACTCCGATTCAGTGTCCGCTGTGTGGTCGGGAGCGCTTCTGAGTAGAAATCTTGAAGGGCGCTATATAAATATCTGAAATGAATGAATGAATGAATGTTAAAGTGTTACAAGGCATCTCAAAACTGTTCAGATACTGAAGAGCTGTTTACAAATGCCCACCTGCATGCGTACATAATTCCCGCACATATATGCATAACACATCCATACACACTTACAGTTATTATTGTCACTATTACGCTTTTATTAAGTGTCTAATCACAAAAGCATCAATCAATGACACTTAGCAATTGTGAGTGAAGGACTTGCTCGAAGTCCCTACACAGTAACCATCTCAGAAGAGGAGACTTGAACCCTTGCTCTTTGCAGCACAAGGCAAGTGCTTTAACCAATTGGCTACCATTTCCCACACTTGCATTCAAAGCTGGCTTAGTCAATTAATATCAGTCGATTTCTACTTGTAGGGAGCCTGCCTCGAGGGTAAGGTGTGCACCCAGCCGTGTCCAATGATCCGAAGCGAGTGCGGCCATCCGTGTCAGGCACCATGTCACCCAGGTGCCCCATGCCCTCCGACCGTCTGTAAGGCTGAGGTGACCATGCAGTGTGACTGTGGACGGCGCAAGGAGAAGGGTCAGTGCATGAGAGGTCACGATGCCAACAGTCAGAGCGACTACTCGAAGATGACCGCTCAGTTCGTGGCCTCAAAACTGTGGGAGGGACAATCAATTGATCTGGCTGTCCTCAGCAAGGAACTCGGAAACAAGAAGACAAGAAAGTAGGTATCTTGCAGAGGCGATTGGTATAAATCCTCTGAATGAATGAATGGAATGAATGAATGAATGAAAAATGGCTCTTTTCTGATACACTTGAAAACATGGATACATGTGTATAGCTAGACATTTACTCTGTTGGGTCCTAAGTACCTCTCCAGAGCACTGCATATATGATGTCCTAACTGGTGTTTAAATCTTTTTAAAACAACATTTGTATCTGTCGTAATGATTCTCAGATAATTGGACAATTCTCCACTGGCAGTCTATCACACACATGTCGAGCCCAGCTGATGGAATCTCATCCAGAGTTATTATTACTACGTATTTATTAAGCATTGATTTAATGACCATGCATCGGTCAATAGCTCTAGGCAATTGTGACTGAAGGTCTTGCTCAAGGTCCGTACACAGTAACTATTTCAGGTAAGTTGACCAGTATTTACACCATTGTGTTGGTTTTTGTATTGACACCATTGTGTTGGTTTTTGTATTTACACCATTGTGTTGGTTTTTGTATTGACACCATTGTGTTGGTTTTTGTATTTACACCATTGTGTTGGTTTTTGTATTTTGCACCATTGTGTTGGTTTTTGTATTTTGCACCATTGTGTTGGTTTTTGTATTTTGCACCATTGTGTTGGTTTTTGTATTTACACCATTGTGTTGGTTTTTGTATTTACACCATTGTGTTGGTTTTTGTATTTTGCACCATTGTGTTGGTTTTTGTATTTTGCACCATTGTGTTGGTTTTTGTATTTACACCATTGTGTTGGTTTTTGTATTTTGCACCATTGTGTTGGTTTTTGTATTTTGCACCATTGTGGTGGTTTTTGTACTTACACCATTGTGTTGCTTTTGTATTTACACCATTGTGTTGGTTTTTGTATTTACACCATTGTGTTGGTTTTTGTATTTTGCACCATTGTGTTGGTTTTTGTATTTACACCATTGTGTTGGTTTTTGTATTTTGCACCATTGTGTTGGTTTTTGTATTTTGCACCATTGTGTTGGTTTTTGTATTTACACCATTGTGTTGGTTTTTGTATTTTGCACCATTGTGTTGGTTTTTGTATTTTGCACCATTGTGTTGGTTTTTGTATTTACACCATTGTGTTGGTTTTTGTATTTACACCATTGTGTTGGTTTTTGTATTTACACCATTGTGTTGGTTTTTGTATTGACATCAATTGTGCTGGTTTATTTAGGTTACAATGCAACTCGGAGTGTTCGATCCAGGAACGCAACCAGCGCCTGGCACTCGCTCTCGAAATCAAGAATCCCGATCTGTCGAGCAAGCTTGGCAATCCGACGTATTCTCCGTTCCTCAAGGACTTTGCCAAGCAGAATCTGACGTTTGTGGCTGGTGTTGAAAAGGCCCTGTCTGACCTTGTCACTGCTAGTCAACAGGTATGCAATGCTACTTACTTATTCCTGCTACCTTCCTTTCACACCCTCATTCCTTCCTTCCATCCATCCTTCCTTTGAGCCATATCTTTCCGTATTTTGCCTTCCTTTTTCCAAGTCTCTCATACCATGTTTTCTTCCTTTCACCCATTTCTGCCTTTTTTGTTGACCATCCTTCCTTTGATCCATCCTGCCTTCCTTCCCCTATTCCTTTCTTCCATTCTTTCTGTCATTCCTTCATTTCCTTCATTCTTGCCATGCCTCCATCCTTGTCCCTTTTCATTCTTTCCCCCACCTTCTTCCCTTTATTCCTTCCCACCACCCTTTATTCCTTTCCTCCATGTTTTCCATCCCTCCATCCCACCTTTCTTTTCCCATCTGTCTGTCCAGCTTTCCTTCATTTATTCCTTCCCATCTTCCTTTCTTCCATTATTTTCATCCCTCCATCCATTAAACTACTATGTGTGTATGATATTTAATATAAGTTTTGCATGAAAAGCTAATTTGTTCATCACACCACATACACTTGCACAGAGGGAAGCCCATATTGTTAGCTCCAATAACCTGCTTTATTTCTTTTTTTTTCATTCTTTCCTTGCCTCCATCGTTCTTTGCCCTTTTACTCTTTCTGTCATGCTTTCCTTCCTTTGTTCCTTCCCGTATTCCTTTATTCTTTCCATCCTTCCCTCCTTGCAACCTTCCACCCATCCTTCTGCCCTTCCACTTTCCATCATTCCTTCTGTAGGGATAGAGTCATGTGTGAAAGAGAGGTTTGTCTTTCTGTTGTTCAGCCAAAGGTGACTCGTAAGATCCATTCGTTCAAAGTGATGCCATCCAACCAACGTCGCGTTGTTCATGAACTGGCCGAGTTCTACGGCTGCCAGACGGAAAGCTACGACGAAGAACCGAACAAGAACGTAGTTGCCACTGCAGTAAAGTAAGCCACATTGTTCTTTCACTGTTTTGCTTGTTCATTTGTTCAGCTAGTTGTTCATTCATTTTTCGTTCTTGTCTGTTCATTTTTCATTTGTTCATTCATTTGTTCATTTAATTGTTTATTCGTTTATTTCTTCCTTCATTCGTTCATTCATTTTAATTGTTTAGTCATTTTTTTCTTCATTAGTTCGTTCATTTGTTGTTCATTGTTTCGATCTGTACTTTCGTTTGTTCATGTGTTCATTCAATTGTTTGTTTCTTCATTTATTTCGTCATTCATCAGTTTGTTCGTTTGTTCATTTGTTTGTTCATCTGTGCAAATGTTTCAGAGGTTTTTCTTTTTCTATAAGCGCAACATAGCCCTGTAGTGATCATTCTGTTCATCATTCATCATTTTAAGTATTAGTCATTTTAAATTTAAATTGATTTTAAACTGATTAATAAATTTTAAGCCAATTAAGCAAATCCATATCTAATCTGCAAACTTCTGTGGCGCCATATCAGGCACAATACATCGGTCAGTGTTTGCTTCTAAGGAATCTTGCCTTCTGAAATGACAGTCCTTTTGTAATTTTGACTTCTATTGCACTAGTGTCTAATGCACAAGGCATCAGCTGATGGTACATCAAAACTAGGTCAATATCCAGATCAGTTCACTAAGACAGAGGCAGCCTGTGGTGGAAAAGCAATCTGGAAAAGGGAGTCTGAATTTGATAACAGAATGACACAAGTGGAACAGACAGATACAGAGGGAACAGAGAATTCCAAAATTTAAGTCCAGCAACCCAGAATCTGCGTTCACTGAGAAAGTGCCAGTTTTAGGTATATGACGACCGGAAAAGGACAGTCAGATGATCTTGAATTGGTGTAAACCATGATGTCTGTTGTTTCCTGTCTTGCAGAGACAAGTGTTGGCTGCCTAGTGTCACCCTGACGGCTCTTGTCCAGCGAGAACTCTTTCCCAAGGCTCCTGTTCCGATTCCCATCAACTGCAAGGAAGACCAGATCAGGTGAGCAGCACTCTGCCTCCTTTATTATTACTGTGCATTTTATTAAGCACCATTATCTACTGACCAAGCAGCAATTGATAGTGGTGAACAATTGTGAGTGAATGAACTGCTCAAGGTCCCTATACAGTAACACAGTAACCGTCTTGGGAGGAGACTCGAGTCCTTGATCTCTGCATTATAAGGCGACCGCTCTAACCAATTGGCTAATATCCCATGTTGGATTGGAGCTATGTAACATAAATAGCAAATACCAGTACTATGTAGATAGTGTGTGGATTTGAAAACATTGTTTTCTGTGCTCAGATGATGGGACCAAAACCTCCAATTAGTTTGAGTTGAAAAGTGGGTGATTATTGCGGATGATTGAAGTTTATCGATTTTTGAGTATGGAAGTTTTAATGCCAGATATAAAAGTAAAATTGGGCAGTTCTAGGATTTGAAGCCTTGAAAAGTTGTTGACAATTAATAATAATAATAATTAATGTGATGATAATGAAACATGAACTGCTCAGCCTCTCTGCTTCTTTTCGATTGTGGTTACGTTAGTGAGTAGCACCATATCTGACGAGTCATCTAATCTTGCAGTGGTGCTATATAACTGTTTTATTATGATTGTTATAGACAGTCGCTATATGGAATTATACTGTATTGCAGGTCCGCTGCCCAGGCGGCCAAGCAGAGCACACAGGTCTTTACCCTTCCCAGTTCCTCCTCCTCATCCAACAGAGCCACCACAAGTGGACAGGCATCCGCCTCGTCCAACCGGCGCAACAATGAACCAAAGATCGACTATTTCGACTTCACCGACTGAGTCACGGCATTTCTCTGCTCCGTCAAGAGCACCGACTTTGGAGAACCAAGGAAGAAGTACTTCCATGTTTTAGACGAGATCCTGTGTATTGTGAATTAGCGTGAAACCCGAACCTCTGTGTTTTGAACTATTACAAGAGTTGATTGTTTGGATTCTTAGAACAATTTATAGGATGTGATGTTGCGCACATCTTGAACACGGGTAGTTCAAGGCCGCATGTGGGAACCTTGTGATCGCAATCTCAACATTTTGAAAGTGCTACTTAGAAGCTAAGCGCAGAGCACCAGCTTATTCACGAGCACTGCCTCGTGTCAGTTGGGGTTCGTATCCAGAGATACCAAGTGGAGGTTCAAGTCTGGTTGCCAGGACAAGGAAGCAGAGTAGCTGCTAGGGTAGATCCACCTGGGATGAGAAAGATTGGAAGGTGGATACAGGATGAATATGGATATGGGTAGGATTCTTGAATAGGTGAGTTTAGTTTGGGGTGGAACGCCTGAAGGGTGATTCGTAAACTACTTGGAACAATGCTTGTGACGGGATAGCCAGGTTCCAATGAAAACATTGATTTCGGAGGTTTGTGGCAGGCAGTTCTGGATTTTACTGGCAACTTGTGCTTCTAGTTTTGCCAATGAAACAGTTGGTACCATTTTGAAGTGACTTGATTTGGTTAAATTGGGTGCACTGGGGTGTTTGGCCCGTTTGGTTTTCTTTGCTTGTTGCGAAAATTCCGCCTTTTGTTGCCAGTTGGCTTGCTCGTTTTAGTTAATAGTTACTTTATGATTGAACTGGACATGAAGAGCGCAATACATGCCAACATCCCAATACATGCAGTCGTATGTATGTATGTATTTGGAGGTTAGTGCCTGTTGATGATCTCCAAAGCAATGCTATGTAGCTGGTTGACTGAGATGCCACTTGAGTTCAGTTGGAAGATGTTTGCTGACCGATTGGCAACAAGCGATGGTGAGTGTGTCACGGAAGCCTTTCTACTGAATATGTGCAAAGTGGAAATGTTTGTTCAGAAAACAATTTCTCTGATCTGTTGCCTCAGTAGACCCTTCTTCTGCTTAGTTAACCCCAGGAATTCTGTTTGGCAGTTGTGTAAGACCGCATATCTGGGCGATTTTTAAATTGGCCAGAGTTGTCCCCATGATTTAACGCTAACCAATTGTGCGTGATATTATATTATGACTTATTTGCCCACCAACAAGTGTGGTAGACTTTGAATGTGCATGGCTAGTGCTATGTTCTGTGCTCTTTCAAATTGAGTACCAAGAGAAAATGCCTCTCTGTCTAATTGTACTCATCTTCTGGTTGTGGCTTGGTTTTGTTGCACTGTCTATTGCTGCCTTGTGCATACAACACCTGTGCTATCTAAGTTAAAAACTGACAGTTTTGTGGATATGTTGATCTCTTTACCACTGCTAATAATATTCTTAGTTGTCAATATATCATTGTAGGGAAGTTCTGAGTTTTTTGTTGTTTTAAGCTTGGCTGTATGCTTTGAAACAAAGCAACAGATACAAAGACAAATAAAGTTTCAGATTTATTCTGTTTCTGGTTTTGTAGTGCCATTTAGCAAAACCTTGTTGAATTATGAGGCTGAAAATGATGCAAAGTGATTTGAATGTTAATGAATTGATTGGAACTGTATGACTAACTTACTTGCTGTAACTTACTCAAAGAGCACATAACTCAACATATCGGATAGATATACATATTTTGCAAAATAAAGAAAATGCAATATATCCATTGCAGACTGATGCAAATTGACCAAATTACTTAAATATTTCCCAAATTGGTGAAAATTTTAAACAAACACTGTCCAAAACATTTTGCACGACATGTATCATATGTGAACAGTTCCAGTATGTGTCAAAACCCTAACTAGTGTTGACAAAAAGCCACCACTACTTGTACTTTGGTAGTGCCAGTCCAAAGTCTGGAGAAAGGAGGAGGGCAACATTAATCATCTATGTCATGAAGCAGTGTCGTTAAACAGCAACTAACCAACCATCGATTAGTTCAGATGATGTTAAAACCTCTCTCTATCCACATTATCGCTTTCAAGACTGAAAACTGAAAAAATTAACCTATGACGAGAGCAGAGTCTGCATCGGATATTTTATATTAAAATCCATAAATCATCATTACACAGGATATTGTAAACAGTTTAATAAAATATTCAAGACAACTGTGTTAACAATTCAAATTATGAAAAAAACAGCAAAAATTGTTAGTGACAAGTTTTTAAAATCAGCTTCAAAGCAGCAAGAGTGTCATTGATTAGATTTTGGAAGTAAGTAAACTTGATAACTATTTTCGTTTCAAAAAGGTAAAGCAATCTTTCATAAAAACTAGAGAAAGTTTGCTATTTCTTTAAAGTGAAGAAAATTCATAGCAATTATAATTAAACATTAAAATTGTCAGCGAATTTGTATAAGCAAGACCAAGAAAATTGTTAACCATTTTAATGCACAAAGACAAGAATTAACAGGCTAAATATAATTATAATATTAATTAATTAATTTTTAATGCACAAAGACAAGAATTAACATGCTAAATATATAATATTAATTAATGAATTAGCAGGATAAAATAGTCTACATTAAGTCTAACACTTAATTAAATTAGGGCCTACATTGTATTATGCAATACATCAATTATACAACTGAATTTACAATAAAGTGAATCTTATCAAAATCTTTTACAATTACATCAGAAATTTTTTTACACAAACTATAACTACAGTTGCATTAATTACCGGTATATTCAGCTTAGAATTATTATTAGTAGGGTAAACATTACAGTATATTCATAATCGAAAATGGCAAAATGACATGAGAAGCTAAGTTTCCAACTCAGTTGGAATGATTTTAAAATTAACAAATCCAAAATTAGTAACATGATAAATCAATCAGTTCCTTTGTTTTTAAAGCACATTTCTTAAACATCAGACAATGAGGCCAAGTGACCAAAAGTGCCTTGTAAAAGAACATATGACAATGGGACTAGAACCCCGACACAGATTGTATCGTGTGATTTCTATCACACCATATCCTGTTTACCAAATTGTCTAGTATTTTTTCCACACTAGTTCTCTGTGGTTGAGAGACTCTTAGCATTAACACCCTTATGGACAGCTGGGGCCAGACTAGGTAGTGGCAAGATCAGCTTAAGGTAAAACCGTAGTTTACGTTAGCCAAATTATTTGATATGGTCAATTTAAAATGGAAGCTGGATTGATTAAAATAATTGTTTGCCTAAATGGAAGTTGGATTGATTAAACTGTGCTGAAAAATAGAAGCTGGATTGATGTAAATAATTCTTTGCTTAAATAGAAGTTTGATAAGAAATAATTTTTTGCGTAAATAGAAGTTAGATTTAATGAAAAGTAACTTTCTTTGTTAAATACATGTAGAAGATGGATTGATGAACATAATTTTTTGCTGAAATGGAAGCTGGATTGATGACAGTTATCATGGACATTGGTACACTGCTTACTTATCAGCACCAAGTACAGCACTGAAGACATTAAAATAATTTGGCAACGTAAACTACGGTTTTACCCAGGTTACAAGTGGCAAAGTAAGGCGTCGGTACAACTGGAACAAGACGCAGACCTTGGTCTCATATCGTCCTGAGCCTTGACTGGGTTTGTCCTTACTCCTTAGCAAGAGACAAGCACAAGATGCAGGACTAAATACTCAAGGTCACATGCTTACGTCAATTTGAAAAAGATCAATACCTTCCCATCAGCCAATTCCGCTCAATTATATGCAAAGCTCCAGAGTAAAAGTCACAAGCCACAAACAATGACAAATCCCAGAGCTGCGATCTCTGTGGAGGCAATTAGGTAATCATATTTGTATACACTCAAAATTTATAAAGCACTGTTCCAGAAGCAAGTGCAGGGCACCAGCTTACTCACGAGCGCTGCGTCACGTCCGAGGGGTTGTCCAAAGACGTGTTCCAGTTGTTACTTGGTTTTGTCAGCTTGAGTCAAAATATCCTCAACTTCAAGACCACACCTCTAAGGACTTGTGTGCCAAAGCTTGTAATAAACGAACCATTACATTACTCATAAATTTTTCAGACTGGCCAGTACACACACAAGTGAAGGCGCTACATCATTTGCCGACGAAGTCACCGAATGCGAACAAAATTTGCACGGAATGTAACACGTAAATCGTACAGCATGTATTTACAATGGTAAAGGCGAGTTACACTGATACGTTTGCAAGAATTGGAGAAGTGCGTGATGGTAAACATCACAGGTTAAAACGAGACAACTGCAAAAATATCTTTCTCAAAGGTAAACTTTTTATCATAATCGTAAACTAAACTCAAAATTTCTAAAGTGCTACTATAAAGCTAAGTGCAAAGCACCAGTTTATTCAAGAGCTTTGCCTCGTATCAAAAGAGTGAGAGATAGAGACAGAAACAGAGAGAGAGACAGAAACAGAGAGAGAGACAGAAACAGAGAGAGACAGAGGAGAGAGATTATGTGGTGCAAGAATGCACAAAAATGACCAGCCATACAAGAATATATCTTCGACCAAAATAAAACTGAATAGTTGTGTATGACCGTTTTCAACAATTTCTCATGTTTTTGCATTTCTTAAATCCCAATATGCAGGAACAGATCTGACTTATGTAATGAGACGGTAATATTACACATTTACTAAGCACCACAATCTAATGACCAAGCATCAATGAATGGCACAGAGCATTGAATTGCGAGTGAAGGGCTTGCTCAAGGTCCCTACACATCGAGCCCATAGTCTCCCTAAAAGCATGCACATTTGCAGCCCACATGACCCATATAAGGCCAATATGGGTCCTATATAATGCCCATGGAAATGCTGGCAGAGCACCACGTTACAATACGAGCGCTCTAAGTAACCAATAATGATACGGTGTCCCACAGGCCCCCATTTATATAGCACCATTATTCGCAAAGGCCTTGGTAGCTACACGTATTTAAAATTTGTTGTGGTTCATGTGGCACCGATTTACATTACAAATTTACAAGGTCATATACATGCATATCAGTTTTAATTCGTTGGTTGAATTGCACATGTATACATGAGCAAGCCATTGGAGGCTCTTCTAGTTTTCGGCATATTTTTTTTCATGAACGAAATACCTATTCTTAATTACATTTAATATCATACCGAATAGATCAAGGAGGTACTAAAGGTATGAAAAGGTGCTACAGCAAGTATCCCATTACATACATACATACATATACATGAGATTTTATCGATTTTATTATGGCAAGTGGGCTACAGACCAATGCTAATAATTATGAGCATTATATTTTATGTGCTTAACCCTTATGTTAATTGACAGTCAACATTCGTCTGATAAAACAGATTATTTGCAAAGAACTTCGGAAAACATAAGTTACATAGGAAGACAGATAGTTTGCGGAAAAGAAAACAGTGACAGGGTTTCCTTGCAGAATTCGTCTAGGAAAACCGATACACTGTTGATAATTTACAGACGTTTTCAGATAAACATTATATGGAAACAAACAATTTACAGGAAATTTAAAAATAAAGAGACAATAGAAAACTGAAGAATTCACAAACATCTTAGAAAAGTTCACAACAAATACCTACAATAAGAAAGAAAATTTGACGAAAGAAAATCACATAAATAATTATCAGGTAAGATTCATAGCTATCTTTCACAGAGAAGGTCCTTTATTCAGAACAAACATTTTCAAAGAAATACGAACACAACAAATATCGTCATGAAAAAACAACAGACATTAATAAATCACGGATATCTTTGGAATAAAAATAGATAAATGCACAACATACAACTCTATGGATAATCAGATATTTCACAGATATATCTTTGCAATAAAACTCATAATTTACAACACAAAGTGACAAAAATGCAGATAATTTACAGCAACGTTTCTAGGAAAAACTGATAATTAATGGATAACTTGGAACAACAAAACAGATAACTTACAGGTGAAATAAAAAAGATATTTTACAACATATATTGAATAAGAACACAACCTCAGAAAACTACGAGATATATCCAAAAAATAAACGTTTATCGGCATTTCACGAGAAATACCTCGACACACAGAAACTGATACTGCTACAGTTACTAGCTACCATCACAAAAATCGCAGCACATGACAACAAATTCCTTTACAGAAGAAAACGAATAATTCACATTAAGTATGAAAAAAATGGCAGATTGCAGTTGATATCACTGAAAAAAGCAGATTATTCACAACAAAAATCATCTGACTAAATATAGATTCATCTCACAGTATTACCTTGGAAGCCATAATGTCTGTCTGTCTGTGTGTCAGTTTGCATTTCTATCTTTGTCTGTTTCTCTCTGTCTGAGTATCTCTGTCTTTGTCAGAATACAAGGGTGGATCCAGAGGACATCTGGCTTTGGTCCTTTATGTTACCATCGGTCAATCATAACAGTCAACGGTTATGGTTGCCTTTCAAAATAGGAAATGAATACAAGGTCATACTGAACTGGAAAATGGAACAAGGACATAAAAATAGTGACCGAACATTTCTGCTTAATTCATAAACCCTTAAGCTGCTGGACCACGTCAAGTTAGAATTCAATAGCGGGGAGCATGCCTCGCCCTACAAATCTAATCAAAGCAGGTCCAGCAGGAGTGTTAGGGGATCACATTTTGTGGTCATGCCCCCCATAAATTCAAAATGGGGCATGCCCTCTAGATGCGTCCTTGTCAGGATTCATGTCGGAATGAAGCATGTTACCCAGAAACACACCAGCAAAATACAAAATACTTTACATAAAGCCACACTGAACAATAGGCAAGAAAACTGAGATGGAAAAACGTTCATACTACCCTGTCTAATATCTTATCCAAAAGAACTATATATATCAAGACTACATTGGCAAAGGCAAAGTACAATACAATGGTATTGCACTTAAATTAGAATCAAGTATGTTAGATGCATGCACACAGCTACCCCCATAAGTATCAGTCACTTGTGCCATTCCGCTCTCTTATCTTTTATAAATTGCTTTTCCATTGTAGGCTGCCTCCCTGTGTTAGCGGACTGATCTTCCAGATATTGACCTGATTACCCCTTGCTTTTGGTGTGCGATCGGTTGGTGTCCTCTGCATTAAACCCCGGTGCTATAGAAGTTGGCAATTAACAGTAATAACAATGACAATATATTTGAAACTGCACTACATAAACTGGCCTAGGACTAGAATAGCAAAAGGCGTTTGATAGTATTGATTGCTTGTGGCATGAACACTTTTATCGCTAATCGATAACTTAGAGTGGTTTACTATCTATTAGAATGCCGTACTTAAAACCCACTGCTGTACTTAACATACCTTAAAAGCACCACTGTACTTAATGCAATTAAACTAGAACACTTAAATATATTTGTTAAAACTGGAAAGTTAATGTACTTCTCGCTGTACTTCACATACTACAAATATTACGCTTAACTTAAATATACTGGCATACTTTTTGCCACTGCAGCACTTATGTATTGCAGCACTTAAATGAGTTAACTTGGCAGACCTAATGCACTTGCAGTTACACTGAATGTAGGCTACTCAAAATGGTATACTTAACTAAAATACACTGTTACACTTTGCACCTAAGTACTCATGTACTTGCAGATAGATACTTTCTAACCTCACAATGGCATGCAGTAAATACACTTTACACTTATAGTTATCTGCACAAGGATCACAAACTGAACCACACTGAGACACTACAACAGAGACACTACACGCTACGTCAGCGTCTCGCCCTACACTGACGTAGCGAAACTACACGAAAGTTATGGTACAGCGAATCAAAGGCTTGTAGGAACAGCACCACGGACTACAACAAACGCAAAGCCACACAACATTGTCATCGTGCATTACACAGCGTCGCAACGTCATGACAATGCACATGTGTCGTGACAATGCACATGTGTCGTGACAATGCACATGTGTCATGACAATGCACATGTGTCATGACAATGCACATGTGTCATGACAATGCACATGTGTCATGACAATGCACATGTGTCATGACAATGCACATGTGTCATTTTGGGGACATGTCAAGTATAGCCAAGTGTAATAATTATAGATGTTGATGTTAATGGTGGTGACATTATATAAAAAAGTAATAGCAAATTCTAGTTTTGAGATAAAGTCATTAATTAATTGATGAGATGTAATAACAAAAGTAATAAAATGTTATCATTTTCTTTGGGGATGGTTTAAATCATGGGTATCAGGTATACCTTGGGTAAAATCAGTAAACTGGACACCAGCGCAAACTAACTGAACATCAGCGTAAACTAACTGAACATCAGTGTAAACTAACTGAACATCAGTGTAAACTAACTGAACATCAGTGTAAACTAACTGAACATCAGTGTAAACTAACTGAACATCAGTGTAAAGTTGTAAACTAACTGAATATCAGTGCAAACTAACTGAATATCAGTGTAAACTAACTGAACATCAGTGTAAAGTTGTAAACTAACTGAATATCAGTGCAAACTAACTGAACATCAGTGTAAAGTTGTAAACTAACTGAATATCAGTGCAAACTAACTGAATATCAGTGCAAACTGACTGAACATCAGTGTAAACTAACTGAACATCAGTGTAAACTAACTGAACATCAGTGTAAACTAACTGAACATCAGTGTAAAGTTGTAAACTAACTGAATATCAGTGCAAACTAACTGAACATCAGTGTAAACTAACTGAACATCAGTGTAAACTAACTGAACATCAGTGTAAAGTTGTAAACTAACTGAACATCAGTGTAAACTAACTGAACATCAGTGTAAACTAACTGAACATCAGTGTAAACTAACTGAACATCAGTGTAAAGTTGTAAACTAACTGAACATCAGTGTAAACTAACTGAACATCAGTGTAAACTAACTGAACATCAGTGTAAACTAACTGAACATCAGTTTAAACTAACTGAACATCAGTGTAAACTAAGTGAATTCCAGCATGAACTAACTGTGCATGAGCATAAACTAGTCATACCAGAATATTAAACTGCTAATTTTATCAATTAATCAGCCTGGAAAGACACGTAACAACAAAATGTAGCACAAAGTTGTTTGCTCGACATAACATAACCAGATATTTTATGAGGCGCCTTTGAAATCATCTCAAAGGGCCGTTACCCACAATTGGTGCCTTCAGAACTTGGTGAAGTTCTTGAACATGTCGGCCAGTCGGTCAATGGGTGATCCGTCTCGTCTTCGCGAATCTTTTGTCTGGTCTGGTTTGATTCTCTGTTCATCCGGACGGTCTTGTCTTGACGCTGGAATATTTCGATTTGTATCGTATCCACCGCGGCCGGCCCCAGCAACGGAAGCCGGCGGCAAAGGCTCTGGAAGCTTCCGTGTTTCACGTGACTCACGCTTTCTTTCGGAAAAACCCAGAGACATGGAATTCCCCGTTTCGTTTTCGACATCTTTATGCCTTCCAACATTGCCTTTCGTCTCGACTGTCTGATGAAGCTCAGGTGTGGCCCCCTCAACAGGAGCAAGGTCATGTGGATGCATGTTGATCGGGTGGACCAGCTGATCATGACCTCCTGTCGAAACCGTGTTACCCCGACCCAGAATCGTGTGATCCGATTCGACAGTGCTTTCATTGGCAACTGATCCAGGTCGTGAGTTCCTTGATGGAACGATGGTGTCGTTGCTTGGATTGCGCTCCATCCGCTCCGGGATCAGTCCAAAGCCGTCTGGACTGTTGAATTCGGTGTCGCTGGACAGTAGGTCAGGAGTGGCCAGGTAGAACTTGCCGGTGCTCTTGTCGTGCAGTGGAGTGGCTGATTGAGAGCTCTGGGTGCTGTTCGATGACTGTCGCTTGTAGCGGCTAAAGTCGTCGGTATCAAGGATGTGCTCGGGACTTCCAAATGAGCTCGATGGTTTCAATACACCCTTCAGGACATCTCTCACCTTCAGAAAATATCCAGCAAATACGTTTTATTCTTGTTTCTTACCTACATGAAAAGTTAATGTTATTGAAATGGTTAGTTATACCCGTATAGTGTATACCCTCCGTTATACCATTGTTATTATTATAATTACAGTTACAATTATTATTATTTTTAATCCAAGGCAAGTATAATCCTCAGGAGAAAAATTGTTTGGAGACAGTTAATGACATATGGAAAGGCTACATCCTGTTTATAATTATTTATTGTTGTTATTATTATTATTTACTATTATTATTATATTTATTTTTGCCCCAAGGTACATAAGATCCGTCAGGGACTTAGATATTACTAGCTGTCAATGTAGTTTGTTTGCAAATGAACTAACTTGTCATTGAATTAGATGGATCAGTTATATTTACTATTATGTTTTTATAATATAAAAATCCTACAACTAATTATTATTACTATTATTATTATTATTCTCTTTTTACCCAAGGCTCATATGATCCCTAAGGATTTTAGAAAATTAGGGATAGCATTTTTCCTAGATGGGCAACTCTTGCTTTTAGAAAATACAAAGTAAACCATTTTCTTCTTGTTATTATCATTATCTAATCTAATCTAATCTAATGTCTTCTATAGCACTGTTATCATAATCTTCACGACATCAGTCAATGGTCACTTTGGGTTAAATCACAATAAAAAATCATAATCCACTGTAAAATCAAAGCTGAATGGAATATGCTAGATGAGAATTGATCAGTACAGAAAGATTAGGATGCATTACAGACATGGTAGCCGATTGGTTAGAGCAGGGGTCTCCAAAGTTTTCCAGCGGGGGGCCACATTGCTGACTTTCTCAAGCTCCACGGGCCAAAACTCCGAAGAAATTTTTGTTCTCTGTGCGCAGCTGTCCAGTGAATTGAGTAATGCGATGAATGCTTGGAATCATAATGTCTCCGAATATTGTACTCTTTAAGCACTGCAATGATGTCATTGCATATCAGGCACAGTGCCTTACAAACAGCGACGTGGATTTTGGCAATATGCATGTCAGAGTACAGCGGCGTTAAAATTTTCAATTTTCCCAATTTACGAGTAGTTTGTTTCTTCAAGGAGAGTTCCGCGGGCCAGATTAAAGGCCTCAGCGGGCCGGATGTGGCCCGCGGGCCGTACTTTGGAGACCCCTGGGTTAGAGTGCTCGCCTTGTGAAGCGGAGATTATGGGTTCAATCATCCTCTGAGATGGTTACTATAAAATAATTATGACGATAATGATAATATTAACTATAATAATACTAAAATAAAAAAGTAATAATAATAAAATAAGAACAAAAATAATAATAACAATAGTAATAATAATAGATTAGATTACCTGTTTGATGCCAGCCAATGCTAGAAGCATTTCATCATCATCAACCACCTCGTCACGTCGAAACAGACACTTTTGTATTACACCTGTACAACAGGTAACACAATCAACTGATCAAAAGAGGTAACATGCTACCTGAAGACTATTCAAAATTTTAATCTAATCCATTCTAATCAATGTATCATAAGGTAAGGAAGGGTGAATAAGGTAAGTTAAGGAAAGGTAAAAGTAAGCTAATCCAGTAAAAGAAACTTCTTTGTTGGCTTAAACTGAAGTTTGTTGCATCTGGAAAGGCAATATTTCAAGTGTCTTGAAACAGAAATACATGTACATCCATCCACTATTACATACATACAATCCGTCGACAACCATGTTCCACAAGTGTTTTATTTAGTTAAAATGTCATCAGGTGTCTCTTGCATGTGTGTGTGTGTGTATGTGTGTATGTATGTATGTATGTATGAGAACACTTAATATAGCTCATTTTCAGTAACTAACAATGTAACTGACCGATGTGGACGTCCAGTTCAACAGCACAGCGTCTGCAAAGGCTGTCCATATCACTCAGACAACTCAACGCCTTCATGATCTCCTGCTCTGTTGTCTTACCCTACAACACATACAATACATTACTACTTATTAGTATCACTTAATGGTTTCTAGAGTGCGGATGTCTAATGCAAAAAACATCAACCGATAGTGCGCCAAAGCCAAGGTGTAATCAGGTCAACATCCAATCTATCAGTCTAATAAGACAGAAGAGTGGCAGCCTACAGTGGATTTATCAATCCAGGATAGACAAGTTTTACAATTTTACATTTATTTAAAAATAAACTATATATACGAATCTATATTATCAAATCCAAACTAATCATCAAAGTAATCCAATCTGAAACATAACTAAAATTATCCACACTAATCAAATTCAATAAAATCCAAGTGGTCTAATCCAGTTCCAATCCACTCAAACAATCCAATGTAGCCCAATCCAAAGTACTCTCTTCTAATCCAAATCCAAATCCATACAAATTATATAATGCAGTGGACTGATTTTCTGGATATTGACCTGGTTTTATTGTGCCATCGATTGATGCCTTGTGCATTTTACACCGAAGTGACAGAAGTTGCTAATCACAATTACAATTGATCTTATGAGAGACAATGGGATAGAGGAATGGATAGAGTCGTTAGATTGATCTGATAAATTGATTAATAATATTTGTTTCAGTCATTTTACTCAACTTTTAATTTACATCTTTAATTACTAATTATTACTTCGTTGTATTATAACAATTGTTTTATGCTGTATGTCCCATTGTGCCTTTGCAAGTGGTGTAATAAAGAATATACTTACTTACATACTTAGAAGATTAGATTACAAGGTAGTTAATTAGTTAAGATTAACCGGTTGTTTCTGTTTCGTTGATTGTCTCCTTCCTCCGCGGTTTCCCAGCACAAAGAACCTTCCTTCCTTCTTTGGAGACGTGTTGTTCCCTCCATCGCTTGACGCCAGGCTCATCTGCTCCAGGTGGGAGCAGCTGCCGTCCATCGACCGGGCGCTCGACGTCGTCTCCAGCCGGGCGAGGCTCTGGGTCGATAGGTTCGACCGGAGACCGTGATGGGCCGATGCAGGGTGCATCAGGGATCCCTCGATCTGGGAGAGGCTGGCCGTTGAACCCTTGCGCTTCCCTGTCTCCTCTGGAGAAACCTCGGCTGTCATCAGTCAAATCAACACATGACAGGTCAGTAGACGGAGGAGGTATACAGCTATAACTCACCATTTCAATAACATTTTGAAAACATTAACTTTTCATGTAGGGTAAGGTAAAGTGAATGACAGAGAGAGGTAAGATAATGTACGCTAATGGCAGGTAAGGGAAGAAAGGATAGAGGTAGGGAAGGTAATGTAAACGTAATGTAAACGTAATGTAAACGTAATGTAAATGTAATGTAAATGTAATTGTAATGTAAGGTAAGAGAAGGTAAACAGTCAGGTAACCCAAGTATGGTAAAGTGCAGGACGACTACAGGTAACGTATCCTGAGGTTAGGTAAGACTAAGCAAGGTAAGGTATGATAAAGCGAGGGAATATGAGAGGTATGCTGCTATGGTATATAAAACAACAATATTTTCTATTGCCCTTCTAACGACCATTGGAGAAAGTATTGATGACAGAGTTTGGAATAAGATTGTGATCATGTCACAATGAAAGAACGTGAATTAAGATCATGATCGCAGGTCACCTGGTGACATGTCTGTGATGAGGTTCATTGGTTCACTCGTTGACTTGGATAGGATTGTTGACTTTCCACCGATGATGAGTGAACCGGGTCTACGACCTTTGGCCATCAGATTCCTCTGGTTCTGTGTTGACTCTATGTACACAGTAATTAATGTTAAGCTTATTATTACTATTACTATTACCATTATCATTATTATCATCATCATCATCATCTTCATCACTATAATTATTATTATTATTGTTATTATTATTACTACTAAAGACTAAATGATAATTATAGGTCCAGTTAAATGAAAACAGTCAATAACAGTCCATAATTATTATTACTAGATGTTTGCCCGTCCTAAGACGATTAAAAAGAATTTGAAAATGTGAAGAGATGCGTTGTCACATGATATATAATTGACGACAGTCCTCTCCCTCTCCTCCTACCACTCCCTCTCTCCCTCCATCGTTCTCACCCTATCTCCAACCCTCCCTCTACCCCATCTTCCCATCCTCCATCCATTCTTCCTACCATCCCTCCCTCCCTCCCCACCCTCCCTCCGTGCCTTCCACCTTCCGTCCTTCTACCCCGGCCTCCCTCTGTCTCTTCATACCTCATTCTCTACCTCCAACCGTCAGTCCATCTCCTCCCTCCCTTCCGTCCATCCTTCCGTCCTTCCCTCACTCACTCCATCCAACCTCCCTCCCTAACTACAACCCTGCATCCACTTAGGAGCTCGCGTATAGCAGGCAAGGAGGGAGGAAGGGAGAGAAAGATGCCTAACCCTAGTCCACATTCTGTCTCTGCCTGCTTCACACAATAATTTTTTCGAAAGCACAGTCAAAAGTGTATTAAGGTATGTGATGATTACTTCGTGAACTGGCTCCCTGGCGCGGAAACGAGTTCTCCCAGCTGCCTGTGCCGAAGTTGTTTGGCTTCTGGTACTGAAGGTCAGGAGGCTTTGGTCTGTCCTGCAGAAAGAAATCATCCAAGGTCAATGTAACAGAAAATGAGGAGAGAAAAGCAGTCCCTCAAGCTAACACTAAGGCAGACACGGGTATGGAGTGCTAGTGACTTCATTTTCTTAGCCTCAGCATATGAGGCCGGGTGGCCAGTCCTCTTCCTCGCCATCTCATCTTCCCACCGATAGTGTACAGTCAGTGTACCATTATAGCTGAGTTGGCTAGCAAGTGCAAGTGAAAGAGAAAACACGAATAGCCCACCAATCTAACCACTACACTATCGAACATCTAAAATTAGCAGTTAAAAGGAGACTGAAAAGAAAGTGAAAAATGAAGATGTACTGAAGAAAGGAAAAGATACAGTACTCAATGAAATGATGGATAGATTGACAGATGGATAGATTGACGGATGGATAGAAAGATGGATAGATTGATGGATGGATAGATGTACGATGGGTAGGTGACGAATGGGTGGATGAGTGGATGAGATGGTGAGCTGCTTACGTGTGGGTCTCGTAGATGGAGGGCGTGGCTGATGAAGTGCTGGACATCAACGATTGGCGGATATTTCATCAGGAGATAGAGACAGGACGGATAGTCACTCGACAGCACTGCAACCACATGTCAATCAACACTCATTTGCATATACCGTATTCTAACAAAAATTAGCCCACTTTTAAATTTACCAAAACTATCAGGTAGATTAACACACATCCACCAGTCGACTACCTCACCCTATCATATGCTACCATATCTTCTCCTGTTTTACCTTTCTTTAATCCACCTGTGCCTACCATACCTCCTCTGACCATACCGTAAATAACCATACCTTCTTGCCTTCTTTTACCTTTTCTTATTTTAACAGAGACAAGCAGACAGGAGACAGACAGACATAAAGAGAGACAAGAGACAGACTGACTGTCACTAACACAAGGAAGACGCAAACACATCGTAGACAGACAGGCAGATAGAAAGCAATAGACAGAAAGATACAGGCAGACATAAACATAGGCAGATATGCAAATACACTGAAAGACACATAGACAGACATACACAAAGGTAGACACACTCAGACAGACAGACATAAAGGCAGAGACACAACCAGACAGATTAACAGACAACCAGACAAGGCAGACTGACTGGCTTCGTGTAGGTAGAGTAGCATGGCGACGAAGACGTAGTCGACGAGATCGAAGCTGATGGAGTCGGCAAAGATGGCATCCCACAGCATCAACAACTCCTGCATCGCAAACTCACGACCAAACAACAGACGAATCCACCGACTGCAACAAAAGCAACGGTAATGGTATCAGTAAAAGTAACGGTTATGGAATTGGTAAAAGTAATGGTAACAGTTAAAGTAATGGTAATGGTATGAGTAAAGGTAATGGTAATGTTACAATACAAGGAGTCATCAGCATCGGAATGAATAACACGAGGTTTACATGTTACGTCTTCCTTTCATGTCAACGATTACATCTTTCTAATGTAGGATACATCATAGGTCAATCAGAAAAACAATTAATCATTCACTAAATCAATCAATAAATCAATTAAATCAGACAGAAAGACAAATAGATGCAAAATAGAATTATGTTGAAATTCTCCAATACACAGACAGACAGACAGTCACACAGACAGATTCATTCATTACATAACTGTTCAAAAGAATTAGTAAAATAATTAATACATTAATAACCAACTAATTAAAAAAATGACTTATTCTCTGGCGAATTTCATCTAAGTCCTGACGACGTCTT
Source organism: Aporrectodea caliginosa (assembly GCA_020284085.1). NCBI lineage: Eukaryota > Metazoa > Annelida > Clitellata > Crassiclitellata > Lumbricidae > Aporrectodea > Aporrectodea caliginosa. The sequence goes on along the minus strand of JACEVL010000048.1, from coordinate 441,287 downwards.
ATTTATACCTTCAATAAAAACCACTAAAAGCCAAATGACTGAATTGAAACGTGTGTCGTACATTCCGTAGATCTGTGGTGCGATGTCCATCTTAAGTAGGAATTCGTAGAGTTCATTGTCAAATCTCTTGAGAAGATAGTCCTGGATGCGCGTCAGTTTCGTTACGATTACATTCGACGAAGGAAGATCCTGGAAGCGAGAGAAGGGCTGGACGTTCAACATACTGTTCACCTGGAAAACATCACCAGACCACATGCCTCGAGTCAGATCGGGTCAGATAAGGTAATGAGAGGAATTGGTATGGCAGTATGGCAGGTGATGAGGTAAATTAAAGAAAGGCAAGTGATAGTCAGTTGCAAGGTAAGTGGTATGGTAGCTAAGTGGTAAGGTAAAATAACAAAGGCAAGTGGTAAAGTATCTAAGTGGTAAGGTAAGGTAGTGTAACAAAATGAAGGTAAGTGGTAAGGTAAGCAAGTGGTAAGATAAGGCAAGTGACAAGATGTGGTAAAGTAAGTGGTAAGACAAGGTAATTTTGCTTCACATCTGATTTCCTATGAAGTTTCTGTTAGCAGAATCATTGTCCTGCATTGCAAAACTGAACGAGAAATATACCTAGAGAAATTGGTAGTAATCCTGCTGAAGAAGGTATTACCCTGTTCGATGAACACTTACCTTGATACCAAGTGGTACTTCTTTGGACACGTACCATGGCTCAACCGTCTCCATGATCTGGTAGAAGAGTGCACTGCAATCAACCAATCAGAATAAACAAAGACTGCAGAGTGGTTTACAATAAACATTAATAAACAAATGTTTGCATTAATCCAAACTAATCTTGAATCTGCTCTAATCGAATCCATAATAATCAAATCCAATGCACAATTAATCAAATAAGATCTTATCAAATCAAAGTTCATCAAACTTAAGACAAATGCGTCATCACTAGCTCTATGTTGGCAAGCCGTGCAACATGTAAGGATTGGTTGTCCAGTTTTTTCTATTGCTTGTATCATGTCTGTGCTTCAGCCAAAAGATCCTTTAACACTCTAATGAAAAATCTTCACCAACGCATCTCGTATAATGATCAATAACCATAATCTTCCAAATCTTCATGGACGTGTCTTATAAATGATCAATAACCGTAACCCACTTTGTTTAAACTACAATGACAAAATAACAACTTACTAAGCGTCATGCTCCAGAAACTCATGATTCAAGGTTTCTCTTGTCAGCTCTCTACAGCAGAACAGAGCACAGGAAAATTGATGCAATCCCAACATATATTTTAACACAGAATAAACACAAATACATTGTGTATGCAAGTATGTATCTGTGCCTGCATGCGGCCATTTACAGTTGAAGATGGACAGCGGCTGTTTTGTGCGAAGTTTCTACAGACCTGCCAGGACAGAATTGCAATAGTCCAGGCGCGTCGGAATATGCGAGATAAGACACTACACTGGCTTCCGTATGGGACAGAGTTACTTTCAAGATCTTTCTCATACACTCTAGCTCCCAACACGCAAGAATTTTGGCCACTTAGCTATGACGCAGTTGAGGAAGGACCGAAGCTTACATAAATACACAGAAATTGTTCAACTATAAAATCCATTCATCTGGGATTGATATAAGACAACACCATTCCTTAAATAGGTTTGCCAAATCAAACCAAATCATCAGTTCTACAAAGAGGTTCTGCAACAAAACACATCCAGCTATTTCTGTAGCTGGGAATTCCTCTGTCTCAGCCGACTGATTTTCTCGATATTCACCTGATTATGGCTTTGGTGCACCATCGGTTGATGCCTTGTGTATAAGACATCCGCAGAAGGTCCTAATTAGTAATTAAAATTTAATTCATACAATTACAATTAAATACAATATCCAGAAAGAGCATCTGTTATTGATAAATACAGTCAAAATAGATTTAAAACTGTTAATAAGTGCCTGAAAGAGTTAAAATACTTTAACTGTCAAATCAATCAATCAATCGAGTTTATTGAACCAGTTCATTACAAAATCAGAACAGTACAATCATAACAATAAGCAAGTAGATCAGTTAATGTGCTATATAATATTTCTATTATTCTACTTGTTTAACCTAAATAAAGTTTATAGTGATTGCACTTGTAGATGAAAAAACATTATATCACTAGGAACAAATGAAAGTACATTATATCATTAGGAACAAAGGGCACTCCTAGAAGGGATAGACTCCCGCTCGTTAGGGGCCCAGTTAATAAAGCTTGTGGCAGATGGCTTGACGGTAGATTATAAAGATGAAAAGCAATAAATGCCATGTGTGAAGGTGCTAACTGAGTCGAGGCTGGTCAAATCATCGACATATAATGGTCGATGGGTCAAATAGAGCAAATAGGTAAAAAAGTTTAAAAAGCCAAAGTGAGATTCAAAAATAGTCAGACAGTTATAGACGAGTTATAGAAAAATCAGTCAAAATGATTTTTAAAAGGACTACAAACAACTCCCATCTTAGAAACAGCCAAGAAGCTTTTAAAAGTCAAAACATGCAAAAGTTAAAATTGGCTTAAGAAACAATTCGCATAAATCCCAGTTGCCAAGCAATTAAGCACATAAGTAAGCCAGCCGTTAACTAACGAAGTAAACAAGTTACTAAAACTGTAATGAAGCAAACAATATTCCCTGTAATGCACACAGCGTTTCCTCTTCGTACACATAGTGAGGGATCAGTTATAGAAGTTACTAATTACAAATACATTTACATAATACATAATATATGGTAAACAAAATTGAGGGAACATTCTAATAAAATATTAAAGAAACAACTCAATTAAATTAGCCTGTTAATGTATAGTAATCACTCATTCATTATTTACAATACACAGGAGTACGGGTTCAAGGCTTCTCCTCTGAGACGAATATTGTGCAATAGTCCTGAAGGACATCCTGAGTGGCCGAGTGGGTTGGTAGCCCGCTCGCCACGCCGGCGGCCTGGGTTCGATTCCGGGTCGGTCGGTTTATCAGAGACTAATTTCTCGGATCTTTACTGCGGGTGGCTCAGTCGCATTATAAACGTGGAGTACAATACAATACAATACAACACAATACAACTGGGGCGCGGTGGTATAGGGGTATGTTCGGTGCCTTGCAGCTCGAGGGTTGCGGGTTCGAATCCACCTCAAAGCCGCCGCGTAGGGACCCTGGGCAAGTCCTTCACTCGCAATTGCTCATGCGCTTCGGCGTGAAACTCTGATTCAGCGTCCGCGCAGTAGTCGGGAGCGCCTCTGAATGGGCAATCTGGTAGGGGCACTATAACAAGTGTTCAAATACAATACAATACAATACAATACAATTTCGGTTGAACACAGACAGAAACCAAGTCTCTCCAATGGGTTAGAAGTGTTGAAAACTATTTGTCAGTTACCAATGAAGACTCTTTGAGAGTCAAACACCAAACACAGACATTAAAGCCCCTTTGTAATTAACTATTTAGCTAATTAACTAATTAGCTAAGCTGGAAGCTCGTGTTCTATCTAACCAAGATCTCAAAGAGAATGAAAGTCATGCAAAGCTTTGAAAGCTGCTCTTAAGAATGTCTTTCAAACCTTTGCAACGGATCAAAATGACTAAAAGGAAATGAACAGATTAACAATTAACTGATACAGCATCATTATCTCAAGTATGAGTTTTATGCTTGTTATTATTATTATCGTTATTATTATCATTATTACTGTTATTATTAGTAGTAGTAGCAGCAGTGTTATTATAATTGCTACTACTATTAATATTATTATTACTATTTTTATTACTATTACAATCATTACTATTTTATTACTATTAACATTGTTATAGTTTTTATTATGATTATGTTTCTATTATTACTACTACTACTACTACTACTATTATTATTATTAGTATAATTTATATTTTTATTTCTTACTTGTTATTATTATTTTTATTATTATATTATTACTACTCCTGCTGCTGCTGCTACTACTACTAATACTATTAATCATCAATACAGTAATCATCATTACGGTCATTATTATTTTTATTATCTTGATTGTTATCATTATTTATATTATTATTAATGTTATTAAGATATTTACTTTTTATTACTTTTTCCATTTTTATTATCAGTTTTATTATTATCATCATTATTTCTGTTATGTTCAGTAACAAAATCTTTTGAGATGCATTTGAAAGAATTATTTAAAAAAATGCTGCGATCATATTTAATCAATGAGAAGTAAATTAAACACTCTATTTGGTTAGATAGTTGTCAGTAGTTAAGTAGTAGTTAAGTTTAGTAGTAAAGAGTTATTTGTTTTGAACTTATATTGTTCCCTTTGCAAGTTTCAGTTTTGTAGTCTGTTCTAAGACACTTTAAGTTATCCGTTCCGTCCCTATTTACTCCTTGGTAATTGGGTCCCTCCTCTTAGTGGGATTCTTATCCTTTCTGGGGCCCCATTGTTGCCGGCGTTCCAATGATTTGTACAAATTTTCCTTGCTGAGTCTATGTTTGTATATTTATTGTTTGTATATATTGTAGGGCTGCGGATTTTAACGATTAATTAATCGATTAATCGTTAAAAATTTTAATCGATTAATTTCGGCTTGTTCAATTAATTTTCGATTAATTTTCTTCCTTATTTTATGACGTCAACCGACCTATTTCCGGAATAAACAATATGGCAAACAGTAATAACGTGAAACATTTGAGTGGAAAATTAAGCGATCATTTTGCATTTAAGGTAAATGTTGAGGGAAAAGCCGAAGATGGCAAAATTATTGAAGATTTTTGTAGATAGAAGGTAGTTACTAATGACTACATTTCTCAGTTCGACAATTTGAACTTTAGCATGTCAAATGATTTAAACATTTTTGCAGTGTATACAGTCTAAACAGTTTTTCACGCTTTATGTAACATGGACCAAATTAATCGAATTTAATCGATTAATCTCGATTAAATTTTGGAGATTAATCGATTAAAATTATTTTAATCAGTACCAGCCTTAATATATTGGTTTGCTGTGTCTATGTTTGTATATTGGTTTACAAAGGTTTCAATAAATAAAATGAATGAATGAATGAACGAAAGTATGAGACGGACTAACCCGACGGATTCTAGTTCACATGCGTGTAGGAATGCCTGTTGGTCGCAGTGGAGGACAAAGATGAGAGGAGCCAGCAGCTCATGCATCCCCTGAACATCACAAACAACGATCATCAATCACATTCAGGTATGGTATGTGAAATGGAAGGTAAGGTAGCATAATGTACATGAAGCTGAAGAGAGGTATTGGAAATGTAAGGTAAGATAAGGTAATGTAAATAAAGGTAATTATATGAGAATGTAAGCTAATGTAACGTAGAGGCAAGATAAGATGTATAGAAAGGACAGAGAGGTTAGTTCTGGAGATGTAATGGCAGGTGATTGGATGACTCTAGAAAGGGCTAACTGAAGGTAAGAGGTGAGCTAAGGCAAGGTGACCAGTATAGAATTACAGATAGGAAGCAACGTTATCTTACTTTACTGAAATCTTTTTAATTGGTCCTGCCTGACCCTATAATATTACCCAACGTCAGCAAAGATCAATTTACGTCAACTCCCTAACCTCATTTAATTTTACCTCATCATATCTCCCATTAATTATATTATCTTAACTTACCTTATTTCATCTTATCTCATCTTACCCAATCGATGAATGAACTATAAAGAATAGAGTTAAGTTTAACTTACATTTATTTTATTACGATATACAGGTATTCCATTAGCACTTTGGCTAACCCCAAAGTCTCCAAAGTTACAATACATTGCTGTCCGACTCCACCATTTTCAAGACGGATGAAAACTGAGACAGATTACTAATAAGAAAAACTTCTATAGCGCCGGTGTCTAGTGCACAAGACATCAAGCGATGGTGCACCAAAACCAAACCGTAATCAGGTCAATATCCAGAATATCATCATGTTGAGACAGAGAGCGTAGTCCATTGTGGAAGAGCAATATTTAATTACCTTACGTATTTATTAAGCTGAGAAGGAAATGACTGAGCAGAATGGACAGATACAGGAAGAGAGTTACGGAGAGATACAGGGAGAGAGGCAGTTACAAGGAGAGATAGGTCCAGAGTGTGCTATAGAGGCTCTTAGATAAGAGGGAGGGGCTATACTGACCTGTCGATAGCATAGGCGCTCATTGACCTTGGCATAGCAAAACAAGATATCAACCATAATCTCGCGAATATACTCGTCCCTAAAGAGGATCAAGTCCGGAAAACTGAAACACACAACGAAAAAACGAAACTCAGGCAAAACTGAAACTGAAACTGATTCAAAAAGAAAACTGAAACTGATTTATAAAGAAAACAAAAACTGAAACTGACGAGAAATACACGTTTGCCCAGAGGAGGAAAGGTAAGATAGACTAAGTAAAGTGTCGTAAAGGTAAGATAAGTGGGAGGTTCAGATGAAAGTGCAATGCAAGAAAAGATACTCTCCGTGTTTCACATAAAATCAAAACGAGGACCTCTAACTTCTTTTCTCACTTTGGACGAGTCCAAAACAAACAGATGTGCACAAACGAACACAACACAAATTGTCTCGTACAACAAACTTCAGACACAGTAACATCTGGTGCAAGCTGGTGATCATGACTAAACTGCATTCCATTCATTAACAAACAAAAACAGATTAGAAACTGCGGTTTCGGTGCCGAAACAGCTGTTTCAGTGCTGAGAATAAAACACTTAAATACAGAACACTCGTTAAAAATAAAAATACTGAAATAATAAATACTCGATCTGAAAAATACTGAAACACTGAATACTTAATCAGATACTGAAATGTACCGAAACAGTCGTTTCAGTAGATCAGAAACAAAAAATAAACTACTGAAACACGTTGAAACAGGCAGTTTGTTCTCACACAAAGAAAAACCAAAACACTGAAACGAGTAGAAACACTCGTTAAGTTGTATTAGAAACGAAAAACAAAGACGAGACAGTCCTCATGACAACACGAAAGCAAAGGCCATACGCGGCGCCGTCACTTGCTCGGCATCGGCTGACCTGGCGATAAGAAACGTCTGGTTTCAGCTTAGCATAGACGAAGAGAATGTCGACCATCATCGTGCGGATTCCGTCCGTGTGATAGAAGTCGAGCTTCGGATAGCTAAGATCAAAGGCGCCGCCACCGTTCAAAGTAGTCATCATCAAAGGAGCCGCCAATTAGAGCAATGATCAAAGCCACGGCCACCGCCGATCAAGGTAGTGAGCAGATAAGTAAGGAAAGGTAAAAGAAGTAAGTAAGTATATTCTTTAATAAGTTAATGGCAAGTAAGACAGGGAATAGAATTAGGTTGGGTCAAGTGAACTAGATAAAATTATTGGTTTAATATGTCAAATTAAGGTGTTAAAGCTGAAGAGCAAAGGAGGAGATGGGTATGGTAAGGAAAGCAAGGCAAGGTCAGGGGTCAGGAAAGGCAAGGTCAGGGGTCAGATCAGGTAAGGCAAGGTCAGGTAATGCAAAGTCAGGGGTCAGGTAAGGCAAGGTCAGGGAACAGGTAAGGCAAGGTCAGGGGTCAGGTAAGGCAAGGTCATGGGTCAGGTAAGGCAAGGTCAGGTAATGCAAAGTCATGGGTCAGGTAAGGCAAGGTCAGAGAACAGGTAAGGCAAGGTCAGGGGACAGGTCAGGCAAGGTCAGGGGTCAGGTCAGGTAAGGAAAGGTCAGGGGTCAGGTAAGGCAAGGTCAGGGGTCAGGTAAGGTCAGGTCAGGTAAGGCAAGGTCAGGGGTCAGGTAAAGTATAAGCAAACTACATTTTTTCTGACCTAGATTTCTTTCCTTGCCTTATTTACATCATGACTTGAGCCTTCTAATCATTAAAGCTAAAAAACCAATTCTCCAAGAGTTAGAAAGAGGGCAGAGGCATGGTCTAACTAAGGATAGCTCTATAAGATCTTGTTTCCTGGGTTAAAAATTCGTAATCATATCATGCTCAACATTTCTACATCACCCAAAACAACGAAGTCATGGGAACCATCTTATTCACAGGCGCTGTTACAGTTTGCCCTGTGGGTGTATAATAGTCCTGAGAAGGGGTTGCAATGTCTACAGGGGGCGTGAGAGGCTGGCATATGTACGCACGGACAAACTGACGCCATCTGCAAAGGTATTCTCTGCATCCTGGGTTTAATAGGATATGCAAATGACAGCGATTCTAATTCAAGTCAGACACACAGACAGATTATACATACAAACAGACACATATACAGACACAAACAGACATACAGACAGACAGAAAGACAGATATACAGACAGATATACAGACACACAGACGTATACAAACAGACAGACACAAAGACAGAATCTGACAGACATGCAGAGTCAGACAGTCAGACACACACCGATAGATGGAGCATTCTAGACACGGCCTGCCACTTAGTCCGCACTCCTGTCTCGTTTCTGAATGGATCCGGAGACAGATCGAGTCCCAGCGAATATTTCATCATCGCCGTCAGACTGAATAAACATCCACTGCGACAACATCATCTCTCTCTCTCTCTCTGTGTCTGTCTGTTTGTCTCTGTCTGTTTGTCTGTCTGTCTATCTGTCTGTCTCTGTCTGTCTGTCTCTCCTCTCTGCGGCCACTAACATCAGCATCCACCGCCGCCAAGACACACACACATACATCTATCTATATATTGAGACACAGAGTAGGAGATAGGGAGAAACAGACAAAGGCACAGAGGTAGACACAGAGACTGAGACAAAAAAGATACAGTGAGATACATACAGAGACACAGACAGACAGACAGACAGACAGAAATGGAAAGAGTGAGAGAGACAGAGGTAGACAGACAGAGAATGAAATCAGAGACAGACAGAGAGAGGCAGAAAGAGTGAAAGAGAGAGAGACAGATAGAGAGACACAGACAGATAGCCAGACACAGAGACATAAAGATAGAGAGATTGAAAGACAAAGACAGATAGAGAGAGACAGACAGAGATATGGAGAGAGTGCAAGAGAGACAGAGAGAGACAGACAGAGAGAAAGAGACTTACGTTCTAACGACATCTTGCTTTATGGTCAGACGGAGTTCGTTGTCGAGGAAGAACTGATTCCATGGACTCTGTACATGAAATGTAACAGTTAAAAAGAAATGCATTACAGACACAGTGGCACACACAGAAACACACACAGACATACAGAAACACATGCAAACACACAGAAACACACACAGACATACAGAAACACATGCAAACACACAGAAACACACACAGACATACAGAAACACATGCAAACACACAGAAACACACACAGACATACAGAAACACATGCAAACACACAGAAACATACACAGACATACAGAAACACATGCAAACACACAGAAACATACACAGACATACAGAAACACATGCAAACACACAGAAACATACACAGACATACAGAAACACATGCAAACACACAGAAACACACACAGACATACAGAAACACATGCAAACACACAGAAACATACACAGACATACAGAAACACATGCAAACACACAGAAACACACACAGACATACAGAAACACATGCAAACACACAGAAACATACACAGACATACAGAAACACATGCAAACACACAGAAACATACACAGACATACAGAAACACATGCAAACACACAGAAACACACACAGACATACAGAAACACATGCAAACACACAGAAACATACACAGAGAAACCCACCAAAAGCACACAAACATACACACAGAAATACACAAACAGAAAATACAGAACATACACATGCATAGAAATACACAGAAATACACAAACAGAAACATGTACACAGACACACATAAGCATATTTACATACACACAATCACACAAAACAAAGAAGAATATGGACCTAGACTTATATTTATAAAAATACATACAAAAGTAAAATAAATTCATGTAATATTTTATAAATATTAATAATAATAAAAATAATATATGATAAAGTTACCTAGGATATACAAATAGAAGAATTTAATAAATGTTTCATGTCTTAAGTATCAATGTTTATTTAAAAAACAGAAATTGAGATGATGAAATGAGTTGGTAGGAGAATTGACCTCAACTTCCTGAGAGAGTGGATTGTTGATTGAAAGGTCTTTGGCCTCAGCCTTTCGAGGATTAATGATCAGCTGGAAAGCAAAGAATAAAAATATTAACGAAAATAACAATAATTTTAATAACAATTTTAATAATCAAAAACAACAACAATAATAATAATATAACTTGTCAGGTTCTTCTCAGACGTTCATTCGTTCAATTTATTGTCTCCAGACATTGTTTTAAGACCCTGAAAAAGGATCATAGCCACCTTGGGGCCAAAACAGTAATAAAATGAAAGGAAAAGATTTAATGCTGTACCTAAGCTGATCCCAATCTAATCTTCCCAAAAATACAAACTGACAATATCCTAATCTTTCATAATAATATTAATAATTACGACAATTTATATGGCGCCGTAACACAGCCATGCCGTTACAAAGGCGCCTAATTGTCATAACCTACAACAACAACAACAATAATAAATTATTATTATTATTATAATAATAATAATAATTATTATTATTATTATAATAATAATAATAATAATTATTATTATTATAATAATAATAATAATAATTATTATTATAATTAGTATTATTATTATTATTATTTCATAAGAAATTTATAAAATCACAGGTTAATATCACCAAATACGCTGCCAAAAATCATGCCCTACTCTACCAAAGCGTGGAATATCTACCACACTATCCTCTCCAACCCTACTACACCCTGCCCCAATCCATGCTATCCTACCCTAGTATACACCATCCTACCCTAACCTCCACTGTACTGAACCTAACCTGACCATACCGCAGTGAAGACTGTAAGAGTCCTCTACCTGGTTTTTGAGGTCTTCGTAGCGGTTGCGCCACTCCTGGGTCTTGGCACTCCATCGCGACTGATCCTCTGGCAGGACTTCAAGGAACAACTACAACACCAGGTTACAACCCAATCCAATTCATCGCTCAATCAGACAGTTATTCTCAATAACACTAATCTAACCGAGCCAGATCAAATTATACTTTATGTGATCATTCACTCATTCACTCACTCATTCACTCACTCACACATTATTATTATTATTAAATAAATTTGTAACGCGCGCAAGGTCACACATTCTCTCACTCACTCACTTACTCACACTAAATCATACTCTCACTCACTCACTCATTTATTCATTTACTTATTCATTCATTCACTCATTCAGAGCACTTATAAATCACTCCTCCAAGATAGCTACTTAGAGGCATTTCCCGCCTAATTCTGGCGATAAAGAACAGTCTTCAAATGCTAGTGTATGGAGTATTGCAGAGTCCCTAGTTCGATCAATCCAGGAACTCTGAACATCTGCCAAATATGGACAGGAATCCGTTGGTATGACTCCATGTGTGTGTGTGTGTGTGCGTCTGTGCGTATATGTGTGTATGTGTCTGTGCATGTGTGTGTGTGTGTATGTGTGTGTGTGTGTATGTGTGTGTATGTGTGTGTGCATGTATGTGTGTGTGTGTATGTGTGTGTATGTGTGTGTAAAACAATGCAGAGAAAACTTTCTGTGCATTGTTTTGCTTCCTAGACATTTCTAATCTTAACGGCATTTAACCCTTGAACGGTAACCTTTTTTTTACACCGGTCCTCGGTAACCTGGGGGTGTTCTCTACCCCCAGGGTATATATAACAATAACACATATATATATAACATATATAGTATATCTATAGTATATATATATATAGTATATATATATACATATATATATATATACATATATACATATTGTATATATATATACATATTATATATATATATATAATTATATACTATGTTATGTTATATTATGTTATATATGTTATATATTATGTTATATATATTGTAATTATATATATATATAGTATATATATACATATATATATACTATATATATATGTATATATATTATATATATACTATATATATATATGTATATGTTATATATGTGATATATCATGTTATATATTGTAATTATATATATATATATAGTATATATATACATATATATATACTATATATATATGTATATATATATATATTATATATATATACTATATATATATATATGTATATATATATATACTTCCATATATAACATATATATTATATAATTACAATATATAACATATATATATACATATTATATATATATAATATATACATATATATAGTATATATATATAGTATATATATAGTATATATATATATGTATATATATATGTATATAAGTATATATATACTTCCTCCTTTGCTTGAAATAGTATTATGCAATTATTTTTTCTTCATAACCTCTCGTTTTTCGCCGCCATATTGAAAATATGTTAAATATGGTGACAGTATGCACAATGTTTTTTACATAATTTGAAGCATGGTCAATGTCAGGAAAAGTCACCAAAGCAATTGTAAAAATTTCTAGTACTTCCTTTAAAAGCAGCAGTTATAACAGTCTGGGGGTAGAAATTACCCCCAGGTTACCGTTCAAGGGTTAAACTCATATAGACTGGTGCTTTTGTGTGCTACTGTCAGTTTACATTTCTTGAACTTAACCTGACCTTATCCCAATGTACCTCTCTCACCTGACCTATTTTACACCGGTTCAATGATCAATAATCGTGACATTTGGCTGCAGTTCGTTTTCCGATGGAATTCGATTATGCACCGCTTGACCTATCACCTGTGGGTTAAACTATGACAAATGATGTCTGGAAGACAGCAGATACAGTTGTGGCGTGAACCATCTTATCTCTTCATAGAAATAACAATCTATGTATGTACGAATACCACACTCAGCTTCAGTTACATTTTCGTACCATTTTAAACTCAATGCTTACGAAAGGCTGTTTTCTGACCTTACATCATTTTCATAAATTTATCCTAACACTACCCGATAAGATCAGGGTAGATTGAAAGATAATAATAATAATAATTCTTCCTTTATTGAAACAAACCGGTTGACAAACCGCAACCGGTTACAGTGTAGGCTACAGTTATGCAATTGAAACAATTCACAAGAACACAAATGACAGAAGACATAAATCTTAACTACTAACAGAACAGACAGCCTGCAATACAACGGCGCTAATAGCAGCCTACAAAGCATGTCCGCCTTACAGGGCTCGAACTCGGTACCTCTCACTCTCTCCATGCCAGTGTGTTACTGTTTGTCGGCCAAACCGAATATCGGTCGATCAAGCGACACTACACATAATGCGGTACGTACATACACCTCAGCATGCTTTGAGAGTCTAAGTAAGCATCTACAATCCTTCCAGCCATATCAGTGCCTTCACTTTGAAGGCAACTTGAGTCGACTGAAGATAAGAAACGTTGTGGAACAGGTGTTCTTCCGCCCACCATTCAACGTTCACCTGTCGCCCTGACCTAGGACGGAGTTCCCTATTGATCGAATCTGCTTCTGAGAAATGCTTCTCTGTGAAGCAGCCTAAGCGTAGTAAACAAGCGGGGGTTGTTCGAGAGTGGGTGGACAATCTGTCGCCGGATTTATTATAAACGGTTAGAACTGGGTCAAGATCTGTGGTTACATGGGACGAAAGTCACGAAACTGTACGGTTTAGATACGACAAATATCCATTCATTATGATTGATTGATTGATCGACTGATTGATTGAAAGACTCATTTATTAACCGACCGATTGACTGATTGATCGATTGACTGAATACCTGACTGATTGATTGATATATTGGCCGACTGACTGATGGATTGACTGATTTATTGACTGATTTACTTATTGATTGACTGGTTTATTGACTGACTAAATGACTGACTGATTGATATGCTGGTTTATTGTCTCACTGACTAACTGATTTCCTGATTGATTGACTGGTTGATTCACTGATTGTTTGATTGCCCAATTGATAGATTGATTGACTTAAAGCAATGTGTTTCTGTGTTGAGATCGTGACTGTGCCCACCTTCCAGCAGATGCTACGGAATCGACTGCTGCGCAGTTTGCCTTGCATGCCATAGGAACGAAGAGTCTTCAGGTAGCTGGGCCGCAGGAACAACCTCTCCCACTCAGTACTACAACACAGTGCAACATGTCACACGACGAAGCAACATATTTTAACATGATATAAACATCTAAATTATATGACGATGAAGAAACATGACAAAACATATTCTAGCACAGTGTAACATATGGTAATACAATGTAACGGTCTAGGACATTTCCCCAGGACAATTCCCCCGGACGTTTTCCCCGAAGTTGGACTGATGAAAATAATTCTCTACTTTAATAGAGAAGTTGGATTGATGAAAGAAATAATTTTTCTTAAATACAAGCTGGATTGATGAAACAAATTCTATGCTTAAATAGAAGTTTGATTGATGAACAAATTCTTTGCCGAAATAAAAGCTGGCTTTAAAGAAAGAAATTCGTCTTTTAAATAGAAATTGGATTGATGAAAAATAATCTTTGCTTAAATAGAAGTTGGAATGATGAAAGAAGGCCTTTGCTTCAATAGAAGTTGGATTAATAACAGCTATCATGGACAATGGTAGAGTTACCTACTTACTGCTTGGGGGGGGGAATGTCCGGGGGAAAATGCCCAGGGGGGAATTGTCAGGATACCCAATGTAACATGCTGTAACATTATGCAACATATTGTAACACAGTGTAAAACTCTTTATATAATAACAAGATTAACATACTTTACCATTATATAACATATTGTAACATGATGCACATATGGACAACAAGGCATAACATATTGTACCATAAAGTAACATATTGTACCATGATGTATTATATTGCAACATGATGTAACATATTCATACCTATAATGCAAGTAACACTACAGAACGCAGTGTAGTATAACATGACAAAATGTAAATCAATGTAACATAATGTAACACAACTGTAACATAGCATGCAATGTACCAAAATGTGATGTCATGCAAATGTACCCATAATGCAATGTAGAGTAACATACACAAAACTTAACGTAACGCCATATAGCGTAATGTAACGAAGTGTTACACAGTGTAATCTATTGCAATGTAACAATGTAGTGGGGTGTGTCTACCTGTATGACTGTGAGAGACTGCTGCAGATGGATAGGATGTCGTCATCAGAGCCATCGACCAATGACTGATCAGGATTGGCAGATGAAGTGGCGACGGAGGTGGAGCAATCTCCTTCGGAGGAAGTAGTCCGGCCATTGGTGCTTGTCATTTCCGATCGAACCGATCCGTCTATTCCATTGGTCATGGAAAGAACTGGAAAGAATAGAGGTAACGGTAAGGTTATGGTATGATAGGAAGATTAATTGATCACAGACGACAAGCTACAGAACCAGTCGGCCATCTTTGCCAAGTGTTCCGTGATGAATCCTGAACTCTCAACCCAGATCTCAATTATTTAAGGAACCGAATGGAACATTAGGGCGGAAAAATCTTCAGTGCAAGAGTTGTGGACTTGTGAATTGGTTTGGATGGATAGCATGGTCACAGTAGATGCTATCACAGCTTTTAAGAGGAAGCTAGGAAAATTGGGTTATTAAGCATGTTCCAGGTTAATTTGCAGTGGTTCTAACACAGACTATATGTCTTCTGAACCACTTTAAAACCTTGTTATGTTATGTTATATTATGTAATGAATGTAATGTTATTTAATGAAATGCTATGTTATGTAATGTTAAGCTGCTATGTAGTTAAGTAGTGTTATGCTATGTTATGCAGTCATGTTATGCTATGTAATGCTGTGTTATACAATGTAATGTTACGCTATGTTACATAGTAATGCTAAGTAATGTTATGTTATGTAGTTAAGTAACGTAATTTTATGCTGCTATGTAGTTTTATGAATGGAGAATTTTTATGAAAGAAGAATGAATGGGGAAGAAGATAAGAGGAAGACTGAGAATGATGTTGTTGGACTGGATGATGGAGGAGGATTACAGCAAGTTGAGGGAGAGAGCCAGACAACGTGATGAATGGCGACATTGACGTATGAACCTGCCTAGGAAGGCAGAGAACCAAAAGAAGAAATGTAGTTTTATGCTACATTGTGTAATGCTATTTTATGTTACATACACGTAGCTATCCTATGCTACGTAGTTGTGTTACGTAGCTATGTTACGTAATGTTATGATATGATATGTATTTATGTTATGTTATGTCATGTTGTACTATAGTATGTAATGCATTTATGCATGCATTGGCATACACATATCTAGGCCAACCGTACCGTAAAACCTTAATTGTTATGTTATGTAAAGCTGCCATGTTATGTTATGTTAATTACAAATGAAACCTGGCGCCCTCTAGTGCTTCACAACGAGTATGCATGGAGCGACACCTGGCTGCATGGCATGCCTTAGAAAGCAATATTGTCGCATATAATTGAGTTTCGGAAATCGAGTTAACGAACGCGAGTAATCATGCTATGAGCTGTCAGCACACGGCATACTTCATGTCTAGCAACAGCAGAGGTTTACTGTGACCAAAGCAGCGTCACAGTCGTGCAGGCAATGTCTGGTAAAGGACAGAGTCTTAACTTCTTAAGTAAGTAAAAAAGTAAGTATAATTATAGCCTTTATTACTCCATTAGCAGATGCACAATGGGACATCGAAATAGAATGTAAAATAACACATAGAAGTAACAATAATGTATTGTAATAATAATGAATAGTAAAGTTCTAACACGTGTTAATAAATGTAAAGCATCCTGGTAATGAATCCCTTTCTAGTGAGGATGTCAGAACGTGGAATTTCACGGTTGTGAGGACGAGGCCATAAAGAGTATTGTGATTCATGAACTGGAGGAAGTAAACCATGGAGGACATGCCAAGGGTCGGCCAATATATTGGCAAATAGAACGCGATCAGCTTTGACGCGCATGATGCGGTACATCTCTTCGAATGTATGGGAGTTGCAGGGCAAAAGTCCTGCTTTATCAGTTTTTTTTAACGAGAGTTCAGCCGTTCTCGCTCGCCCAAATTAACCAATCCCCACCAAGCAGGAGTGGAGTACACAATTCGCACGACAATGGTAGAGCGCACTAGCCTACGTCATTATAGACGATTACCAGTAAGCCCACGAGCCAGCAGGACACGCAGTGCAAAAAAAAGACTGCTTAGCTCTGCATCATGTATTATTAATACGAAGGGAGAAACCGATTCGTTCAGAGAGTGTAGCGCCAAGTATTTTGAGATGGTAACCCGATCAATCCCAGCAATTGGGGGATTGTGACATCAGTTCTAGTAATGGAGATGGGTTATGATAATTTCACAGGACTTGCTAGTATTTAAACGTAAGTTGCAACTTTCAGACCAGTGTGCAATATGAGTGAGTTCGGATTCAGTAGTATATGCTTTATATGGCTATATACTAGCTACATTCGGACAACAGTGTAGTATAAACTGTCTGGTTTGAAAGCACACTCAGTTCCACTACTGCCAGACAATTGCTGCCATAAAAGGCTAAATCTCTCTCTCCCCCTCTTTGTCTCTGTCTCTCTCTCTGTCCCTCTCCGCATTGTGTCCAGCGTCATTTAGAACCTCATAAAGGCGCAACGAACATCATACATATAAAGTGAAAGACATTAACTAATACAAAACTAAACATAAAAACTTATTACAATTATATTTTATTACATTACCATATCGAATGCATTTGCTGTAATACATTACTTTGCAATATAACATTCCATTACACTGCATTCTCAGAAAATAATGCCTATTCTGGCCCAATTTATGGGTCGACCGACCATTTGTCATAAAAAGTCGGAGGACGTTGTATAAATCGCAGGGGATATTCTTTATAGCCAGCCGTCGTGGTTTCTCCGTAAACAATGTCCCCGTTATCTAACCCTCCGTTATAATAGGTCTACCCTTTATTACATTCCTTCATGGCATAACATTATATTCTGAGACAGATAACGACCATTACAACTCCCACCAAAATCCGAGTATAAGTCGCGGCCGTTGTATTAGTCGCAGGGGATATTCTTTACGACAGGCCGTCGCGGTTTCTCCACAACCGACCCCGCCGTACAAAAGCCGTGTCCCTCTATCGGTGCCGCATATCAACAGGGAAAGTACGGAGGGGGGACACGACCGGACGTTGGTCGCTCTATTTCAACTCGGTCTCGGCGACCGAAAGCCGGCCATCTTCATTTGAATTACTAAAGCACACAGACGTTGTTCGGTCGGTCGGACGGACACGTCTCGAAGCGGCAATGGCTGTGATTATTCATACGACCGCCGCTAGGTGCTCAAACGAATATGCTTTGTCCTGAGGAAAGGCTCTCGATCGATCGATCAATGGCGTCGCCAAAGAAAAAGGTCTGCCGAGAAAAACAGACCCCCTCGGACTGGCTAAAGATGTTTAAAGGCGACCATACATCCATACAATGGCTGTATGAATAATCACAGCCATCTGACCAAACTGGATTGAACGATCCAATCCATTCGAATCTGATCTAATATTGATGCCAGTTTGAAAAAGTCCAGACTTTTTAAGCGTGAGCAGTTTGGTACATCATCGGCCTGAAACCAGTGGTAGATTGGGACATGGACATGGTGGACCGCACCCCAACATCTTCTGGGATCGGATATTCCACAATACCTAATGGCGGACCTGGATGGAAAATTCTGCTTTAGCCCAACCTCAGTTCGAGGTAGCAGGATGTGATCCGGAGGGATCCTCTCAGTGTCTGCCTTTACACATCTGCTGTTTCTTTTCTGCCATGATTTCTGACCTCCGATGATGCATGGTCAGAGTGACTCTCTGAATCCACTCACAAGAGCTCAAATTTTCAACCACACCCTAAACTCAGATTATGTCTCTTGTATGCTAATAGACTCGGACCACCCTCGGACTACTCTTTTGGAGAACCCCTCTGACTAGACGCAGTGCTAGTGAATAAGCTGGTGCCCTGCGCTTGGCTTTCGAGTGGCGCTTTAGAAGTGTGGAGATTACGATATTTTCCACAACACCCGCGCAGATTTTCTACACCCGATTTTCAACCAGACACCATTGAATTATTCTTCTAATATTACTGCATTCTCTACAACACACCACAGACCAGTTCAGATTTTCACAGGTTCGACGGTTCAATCACACCCTAACTGAGCAGATATCTCGTAGAACCGACTTTTCTACGACACCCCTGCAGCGGAAACTGATAATGACGGTCTGCCACCTAGTGAGGAAACAATTCAAATGATGAATGGGATTGATATCGACATTCCTCGAATTTCGATTAAAGCAATAGGCAGCACCTTCGACTACAGTACTACAACAGACAAATACCACTTCCATCAACCAAATACCACTTCCAAACACTAAATACCACTACCAGACTCACCATATACCACTTGCACTGAACAAATACTATTTTCATCAACAAAATACCACTTCCAAACTTAACAAATACCACTTCCACTGAACAAATACCATTTCCATCAACAAAATACCACTTCCAAACACTAAATACCACTACCAGACTTACCATATACCACTTGCACTGAACAAATACTATTTTCATCAACAAAATACCACTTCCAAACTTACCAAATACCACTTCCACTGAACAAATACCATTTCCATCAACAAAATACCACTTCTAGATTTAACATATACCACTTCCAGTCTTGCACTGAGACATACCAAAAACCACTTCCTCCAAAAAACCACTTAAATATAGAACAAATTATGCCACTTCCAAACATCACTACCACTCATTCCCATATAAAATAAGTAAAAATTCCATGTTTATCAATTAATTGCTCGTATAAAATACCATACTCACTGACTGACCTGTTACCCTATATTACTAACCAAAACAGGTATATGGTAAGGTATTCAGCTAAAACTACTAACATCTATCTTTTCAGTTTGCAAACGTGCTCACCAAAAACTATGCCTATCAGTCACTGACCAAATGACATAAAAGTTACCTATTTCAAATTGCTTATCAACCATATGCCGCCTGTCTGTCTTATGGACTGTTCTTCTGGATATTGACCTGATTACGGTTTAGTTTTGGTGTGCCATCGGTTGAGACCTTGTGCAATAGACACTGGCGCAATAGAAGTTACTAATTACAATTACGAAAAAAAATGATACACACCAAATCTTCACACAACTAAGGATACCATGCATATAACTACCCAACCAATCGATTCAGCACAAAGCCAAATACCAAAGTTGCTTGTGCCTAGGCAGATGTTTATGTCAAGTTGTACAATTTGGTAGCAGCATAAGCATAAGTCAGCGGGAATTCCTCTGATGCACTGGTCCCTTGTCGTTTATCATAATTACTTACATTCTTAAGAACTGAGTTCTGACAGTTCTTTAATACCATTCAGGTGCAGACTTAAGACTATTTCAAGGTGATTTAGAGGAGTCTCCAGTTTTGACAAGATAAACAAACAAGGCCAATTTCGTACCAGAACAGGCATATACCGGTACATAAACACCTAATATACATAGACATATATTTACACATAACCATTTACATACATAGTGCATAGGCACTTCGGCCTCATTCAGCTTCCGCCCACCGTCCACTTCGTTCCTGCAATAGACTTGACCTCTTGGTTACCCGTAGTAGAACTGCCATGGCTCAGTCTCATGCCTTTGCTTCAGTTGGTCCCTCACTTTGGAATGCTCTTTTTCCTTCTGTTCGCTCTAAAATTCTATCTAGCAGTCTCTTTTCTTCCTTCGCTTTTCCCAAAACCTGCTTCTTTCAGAGGGGCTTAGCACACTGGGAGCGCTTCTGAAATCTGAACGGTTCACCCTACTAGAGGCACTTTACAAATACTTGAATACAATACAATATGTAAGGGAGTGGTCAAAACGTTCTGGTACTTCAGAGTGCTGACAAGAATATCCAGTTCGAACTAATCACGGTAATGATTCTTGCACAATTACCCTAACTACATACATACATGGTCTGGGACAGGATAGTCAATTGATTAGAGTGCTCGCCACGCAAAGCATAAGTTTAAGACGCCTCTCTTGAGACCGTTACCTCTCAATAAAAGTGCAATAATAACTCGGCTTACAAACCGATAACATCAATGTAGACATAACTGACACCAAAGTGATGTAATTTAAATGATCAATTCAGCACAAGGTGTAACTGTAATCAAACATATACAAAACTGCAATTAACTGAATTTTTACATTTAACTGACCTATTATTAAACTTATGCTATTATTATTATTATTATTAAATTTGAAGCACATGCTGAAATGCGAATCTAAGGCGTGGATAGTCAGCCTCCAGGAAGAGCGCGGTACATACGCAATACCTCAGCTTAAAAAGATTTGTAAGATTTTTAGGCCTAAATAGTAAGCATTTTATGTGTAGTTTTTAAATTAGAATTAAAACGAGCAAAACCTATAGGCCCTATGGTAAAGACTTAATAAAGTGACTGGTTTTGGTCTAAACCATGTACAATAGGGCCTACTGTTATTTTTGGAATAGTTAGATGCAGTTAGATATCCAAGTGTTTGAAAGCTAAGGAAAAATAGTGAGTTTTGAGCTGCTTTTTGAAGGAAGTGAATTTGGGGCAAAGGCATGGAATGCATGAGAGCCCATTCTGCATTGGGGCTCAGCTAAAAGACACATACTAGATGATTGCAGGCAATGAGAAGGGATGTAAGGAGTTAGTAGTGACTGAAGGTACATGTAGGAAGATGTACTGGTACCAAAGGCTTTCTAGGTCTTACATTAAAATATGACCTTACATTATCACACATACTTTAATGTACCTTACTTAAGGTTTACATTACCTTAACTTACTACTCTACATTAAACAACCTTACATCACATTGCATTAATTAATGTTGCCTTCAATCATCTTACATTACCAGACTTTGCATTACCTAGTAATAACTTACTTTGCCTTACCTTACATTACCATTTATGTGGCAAAGGAACCGTGACCTGACCTGAATTGACCCAATTGACCTTTGCCTTCTGACCTTTGAGGTTGTTGTTGTTGTTGTTGTTAAGGTGTAGAGCAGAATCAACGGCGTTTGAAGTGACAGAAGACCTGTGACCACGAAACATCCGAGTCTTCTACGGGGAACTGGAGCTCACGGAGGAACTGACCCTGGCACACACACCTATTGATTAATTAGTACATTGCAGATGAGTTGCAGCAGTGACATGGCAAGACATGGTAAGAGTGTCAGTAAGGTGGTAAGAGTGCAAGGCATGGTAAGGTGGTAAGCATGGCAAATCATTGCAAGGTGGTAAGTAGTGGCAAGGCATGTTAAGATAGAAAAAGCGGCAGGGCAGAGTAAGATTTGAAAGTTATGGTAAGGTGGTAAGAGTGGTGAGGCAAGATTAGTGAGACAATCATTCATTGTATTTAAAAAAGAATACCAATCAACAATACAATCAGTAAAGTTCTTCTATTGTGCTGGTGTCTAATGGACAAGGCATCAACCAATGGTGCACCAAAACCAATTGCATTATCGGGTCAACATCCAGAAGATTAGTCCGTACCACAGAGAGAGGCAGCCTCTGATCAATAAGCAATTTGAAAAAGATAAGCCTTAAGTTGAGAAAGAAATGACATGAGCAACAGAGCAGAACGGATAGATAGAAGGAAAGAGCACCACAATCTATGCCCAGCAAGCAAAGTATCATCATTTACCAAAGAGAAATCCCAGTAATGTAAGTGGGCCCTTGCATTATGGGTGGGGCACTGCCATGGCAAGGGGGCAGGGAGGGGCAAACCCAGGGGCCTGGCGACTTTTATATGCCCAACAATCAACTTATGAAAAATCATTATAATCAGTTATACAAAGTTTATAATTTATGCCAAGGTTTAAAATATAATATTACGGACACTCAACTACTATACCCACTAGCCCCATAAGGTTGACTCAGCCTTCCACTCCCTGGGGCAACTGCAAAATATTCAGTAGGAGAAATGGGTGCCGTACCGGCCATACAGTTAAATTCGACTGCTGTTAAACTTGTTATCATCTGTTACTGCTATATCATGCAATCTTAAGTAGTGCATACTTGTCAATTTGAATTAATAAACTACAATTATTACTCTACCTATATCTAGATTTGTTTCTGAAACTTCACAGTAACTCAGAAAATTTAATTCTTCGTATTCTATCCAGCTGGGCAGGCACTTCTATCATACAACACAGGTGTTCAACCAACAATTTGGGTGATGTGTTTAACTCAAACCAGTCATCCAGCAAACACACTGACTCTACATGCAGATCTGCCCATTATCAAATACATAGCATTAGGCACCACATTCTCTGTTGGGCTAACACTCTGATCTCCAGCCGTCTTGACTACTGCAACTCACTTCTTAATGACATTTTGAAAGCCAACTTAATGAAGCCTCAGACTAAAATATACCTTGGACAGAGCTATCACTATAATAACTCAATAATTATTATAGTGAACATATACCACCGATCCTAAGGAAAAACTGCATTATAGCATATTTAATTATGTTACTGAACATACACTGTATTTTAGTGTATTTAATTATTTAAATGATTCTCATGATAACTGTCGTCAATCCAACTTCTATTTACGCAAATAGCATTTTCATCAATCCAACTTCTAGTTTTACAAGAAACTATTTTCATCAATCCAACTTCCAGTTCAATGCAATAATTCATTTCATCAATCAAACTTCTATTTACACAAAGAATTCTTTTCAACAATTCAACTTTTATTTATGCAAAGACATAGTTTTATCAATCCAACTTCCACTTACACAGCCAGATAAGGGAAATAATAAAATATGCTCAAATACAGGATAGGTTCAATGCAATAATAACATACGCTAAAATGCAGGTTTACCCTGATCCTAAAATCATTGCACTGGCTGAAAATTTCAGACGACCACATTATCTTAAGTCTGCACAGACTCGAAAGACCGCAACCAGGACTTCTGACCTTCTCAGTCTGAATATTTCATGAAGAAGCACCACTCTCGGCAGATGATGTGTTACTTTGATTGCTGGCCCTAGACTCTGGAACCTCTTCCAGCAAGCATTTGCTCTCCAAAGTCCGTTTTGGCATTCAGACCTACACTAAAAATCCATCTCTTCTTGGAAGCATTTCCGCCACAGACTGCTTCCATGTCTACTCTGACTCCCTTCTTGACTGGATTCACCCTGGAATTTGGCTTGCAAAACGATTTTAATTAGTAGCGATCATCGACTGAAGCCTTCAGGGTAAAATATCGTTTTAGCGGGTTTAATTATCCGCCATTGCATGGGTTTCAGCGTTGGTCGTAAACAAATTGGATTGACCAAACGAATTCTCGCTAAATAGAAGTCGGATGAACGAAATTAATTTTTAATGAAATAGAAGTAGGCCCGGTGAAAAGAATCTTCAAGATTAAAGAGAAGCTGGATTGATGGAAAGTAATTCTTAATTAAATAAAAAGTTGTATTGATGAAAAATAATTCCTGCTTAAATAGAAGCTGGACTGATGAAACGAATTTTTGCCTAATGGAAGCTGGATCGATGAAAAGAATTCTCACCAAAGTAGAAGCTGGATTGATGAAAAATAATAATGAGCACTACAAATACCAAATATTTACCAATAATTAAACCCGCTAAAACGATAGATTACCGCCTTCAGTATTATCACAGTGGGGCTATAAAAGTTCTCGGATCATCGGATAATCTAGTCACGTTTACCGATAGAGGGGAATTCCGAAGTTTACTTTGCTAAATCATTTTAATGTCCTCAATGCCATAGTTGGCATTGGTAATAAGCAGTCCAACAATGTTCATGATAACTGTCATCAATCCAGCTTCCATTTCAGGAAAATCTAACTTGTATTTAAACAAACAAATTATCTTTTACCAATTGAACTTTCATTATTTTAAAGCAAAGAATTATTCTCACCAATACAACATCTACTGACAGAAACAATTATCTTCATCAATCCTTCTACTGAAGCAAAGACTTAGTTTCATCAATCCAGCTTCTATTTACAGAACAATTATCTCCCTCGACTCTAATTAAGCAAAGAATTAGATTCATCAATCCAGCTTCCATTTTAAATTGACAACATAAAATAATTTAGCAACGTAACCTACGGTTTTACCCCAACTGCGTTACACGTGAACACATTTAAATGTTATTCTTTCCTCTAAACTTACATAAGCAATTCGTTTAACGAAGAACTGAAAGTGAATCTGCTGTCAGATTGACGCATAGCTTTGATGGGCGTAACAGGGACGAAGCATGGAAAAGCAAAGAATAAAAACACAACCACCCACCTTGATTTCGTTGATAGCAGGATTTGAATCCAGATGATTAGCCTGTTGTGCTTAATTCTGTCCAACGTGGAATTCTTCTTCCGTTCGTAGCCATATGTTGGCAAAACGAACACTTTATCATAATATTGGAAACCGGACGTCAACAAACGCACGTGACCACCGAGTGATTCTAAAATAGATCGCATGATGTCATAACGCATGCATGTCCTACCAATCGCTAGATGACACGGCGTACGCTGCAAACTTTTCGGTCAAAATGGTTGATTTTTAGCAATTATTTACCTTATTTTTGATTCTATAAAAGATAAACAGGAACGCAGTTGCCTGTGTTTCGCGGTCAAAATCAGCACCCTCTAGGTGGGTCTTCCGGCGACTAGGGTTAATTGGGTGTTTGGATCGGGTCTTGCACACATAGATTAGGCACGTCACTCATTATAATTATGCGGGCTGTCTTGCACTGGCTCCCTTTCCAGCAGCGGATCACTTACCGGATCTCTGCCTTGGTTTGGCGCTGCCTCGCGTGAGTGGACTCTACATGTAGCTGTTTACTTACCGAAGCTCGATCTGCTCCGCTCTGAGCGTCCTGCGTCCAACTCAAATTCTCCAACCGAGCAATATCCAACACTGCACCACGTCTCTATTCTTCCTAACGACCTACCTCCTGAATTCCGCACTTTTTCGGTTCCTCCACCATCATCTCCAATCACCCACCATCATCCGCATCAGGCTCTTCTATCCATCACTGCCAAGGCTTCCTCCACTCGAAACTAAAGTCTCTCTTGGTAGCTTCAAGAACTCTTACCCCGACTCAACCGATCATCTACCTTCCAACTCTCGTGGGACTCGTCCATGGTTGTGGTGCTCGGTTGGAGGACTTGAGGAAGAGGGTCAAGAAAGACTGAGATAGAAGGATGATCGGGAAGAGGGGTGGCTGGCTGGTGAAGAGTTCGCGAAGATAGGCCTACTTGAGCTGTGAATATCTGTAGCGAGTTCTATAGGTTCGGGGATTTTTAGCCAATGGAGTGATTTGAGGATGGGACCGATATGATGATGATTGGGCATTCAGTTGACAGCTCTGGCTACTGAGTTTTTGACAAGTTTCAGACGCTTAATTTGGGTGGATTCGATGTTGACGAGGAGGGAATTGCAATGGTGAAGGCAGTCTTGAAGTCAAGCATGGGTCGGATACGGCGATCGCAAGTCAGTAATGTGCAAGAAGCAGGAGCGCAAGAAGTTGGAGATTTAATTGGTTAGAGATAATTTTAGAGATGTGGATCAAATTAAGGTAGGCCTACTAGGCTACTACCAAGATTGTGGACAGAGGAGGTGAGAAATGAAGAGGTAGGCCTAGTAAGTGAGTATTTGGAAGGGTCTTGGCTTTTCTTGATTTGATCAAGGCCTAGGATGATAAATTCTGTTTTGGAAGGGTCAATGCAGAAGAGGTTTGATGACTTCCATTATTTTATAAATTAGGTTAGGCTACATCATTTAGTATTCTTGCAATGGAGGTGGAAGAGGAGCTGGGGAAGGATATGCAGAGATGGGGTGTCATCCGCATAGAGAGGGTGGTCAAGAGAACGATGGCTTAATACTGGAAAAAAGAAGTGGATCCAGGACGGAGTCTTGAGGGTGTCTCTCAACCACTCTGACTCAGGAGAGTCGGAGTGGTTGCGAGGAGTGGCTAGAGGCTTTAACAGAAAGAAAGATGGGGAAAATATGGACTGGAATAAGAGTAGAGCAGTGCCAGAGATGCATAAAAGCACGTCAAAGAGGCCTGCTCATAATCTGGCACTATATCAAATAAAGCCCGCAAGAGTCCTAGGGTGTTTGATCCGTTTCGGTGCCAACCAAGTCAGAATTCGGGGGTTGAGCCGAAAAGACATCATGAAGTAACTGTAGGCAAGCGATCGCTGTTGGTTTTGGCCATGAGTGTTTAATTGACTGTTGATTAGCCATAATGGATAAAGATACACTTGTAGACGAAATGTCGTTGGACGAAGTGTCTGTAGACGAAGTCTGTAGACGAGTTGTCGCGGAACCGTTTTGAACACATAGCAGGCCTACATCTGAGAAGGCAGCTAGTGGTCCGCATTCATTATCGATAAGCGTTACCCAATATAATGTGCGTGTGTGCATTTACGTCATAAATGCAAGGTCATTTCGTATTTTAGCGTATAATAAGTATTTTAGCAAATAATAGTAATGATTAATAATAGCGCCTATTGTTTTCGACACATTATTATTGTGTTAAACAGTAAGCGTGCATTACGCTAGTTCGTGACGTCACAATGCTCAACTCTAAATCTCGTATTTGGGAGTTCGTCATTGAGTGACTTGCTGCTCCAAGTAGGCTACGTAAGAAGCGTGATAAATCAGTCTCTCGTGGTCATTTTATTTTAAGCGGAAATGGATTTCGTGGTGAAAGAAGGTATTTTCCTGGCCTTCTTCTGCTTGTCTTTGGGTAAGTGTATAATGCTGCCGACGGATAGATTTTTCCTGCTATTCTAGCATCCTACAAACTCGATTTGTATTTAGGCCTAGGATATCAAAGATGTCATAATATTTGGCATACTAAATATCCAGTGTTAGGACCACAATGGCTCAATCCAGATCCTTTTCCTGCCTAGGTCCCTCCATGTGGAATGGACTTCCTCTTTATCTACGCTCTACAATCCACTCTGGTTGCATCTCTACCTCTTTCTCGCACGTTAAAACCTTCCTTTTCTCTCTGAATATCACGCACTGGGAGTGCTTCTGAAAGGCTTAGGCCTATGCTACGAGAAGCGCTTTATACATGATCAAATACAATACAATACAATAACTAAAATTCAGTGTTGTGCACGAGACCAAAATTCCAAGACCAAGACCGAGACCAAGACCGCGGGGTCCAAGACCAAGACCGAGACCAAGACCGCGTGGTTAAAGACCAAGACCGAGACCAAGACCGCGTGGGCCAAGACCAAGACCGAGACCAAGACCGCGTGGGCCAAGACCAAGACCGAGACCGAGACCAAGACCGCATCATTCAGGACCAAGATCTAAGCCTCAGAACCATAAACGCAATAATTCTCAGTTGTAGTGTTACATATTCCCATTATTCAGATCAGATGCTTATTAAATTATAGTTATTTTTTGTGTCCCCAAGTCTTCGAGGTCTCATGAAGAGCACACTATAGCTAAACACTCTAAGTAGGTGCAGGTGTTGCGGAATACAAAAAACTTTGCCAGTAGGGCCTATAGAGAAAAATTCCGCACCAAATACCTGATCTGCATCGTTTACCCGGCTACTGATTTCGCCTCGAGAAACTGCATCAGTGTAAGCTTAACTAGTCACTAAAGTACCAGAGGTCATGGTTAATATAAGTGTGCCTCACGTTTTCTTGTCGCTTCTGATAAGAAGCGAACAACGCAGTCCTCTCTCGCTTTGTCCTATATATAGGCGGATCGTCGCATGACTTCGAAGCTATCTCAGAAGTCCATGAATAACCGAAAATATCGACAACATTTAACAAATAATCCACTCTAGTTCCCACCAAAGGCCAAACCAAAGGCGCAAGACCAAGACCAAAGGCGAATGACCGAGACCAGACACCCAAGACCAAGACCACACCTTTAAGACCAAGACCAAGACCAAGACCGCACCTTTAAAGACCAAGACCGAGACCAAGACCGGCACTTTCGAGACCAAGACCAAGACCAAGACCGCATTTTTCGGTCTCGAGACGGTCTCGAGACCAAGACCGCGGTCTCGAGACCACATCACTGCTAAAATTTAAGAAATCGAGAAAACGCGATTTTTTTCTTTAAAGGATTTGATAAATTTAACGCTTTTGCTAAGTTACCTTAATTGTTGTTTCTACGGTAGACTTAATGGCGTAACTGATTTCTAAGTTAAGTTTTACAACTGAAATAAAGAAATAATCAAGTCATGTAATTTAGAATAATTGAAACATAATAATAAATTTTGTGAACAACGAAATGTTTAGAATTATTGTATCTTTAAGTAGGCCCTATTTATTGTTTTGACGAGTGTTAAAAAATGTGCAATAAGATTTTGCAGGTCCTGATTAAAACATGTAGGCCGATACGTGCCTAGAACTGAATGTTCATAGTTGTGATGTTAAATTGTGATGTGAATAAAATATTATTATGAAGTGGCCACGTGGCCCTAAAAATATGCATGTCCAAACACTACAGACTACAGTATGCCTGTTGTACAAAGCTGTAGATGTCTATTAAAGCAGGCGGTCAATGCAATAATGCCTTTGCGCTCAATCGGTGCACTTAATATATATTGCAGAAAAGTTCAAAGTGTAGTGAAATCTAATTCGATATAAAAACTTATGTAGCGCCATTATATGAATGCGCGAGGCATCCGTCGAAGGTCACTCTAAGAGAAATGTCATGTCCTATTGGCAAAGTCATGCAGTCAAGAGCTGTCAGACTCACGAGACCTGAAAAACGGCCACGGAGGATAAAAAAATTAGAAAAAGGTTTTTGTACTTGTATTTAAAATACTTTTGTGATCAAATTTATACTTTTTTTTTGTTTGACTTAAACAACATCACAGAATCAGCGGAACGAAAAAGAACTTTAGCAACTTCGGGAGACTTAGACCGAAACATGAAGCTCTGGTTTCTGTGGGGCACAATACGAAAAGATGGTCCAATGAGAGGTACAATTTCTGCGAATCTCACTGGTGAAGAAAGACGAAAGAGAAGCTAGTTGATCGGTGTATAAACCGGTCAAAGATGGCTGCAGAAACCGGGTAGAGATGGTGGCAGAATGCGTTTCAGGATGGTGACAAAATTTGGTTCAAGATGATTGCAGAATGCCGTTCAAGATGGATGCACAAACACACGTTATTTGCTATATATATAATTATATATATATCTATATATATAATATGATCTACAATGTATATAGGCCTAATGATAATAATGATGTCTGTATAATGTCTAGGCCTATATATAGAAAAGTTGTTCTTTGCGTAATATATGTATAATATTATGTTATACATATATATAATGCATAATGCTTCTTTCGACCTGGCATTCTCTGCTGTACTTTTCCGTCTATACGTGTGATATACCTATGATGAACTGCAAGAAATTAAACCAAGTTTGAAATGAACCATGCTCGCTGTACCACATTATTAATCAGGCATTACTTTCTTGATTCGCTCTTAGGAATAAAGAAATTTTTTTAGGCGGAGAACCATCCGTAATACCATCCAGGTGTTCCACTCCTGGTGCTCGAGCATCTATTGCGTCTATTTAAATGGTAACTGTGGTGAAGGATCTCACTTGATCAATTCGTTGAAAAATCAGCAAAGTCGAAGCCAGATTGGCGCTTTAGAAATAAACGTGTGCATTGAAATTTGCAATGTGATTGGATAGTTAATAATAATATTCTTTACTTATGCTGTGTCATAACAAAGAAGATTAGTGTCGTCCTCCTCTTTTTACCAGGTTTGGGACTGGCACTACCATAGGTAGGGTAACGGCAGAGTTTGCAATTAGAGATTGAAATTGATGTTCCTAAGATATCAAAACGAGATCGGCTTTATGATGTCGGGACAAGTAGAAACCGGCGATATTTTGTTGACACTTCATGAAAACGCGACTATTTGTGCCATTTATTTTTATCGTACAATATCAAGCCCACCTAAAAGTTATAGCACTTTCTGGCATCACATACATGGCGACGATCGACGGCATAGGGCTATTTGGACGTTTAGATAAATCGCAAATACAAATATGCCAGTTTAATTGATTGTTAGCTTTTATTATAGTCTATTGCCGACGACGACAATGCCCTACGCTTAGCTTTGAGTAATGCTGTTGAAATATTCGATCTTACGCTTATAAACACAAATTTCTAGCCATGAACCCTTAAGCAGCTGTCAACTTTGATGAGAGGTGCACATCTTCCACTTATACCGCTTCCAGTCGCCGATGGAGGTTCTTCCAAGCCTCTATTGACCGCCACTTGGAACTGACACTGCCGTCTCTTTCCAAGAAGTTTAACAGAGAGAAACCAGTGCAGTCTTGAAGTAGAAGCACTTTGGAAGGAATTGTGAAGTAACCTTAGAGTTGTAGGTCACTGAGACTTTGTTACTTTTTGTTGAAGGATTAATGCATTGTACATGTAAGTAACTTCTCAATTTATTATCTTTTAGGAGCATTTGGTGCTGATATTGAGCCGTTTATAAAAAACACAGTCGTGTTAGCTGGAAGTACCGCACAATTAGCCTGCGCTTCCTCTCGATCTCCGGTGAATGTTACTTGGAGCATGTGGCCAGTTGGAGGCCAACAGATTATAGCCATTGCATCGGGGGATCTTGTAGTGGATCCTGAAACGTTTGAAACATTAGTCCAAACAAACACAGAACGTAAAATTAATGTGTCTCGTTTATTCATCAAAAATGTTGGCTCATATACAGCCGGAGTTTACACTTGCGATGAAGGTCAAAAGCAATCCGCACAGCTCATAGTCATTAGTAAGTATTTCCATTGTTGCCAGTACTTTACTGTAATAATCTGTAACGTCTCAAATATTCTTCCCTGTACAATGTGTCTTCTTAGCACCTCACTCAATCTTTTGGAAGGTTAAAAGCATCATTGCTTCTCAAACAATTATCGCCAGCTGGCGCTGTAAAGCAGTGATGTCACTGAATGACGCGCCACCTGGTGGTTCCAATGTGCACTAATAGTAGTAGCGCGATATTTAATATCGCGACACTTAATCATGGGCGTCCGCAGGGGGGGGCCCAAGGTTCGCCCCCTGGATTTTGCGCATATTTGCAGAGAATTTTTGATTATTTGGTTATTATGATTATTAAACACGATTTTCAACGTGATTATCGGAAAAACACTAAATTCTTTAGGTAATTATTTAAAACTGGATGTTTTCCCGTCCTAAGACGGCTAAAAACAATTTGAAAATATCCAGAGATGCGTCTTCTTGTGCTATGAATGACGCAAGTCTTGTCCCCCCCTCCCTTCCTCCCTCCCTCCCGCGCTTCCCGTGCCGTCCGTCCCTGCCGTCGATCCGTACCTCCTTCCATCACTTCAACGTCCGTCCGTCCATCCCGCACGTCTCTCGCGGCGATCGTGTGTGGCTGACCCGCCCATTCCCCTCCCCATTCCCTTATAGACATGAAGAAGGATCCACATATCGTCCTGTGCATTATCTCGCGTTGCTATGACGACGTCTGTTAATTCATTCATTCATTCAGAACATTTATATAGCGCCTCTTCAAGAAGCTACTCAGAAGCGCTCCCGGCCCAGCCACGACTAAAGAAAAAAGACTTGAGGGACTGTAGAACCCTGCCGGTTGGCTCACAAGTAAAGAGCGGAGCTTAAGCGGGAGGTCATTCCAGGTGGAAGGTCCCACAACCGAAAAAGCACGGCGTTAATGTTTATTGCTATGACGTAGAATGACGTAAGCCATATTGTCCATGGCAATGAAGGTGAAAACAGCTTAACAGGCAAACAGCGTAACCGCACGCACAGATACATGCACGCGCAGAGATTTCTGTTTCATTATAAAATTATTATTAATTAACACAGGAAGCGTAACGTAGTAGTATACCGACCGTTAAGATACGTTACTTTCTACGAGTTGGACCTAGGCCTATATATTTGTTCGGCGGATTTTTGAAAATTTACCGTATAGAGTTCTCTCTTGATAATATGGAAATTCACATTGTCAAACCCGAGACGGCGAAATGCTCTCAGTCGTATCGGCTAATTGGCATCGTATTTTTTCTGTTGTTTTTAGCCGATCGCTTGCGAGATAAACAGTAAGCCACGTTGTCAGAACTTTATATATATATATATATATATATATATATATATACAAATGTACATGTATATACATAGACATATATGTGACCCAAGGGATCAAAATGAGTCGGATGTCGGCAATTTACATTCCAAGGGAAACAGCAAAATATGATCAGATGTCACTTTTTCTTATTTTCAGATTTTAATGAAATGGGTGAAAAAAATTTTTGTTTACATTTCTGATTTCTCACATTTGATGAAATTCATTGTGTTAATGTGTATTATCAGAATTTTGTACAGAGAATACTTCTACTTTTTGTGATTATATATTAAAATAAATGAATTTTTCCCAAAAAAACACATAATCATTCGTAACTTTGTCAAAAAATAAGGTAGAACCAAACTTTTGGTGTCATTTTAAAGCAAAAAATGTGGTCTTTCAGAATATGTAAAATACTCATATTCTAAAATTTCCGAAATGCGACTCATTTTGATCTCTTGGGTCACATATAGGTCTAATTGACACTGGCTGGAGCGACAGTCTCTAAGTAATCAGATTCTTCCCTCAGATGCCAGCTAACGCACGTTCTGCACTTTTTAAACATACCCCGCCCGCTTCGGAACCAGTCCTCTGGATGAAGGAGGAATGCGAATCTATTGATCTTTGTTGTCGCACGGGTCGTTAAACTGAGACTTGTACTACTACGCTTTGTGAGTCACAGAGTCAGTCGGGCAGTATCACAGACACGGAGAAGACGAACAGTTCTGAGTAGGACAAATTCGTAGGAACTGTGTAGGTTGACTGCGTTGAGGGTCTAAAAAACTTAATTGGTAGGAACAGTAGCGTAGCCAGGGGGGATGCCTGAGACCATTTTGGCAAAATGTGGGCCTTTTCGAAATTTATTTATGGCCCAAAAATACCGGTATCAACGGTATGCAAGTCAAACGGCGCCTAAGAGTGGCGTACCGATCTGTTTTCGCACTAACAAATTTTCTGATAGGTCTACGTTTAACTGGGCTTCCCCAAGTATTGCTGTTATGTCTGTTGACCTAGACCTCTGTAAACTTGTATGGACGGACCGAAGGTGTAGAGAGACGAGACAGATAGCACTGATTCGAGTGTGCGAAGTGTATCTAGGCCTCAGGATGCAGGCTAACACTCTGTTCTAAAGTCCAATAGAGTCATACAAAACGCAGGCACAGTCAATGAGTCATCCGCTATCGAGTCCTATCCCAAGTCCCAACACAGCTTTAAACATATCCATCATCAATTAGCTATGTCATGCTCCTAGAGTTTTTGGTATTGGGCTATATCAAATCTCTAGTGCAGTCGGCTGTTAAACCCAGATGCATGTAGGCCTACGGGATACCGAAATAGAGAGAGGAGACTTGAAACAGGTAAATATGTTTCTATAACTTTCTTAGAAGTGATGTTAAACCAAACCATTATTATGCACAGATCTTAACGTGCTATAGCAGCCTAGTATGTTTGAAGCAGTTTGGCTTTAACGCTTTAATCTACTTACAAAATGTAATGTAATGTAAATCCAGCTAGTTGACTATTCAGTTGACTGTGATGCGCCCTTGTAACGGCATGGCTGTGTTACGGCGCCATATAAATTGTCATTATTATTATTATTATTATTATTATTATTATTATTATATTATTATTATTATTATTATTATTATTATTATTATTATTATTATTATTATTATTATTATTATTATTATTATTATTATTATTATTATTATTATTAATGTAAATATTCGAAAATTTCTCAGCACTCACAAAAGCCACGTCAGAGAGACCAGCTTATTTACCGGCGCTATATCAAATCAAGTCCGCAATAGCCAAACTCCTCTTTCGTTCCAGTGCCAGGTCAAAATTCGAGGAGGTCAAGCCGAGGTCAAACTGCGACTATAGTAGGCCTACCTCTGTACTAGAACAGCTTAAAAGCATAGTGAACTGAGTCTTGTATGAAAAAGAATGTTAACCGTAACTCCCTTTTTAATAATAGAGATTCGTGATAAATGGAATTTTCCTGGTTTCAAGACAGTCCACGTTCCGGCAACAGGACACCGCATGTATATCTGGCTTGGCACGCGCCAACAACTTGCAAAAATTAACTTAGAGGCCTTAGCTCTTGAGTTCCCCTGGATTACTTTCTCCTCATCTGTCCGTGACCTTGGTGTTACCTTGGACCAGGAGCTCACGTTCACGCGACACATCAATCTACTCTGTCGCGATTGCTATTACCAACTGCGTCAGCTGAGGGTAATATCTCGCTCTCTTACTCCTACTGCTGCTTCCACCCTTGTCCACGCCTTTGTGGTCTCTCGCCTCGACCATTGTAGTGCCCTCTATGATGGGCTCCCAGCAGTCCGGATTGGGTGCATAGAGCGGGTTTTGCGCGCGGCGGCACGTCTTATTGGGCGAATCCCAAAATTTGGCCACATCTCAGAGTATATGCGGAATGTACTACACTGGCTTCCATTTCCGCAGCGGATCGCCTATAGAGTTTCTGCGCTGGTCTGGCGCTGCATGGAGGGTATCGCTCCCCTATACCTGCGGGAACTCTGCTGCTCCACCTCTGGTGTCCAACGGCGATCTGCTCTCCGATCAGCTAATCAAGCCGAACTCTTAGTCCCTCGCTCGCGGACTACCATAAAGCAGCGGCGCTCTTTTTCTGTCGCTGGCCCTACGACCTGGAATGGGCTCCCTGTTGCACTCCGCCTAGTGCCTAGGGGTCACACCACTACCTTCTTTGTAAACCTCAAGACTGTATTGTTTAGCCGTGGTTGGACTGGGAGCGCTTCTGAGTAGCTTACCTTGAAGGGGCGCTATATAAATTCTCCTTAATAATAATAATAATGTTTGAATCCATAGTAAACAGCTTTCTAACGAATATAGAAGGCAGTATCTGCTACAGACGTTTAGGCTACTTTGACTTGCTCAACTATGTTCGATGCCACAGAGAAATATTTGCAATTGTACTCACGGACGATGTCCTAGGCATCAGCTTTGAAAGATACTTACAGTATGTCTAAAGACGGAGAATGGGACGATGGTTGGTGTTTGTACTGTTTTGTTATAGTATACTATACTATTAGTATTACTAAGTTACTGTACATATTGCTTTTGCCACGTTTGGGTGTTTCCCTGTATCTATTTAAAATACGAAGATAAATAGGCCTACGTATAATCAAAATGAATGTAATTAATTGAAATTATTTATTTAGGCAAGTGGGGCCTTTTTATGTGCTCGCTCCCCCTGGTGTCAAAACCTGGCTACGCCACTGGGTAGGAACGGAACAGAAATTTCAGACAACAAAGACGAATTCATAGATATAGTGATAAATCAGTTTGGACAAGAAACCAGACGATTTATCTGAATGCTAATGGTTTACTTCCTGTTTCGCAGTCTGGGTTTCGCAGAGATCACTCGACTTAAGACCCTGCTCGCCCGCTTGCTGTCGGACATCTATGGAGCCATGGATCGATCCTGCGCTATATCAATTAGGTTTATTTGATTGATTGATTGATTGATTGCAATTGTTATTTCAAGAATAAGGTCAGATTTCAGTCCTATAAAATTTAATTATCATAGTAGTTTTTGACAATGAATGTCTATCAATATTTTCGCACATTGGTAGCTGCATCAGAGGATCGAGAGTTAGCCAGCGCCGGTGGGAGCGAGCGTCAAAGTTGGATTAATCGGTTGCTTTCGACACCCTGTTTAGTCTCTGTGACAACTATTTAAAAGTTGGCGCCCCCTAGAAAAATCCCTGCGGTCGCCCATGCACTTAATACCATGACATTTAATACCGAACAATTAATTCCGACGACAATGTTAATCCCACAGACCTGTTATACCTGAATTTATGCATGTACACAGAAATACCACTATTTGTACGACTATAATATTTGTTGTCCATAATATATCAGGATAAAAAAAGTTTCGTCTAAAGAATTAAGTAGGCTGAATGAAATTTAGTGAGATTCAATTTTGTGTGACCATGGATGCGAATATCGGCTGTAGTAGCAGAGGTAGACCAACTGTTATACATTGTAATTATTGGCCTTGTATGGAATCGGTACAGTTTCACTGCAAAGCTCATTTTACGACACGAGGTCGTCATAATAATCAACATTCAAAACGAACAGCCCACCCACCAGGGTAAAAGATCAACGGCACAAGCTCGTAAGGCGGTAGACAATAATTATGAAGTCGGTCATGGATGGCATTGGAGCAAGACAATCTTCATCTCAGGGCACAGGTTTCGGAAATCTGACGATGATGTACTCATGGCACTACCGAAGGAAGTTAGCGAAACATTAATAGTGAATATTGCAGTTCTATTGCTTTTACAGAATTTTACTGATTTAAAACTTTATTGTGATTGTAGCATTAAATGTCGCGGTATCAAAACTCGTGTGATTAAATGTCGTTGGGACTTAATGTTGTCGGGATTAAGTGTGATTGGGATTATTTGTCAGGTATTAAGTATCGCGGTATTAAATGTCACCAAACCCTAATAGTGCCCTTACTTGGTCTATGCACTTGAAGATTGCTGATTGACGTAA
This sequence comes from Aporrectodea caliginosa, assembly GCA_020284085.1. Classification (NCBI taxonomy): domain Eukaryota; kingdom Metazoa; phylum Annelida; class Clitellata; order Crassiclitellata; family Lumbricidae; genus Aporrectodea; species Aporrectodea caliginosa. The sequence continues at coordinate 403,561 of JACEVL010000048.1, read as the reverse complement.
CTTATTTGAGGCTTCGGCGTAAATTACCGGTCCGGTGCGCAGACAAAACGGCGCAGGACAAACCGGTCCATGCTCGACTTTAAAACTGCCTCTGTGGTTGCTGCCTCCATGGTGCACTCGAAGCTCGGTTAGTGTAATTCCTCTTTTCCTCAACATTGTATACGTCCAACTAAGTCGTCTGCAGCATAGTTGTTAAAAACGGTAAAAACAAAATAAAAAACGGAAAAACGTCGTTTTATTCCATAAAATAAAAAACGGAAAAAATGGGACAAAAACGAGCAAGAAAATAATTTGACTTTGTTACATCTAGTACTGCATTTTAAAATTAAAAACCTTGTTTACACCATTTAATTTTAATCAGCAAGTAACACAACTTTATAAGTAAACACCAAGTAACATTAATCCACATCAATTATTTTCTTTTTCATAAGTTTGGTTTAATAAGAAAATGAGAAATTACAAATATTGAAATCTTTTCAAATTTAAATTGTGAACATAAGTCCACATAAGTCCATGCTGACATAAGCAATTAAAAACTAAATTTTGTAAGTATAGAATGTACTTAATTAAAAATTGTTACTATTTTGACTTATAGGCCTATAAGAACTTAATATGGAGTAATATCAATCAGTTTATCAGTCATTCGGAGATTACTGTGTACAAAGAACATTTCAGATTTAGGATAATTTAGAAATTCAAATAACTTTTATAAATTTTATTCCTGTACTGTGCTATTTATTTCTGAACTGATGACATTAAATATAGTGTCGTAAATTAGATGAATCCTTGAAAGGACGGAGACAACGTAAGGAATATCAGACAAAAGTAAAATTAAACAAGTAGTAACAGACAGTAAATAAATAAATAAGGTTACATAAAAAAATTAAAAAAAGGAAAAAACGTGACGAAAAATAAAAAACGAAAAACGACGATTTTTGAACAAAAATAAAAAACGAAAAAAACGTTTTTTACCACTATGGTGCAGCTTATCCACAACAGAACGCCCAAGCCTTATCACATCAATCCCTCACTGGCTAAAAATCCCAGAGCGAATTCAATTCAAAGTCCTATCACTAACATACAATCCAACCCAAATATGTTCGCGAACTCTTCGCCATCCAGCCAACCCGTTCCACCGGAAAATCTTCTGGCCACACTCTTTCTCGACCCCTCGGTCACTACTTATCTCAAGTTCTCAAACAGAACCTTATCCAACACTACACCACGTCTCTAAATCACTTCCGATTTTTCATATAATTTGGCAAATGACACTGTTTCTCAAGGTGGAACACAAAAGCAACCTGGCCGATATTAATTTTGAAACTTCATATTTTTAGACACACGCTAATTTATATATAGATATGTATATATGCCATGGCAGCTTTGACTTCTCACTTCCGATGATAAACCAGTTCCAGCAAACAATGACACTCTGGAAGCATTATATTTGAGACATCCTGCGCCTCCTTCAAAGTGCATTTCAAATCCACCAGTAAGCAAAGCCACTCCTTTCCATTCCGCTGCACAGGAGGTGCTCAGCTGCGTTCGATTCTTCCCGGCGGGTTCATCCGGGGGAGGTGGTCCTCGACTTCTGATCAATTACGTAGACTGGCAGAAACTCATTACAGCCATCACTGCCTTAGTTAGACTCCTTTTGTCTGGGGTCTACCCTGAGAAAGTTCAATGTACTCTTGCGACACGCTAGTTGCGCGCCCAAGTGTAATCGGTTTCTACTACTGGTGTAGACTAAAGCTTTAAAACAGTTACAATTCTTAAGACGTTCGCATGATTTGTCCCACAAATAGATGTAGGTCGGTGTGGGTGTACCAAGTGGTTGCGATGTGGCTGTCATGCAATCAACTTAAGTAATCGTATATAAGTTTGATTTTGTGTGTGTGTCTGTATATCAATGTATATTATGTCTGTATATTAAGATGTCGGTCTGGCTGTCTCTGTCTGTCTTCAATCTGTTCCTCTCTCAAATTTCTGGGTGTGTGCCATACACACCTATACAATAATATCCGCCTAACACCTGATGGATTATAGATACCTCGGGTAAATAATCTTATACTATATTTCTCAAAGTTTATCCTTCCGTTTGTTTGTCTGTATACGCTAAAGGCTCCGAAAGGGAACGGTTTAGCGAATTGAAAACTTTTATAAAACATTATTACGGGCGTGTGTAGGTTAACGCGACTATTTTCAGCTCGCAATTTAATTTAAATGCTGATATATGGACATTTTAAACTTCGAAATGATGAGGTACCTTAATACCAATAACGTTGGCCATTAAATATTATTTAGCCTCGCGTGAGCGGCATGACGTAAGAGAAATTTTGTCTTACGTCACGCGAGGCTAAATATGTAAATCAGGCTCAATCGAAATTAAACGCGGGCGTCGCTCCGAAAAATTACGATCGCTATAATGGAACACGACCGAGCTTCGTCTACTATTATATTATTTAGCCCGGGGAACAAACAATAGGCCTATATTATAATAAGGCAGAGGTAACCTGTGCGGTACTATTTTCAAATTTTACTTTAAATTCCGATAGAGGCTACGGACATTTTTAATTTCTACGTGGTCATTTATTCAAACGCCTTAAAATCTAGGTGAAGCCCGTTTTCTCGCAACCAATAACGATGCCCGTTAATTTCCTGAAAGACAATGAGTGCAGTATTCCCTTCCAGTAAATATGATGAAGTTACAACGCGTCGGGTGTCCTCGCTTTCACTTTGTGTCTTTTTGGCCTATTCTTGGCTTCTGCTGCAGGCTGAATGGCTGATTAACTGACAACTGGAAGAGTAACTGAAACTTCGGAATGAGTGTCGTCTCCAATTATATTCCGATGAAGGCATTGCCTTTTAATATTAATTTTATGAATGTTTGTAGTTATACATTTAAAATCGCGTCTTTTAAGTATCTATATATAATTGTATGGAGTGAAACTGGTCAATGAAATATTGTGTTTCAGTTGAAGAACCTGCGTGCAATTTTAATCCAAAACCAAATGAAAAACGTTCAAGTGACGAGATATCGCAATTGTCCTGCACTATGAGATACGTTGCCAATGATTCCTATGTTGTCGCCAATGTGATATGGTCAAGCTATGGATCTTCAGAGAGTCTCAAAAGTCATGTGGAGAAATCAACATCCGCCAATATCACAACAGCAACATCCACACTGAATATAACAAGGTCTGAGAACCTCACGTGTGCTTCAATCTACATATGTACCACGACATTCAGTCTGACGGATAATCTACCAAGTGGATTCGCTACGAAGGAACCTTATTACGCGAAAGCATGCTCTCCAAATGCTGATGCCTGTAAGTCATGAACGATATTATTATGAGTCGGTCACAAACAAATATTTTTACTCTTGTCAGTAAATTATAGTAAATTGGTAGAAGCATTTAAGAGATGTAATTAATAATTATCTTATTTCCATATGCAGATTAATTTGTGATCATTTAAACTCGGTGGAAGAAATAATCCTGCCTAAGACTACCTTTTAATATGCATTAATGTTTGTATACGTTATACATTTAAAATCGCGCCTTTCAAGTAACTAGACATAATTGCATGGAGTGAAACTGTTCAATAAAATATTGTGTTTCACAGGTGAAACCTATCAACCAGTGTGCAATTTTGCTCCAGAACCAAATGAAGCACTTCCACGTAACGAGATATCGCAATTGTCCTGCACTGTAAAATACGTTGCCAATTCGTTCTATGTTTTCTCCAATATTGACTGGTCAGTCGATGGATCCATGGTTCTCCCCAGTTCAAAGGAAACATCATCATCCGCGAATATCACAACAACAACATCCACACTGAATATAACAGAGAACAGCAGGTGTGCTTCAGTCTACAGATGTGACGCGACATTCCGCGTGACGGATAAATTCCCATCATGGGACAGACAAGAATACAATGGAGAGTGCTCTATAAGTGTTCCAAATGCTGCTGCATGTAAGTCATGCTCGATATTAGAAACGTTTATCATTCACGTCCAATCCTGTCGTCGATGCTCTTAATAATTATATACAATAAGGAAACTTGTGTTGTTAAAATCAGCAATTAAGCAGCTAATTCAGCCAATGCATCAAATAAGTGTCTTGAATTGTGCTGTGTTTCATTGGCCAATGATAGGGGATCAGATATCTGCAAAATCTACACATTGTAGAATCATAACAATGCGCACTATTATCATACTGGCAATAAACAAAAGAAAAGTGATCATCCTCGGGAATTGTGAGATTACCTCGCGCTTTGCGTGGTTACTACTTTTTTACTTACTACTTTCTACAAGACGACTAAGAGTATAACAAAAAGTAGTGGCTAACAGAGCCTGAGTCAGAATGTCTCCTGTGAGCGAATATCTAGTGTGTCCCTGTACTCAAGCGGGTAAGCCACGGTTTAATTATGTGGCCTATAGCAACCAACAGAGTTCCTGCCTGTTGCAGCTGTCGTCCATAGCGTAACATGAATGTTGTCGTACTGCTACTGTGAAATAGTTCTTAAGATTCCGTTTATCGATTTTTTATCAACTGCTTTAGTGTTTTCATGCAAAATGATAAAAATAAAAACTTTTTCATTAATCTAAATAGAGCTTCAAATAATTTTACCCTTGTCAAAAAACATGCTTGCTTTATTAATACACTTTGGGTTGCTGATTTTAATGCACACTGTACACGTGGTTAGTTAATAATTACACCTCCTATGAATAATTTAATATGTATCCGATAGTAGACCAACAAGCAAATGCGTTGTAGAGAACTGAAAAAAGTTTAAACCAGTTCCCCCACAGTCAAATTTGTTAGAGGTACGCCGCTAGGTCAAATGTTAATCTTTCATGGAAAGAAATCACAGAGTGAAAATTAATTATGTCACAACTGTAATTGTGTTTATTTACATGCTTCTATTTTTCTGATTTCACAAACTTAATTTGTCATTTTAATGACTCGGTCACAAGCATATATTTTTTATTGTCAGCAAATCTTAATTGGTAGAAGCATTTGTAATTATCTTATTTTAATTATCAATGAATGGTTTAAGGCTAAACCTCTCCTAAACTAATTACATAATATTTAGGAACAAAAACGATAATCCCAAATTCGGATAAAAAGTTATAATTGAAGACATGATAATTCCGGTACCTAGGTGTTTATATAGACCAACATTTGAAGTGGAACATACGCGTCTTAGAAATCACTAAAAAGTCTGGGAAAACATATGGATAATGCTAGAAGAATATCTCACCTCCTTCCATCACATTGTCTACGCCAACTATAGTCATCTATATACCCCTACCTAAAACAATTAATCTTGTTTGGACCTCCACTTTGACATCGACCTACAGAGCTTAATAATACTTCAGAAGAAAGCTAAGACTTTTTCAAAAATCACTCTTAACACATACATTCAAAACCTCTCCAACTTGAACTTAATTTCTTAACTGTTGACCAAATCAAATTAGACAAATATGAAAATAACTTACTTCCGCCTGTCTTGAAGACATGATAACTTGATAACATCATACTTTACTACCTGAACATACTTGACTTCACTAGAAGCAACTGAGAATAATGAATGCTTATCCAAAAACTAATACACGGTGAAATTTTCCATTAAATATCAGGGTACGCCATTCAGGAACAAATTACCGGGTTCTGTTAAAACTGCCAAGTTCCTCCCACACTTTAAGAAGCTAGTACGAGTACACGCAGCAAAACTAAATGTTTAGATAAGCAGAAATAATAATTGCTGTTAACGTCATACACAACTTGGAATATATGAGTGCTTATCCAAGAACCACATGCACGGAAATTTTCCATTAAAAATCAGGGTCTGCTTTCTGGACAGAAACCAGTACACGAAGCAAAACTAAATGCTTAGATAAGAGAAATAATCATTTCTGAGACATGATTGTGTTTCTCAGAAAAACATCTTTATTCGACTATCTTGTACCAAGCGGGATTTTTTCTTTCCCTTCAGAGGTACCCATTATCACCAAGAATTGCCTCATTGTCGTCTTATTTTAATGCATTTACATTTGTTGTAATGAATTAATTATAATGTATCAATGTACAACTCATTTGGGAACATAAACTGATTTGATTATTGAGATTAATTTGAGCATAATTTGAAACTCAGTGGAAGAATGCATCCTGCCTAAGTCTACCTTTCATATGTATGAATGTTAGTATACGTTATACATTTAAAATCGCGCCGTTCAAGTAACCATGACTATAATTGCATGGAGTCAAACTGTTCAATAAAATATTGTGTTTCATAGGTGATACCTATCAACCAGCGTGTAATTTTGCTCGAGAACCAAATGAGATATGGAAATTTTCCTGCACTCTGAAATACGCTGCCAGTGAGTCCTATGTTGTCGCCGATATGAAATGGTCAATCGATGGATCTTCAGAGAGTCTCAACAGTTCAATGGAGACATCAACATCCGCGAATATCACAACCACAACATCCACACTGAATATAACAAGGATTGGGAACCTCACGTGTGCTTCAATCTTTAGATGTACCACGACATTCAGTCTGAGGGATAAACTACCAATTGTATTCGCATGGAACAAACCAAGCTTCGCTAGAGCATGCTCTCTAAGTGTTCCAAATCCTGCTGCCTGTAAGTCATGCACGATATTAGAAACGTTTATCATTCACGTCAATCCTGTCGTCGATGCTCTTAATGTATACATTACGGATACTTATGTCATTACGATCAGCACTTAAGCGGCTAATTCAGCTAATAATACGTCAGATAAGTGTCTTGATAATTGAATTGCGCTATGTTTCATTGGCCAATGATAGGGGATCAGACATCTGCAAAGTCTACGTATTGTGGATCATAGCAATGCGCTCTGTGCTGGTAATTAACAAAAGGATCATCCTCGGAGGAATGTGAGATTACCTCACACTTCGCGTTAATGTTTTTCTACAAGACTACCAACAGCATTACAAGGGACACACTATTTGCAATTTCCAATAAAACCTAGGTCAGACAGTCTCCTCTGAGCGAATATCTAGTGTGTCTCTGAGCTCAAGCGGGTAGACTACGGCATAAATTTATGTGTTCTATAGCAACCAACAGAGTTCCTGCCTGTTGCAGCGGCAGTCCATAATGTAACATGAATGTTGTCGTACTGTTACTGTGAAATAGTTCTTAAGATTCCATTTATCGATTTTTTATCAACTGCCTTAATGTTTTCATGCAAAATGGCATAATAATATCTAGTGTGTCCCTAAAACCGGTGAAATGATAAATAACTCATTTTTAAATTAATCTAAATAGAGTTTTAAATAATTTTACCCTTATCAAAAACATGCTTGCAGAATAATTACACCTCTTTGGGTTGCTTATTTGAGTGCACACTGTACACGTGTTACTTAATTACACCACATATGAATAAGTAATGTAGCCATGTACGATAGTAGGCCAACCAGCAAATGCGCTATTACAGAATTGAAACACGTTGAAACTAGTCCCCCACTGTCACATTTGTTAGAGGTACGTCTCTAGGTCAAAATGTTAATCTTTCAGATAAAGCAATCGCAGAGTGAGCCTGACTTAATATGTCAAAACTGTAATTGTGTTAATTTATCTATAGCTGTGTTTATCTTATTTCAAACTTTCTCACTTTCTGCTTCTAATTTGACTTTTTAATGAGTCGATCACAAATAAATATTTTAGTCTTGTCAGTAAATTATAGTAAATTGGTAAAAGAATTTAAGATATGTAATTAACTTATTTCCATATGCAGAGTAATTTAGCATATAATTTAAACTCGGTGGAAGAAGGCATCCTGTCGTAGGCTCATAACAAAGAAACTAAGAGGAAATCTATTCAGCCATTGACAAGTCTCAAGTTTCCCTACTTGCTCTCTTTGATGTCTCATCAGCTTTTGACATAGTGGACCACGGAATCTTGCTTCAACGCCTTGGCACCTCTTATTTTCTCAAGGGAACTACGCTCCTTTGGCTTCGTTCCTACCTATCTGATCGTACTCAGATGATCATAAAATTATCTGGAAACTCGAGGTCTAAATGGGTTCCAGTTCTTCAAGGAGTTCCACAGGGCTCTGTACTAGAACCCCTTCTTTTCATTCTGTTCACGGCTGATATTGCTTCATTAATTCCCTATCACTCCGCCACGGGTCATCTCTTCGCTGACGACGTCCAGGCTTATGTCCATGGTTCTCCTTCAGCTCAACTCGTTCTTGCTGGCCGTATTGAGGCTCTTCATGACATACACCTATGGATGTCTTCACATCGCCTCTCTCTCAATTTCTCCAAACTCAACTCATCTGGTTTGGCACTCCCCAACAACTCCAGAAACTTGACCTTTTGCTTCTTGCTGAAAACTTCCCCAGTTCACTTTCTCTACTAGTGTACCTGACCTAGGTGTCACTATGGACAGTTCTTTTACTTTCTCTGAACATATCTCTCAGCTCACACGCTCCTCCTACTTTCAACTCCGACGTATCAGGGCCATTCGCAGATCTGTCTCCTCATTCACCCTGACTTCAGTAGTCCATGCATTTCATTTGTCTGTTCCAGAATTGACTATTGCAATTCTGTTCATGGAAGCCTTCCCAAGGTCCGCCTGTTCCCTATCCAGTCAGTTCTTAATGCTGTTGCCAGATTGATTGCTCGCCTTCCTAAATTCTCACATATCTCCTCGTTTATCAAACAATTGCACTGGTTTCCTCTCACAGCTCGAATTCAGTTCAAAGTTCTTGTCCTAGTCCTTAAGTCCAAATTGGGCATTGCTCCTAAATATCTTAGGGATCATTTTCGCTCCCCTCTCTCTTCAGTTTCTCATCGACCTCTCCGCTCCTTGGTCATGCATACTCTCTTTGTTCTACGAGTTAGAACGACCTATAATGCCCAAACTGGATCTTTGCCACCATTGGGCCCTCCTTATGGAATGCCCTTCCCTCCTCTCTACGTGTTACTATTCTTTCTGGGTCTCTTCCTACATCCTTCTCCCTCCTCAAAACCTTCTTCTTCTCTAGGGTTCTCGCACTGGGAGCGCTACTGAATGGCCACTGCTGTGAGCGGCGCTATGTAAATTAATAAATACAATACAATACAAAATAAAGTAAGAAGCACCCATGATGCGATGATTTCGGGTGATTGAATGATGTACTTTCACTATTAAGAAATTAATTTAATCAGATTTGGTCATTTAAATCTTGTCAAACCATCTTATCATCCAACGTTGGCGATTTAATACGCCATAATCGACTTTTTTTAAGATCTCAAAGTGTTGTCTCATTGTTTATTAAGAGCGAAAGCCGATTGAAATTATTAGCCCTATCCCGATTGAAATTATTATTTCCTGCTGTAAGTGACTAATAATAGTAATTTCAAGAAAGTCTAAGAAAAGATGTTGTCGGTGTGTATATTAGAAATGTTTTGTCGGTGTGTGTATAATTATTAGGACCTTCTGAACGGCTTGGATTGAGCTATTAAATATTGTTGCTTTATTTATCAGGCAAATATGAAAAGTCGACTAAAAAACCTCATGAAAAGCCACGTAATAGGTGGACGACAACCAGATGAAAATTCGGTTGAAAAGTCAGGTGGAAATTCGGATGAAGAGTCAGGTGGAGATTCGGTTGATGTAACGCCAGGTAAAAACGCAGGTGGATTGTCAGTTGGATCGTCCAAAAGAAACATCGTCATCAAATGTGTTGTCGGAATCGCAGGCTTTTTACTAATTGGAACAGGAACTGGTGTTTGAAGAGGAATACCTGGACAGATTTCTCATCAATTATAACTACTAAAAGAACGGAACTTTTGTTTTAGTGAGCACAGAGGAGTGAGGACAGCTTGCAAGACTGTATAACCAAAATCATTTTTTATTATACCATTTTAATTGTCTTTTAGCCTATTTCGCTGTGGGCTTGATCTTTTATCTAAACTGACCTAATCTAAATTGACCAAATCTAATGATTCATAGCACCATCATATCATAAATTCATTACAGTAATACAGTTACAGTTACAGCAACTAAGCTAGGTAACCAAAATAAGCTTTTTGTTCAGTCTAATCTAATGACATAACTCTCTATGGAATGTGGTGCCTTCTCCTTCTGCTCGCACAATAGATGACCATGCTACCTAAATATAATAACGTTCCATATCGTTCCATTTAACTATCCAGTTTCTGTTTGAAAGTGTTCAGATTCGATTTCCTGCTATTTCCGGTTCCAGTGGACCACAATTCTTTGGCTGAGATGAATTTCCTAATGTCTAATCGGTTATGGTGCAGTTTCAGGTTGTGTCCTCTCAGATTTCCAGTCCCTGCTCTATGTAGGAACTTTTTTCATCTAATATTTTCGAGTCCATGTAAAATTATGTCGGTCTCCATGCGATCACCTTTCGTTCTTCTTCATTTCAATGAAAAAGAGATCCAGCATTGGAAGCCTTTCTTCATGTGGCAACCTAGATCGACATCCAACGAGTTTAATAGCTCTCTTTTGCATATTTTCTCGGCATTCGATGTTTTTTGTAGTAAGGGTTCCAAACGTGGACGTAATATTCTATATGTGGTCGAATAATTATATTAATTTAGTACTGCCTCAACGACCTTGAAATTATTTAACTTTAACTCGTTTTGTCCAAAAAATTGAATTTTAGTAAACAAACAATTTTACTGGAAGACTTAATAATGCAGTCTTAAAAAACAATGTAGCACTGCCTAACATTGTTTTGTCTATTATATTTTAAATCCCAATAATATTTGTAATTAATTAAAATGAAAATTGATAGAAAGTATTATGTATCCAATTTCTTTGCTGTATAGTGTATATACTAGATAACCCTATTCATTACAAGAAAAAGTGCTTTTTGCATGAATTTGGAAATTGTTTCCGATGGCCTTCTATAATTTGGAAAAAAAATTGTTTTTGATCTTCTTGCTTCGTCAAGGTTGAGTTGAAGGTTGATGCCAGTGCAATCCCTCTTTGAGACGTTTAGTTTCTGTGGAAACGGTTTCAGGAAGAAACCAAGTGGTTCCGATTCTTTGCCGAGATGCCATTGCTGTCAATCCTGTTTGCGAAATTACTTTAGATGTTGATGAATGTTTTGTTAGCTCTTAAATCAAGTGCAGATCACATGCACTGGGACATGTGATACATGCTTTCACATAAACTAAAGTATAAAAAAGCCAAATTTCAAACAAATAGCGGCTTCATTTTGTCTTAGCTTGAATTTACTTGGACATAACAAATCTTTAAAATGTAAACGAGTTTAGCCATCCAGTGTGCGTGATGGAATGTATCTGGCACTGAAAACTTTTGCTCCATGTGGTGCAAACTCTGTAAAGGAGATTAGACCAAGCTCCAACAATTCCCTATGATCTTCCCTTGGGAGCTTCCAGTTCACTTTTCATATAGAATATCCATTATAAATTGTATCATCTCCATCCTTAGTGTCTTTAACTGTTCATTTAGACAATTGTCTGATTTAGAACAGTACATTTCTTGGTCAAATCTGGGTCAATATTGCTGGAATCCCTTACAAAGTAATACATCTGGATCTGATGTTGGACCAATAGCTGCCTTGAATACGTGTAGCCTACACATAGTACTTAATGCATATGATGGTGACAAGCAAGCCATAGCAAATTTGTTTCCAAGTTTTTTCATTAAAACGCAAACTCCATTGAGGCGACCATTGTTGGATGCAGTCGTATCAAAAGATATTCCAACTACCCAAGCTTGAAGGTAATACTCTACCCCAAAACGTTTCCTGAGGTTCTCCAATAAGATGAAATGAAAGTCTTTGACCTGGTTTCAGCCATAATATTGTTTTCTTTATTAAAAAATACTAAAAAGCATTTCTCAAATAGTTTGCAGTATTTTGTTTTTCATAAATTATAACAATAAATTAACAAATTTGGTTTGTTTGCACAATCCACCATTTTGTTTATGCTTAATATTTATTAGTAGTAGAAGTAGTTTCAGATAACGACACTGTGTGATAACAAAGATCATTAGCATCGCCCTCCTCCTTCATCCAGGCTTGGAACTGGCACTGCCTGGCACCATGGCACGGACATGCAGTGGCGGATGAGTAATTTTGTATGTTCTTTATTATTTTCTTTATTAAGATATAGATAAGTAAGTAATTTAAAATGCGTGACAATAAAACAAAATACTAATAATAGTAAAGGAAGAAAGTCTAAGAAAAGATGTTGTCGGTGTGTATATTAGAAATTTTTGCCGGATTGTATTATTAAGAACTTTGTCGGTGTGTATAATTATTAGGACCTACTTAACGGTTTGGATTGAGCTATTAAATATGTTTGCTTTATTTATCAGGCATATATGAAAAGTCAACTAAAAAACCTCATGAAAAGCCACGTAATAGGTGGACGAAAATGCCACATGGAAATTCGGATGCAGAGTCAGGTGAAAATTCGGTTGAAAAGTCAGGTGGAAATTCGGATGAAGAGTCAGGTGGAAATTCGGTTGGAAAGTCAGATGTAACGCCAGGTAAAAACGCAGGTGGATTGTCAGTTGGATCGTCCAAAAGAAACATCGTCATCTATTGTGTTGTCGGAATCGCAGGCTTTTTACTAATTGGAATAGAAACTGGTGTTTGAAGAGGAATACCTGGAAAGATTTCTCATCAATTATAACTAATAAAAGAAGGAATTAACTTTTGCTATGGTAAACAATGAGGACAGCTTGCAAGACTGTATAACCAAAATCATTTTGTATTACACTATTTTAATTGTCTTTCAGCCTATATCGCTGCAGTCTTGATCTTTTATCTAAACTGACCTAATCTAATGATTTATAGCGCCGTCATCAAAAATTCATAACCAATATATATTTAGCACGTGAAAAGCCTTTATAGATTTACAGTTACAGTTAGAGCAAATGGGCTAGGTAACCCAAGTAAGCTTTCAGTGCCTAAATCATCCAGTTTCTGTTCGAAAGTGTTCAAAGGCCCATGGTCTACCCACTCGGGCCCTCCACACTGTCGCTGGTGCAACAACTGTTGCAAAACTTCTGTATGCGGCTCCGGCGTGGTGGAGATTCGCTACTGCCGACGATCGGGCCCGCGTGGAGAGATTCCTAGCTCGGATGCGAAGATCGGGCTATCTTCCGCTGGACTCATGGGAGCTGCGGCGATGGTGGGCGACGCCGACGACGGACTACTACGATCGGTTGTCCGATGCCGGACTCATGTGCTCCGTTCGATCTTCCCTCCAGCTGTTGTCCGACACCATGCCCTTCGACCCAGACCACATGACTTTGTCCTACCGCTTAAAGATGACAGGAATTATATCCCAAGGATTTTATTTAGGAGTTTGATGTTGCCCCGTTGAACAAGTCGCCCTTTGCTGGAACAGATATTTCAAAACTATTAATTATTTCCATTCTTCTTTTTATCTGGCTATACCACTTTCTGTAATGGGTTGCGGTGTGTCAACCTAGTTATTCATTAGTAAACGAATATATATAGATAATATTTCCTGTGATATCCGGTTCCAGTGGACCACAATTCTTTGGCTGAAATGAATTTGGTAATGTCTTATCGGTTATGATACGGTTTCATATTGTGTCCGCTCACATTTCCAGCTCCTGCCCTCTGGAAGAACTTGTTTTGATCTAATATCTTCAAGTCCATGTAAAATTGTGTCGGTCTCAAAAAGATCAACTTTCATTCTTCTTGTTTCCAAGGAAAGACACCCAGCCTCCGAAGCCTTTCTTCCTGCGGCATCCTAGATAGACATCCGACGAGTTTAATTTTGTATTTTTCCAGGCAGTCAATGTATTTTTTGTAGTAAAGGTTCCAAACATGGACGCAATATTCTAGATGTGGTCAGTGACATAGCAATGGGTTGTGCAGGTTGTGCAACGCACAAGGACCCCCGGCGACAAAAGGCCCCCAGCGGTCAGACCGTCAGGGGGGCTTTCCTTTCAGAATCTGATGAAATCAACTTGACCAAACCCAATAAGCTTCATCGGTAAGAGCGTATGCTGCGTCTAATGCCCCTCTGTGCAAGAGAGCGTTCGGTTCGCGGTTCGCCTCTCGAAGGTGGCTTATTTGAAAGATTTAAAAATCTAGGACTAGAACGGTTCGTACACGGGAACCTTAAATGGTGTGGCGCCTGTTCAAACGGGCAAGTGCTTCAGAAGCGTTGCTTCGGCACTGATATCTCTTCCATTTATTTATTTATTTAAATCTACGTGTACAGCGTACTCACTCAATAATGGACAAATCAAACAGCGATTTCTCAGCCTTAGTACGTTGGCTGTTGGATGCCTCTGACGACGAACTGTATGCTATTCAGTATGATACCGACATTTCGCTTGCTTTTCCAGCTCAGCTGTTGTCATTTTGCTCAAGCTTTCGTTCGCATTTGTCAACGAGGTCAACCATCTTTGAAATAATTATTGTGCATACATAATAACTGTTACTCAGATATTATGTTCTGCCGTCTTCATTCAGTTATGTCTGCATTGCCTACCTGTTGTTGCTGACTTTGTCTGTGACTGTTGCGACATGTGAACGGTCATTTTCAAAACTGAAGCTCATCAAAAACTATCTACGAAGCACCATTTCAGAAGAGCGGCTGAATAACCTGGCGATGTTGTCAATAGAAAAATGAACATGCCAGCGAGCATGACACTTCAAAAGTGGTGGATTTTTGGCCAAGAGAAAGCGCGCAAAAGAACTTTTAGGATTCTTCTTCTTAGACAACCTTGACACGTGACTTGCCGAATTTGATTATCTGACCTTATTTATGTTGTATGCAACAGCGCTTTTTGCACAGCGTTATTTTGTTTGAAATCGAAGGGGCTTCAAGGCGGGTTTCAAGGGGGAGGGGCCCACCACCGAAGCTCTGCACAATAGCCCCCCCTCACACACAAAAACTTGCTACGCCAGTGGCTGTGGTCGAGTAATATTCGACCACATCTAGAATATTGCATATAATATTATTATATGTATTATACAGTATCTTCAAGCTGTCGATGTCTATCTGCTTGAAACTCCCTTTCATGGTATCGCTCAAATGTGCTCAACACGAGCACATTTTAGCTTCTCCATAGGTTCGAACCCTCTTTCGATAATGAATGCACTCGCCTTAAAGATACGGCCTAAAGAAAATTGATTAGGCGGATATGACGAAAAGTAGTAACTGCGTTGAAGCAGTTGAGACTAATTGCAACTTTGCGGCTCATCTGAATCTAATCTTAAGACATGACTCTCTATGGAATGTGCCTTCTCCTTCTGCTCGCACACAATAGATGACCAATTGACCATGCTGCCTAAAATAATCCACAGACTTCTTAATCTAATCTGATGATTTATATAGCGCCGTTTTCATTATCAGTCATAATATGTCCAAGATGGTCGCTTCGCTTCGTCGCAACCAAAAAATCATTATCCGCTGTAAAAGCCAGATTGAAAAATCATAATTCTCTGTAAAAGTCAGGTAAACCAGAATCAGGATATACGACGGTAGGTATGCAAGTTGAAAGAGATGACTGACACCTATTCCTGAATGACATCAAAGAATTGATTGAATGAAATGAATTAATCAGCAAATGCCAAAGCTTCGGAACAGCGACCGAGAAATTCCGAGAACCGAACACTTCCGGTTTCCGGAAGTTATGCAACGTCTGTATTTGTTTTGATGGAAGACTAATCATTTCACTTTATCTTTGGCTGACACTGCATAATATAGCATTATAATATTTCGCTCTTAGCTGGTGAAATACAGACGCACAAAACTGAAGCAGCAAGACTCTGAAAAATTCCAATCTTACCGTTCACAATAGATGTGGCGCCTCTAACGAATTTTAGTCCTTTTTTTTTACAGCGGTTCACATGGGTCGAATCTAGCGGTTGCATAATCTGTTTCTGCATTGCTGCACTTCAGTTGTCGTTCTTGTCGTCGTTGTAGGTATACATATGGTACTTGCTTTCGTTTTGTTAATGTTGTTGTTCTTGTTGCTATCATAGTGAACATAAACATCCTGCAATATAATTCGCAATGAAATTAGAAGTCATGGAAGGTGGAGGAAAGGGTTCTTGTTTATCAGAATATCGCTGTTTGGGAATGTTTACTTGCGGGAATCCCAGATCAAAATTGTGATGCTTATGGAACATTTAAAATTTCCAATCTAGACTATGTCGTGGTCGCTCGGCTGAAAAGAAAGTCCAACGCGAAAGCATTATCGTAATCTCGTAGTATCCAAAAATCGTAGTATCCAAAAGGTGAAGTCGCGGGAACCAACTAATTCACAGTCGCTTAGTCAAAAGAAAATCGATAGACAGAAAGGGACAAAATCTGTTCCAGGTCAAGCTCCAAAGGGGTCAGGCAGGCAGACAGTCAGATGGCTAAAGTGGACGGTATACTTAGAATTGAAACGGCGAGAGAGGTAAGGGGAGGAGAAGGAATCGGGATGGGAGTTGTAAAAGAGCAGTGCTTTCACTTTCAAGTGATAGACCTGTGGAGAGAGAATGAGATATGGGGATTTGGTGAGTCCGAAGGATGGATCAGATATTTGTCGTAGTACTGGCTGAGTTTGTTCCAGAGAGGCGGAACAGTTATAGAGGTGACGGAGGGGCGGAGAGGTATTAAAGAGGACGATTAGCCGGTTGAGCGAACTGGTTGGACCGTGGACAACTGAAGGAGATAGGAGAGAGGCGGTTTTATTGTGTTGCATAAAATTATGTCAAAAGACTTTGCCATCTATTATTGCAGGTTTTTAAAGCAAGTGGAGTGATTTGAGGTCAGAAGTGATGTGATGGCGTTTCGGGGTTTTAGTGACAGCACGAACGACAGCATTCTGGATAGCTTGAAGGCGGTTTATTTGGGTGATGTCTGTATTGAGGAAGAGCGAGTTGCAATGGTCAAGTTTTTTGCATGGACAATAGATTTAGCGACAGTAGATGCAGTTTTGAAGTCAAGCATAGCTTGAAGATCGCGGATGTATACATGAAACACGAGCGTGGAAGGTGTGGGATATATCCAGAGTAGCTGAGGTTTGGTAGAAAATCATACCTAGGCCTAAGTCGCGGACAGGAGAACTGGCAGTGAATGTATAGGTAAAAGGAAACGGATGGATCTGGAATTTTCTTGAGCTCGTCGCGCATGCAGCACTTTAGGTATGAATTCAGTTCTAGATGGGTTCGAGCACAGAAAATTAGATGTCATCCAGGAACATATTAATTGCGTAACCGCATGAAGAAGGTGATCTATGTATGAAGCGGGAGAAAGAGATGAACAGTTGAGCGTCGTGGACTCATTAAACTACATTAACAATCGTTGCTTTATGTTTATGTTTAATTTTCTTCTTCTTCTCTTCTGATGGTTACAGAAATAAATGATTGATTGACTGATTCATGTATGTATAATATTATGTATGCATGTATGGTTGTATGTATGTATGTATGTATGTATGTAATACTATGTATGTATGTATGTAATATGTATTAGGGTAGTCCAAAAACATAAAAGTGAAGCTGGAGGCCAGGACATTCCCTACATTTTTTACACTTGTCATTTGTATTATTCTGGCAAAATTTCAGCTTCTTACTTCAACTGAAAGATGATGCTCAATGACATAAACTTACACAATTTTAATCGTTGTGTAAAAGCAAAATAAATGTGTTACAAATTGTGATCATCTTGGTAACTTTCTTATGGAATAATGCAGTTATGTTCTCTTACTAACTTTTTATATTTATGATTCAATTCATAGTTCTTATTACAGATCTTGCTATCTACTTCCTTTTCATTAACAAATATTTTGTTGAAATTTATTTTAATTGATATTTGTACAAAAGTACTGGTTATCCAGAATTCATATATTTGATTGCATTTCAACTGCATTCTTCAGCATTTCATACATTGATAAATAGATACAAACATATATATGCATATATACTTATATACATACATACATACATACATACATACAAACATACATACAAACGTGCATACATACATGCATATATACATACATACATACATACATACATACTTACATACATACATACATACATACATACATGCATACATACATACATACATACATACATACATACATACATACATACATACATAGGAAGCTGAAATTTTTGCCAGAATGATACGATTAACAGGTGTAAAAACTGAGGGGGTGTCTTGAACTCTAGCTTGAACTTCATTTTTACCATGTGACGATGGACCACCCTAGTATGTAACTATGTATGTATGTACTGTGTATGTATGTATGTATGTCTGTATGTATGTATGTATGTATGTATGTATGTATGTATGTATGTAAGTTTGTATGTATGTATGTATGTATGTATGTACATGTATGTATGCATGTATGTATGTATGTATGTTTGTATGAATGTATGTATGTATGTATGTGTCTATGTATGTATGTATGTATGTATGTATGTTTGTATGAATGTGTATGTATGTATGTATGTATGTATGTATGTATGTATGTATGTATGTATGTATGTATGTATGTATGTATGTATGTATGTATGTATGTATGTATGTATGTATGTATGTATGTATGTATGTATGTATGTATGTATGTATGTATGTATGTATGTATATGTATATATGTATTACGTACGTATATGTTTTTATGTATGTTTGTATGTGTTTCATGTTTCATGTATATGTATGTTTATTTGTTTGCTTGTTTGTAAGTATGTATTAAGCCACGCATGAATATATAAAAAATCTCAAAAAGTGCATTTTAGAAACGTTTGAAAATGTTTTCTAGACAGAGTGAAATGAAACAGGTCCAAGACATGAGAAGGCACGCTGGGTTCAAGGATATGTGCGCAGGCGAGGTACCTGCATATCTCACATACAGCAGAGCGCAACGATCCCCTACACGGTTAATCTGAGACTGTTCTCTTCCTGACCGGGAGCCAGTGCAGCCTGTCCCTAATGTAATCCGATATATTTAACTCAAAGTGGCGTTGTATAAATCGCAGATTACGATAATGATCACGATGAGAAAACTCCGGCAGATTGGCCAGTAGTATGGGGGGAGAGGGGCACAGTTGAGGACGAATTGAAACTGGCGTACTACTGAAGTTCGGTAGGCCGTCCAGGATGGAATTGCAATAGTCGAAGCACGTCAGAGTAAAGCGAATTCGAGTTTCTCTGCGGAGCAAAATGACAGACTGCGTCAAATACCCGTGCCTTGGCGTTATTGATAATAACAGGACCTGCGGAGAGAGTTAACTTGGTCAGTCATGGGTAGTTCTTCGTAGAGCAGCCAACCCAGGTCGTGGACGACGAGCTGTTGAGGTCGGTAGGGATATCGCGATTTAAGCGATTCTTTGTCAGTCTTTGAGCGCCCTTCAGAGAGCGCGAGATGGCTTCACTTAATATCGACGTGAACAGTACTGAACAATTAAGAAACCAGCAACCTAGTATAATTCTTCTGGGCCAGCAATCACTGCTGAGCCGTGGCCCGATTGCGTAGCAAACAAACCTACATAAGACGCTGAAATGCACTCTCTTCAACGATATTATCATGAATTGACCTAACTGTTTTCTAGATCTTCGTTTTTCATAGCATCTCATGACTTAGCCCGTTTGCTGACCTTGACATTATCATTAACTGGCCCAGACTTTACCTCACTATTTGACTTCATTGTTATCTTTTACCGGAGGCCTACTTCGAAAGTCTTATAATTTCAATTTGAAACTTTATAGGATAAGGGGGCCTATATCCGATCTGCGTCTTGTCAAGTATGGAGTCCCGCAGGGCTCAAATCTAGGACCCATCCTTTTTCTTCTTTTTATAAACGATCTACCCAATTCATCCTCCATTTTAACGTTTATTTTGTTTGCGGACGACACAAACGCACTCTATTCTCATACTTCGTATTTGACTCTAAAGAAAATTGTTAATGCGGAACTTCGGTTGGTTGCTGAATGGTTTGCTGCAAATAAATTATCTTTAAATTTAGAAAAAACATCTTTCATCCTATTTAAATCCAATAAAAAGAAATCTCCCCCAAGTGGCTCGATTGTGTTGTCAATTAACGGGTTAGCTTTATCCCAGGTCGTTTCGACAAAGTTCCTTGGCGTATATGTTGATCAGCATTTAACCTGGACTGACCACATTAAATTTATTTCTGCAAAAATAGCAAAAAATGTTGGCATCCTGTCCAGAGCATCTCATCTGCTCCCAAAATGTATTCGCTCACAACTTTATTACTCGTTAGTATACCCTTACTTCACGTATTGCAATTTAATATGGGCCTCTAATCCATCGCTTTGACCACAACCTCCTACCGAACGTTTACCGGTGCTTTTTCCTACAAGGCTCCGATGTACATCCATATTATACTAGAAACCCTAGATCGTATCGTAGCGTACAGGCGCATTCTAACTCTCGTAGATTCTCTATCAGATTTATGGGCCCCGCAATCTGGAATTCGCTTCCTATAAATATTAAACAAGCATCAAACTTCACATATTTAAAAAATGCTGCGATCATATTTAATCAATGAGAAATAAATTAAACACTTTATTTGGTTAAATAGTTGTCAGTAGTTAAGTAGTAGTTAAGTTTAGTAGTTAAGAGTTATTTGTTTTGAACTTATATTGTTCCCTTTGCAAGTTTTAGTTTTGTAGTCTGTTGTAAGACACTTTAAGTTATCCGTTCCGTCCCTATTTACTGCCTAGTAATTGGGGTCCCTCCTCTAAGCGGGATTCTTATCCCTTCTGGGGCCCCATTGTTGCCTGCGTTCCAATGATTTGTTAAAATTTTCTTTGTTGAGTTTATGTTTGTCTATTTATTGTTTGCATTTATTGATTTGCTGTGTTTTGTTTGTATATTGGTTCACAAAGGTTTCAATAAAAAAATGAAATGAAATGAAATGAAAAAAATGAAATATAAGCGTTTGCTGTGTACATTATACAGTTGACTGAATACTTCATTAAATTATTATTTAATTCAATAATTTATGCATTCATTTCTTCATTCGTTTCTTGTGATCCAGGTAATTGAATCTATAAAGGAATTACTCTTTTAGGCATAATAGATGCCAATCGCCTTAGAAATTTAATTCCTGCGGCGTTACTCAACTCATTAATACTTCAAAATCGAACTTCAGTGAAAACTTTATCAATTAAAGCAGTAACTGCTAAACCTCAAGCAAAATAAATACTGGTGAGACGTATGTTATATGCATATAGGCTTATGTTGGTATTTTGGTTCTAGAAACCTTCAGAAGGATGTTGCATTGGGTTTCTAGCACATCGAAAGAAACGCTACTTAAATTGGCTGAGTTGAAAATGAATCTTTCTTCAGCTCCGTCGATGCATGAATATTTAGAGAATACTGAAAAATGTTCGGTGCCTTGCAGCCGGAGGGTTGCGGGTCCGAATCTACCTCAAGCCGCCGCGTAGGGACCCTGGACAAGTCCTTCACTCGCAATTGCTCATGCGCTTCGGCATGAAACTCCGATTCAGTGTCCGCGCTGTAGTTGGGAGCGCCTCTGAGTAGAAATCTTGAATGGGCGCTATATAAATATCAGAAATATTTGAAATATCCATGAATGAATGAATGAATCATCACAACCCATCATCTTTCTCCCCCTCCTCCTTTTCCTCCTCCTCCTCTTCCTCCTTCTTCTTCTCCTCCTCCTCCAGAAAGTAATAAAAGGTATTAGAGCCGCGTGTAGACCTAACTACCTCCTGCGGTAACCAGGTACGAAAACTGACCCATTCCAGATTGAAGGGACCAGCGGCGTTGCCAGAAAATAATTCCGGAGGGTTTTTAGCTTTCAGGGGTTTCCAAAGGAAATGGTCGCAAAAGTTAAGTTTTTTTGTATTTCGCACATATAAGCATGTAAAAAATTTCGGCAATTTATTTCGAAGGTTTTGAACATGTAACCCACTTATGCATTTATAAACTAAGGTCTTGTTGTTTGTTTGAAGATTTGATTAATTAAGGGAATGCTTAGATAAAATTAAACTATAGTCATTAGTCAAGTTATATACATATTGGACTATTAGTGTTATAATTGAGGGAAGATAATGATTAATAACAAATCCGTGCAACTAGGTTCACATGTTGAGAGAAAGTAAGCTCAGAGTCAAGAGTAACTCCCAGATCATGAACTGTGAGATAGAAGGTTCTATATTCTTGGCTCGTCTCGATGCCGTATACATAGTCAGTATGTTATGCATGAACATAAATTTTGGTCGGCTAACCCAAAGCAACGCAACGCAATTCATTCTCAATAAAGATTATGTTTACTTAAAGCTACTCAGCGCTCGTTCAACACTTATCCTAGTATGTCCATGTCCAATCTTCATAGGCTGATATGGAGTTCTGAAATTTATCAAACTGAATCTAAGTTAAATGAAGTGGTTTAACCGAATAACGAGCCTGTTAAAGAGTTCAAATAGAAAAAGGAGCATCGAAATTACATCTGCAAAGCTATCGGTTCTAAACGTCGTTTCCTCGGATGGTATTCTGTAGGTTTAAATGAAACGCTTTCAATTATTGCTTTCTTTGAAACAAGACCAGTATTGATGCACTGAAAAGCATGATTTGATCGATCAATTAATTATCAACGTTAACGTTTACACGACAGCGAGGGGAGCATAGATCATTTCTTCTGTCATCATCTGAATTGGTCGTCGACTGCGTTGATTGATGTCGATCGCTAGGTCCCCGTAAATCGGTGCATCGCTCTCCGTACACTTCAAATTTAAAACAAGAAACAGCGATACATTAGCCATGCAGACCGATCGGTTACCTTCAGCTTATCACCCGTCGCAGCCTAATTCCCTATCGTTCCTCTTTCAAAGACCGATGTTGTTTCTTTCCGCTGACAAAATCTCCTCCCCTTACACAACGTCCTGCAATTCCAATTGCCCATAAAATCAAAACTTTACATTTTTCGATTAATCTTTTATACTGAAAGACGTCATGCGTTTAATATATGCTATTTTGGGAAGGGGATAGTCTATAGGATAACACTCTTGTCTGAAGTTTTCACGGACTCGGTTCGACTCCCATAAGACCCCTGGGTTTAGCTCATGCTTTCATTCCCTAAGTGGCAGCAAAAGTACAATGAGCATGCGCCTTGCACGGCTGCAACTGAGTTGATTTATGTCTTCTGTAATTTGTGTTCTTGTGAATAATTGTTTAATCGTCATAACATGTACATGTACACTTGTACAGCGCAGTGCGTTTGTCAGGTGCTTCATTAAAGAATAAATAGTATTACAGTATAATTGTATATCCTATAATGATGCGCCTGACAAACGCACTGGTAAACTCGCTTTCTGAATAATAATAATAATAATAATAATAATAATAATAATAATAATAACCGTTCCAGATGTTCATTTATTTCTGTCTCCGGACAATTTTTGTATCACCTGAGGGATCATATCTACCTCGGGTAAAAAAAATAATAATAATAATAATTGGCGTGGGATGTTACGGTGCCAGACACTTTCGCTGCATCTTACGAGCATTTGACATCGCTAAACGCAGGTGCGGCAGCGGAAAAAGGAGCTCGCAATAAGGAATCCAAATATGCCGTTATCTCACAGTCCCATCATTTCGTCACAGTTGCAGTCGAAACCTCAGGAAGTTGGCATGCAGATTCACTGACATTTGTTCGAGAACTAGGAGGCAGGATCTCTGCAGCGACCGGCGACCAGCGTGAGACCAGTCATCTGCTGCAGCGCCTATCGGTCGCCTTACAGATTGGAAACTCTATGTCTGTTTTAGCCACCGCGGACTGCAGCAACAGTAGCCCAGTACTGAATGACGGCTATATATAAAATTATTGAAACAGCCATTTTTAATCAGTCTGTAATAAGTTTGTTGGTTTATGAAGAAATAAATTTGTCTCTCATAATAATAATAATAATAATAATAATAATAATAATAATAATAATAATAATAATAATAATAATAATAATAATAAACAATAATAAATAATAATAATAATAATAATAAACAATAATAAATAGGAAACAGACGAATAGGGCCATTCCGGATATTTTACATTCTAGATAGTTAATATTCAAGTCCCTGAGGGATCCTGTATACCTCGGGGCATAAAAAAAATAATAATAATAATAATAATAACAACAATAATATTTAGAAATAAATAATAATATTATTATTATTTAGAAAGCGTGTTACCAAAAGATTTCTAGCTTGGTAAGTTACTGCACTATATTGTTAATTTGCTGTTAAGAAAAGAAATAAGCTAGACGGATATGATACTTGATTGTTGATCCTACTGGCATTTGGTTGATGCTGGGCGAACCAGAGGACGAGCAGTCATTAAGTGGATCATTGATGACGAGGTCAGTATTCGATGCTTGTTGTGCTGCGACGCAATTCTGCATTTCTTGATCAACGTTCCTTCATATAAAGTAATGTCTATTATCAGTTACCACAGTTCAAGGTTGAATGTTTATCAAGGCATAGATCTCAAACACGTTACCTGATGAAAGGTCAGTTTCTGCAGCAAGTGACAAAGATTATCGACTAGAAGGCACCTCCAACTTCGATTTGCCAACTTGATTCATACAATGTATGTATGTATGTATGTATTAGAGCATTTAATATAGCGCATTTTTAAGTATCTCACAAAAGCGCTTTCTCTGCGCCGGCCTTTATGATGTTAGATGCCATTCCGACTATAGATTATTGCATCAGGTAGCAAAACAATGCGCAGACAGTTAGAAAGAGTCCCCACTGGTGGCCCACGCACACACGTGGAGCCAACCAACGGATTCCATTACAACACCAAGGCACATGCAATGCATGTTGCGAAGAGCTATAATAGGCAAAAATGTATTACTGCAAAACAACTGTTTTAAGAGATTTAAGTGGGAAATAAGAGGAATCTATTTGAAACCCTCTTTTACGAGGAACATTCTAGTTTTCGAAATATGAAAACATTCTAAGCAAATTATTCACAATAACTCTTTAAAGCAAATCGATGATCATCCTCTTTCATGGGAATCGTTTTACGTAGTACTGGCCAAAAACAATTTTGCTGGAACTATTTAACGATGTAGCCTTCAGAAGGCCTACTGAGAGCGATGAGTCTACCAGTTAACTTGGAAGAAGTTACCTAGCATCCACGCTGTTGGCTGAAAAAGAAACAAATAGCAAAGTTGAACAAAATTAATAAACACAATCATAAAATATCTGAAAATATTTATTTCCTCAGAGCAAAAACATATTAATCGCTAATACAATAGGGGTCGACAATAAAAAAGGTGACGTTTTACGCGTGTCTTTGCGGCTAGAAGACGAACATCAACCGTAAACTCTTTCGTATAATTTTATTCCACGCTCGTCACGACGGTATGGAAAGAGCAAAAGCCGCATCTTCCAAGCACATCAATTTTCCTCTGGTTTTCCTCATTCTGACCATACGCTTTTACTGAGGATAGTCGTATCCATCCTATCAGTCAATCATTTGAACATCGCTTTCAGCCAATTTTTCTAGCGAAGAACAACTTATCGCCTACTTCAAATGCGGCACATAGTATAATCTATACTCTATAGTCTCGATCAAGCAATCAGTTTAGTGTTTTCACGCACCTAGACATTGGGGCAAGATAAAATCTACATTAATAATAGACCTAAACTGTTTGGCACACAATTGAAATAACAGCAGGACTGGTGGTGTAACATTTACATAACATGCTCTAACTTCGCACAACGTTGTGGTGAAACATTCTTGACAATTGAGCCCCTTAGACGAACAGTGGACCAAGTCCACTTTTTGGAAAAACGGCACTAAGTGTATAATCGAACTCAGCGTTATAAAATCTATACGATGAATAGTGGACCAAGTCCAAAAACATCTCTGTTTCATTCCCCAGAGGGTGTGTTATTATTCATCGTGTAAGATTTAGAGCATACGTCCGAGTAATAGTGGACCAAGTCCAAGTACTGGAGCTGGTCCACTGTTAACCGTATATAGATTACCTTCGATGCCTTGTTGACAATGTGAATTCGGCAAGAAAAGCTGAAGCTAGTAAACTTCTGTTAACCGAATACGACCCATTTCTTGATGTTGAAATACAAGAATCCGACATTCTTTATGCATTTGGTAAGTTGTTAAATTTGCTATCATGCATTTCTATAGTTTTATAGGCAAATTGTGTGGCACGCGATTGCGAGCGATATTAGGGGACGCTGAAATGCGCTCGATGTCAGAATGTCTGCGAACAACCAGGAAAATGTCAATAATTCACAAAGCAACCCGACTGGTGTGGACTTGATTTGTTTTAGCACCGGTGAATAAGCTGGGCTATCTATTGTGGAGATTTACATTACATTACAATGGCATCTTCTAAAAAGAGCCAATCGCGTAGGTTACATAGAACAATCTTTCCAACAGTCTCAGAACTTCCTAATAAAGCCGATGCCAAAATACTCTTCTCCATATTACACAACCCCAAGCATCTCCACCAACTCTTTCCTTCACTGTGTCCCCTGTCCCTTCACCAATTTATTCCCAGATCATTAGGCCTATATAGGCCTAAAATATTTATTCCTACTAGTTTATTTTACAATTTTGTAATTTATTGTATCATCCATTTTCACTTTATGTTTGCATTTCTGCATTTTTGTCAGATTGTTTTTCTCATTAAAACGAATATATATGTATTTGTTTTAAATATATATATATATAATTATATAGGCCTATATATATATTAAAATTGACATTACATTAAATTGTTTGCTTTAGATTTACAAGGAGCCAGTAAAACTGACAGTGGAGATGCGACTACCATTGCATTGGTTGACAGTAACAAAAATCTCTTTCGCAGTGAAAATTTACCAAGTGAACTTGCGGAAACCAATTTCCAGCATAATGAACAGAATGCAGCAGTTAGCAATGAGATAAATGAGGAAGATGGCACCGTAATTAAAACTTCACGTAAAAGAAATGAAGTCATGTGGAAAACTGTAATTAGGAAAATGTAATTAGGAGAAATCACGGTGAGGGGTACAAAAGCAAGACTGGAACCGCTGTAGAGGCAAAACAGTTAATTTTGATGCCAGAGCATAAATGCAGGCTCCTATGTACATAAAGTTTTCAACTGAGCAGCTTCTGCTTCTGAGTGGAGAAAAACATGCAGATCTGAGATGAAACTCATTAAGTATGTTCCGCCAGTGCATCAGCCATTCTTCAAAAAACTTAAATCGAGTAAGAAAAGTACAAAACGTCTTCTGGAAGATGAGTTGCTCTGTGTTAGCGAGGGTGATGACAATAGTGAACAGGCATTATTGACATTTCCCTGTTCAAAGAAGGCATTGGAGTCCATTTTAGTGATTCTGCTCTATTCAGATTGCACTAGTTGCTTGGAACGACTGCTAGTAACTGTTATTGTCAAACAGTACTCAGTACTGCAAATTTATTTTACTTCAACAGTTCCTAATTCTTCTTAACATAGATCTTTGCTGTTTTATTCAACAGATAAATTAATAATATTTTCAACAGTAATGTTGTATGCTAATTACATAATGCTTGCCCTAACTCTTCAAAATACAGTCAAATGATTGGCATTACTAATAAGAAAAAAGGAATTAAAAATAATATTGCAATTATTGCTACTAGTTCATTTCATTTTTAATTTTAGCAACAATTCCATTATTAATATTACTTTAAAAATCATTAAGTCATTCAGATGATGATTAACGACATTGCGTTGGAGAACAGTGGACCAAGTCCACAATTTAGCATATTTTTCTCAGATTACTACTATTATACATCAAGCTAAATCATATTCCACAAGACATCATGTATAACACTTAAATCTATGCAATATTATTTCATTTCCTAAGCTATATATCCAAAATCGGATTTATCATACACTGCTAAACTTCAACATCAATTTTCTCCAAGATGAGAAAAATGGACTTGGTCCACTGTTAGTCTAAAGGGCTCAATTATAGTCTATTTGATGATCTAGATGTTGCAATTTCTTCCTTGCAAGTGCTCTTCTGCTCAGTCGCTCCTGTCATCGTGTTCTCAATTTCACTCACCTCGCAGTAGTCTGTCTCTGTGTCTTAGAAGAGTGGTCTTCTGGATATCGATCTGATAATTGCGGCTTGGTGTTGGTGCGCCATCGAATGGTGCTTCTTAAGCATTATGCACCAGACGCTATGAAAGACGCTCATTAGTTAATAATTTTATAATGCAATTAATTGTGTATGTAGGCCAATTAATTAATATCTCATCCAACGCTCGAAACATAATAATGAGAAAGAAAGAAATGTCTTTCCAATTGGCCAGATGAATGAAAGGACAGGAAGACCGAGACAGACAGACATAGAGATACAGAGACACATAGAGAGAGAGAGAGAGAGAGAGAGAGAGAGAGAGAGAGAGAGAGAGAGAGAGAGAGAGAGAGAGAGAGAGAGAGAGAGAGAGGAGGTGAATGAGTGAGAGGAAGGGAGAGGGGAAGACGCAGAAACGAGAAGCCACAAACGAGTTCACCAAAAAGAACATTGGTGGTGTAACATAAAAAGAACATTTTTCCGAAATAGCTGATATGCACGGAAGAGATAAATATTGTCCAATTACCTATTCTGAACAATAGCAATTGTAGTTTCTAGAAATCATTCTAGTAAGAAGTAACAATTCTTGCCTGAAATTCTCTTCTTCTTGAGACGATATATAAATACAGCGATTGCACAGATTAGCATGGAGCCTCCAAATCCAGCAACAGTTGATATAATAATATTCACTATGTCTGACGATCCATCTATAATAATACATTTGATCCTGTTATGAAGATACTTAATAATAGGCCTAATAACAACTATGAGAACCACAACTTCTATGGCGCCATAAAAAGCCCATAGCGTTACAAGGGCACCTACACAAAACCATGACGTTACAATAGTGAAGATAGGTTACCTTAATATGCCGCATACCTTGCCTCTAATGCTCTTTCGGAGAATATAAGAGAGAACTAGTAGGCTATAATATTATCATTTCGAACACTAACGTTGAAATATTAGCCCTAGTTAATTAAATGCCAAATTCTAATCGAAAACAATTAAATATATTTTTAAGATTAAAATCAAAGTCTCTGTTCAATTTTATCTTACATTTCAGCCAATGTTCAAAACCATTTCATGCATTTATAGCGATATATAAATTTTTTAATGAAAGAATTCATGCAGCAATACATTAACACCTGCGATTTACCGTGTGCAAGCTGCACGATAATGAAGTTAGTCTAGAGGCCCACTTGGCTTAAATACAGTGAATGGGTTAGGCAGTGCGGTTTCCTCGGATTAAATCTGAGCTGATGTGAAGTTATCCAGTCCTGTACTTCTCTGCAACGATAGCAGATAGCATGTGCTTCTGAAAAGCACGCAAGTGCGCCAGATAGCATCTGATGAATAGATTGGCATGCTGTTTGCATGGACTGGTCAAAATGTGGTTTTTGTGAACAGTAAGGCAGATCTTGATATGAATTCTTTGCTGAATTGGCAGCCAGTGTAATGTATGGGCGTAATAATTATGTTGCCATGTAGGTTTTTTGTTAAAAATCGACTTTACAGGCAATTAAAACACTGCAACGCTTTAAATCTAAATTAAAACACTTCTTCATATTGGCTTTTGGAATGGATTGATGCACTCTAACTTGAGAAACAGATCTTATTGATTTTTATGATTTTAGATTATGGAAAGCATTGATGGATAACCTAGTATCATTGTAAAGGTAAATTGTTGTTAAACTCAATTAAAATAAACTGGCATCCTGTTCATCTTCTCTCCATTCCTCCCACTAGCTTGTCTCTCGCTCTTTCCTTTCTTTCACTTCCCTTATCTCCTGTTCTTTCCTCCCTCATACTATTCTTGTCTTCCATTCTTTCTTTCCTTCAACTCTTCTGAATTTCTTATACATAACAGAAGCAGTGCTTAAACATTGTTTGGTCATGTTGATAGAGTACCACATGCATAGTATATAATACTCTTAAGTGTTAGAACATTGAAATTGTGTTACTGACTATGGAAATGTGGGGTCAGTGTCTATAAGCACTAGATTTTTTTACTCCATTTGTGCATTTTTCACTTTGTTTGCTGCTGCTACAATACAGATTTCAATACACACACACATTGTGTCCATTTTTGCTCAAACTGGAGTATGGTCTGTGGTCCCGTGTAACATTTTTCTTGTCAGTCTCTCAACAAGTCGTTTTGTCTCATTACGAGGATGAGGATTTTGTCTTCTACCATCTTTCATCATTGAAATTGTGTTACTGACTATGGAAAGGTGGGGTCAGTGTCTATAAGCACTAGCTTTTTTGACTCCATTTGTGCATTTTTTCACTTTGTTTGCTGCTGCTACAATAAAGATTTCAACACACACACATTGTGTCCATTTTTGCTCAAACTGGAGTATGGTCTGTGGTCCCGTGTAACATTTTTCTTGTCAGTCTCTCAACAAGTCGTTTTGTCTCATTACGAGGATGAGGAATTTTTGTCTTCTACCATCTTTCATCACCCCTGTTGATGGAAGTGTCTGTCTTTTTGAGAGGTGTCCACTGGTTTTGTTGCTTTGCCCCTTGAGAGAGAAGTCTGTGTGTTATAAGTGAAGCACGTTCTGCCTGTGAATTGCTTGAGAATAAAATATATTTCATGGACACATTTGTTCAATACTACATATCCTTAAACAGCATGCAACACTCGGTAACCAATAAAGAAATACCTACTAATGACAGTCAGCTGCGCTCTTGCCTTACTATCGCCGTCACTGCAGTAGTAAACTCCGGCCACAGATGCATCAGCAGTTTTGATGATTAAATTGCTCACGTTTGCTTCAGATATGATTAAATCTAACTCATAGGCATCATTGTATACGTCTTTACCCATTGCAATCATTGCAATCTTCCTCGATTCGTTAGTTTCATGTGATGCGAAAAACCAAGTTATCGAAGCAGATCCAAGATCTGAAGCACAGGTAATTCTTACATTTTTTGTTCCTGTGAAAACGGTTTTATTCTGTGGGAGTGGATCTACCAGTGCACCAAATGCTCCTATAAGAAATAAGACAGAAATACAGTTTGTTATAAATTGAAGAAATTGAATAAATTGAGATCATCTAGACCCATTCTACCTTGCATAAATTTTCAAAACTAAATTCATGAGCAGTAGCTTGCATGAAGAACTTCGATACGTCTAACATCTATTTTGCTTTTGCAATGTATTCATAACTCTGACTTCCTTTGCCTGATAACTTCTGCTGAATTTCTGCAGACATCGAGTTATTTCCGATTTAGCCTTCCAAAATTAATTTGCTGTAACATCGACTGCAAGATATCGAAACAACTGACGTACGCAATGATATCATGCCATGTTTATGTATGTATGTATGCATGCATGCACGTATGCACGTATGCATGTATGTATGTATGTATGTATGTATGTATGTATGTATGTATGTATGTATGTATGTATGTATGTATGTATGTATGTATGTATGCATGTATTAGGGGTGTCCACGAATACATGGGGGGAGGGAAATATTTTTCTCCGATTTGAATGCACATAGGCTCATTTTGTTTCTTTTACAATTTTATATCATCTGCCAAAAAAGTTCAGCAATTAAATAACTTTTAGAGGTTGCTCAATGAGGCCAAAGTTCTAGATGTGAAGAACGGCACCAACGCGGAGGATCCAAAGGCAATGTTGACAGGATTGCAGTCTGTGTTACAGGACATAATGTAGGTAAGGAACTCGGAGTAATAAAAGTTCCTTCTATAGCACTGGACAGGCACAAGCTAAGGCTGCATTCCAGTTGTTGAATCTCTGTGATGTTGCAACAGATGTTTTAGGCATGTGCTTTGATACAACGGTCAAACAACGTCAAACACAGGGGCAAAGCATAGCGCATGTACTTTGCTGGAACAGTTGATGCAGAAAACGTGTTGCACTTAGCATGTCAACACCACATGCATAAGATCATCATCGGTGAAGTCCGTGTAGTATTGCATGGCCAGTCATGGACCAAACATTGCTCTTTTCAAAAGATTTTAGGAGTTTTGGCCAAACATCAACCAAGCAAACTACAAATCTTTGAATGATACCCGACTTGATTACGTGCTGCTGCAACAGCTTTGCGAAGAAGTGTGTTCATTCTTGCAAGCTTTCCTGTCAGACAGTACCTCATATTTACCACGAGAATATTACAAAGAATTGAGCGAGCTTACACTTCTAATTTTGGACTGTCCCCTCCCAACTCCCAAACATTACCACTCCTGGCCGCCAGGAGCTTATCACATGGCAAGGTGGATGGCTAGTTATTTATTGCCTTAAAATCTACCTTTTTCATGATGAATTCAAGCTTACCACTAGTGAGTTGGAGAATCTTACAGAGTTTCGTATTTTGCAGCACATATCTATGTTCCTGCCTGTCAGGGACGGTATCTCATTCCACGCAGTGGGTGCCGATGCCACATTTAACGAAATGCTGCTGTTCCAAATGATCAAACAGTACTCTGACATAAACAAGGTGTGTCACAGGCTGCAATTAAAAGCTACAAACCACCTGTGGTACCTTGGACTTGTGCCACTGTCATTGTTTTCTGTGAAGGTTTCCATTGAAGATAAAAGTTAATGGTTCAATCAATGATCCAGAGTGGAAGTGATTGGAACATTTGCAGGATTAAAGCAACATATGACCAGCTGGAGAACAAGACATTGCATGAACTGGTGACTTCCTCTTCATCTGCTGCCTTGATATCTGTTGGAATAAGCATAGATACTTTGTCAGTCGACGATCCAGATGCCTGGAATGAGATACCGTCACTGACACCAGCATAACAGTCGTCAAGTCGCTGAAAGTTGTTAATGACTTACATATATAGCAGAGCATTCAGTGACTTTGATGAGTATAAACTCAGTACATTTTACCAATCGATCACAAAATCAGAGCAAGAAATGCAGAAGTTAATACAGGTCGTTGAGGACAACAGGAAGCGAATACCAGATGCTCGAAACAACACGCTAAAGTCTTACAGTCTTCGGTAGTTTATTTACAAGATTTCACAGCATCCAGGATCTGGGAACAGTGAGGCCTATATTACTTATTAGTTACATGACACTTTTAACTGAAAGCTATGAGCCTAGGAATCTCCCCATGATTCAAACTATGATTTCATCAGTGACACTTTTATTTCAAGCTTTGTGTGTGCACAGCTGCTATTAGATTGCATTAGCGATGCGTTTTTATATGTTGAAACTTCAGCCTCATTGAGCAACCCCCAAATGTTGACATAGAGACCTGAAATTTTGCATGAAATTTTATTTCTGTATAAGCAACAATATTAGAGGGTGTGCAAATTTAAATTCCCAAAAAATTTATTTTGGACACCCCTAGCATGTATGTATGCATGTATGTATGTATGTATGTATGTATGTATGTGTGTATGTATGTATGTATGTTAGGGTGTCCCAGAAAAACCAAAGTACTCAAATTTCAATGGCCAACCTCTAAAACGTTTCTCTTGGCTATTCTGATAAAAAATGCAAAGTTACAGCAAGATTGAAGATCATTTAGACGTGGCTCAAAGCATTTTCACATTTCGTATACCCCCATACAATAGCCTGTGTGGAAATTTTACCAACATATCGGTTTTCAATGCATAACTTTCAAACGGGAAGAGATATTCAACATTCCTTTGGTGAGGTTTCCTGGAAAGGTTTGCTCACAACGTAGGTTTTGTCTCATAAGGTTACTCTTGCATGACGCCATGTGACATGACGTCAAACTTTGACGTCACAGTTGACATTGCGTTGGATTAATGGTTCCTTTTAACGTGTTGTTCTTAAAAGGTTTATTTTTAGGTATCAAGTTATGGTTTTGGGAAAGAAGGATTTGCATAAAATATTCTTGAAACTCCATAGCAGTTTCTTCTTCCAGAACATGTGACATAACGTCACTCAACTTTTGAAGTAACCGCTCCTATCTCCAAAGCCAGAAGTCTTGGAAAGGAGATCTCGGTGTCTGCAGACTAGGGTTATCGACTACAGGGAATTTGATAATAATATTATATTTCACAGACCACGTGACCTCATTCACAGTGACATTCCCGGTGACCTTATACATGTATATCCATAACCACCCACAAGTCTTAGAAAGGTGAACTTGGTGTCAACTGTAAGATTTTTGGCTACAAGAAATCCTGAATTGTAATTGTAATTGTAATTGTAATTACGACAATTTATAGAGCATCGTCAGTAGCAAGCTACTTCTAGGATGCTTTACACACATACACAAAGTCAATATTATTGTCACCACATTATGCTAAGAGCTTGAGAGCAAGTAGAGTTTTAACTGTTTTTTAAAAACATAATAGCTCTTTATTTCCTGAATAGCTGCGGGAAGACTGTTCCAGGCACGTGGGCCAGCAACCCGAAAGGCCCGATCGCCCGCTTTAGTTTTTGTTGCAGGAATGAAAACATCAGCAGACTTCGATGAGCGCAGCCGTGACCTGTTGGAATCATCTGATAGTGGCCTGATGTTGTCTGCGAGATAGTGTGGTGCGCAGTTGTTTAGACATTTATGCACCAGGATGCACCTGAAGACGCATGCTTGCCACTCTGCGGTAATTACATTCCGTGATGCATAATATCAAGTAACACGTATGACCTTGGAAAGTCGTAGACAGTTTCCTGTAACAATTTTCTGTGAATCACAACGTATAATAAGAAATCTCATGTTTGGGAAAGTGCTTTAATGCCTTCACCGAAGATAAACTACAATCACAATTCTACTGCTTGCAATTCCCCAGAAACGAAGGGCAACCACGTCGGATCGTCAAGTGACCCTGAAGCTCAAATGTAGTGTAATGTAATTAGTAGCTTATATAGCGCCGTGCATAGCAGTGACTATTCAGTAGTGCTCCCAGTGCGAGTACCCCGAGAGAAGACATAGGTTTGGAAAAAAGATAGATGTAGGAATAGATCTAGAAGCAATGGAAACGCGTAAAGAGGAGGGGAGGGAATTCCACAGGGCAGGCCCAATGGTGAGAAATGGCCTAGCTTGCGCCAAAGTGGTCCTAGTTCGCGGCACAAAGAGATCATCCTGGTCCAAAGAGAGGAAAGTTTGGAGAGAAGCTGCAGAATGAGGAAAGCGATCGTAACCTATAATGTTGAGTGTACATTTTTTGGCGGCCCTTAAAATCATAAAAATTGTTAGACATCAAGAAAACTATTCTAGCACTTGTAGTTTCTGAGAACCAAAGGTTAAACATTGCAGGTCAATGGACCCTGAACTACAGTCATGCACTGAGCATATGATGTTTATCATAACTCTGTTGAGTGTACTTCTTTCGAATCCAAGACTCTGAAAAACATCATATAAGCCAGGAATGTTTTTTTTACATAACTTGTAGTTCCAGTGAGGCCAAAGGTAAACCATAACAGGTCGAGTGACCTTGAACTACAAAGTCATGCGATTGTCATACGATGGTCAATGGTCATACCAGGTTGTTTGTAACTTTATTTTATTTCGTTGAGCCCAGTGGGCCTATCTTGGACTGACACCTTCTTTTTAGCCTTCACCGATAACGAAATATTATGACAATGGATGTCAAATGACCTTGAAAATAAAGGTCATCCGATTGTCCTACAATGTTAGAAATAGCATATTTGACTTCTCCCCGGAAAACCCTGTCATAGACACAAAAATCACTTCTCGATTGCTTTTAGTTCCTGAGATACTCTGGGATAATATTTCTCAATGGTAAATTAATGTGTATGATTCAGCTATACAATGCTTAACCGAGAGTCGCTTGAGCCACGCCTAAATGTTAATCTAATTAGCTGTAACTTCGTACAATATAATAACTAGTCCTATAGAAACTTTGTAGAGGTTGGCCATCAAGATATATAAACTTTTGAAAAGTGTCTGTCTATTTGGGACACCTTAATGTATGTATGTATGTGTGTATGTATGTATGTATGTCTGTATGTGTGCATGTATGTATGTATGCATGTATGTATGTATGTATGTATGTATGTATGTATGTATGTATGTATGTATGTATGTATGTATGTATGTATGTATGTATGTATGTATGTATGTATGTATGTATGTATGTATGTATCTATCAATATTTTTCTGTTTGCCTATAATATTGCACTATTATAATCGTTGTCTCATTTTCAAACTGACACCCTGCTGTATGATTGCAGTTCATAATATGAACGGATGATCACAAGTTATTTCAAAATTCGAATTTAACTGTTTGACAGCCATGCAAGGCGCCATCACGTCATTTTGCTTATTTTTATCAACGCCATCTGAAAGCCTAATGAAAGGCTGAGTCTTTTGCTGTTCATGCCAGAGTGCTACATTACACTAAACACTACACTAGTGTTTAAACACTACACCCTCCTTCATAGAACGAGTATGCGCATATTACGAATATTAAGATTTTTAGAAATTTACAAATATTGACGAATATTAAACTGGCCAACGAATATTAAATTATTTGTTTTTTTAATTCTTCAAAATCCGGAAATTAGTAGGCCCTAGTAAAAAATTCAGTGCACAAACCAAGTATTAGAGCTAGAACAAGAACAGTTACTTGTTACAGTTACTCATCTTAAATCAGTATTCATTTAGTCTATTGTTTGAAGTCTCGTACGGAATTCAAATTGTTGGCGCCCAAACGAACGATGCCAGTACCGTTTGTAAGATCGTATGACCCAGATCTATCTAATTCCCTCCACCCAAGATTCCTAAACTGAGTGGGAGGATCTAGCCCTCAGCCTAACCTGGCGTATAATTAATCAAATTAAACGCATCAATGGAACTTCGGAACATCAGTCATCCAAACATAGCTTAAATGATATAGAATTACCGAGCGTGTGGGTTTCACCGCTGAGAGAGAAACAGATCGAGACAGACGGATAGAGAGGGAGAGCAATCGTAGAGAGACAGTGAGAGACAGACCGACAGAAAGGGAGAGAGATCGTACGATTTCTTTCCCTCTCTCTCTCCGAGAGAGAGAGAAATCGTAGAGAGACAGACAGAGACAGACGGACAAGAGGAGAGATCAGAGAGAGAGACAGACAGACAGACATATAGAGAGAGATAGAGAGCCAGAGAGAGTCATGGTCGGCTTTTTACAGAGTTCTTCAAGAGTAGGGAGGCTCTAAGTACAGCGCCGCAAAACCACTGCACATATTCTTAAATTACTATTCTTAAATTATTTCGTAAAAAAGCGGAAACAGTAACGTCATCAACGAATACTTACGAATATTTACGAATATTAAAAATGTCTAATATTCACGAATATTTACGAATATTAAAGCCTGAAGTCACGAATTCTCGTTCTATGCCTCTCCTTATCTATCCATCTGTCTGTCCGTCTGTCTGTGACTGTCTACTTACCAACCTACCTATCTATCAATATGAAGATGTTCGCTGTGCAGAGTAAAAAAAACAATGCGCAAATTCAATGGAGGCTGTTCTAATATTTGAGAAGGCACGATGGGCTGGAGTTGAAGTGCGAAGTGCGCCAGCTGCATTTCTCGATGCCTAACACAGCGCAACCATCGCCAACCAGTTGTGAGAGACGCGGTGGAATTCCAACGGATTGAACCCCATGCAAACAAAATCGTTCTCTCCAGTGATTTCTAAGTCTCTTTAGCTTGAACTGGTTCTAAGCAGAAACACATGGGGCTTTCGATAATAAGCCCTAATAATGATAATAATAATAATAATAATAATAATAATAATAATAATAATAATAATAATAATAATAATAATAATAATAATAATAATAATAATAATAATAAACGGAGGTTTACCTGAAGAGATGAATGAGGTCATCTGTAGTGTTTAACACTTTATTTATTGTTTACTTTATTTGCTGTTTAGCCCACAAGTTTAGCCAGTCCACATTCCAGTTGTTGTTCCTTCCTGTCTGACGCGCCACCTATCGTTTACTGTCCTTCTTATAGCGCTTTTCCATTATACTAGAACACTACAACCTTCCCCTCTTCAAATAAAGCCGTAACAGACTAAAACATTAATTGGGCTAGCACTTAAAGTCAACTAAACTAATGCAGAAAGTCAACTAAACTAATACAGAAAATCACTTGAACTGATGCTGAAAAGTCAACTGAACTGATGCATCCATATATCC
Source organism: Aporrectodea caliginosa (assembly GCA_020284085.1). Taxonomy (NCBI): domain Eukaryota; kingdom Metazoa; phylum Annelida; class Clitellata; order Crassiclitellata; family Lumbricidae; genus Aporrectodea; species Aporrectodea caliginosa. The sequence continues at coordinate 365,349 of JACEVL010000048.1, read as the reverse complement.
ATAAACTATGATTTTAGTCATCAGACATCTGACGGGGTATGTTCAAAACTCTACCATTGCAGCCAGGATGGCTGACGCCGGTTCACTCTTTGGGGGTAACGCCTCGGTTCAGGTGTCTCTGCAGAGTTTGGAACAGGTGGAGGATCTTGTGGCTGCCACTGCTCGACTGGTAGAGGTTGAAATTCATCTTGCCCTGGTTGTGGTGTGCCATTCCGACGGTGTGGTGCTATTGGTTTTTGGCCCTGCATAGGCCCGACATCCTCCTCCAGTTCGTTTTGGCCCTGCATAGGCCCGACATCCTCCTCCAGTTCGTTGGTTGCGGTTTCATCCGGCCATGTTGGGTTCTTGGTTGGGGTCGACGTTGGGCTGTTGAATTGTTTGAAGAGAGATGCGTTTCTGGTTATTCGTTTGCCTTTTCTTTCTACTGTTATCATTGATCCTTTCACTGCGATCACTGTAAATGGGTCGGGGTCAAATGGAGGCATGGTCTTACTCTTTGTAGGTTGTCGGATGAGAACGCAGTCTCCTACCGATAGGTCTTTGACTCTTGCCCTTCTTCTATGATCTGCATAGCACTTCATCCGATCCTTTGATTTTTGATCCCTCTCACGGAGACCGAATTTATCTTCTGTAGTTGTATTATCGCTTTCAGGAAACCTTGTCCGAAACGACTCTGAAAACATCAGATCCGCAGGTGCTTTCTGGAGCGTTGAGTGAGGAGTGGCACGATAGTTTCTTAAGAATTTCTGCAATTCTGACTTCCAGTCGAGCCCCAGGCTGTGGGCAATGCGCATTGTTTTGCCAATGTTTCTCATAAACCTCTCACATTCTCCGTTGGCTTGCGGATAACATGGTGTTATTCGTCTATGGTGAAATCCCATGTATAAAGAAAACTCTTTGAATGCATGGCTCTGAAAAGGCGCCCCATTGTCGGTCCTCAGCACCTCGGGAGTTCCAAATGTAGAGAAAACTCTTTCAAAGATTGGTATAACGCTGTCTGCTGAGACATTATTGGCAAACTCGACTACTGGAAATCTCGAATAATCGTCAATGATGACAAGTAAGTGACCCCCTGATGGCAACGGTCCATAAAAATCAGCTGATAGCTCGGTCCACACTCTCGATGGCAGAGGCGACATCTTCAGTGGCTCTGGTCTCTTGGTGTCTGTTACAATTTGACAGGCCGTGCAATTGCCGATGTGTTTCTCCACTAGCAAATCAATTCCCGGAAACCAAACTTTTGTTCTTAGGAATGCCTTTGTCTTCACAATTCCTTGGTGGCCTTCGTGTGCTGTTTGTATCGCTTGTACTCGAAGTGTTGTCGGTAGTACAATTCTTGATCCTCTTAGTACCATATCATCACCTGGAGATAGGGACAACTCATCTCTCAAGATGTAAAATGGCCGAATGTCGTCAGTTATTTTATTACCTGACGGCCATTTTTCATTGCTTATATATTTGATCACCTTAGTCAATGCTTCATCCAGTTGTGTTTCCCTTCGGATATCTTCCCTTGTCATCGCTTTAGGCAGTGTCATAGTGATTGTCAGGTTTATTTCCGCCTCCAAGTCTGCTTCTATCAGTTCCATGTTTCCAATTTCCTTCTTAGGGTGTCGAGACAGATAATCAGCTGGATTGTCTTTCGTCGAGATATATTCAACCTGGAAACTGTATGGGAGCAACCGCATGCTCCATCTTTCCAATCGAATTGGTAGCCTTTTTCCAGGATGGCTAAAAATCTGTTCTAACGGCTTGTTGTCAATGATCAGTCTGAATGGTGCACCACAAAGGTAAACCCGGAAATGCTCACATCCATACACAACTCCAAGCATTTCCTTCTCCAGCTGCGAATATCTCTTCTCAGTGTCAGTCAAAACTCTACTTGCAAAGGCAATTATTCTTCTTGTGCCACCACGAGAGATCTGTGCAAGAACTGCCCCTAGACCATCTGGTCCAGCATCTGTGATCAATGCTGTTGGTAGACAGGGATCGAAATAGGCGAGTGTTGTGCTTTCAACAATCAAGTCTTTGATGCTCTTGAATGCATGTTGTTGCTCCTCCAACCAACTCCATTCCACGTCTGCATGCAGCAGCTGTCGCAGCGGTGCCAGAACGCTTGAAATGTTCTTCACGTAACGAGCACAATATGTTACCATACCCAGGAAACTTCTCAATTCTGATATGTTGGTAGGTTGTTTCATTTGCTGAATGGCCTTGACCCTTGATGGATCCACTGATACGCCTTCTCTTGAAAAGAAATGTCCAAAAAAACTGATTGTGTCCTTGTTGAATTCACACTTTGATGCATTTAGAGTAAGACCGCCTTTACTCAATCTGATCAAGACTTCATTTAGTGCACGATCATGCTCCTCCTGTGACCTCCCATATACCAGAATATCATCGCTTATGTTTAACACTTTATTTATTGTTTACTTTATTTGCTGTTTAGCCCACAAGTTTAGCCAGTCCACATTCCAGTTGTTGTTCCTTCCTGTCTGACGCGCCACCTATCGTTTACTGTCCTTCTTATAGCGCTTTTCCATTATACTAGAACACTACAGTCATCTATGGGGCGAACCTTTTAGCCCTAAGCAAGAAGGACGGAGGAATAAGACCAATCGCGGTGGGCTACACGTGGCGCCGCCTCGCTGCGAAGTGTGCTAATGCGTACGCCGTACGCGGTGACAATACTATCTCGACTGCTCGCCCCCATTCAGCTTGGGGTAGGCATTCCAGGAGGTGCTGAGGCAGCTGTTCACGCGACACGTCGTTGGGTAACCACAATGCCTCAAGAAAGCGTCTTGGTGAAGCTGAGGCTGCCACATTTTGCTCTACATACCAAGCTTCATTTCACTAACGCGTTCAACACTCTGCGCAGAGATTCTCTTCTAGAGGCAGTGGCTAGAGACATACCAGAGCTATACCGATTTGCTCACGCTGCCTATTCCAATCGTCCATTGTTGCGCTATGGCTCAAACATCATACGATCTGAAGAAGGGACACAGCAAGGCGATCCTTTGGGCCCTCTAGAAGGTTACTATCAAAAGGGCGACTCCGAAAGGGCGACCATCAAAAGGGCGCATTCAAAAAGGCTCCGCTAAAAAGAGCGCCTGGTTAAAAGGGCGCTGATCAAAAGGGCGCGAGTAGGTTATAGTATGCGTCTATACAACGAATTTTTGAAACCTAGTGCGTCTACAACGACATTTTGAAACCTAGTGCGTCTACAACGACAAATTCATGTTGTCATTATAACGACAAGGTCAAAGGTCAAATGACGTCATCGCCCAGAACAGACCACCATTATCGGGCAGATAAGAAGGTTCAAAGCTCATTTACCACCTCCCTCCCTTCTTTGACCTACACACTGAGGCTGCCACATTTTGCTCTACATACCAAGGTTCATTTCAAGGGTCGCTTCTGGTTTTAGAAACAATGACTGCGCAAGGGCACCGAACCACTGTATGTTTTCACAAGGGTTCCATACCACTGTATGTTTTCGCAAGGGCACTGAAACACTGTATGGTTTAGCAATGGCGCCGGTACCACTGTATGTTTTCGCAAAGGCTCCCAACCACTGTATGGTTTAGCAATGGCACCGTACCACTGTATGGTTTAGCAACAGGCTCCCAACCACTGTATGTTTAGCGAAGGTTCCGAACCACAATAATTATGGTTTAGCAATGGCCTAATGGTTTAATAATTATGTAGATCGGACATTAGCAAGAACTATACTATTCTAAGTTAAACATACCAAACACGAAAAAATATGAATTTAATCAAACTTTATTGAAGCGAAACACAACATCATTACATTAAACTGTTACAAACGAAATTATGAACCAGGTAGTCGTTAAGACCAGTATCAAAACTTAACATATTCGTAATGGCATTAACTGTTTTATTTCTAGCTCTATGTATGCAATAGAATATACAATAGTGTCCACAAAATCGACTGACAACGCTTTGCAAATTTCTATCGGTATAAGTCCAACGGGCGCAAAGTCTGTGTAAAAACGTTATGAAAGGCGCTTCAGGCGGTTCTCCAAACGAATCAAAGTATTCGCCGTATGTAGAATCTTCAATGTACAATACAACCCAATGATGTCCAGGTTTGTCATGTGGGTCGGTATTACACGTTATTGAAAAAGGATTTTTCAATAACATTATGGTAGTGTGGGGTAAGACGCCCCCTGGGGTAAGACGCCCACCCCTGGTATCTGGGAATCTAAATGAAACTAACTTTATCTACTTAGTTCATCAATGAGCTGCCATCTAACGAGTGCTTTTAAAGTACTTTCATGAGTTAAGGCGGTTACGGTTTGCCAGTAATTAATTTTAAAAGATTTTACACCTTCGTATTATGAGACACACATACAAGTTTTTGTTCCTGACAGCATTAAGACTTTAAATTTTATTTCAAAGTTTTTAGTGACGACACTAATAAAGGTGTCAAGATTATATATATGGCTTCAAATTTGTTGGGTTACACACCGTTTTTTTTCTATTGGTCGTTCTATATGGTGTCCTGATGTGGGGTAAGACGCCCCCTTTCAAAATGGCTAAGACGCCCCTGGGGGCGTCTTACCACGACAAGCCATTAACGTACGGAATTTTTGCTATTATTATTGGACATAAATTCATCCATTAAACATTAGGATACTATCTTAAAGTAAGGTTTAGACAACAATGATACCATTTATTATTGTATGAAATAAATTTGTGAGATAAAACTTGTTTTTGCAGGCCTGTGGTATGTAAAAACATTAGATTTCCTGATTTTATTTTTAAAAAATCAATAATTATGGCAGATTCAGCCTGGCTCTGCGGCTTTCTGAAAATACATCCTGAACACTCTTTCAGAAAGTCTGAAACCTCAAAAATATCAAAAGCTGTGCGATTTGTTTCAGAATATGTCAAAAATTATATAGATTTAAAGCACTACTTTCAGGCCATAAACAAGCTACAGGCAACACTAACGAATATAAAAAAGAGAGCCAGGGACCAGATAAATTCTAATAGAATGATAATTATTATAAATAATTATAGTTTCAAACCACTGAGGCTTGTTTATATGGGTAAAATTTTGTATTAGATGCCATGGGGTAAGACGCCCCCAGGGGGCGACTTACCCCAGGGGCTGGGTAAGACGCCCCCTTGATAAAAAAATTTAAAATTCAAATATCTTCATATATGTTTTGTTTGGCATCTGTCAGTTTGGCCAAGTGTTACACTTTGGTTTGTAGTTCCATTGGTGTACTGGATATAAATTTATTGTAATTAACTTTCATAAAAAATGAAAAATGCCTTAGAACACGCTACCCTACAATTCTGTCAGTAATCATACGATTTACACCGATTTCAACAATTGTTTCAGTTATTATACGATTTACGACTTTTGATAGGATACCAACGGGGTTTACTATTCAATTGTTTCAGTTATTATACGATTTAAACCTATTTGTCGCCCTTTCGATTGTCACCCTTTTGTTGGCGCGCCCTATTGATCAGCGCCCTTTTAACCAGGCGCTCTTTTTAGCGGCGCCTATTTTAACCCTAGGGCTACCAAGCTTTTTTTGTAACACGGACTACCAAGGGGGTGGTTACCACCCCCCCCTGGATTTCGTGTTTGGTTTCACATATCATAACTTGTAATATAGCAATGGATTCAGCATTCATTTCTGCACAGAATGGTATATTTAGTTGTACATTATGTGAATGCACCTCGAAATTACATCACTTTTAACAACGGAACCCATTAATTAGCAATATTGTATATTATTGCGTACATTTTTTACTTTTTGGATAAACAAATATAAGATTATGTGTGTTTTGAAACTAATCCATGTATAAAAGATACACAAAATCATCCATACACATGTTTATATAGTATAAATGTACATCCATACATATATATCCATACATATATATCGGTTTACGTTGTAATGCTGTATTCAGCGATTTTCACACAGATTACGCGTATTATTATTTATTTTGATCACTTCCGGTATTCAAAAGACAAAGATGTAGGTATGCAAATGAAGCCCTACATTCCCTCTAAAGAATGGTATCTTTGTTTCTCTTAATATTAAATGACGGATAAGATATAGTCGAAAAAGTCTAGGGGGTGGTATCCACCCCTGGTACCTCGGGTATATTGGCTATAACTTTGAACGGTGTGAGATATCATCTCACATTTTACCTCAAAACGTGTGTAAATGAACTCCCTACAGCTACCTAAGAGGTCAAATTTTTATTCCATACGGAAAAAGTTTGAAATGAATAAAACCTAGGGGGGGGTGGCAACCACCCCCCCTTAAAGGGTTAATGCGCCTTTTGATGGTCGCACTTTCCAAGTCGCCCTTTTGATAGGATACCCTCTGGAGTACTGTTCTGTCTTGTAGTACAGCCGATTCTTATCAAAGCTGAGATCGTAGCTGCGCATTGGATACTTGGATGACCTGACATTGGGTGGTAGTAAGAAGACAGTGGCCGCCGATGTTCATCTGATTGCGCAGGAAGCAAAGAACCTGGGTTTGCTATTAAACCGCAGCAAATGCGAAATCGCCTGCCACGACACCCAGATGCCGATCGATGACCCGGCTTTTCAAGATTTTACGAACGTGGCCTTCGAGGCGATGACCTTGTTGGGTGCACCTCTGCTACAGGGTCCAGCTGTGGATATGGTCGTGGAATCGAAAGCAAATGATCTTCAAAGAGCAATACAAAGATTAACCATACTTTACACACATGACGCTCTTGTTCTGCTTAGAAACAGTTTGAGTGTTCCGAAGCTATTGTACAGTATGCGAACAGCCGTCTGTGCTGATTGCCCAAGCTTGACTCGGTTCGACCTTCTGCTGAGAGAAGGGCTATCAGCCATATTGAATGTGGACCTTGATGATGACCGTTGGCTCCAGGCTTCTCTGCCGGTGAGGGATGGTGGTCTGGGAGTTCGCTGTGCTTCTACGCTGGCACTTTCCGCCTTTCTGGCTTCTGCTGCTAGCACAAGCGAACTGCAGGCATGCATCTTACCCACAGAGTCGGCTGAGATACCCTATGAACTGGCCAATTCAGCACTAACTTTGGATAGTCCGTCGGCTTATGTCACAATAATAAGGGTTACAAAAATTTTGGGTAGAATCTTGGCAACGACGCTTAAATTCATGAGATGATAGTTCTGAAGCAGAAAAATGTTGTTGCCAATTTTTCTTTCATGGTTTAGACACCCTGGCAGCCATTTTCCAAAATGGCCGACCGAAATAGAGATTTTTCAATATCTCAGCTTCTAGTTCACTTAGAAATTAGAATCGTGAAATCGTAAACTCGGAACTTCTACAGCGCCCACAAAAGCGAAGTCGCGGGAACCAGCTTATTCACAGGCGCTCAATCAAAACAAAATCGATAGGCAGGGGTCAAAATCCAGAGAGTCAGGCAGGCAGACAGGCAGGCGGCTAAGGTGGATGGTGTTTGGTGTTCAGACGGCGAGGTAGGCAGGGAGAAGTGTTGGATTCAGGATAGGATTTGTCAAAAAGCAGTGTTTTCAGTTTCGAGTGAAAGACCTGTGGAGAGATAGCGAGAGGTGGAGTTTTGGTGACTTCGTAGGATGGGTCAGATATTTGTCGTAGTGCTGGCGGAAGTTTGTTCCAAAGAGGTGGAACAGCTATGGCTATGGAGCGATTTGAAAATTTTAGTGATGAGGTGACGGAAGGGCGGAGCAGTGTTAGGGAGGAGGAGGAGCGGGTTGGACGAAGTGGCTGGATCGTGAACAACTGACGGAGATAGGAGGGCTGGGAGGTTTGAAGTGAGTTGTAGGTGAGTGAGATGATTTTGTATTCTATTCGTTCAGGAATTTTGAGCCAGTGGAGTGATTTGAGGACAGGAGTGATGTGATGGTGTTTGGGGGTTTTGGTGACAGCACGGGCTAGGGCATTCTGAATTGCTTGGAGGCGGTTTATTTGAGTGATATCTATGTTTAGGAAAAGAGAATTGCAGTAGTCTAATTTAGCGTGAACTATAGATGTAGCGATTGTGGATGCAGTTTTGAAGTCAAGCATAGGGCGGATTCTACGAAGGTCACGGATATGCATGAAGCAAGAGCGAGAAAGATGGGTGATGTGATCGGCGAAGCTGAGGTTTTGGTCAAAAATCACACCAAGGTTGCGGACAGGAGAATTTGCAGTGAATGTGTGGGTAGGTGCAGAGTCAAGGTTGATGGAAATAGATGGATCTGGGATTTTCTTAAGTTGCTCACGGAGGCCTATAAGTATAAATTCAGTTTTAGAGGGGTTCAGGCACAGGAGATTTGATGTCATCCAGGAAGAGATTTGGGTAACTACATGGAGAAGATGATCTATGGAGTCGGAGTCGGAGAGAATGCTGCTTGGGTGTCATCAGATAGGTGATGATGAATTTTGATAGTGAGCTTGTGGAGTTTGTAAAGGATGAACAATAGCGCCTCTAACAGAACCTTCCTATTCACTGGTGAGAGGACATGCTTGGGATGAAGTTTCGGATGAACTACTGCTGTAGTCAGATAGGACTGAATCCAGAGGAGAGCAGTGCATGAGCAATTGTTAAAGTGAAGGACTTGCCCAGGAAAAAACCGTTACGCGACGGAAAAAAACGAGGTGGATTTGACTTTTCTACATCTTTTACTGCATTTTAACCCTCCTTGTGCAAGGCATTAGAACATACCCCATTAGTACCGCGCCCCAGTATATTGTGTTGTGTTGTGTGTTGTATTGTACTCCACGTTTATAATGCGACCGAGCCACCCGCAGTAAAATTGTATCCGAGAAATTAATCTCTGATAAACCGACCCGACCGGAAAGCTAACTTTGGGCGTATAGCGTGTACTTAATTAAAAATTGCAGGTCTACTTACCCACTCGGCCAGAACTTGATATGGAGTAGGATCCTTCAATCAGTAATAATTACTGGGTGTCGTCAACATTTCGTTTAGGATAACTTAGGTGATGGTCAACCTGAGGATGCTTTCAACTGATGAGTGAGCTGAGTGGAGTAGTGTAAAGGATGAACAATAGGGGCCCGAGAACAGAACCTTGCGGAACACCACTGGTGAGAGGACATGCTTGGGATGAAGTTTCGGATGTTTTAACGGAGAAAGAGCGGGAAGACAGATAGGACTGAATCCAGAGGAGAGCAGTGTCAGTAAAACCGAACCAGGAAGACAGTCTTTGGAGTAATATGTTGTGGTCGATGGTGTCAAAGGCTGCAGAAATGTCAAGAAGGCAGAGACAGGAGATTTGTTGATGAGAGATGGCAGAGACAAGTTTATTGTAGAGGGAAGTGAGAAGGGTTTCGGTTGAGTGCCGCTTGGTAAAACCAGACTGGTGTGGGTTAAGGAGTGAGTTTGAAGTCAGGTAGTCATTTATCCGAGACAGGACTATGCGTTCAGTTAGTTTAGAGATGAATGACAGGTTGGAAACAGGTCGGTAGTTAGAAAGGTTTTCTTGGTCAAGGGATGGTTTCTTGAGGAGTGGAGTGACTAAAGAGTGTTTGAAGAGGAGGGGGAAATTTCCAGTAGATAGGGAGATGTTGATTATTTTGGTAATTATGGGAACAAGGATAGATGCACAGTCTTTCAGTAAGGAGGTAGGTATAGGGTCAAGTTCGCACTGCTTGTTAGGGAGAGATTGTAATAAATTGGATACTTCAGTCTCTGATGTTGGGTGGAAGACAGATAATGACGATTGAGGTGGGGAAGGTGGAGAGTCATGAGTAGACGAAGATGTACCTGCAGGTGAATCGATGGTGGTTTTAGAAAGGAGTGATTGGAGAGAGAGACGGAGAGTAGCAACTTTTCCTGAGAAGAAGGAACAGAATGACTCGGCTATTGAAGAAGATGGAAGAGAGTTTGGAAGTGGGCTGGCGGAGTTCCGATGTAGCAGTTGGTTTATGGTTTTCCAGAGAAGGCGAGGATTGGAGGATCGGGAGTGAACTAGTGAGGAGTAAAACTTCTTTTTAGCCGTAGCCAGAAGGTGATGATATTTATTTGTTGCAGTTTTTAGGGAAGAGAGCAGTTGAGGATCACGGGTTCGTTTGTAAGTGCGCTCAAGGCGTCGACGGAAAGATTTGAAGGCCTGGAGGTAGGAATTATACCAAGGGTTGTTAGAGTGGGAGCCTGATTTGGTGATAATAGGAGCGTGCTTGTCAAGGAGCATGGAGAGGGTGGTGTTGTAGGAAGACAGTAGGTCATCAAGAGAGGATGGAGGATTTAGAACGAGGTCTGAAGAGGAGAGATCTTGCATGAAGGTTTCAATGTTTATGGAGTTGATGCGGCGAAATGAATGAGGGATGGGTTCTGGATGTGGAGTAGGAAGTATGTTGAGGCGTGTGAAAATGGGGTAATGATCGGAAGGTGTATCAAAAGAGAAAGAGATGTCTGGCGATAACTTAGAGAGAGATGAAGTGATGATGAGGTCGAGTGTGTGGTTGTGACAGTGGGTGGGGAAGTTGACATGTTGGATCAAGTTAGTAGATGACAAGAGCGTGAGGAATTCGGATGCAAATGAGTCAGATGGATTGTCGACATGTATGTTAAAGTCCCCTGTGATCAGAAATTCATGAGGGGTTGTGGCAGCGATGGAGAGTAAAGTTGTGAATTCTTGCAAGAAGACGGATGTAGGACTTGAGTATGAGGAGGAGGAAGGAGGGCGGTAGACATTGAAAATGGTTAGGATTGTGTTCGGGAGTTTTAGAGTGATTGAGGCGCATTCAAAAGAACGAAAACAGTAGCCAGGTGAGTCAAGGACGGTGGAAGGTTCTCGGGTCAAAAAAGCGATGCCTCCACCAGTGGTGTTCGTACCGGTTGTCGATTTTGAGGGACGAGGTGTGCTATGGAGATGATAGCCAGAAGGTAAACAGTCTTGATATTGGGCATTGGTTGTGCTTGAGTTAAACCATGTTTCAGTCAAGGCAAATAAGTCTGGAGGGTGAGTGGAGGTTGCCAAATCTTTAATTTCTGCTGAGTGTGTCGGGTGAAGTAATGATCGAACGTTTAAGCTGCAGAGTACAAAGCTGGTTTTGTTTATTTTCTTAGATGGTGTATGAAGCGGAAGAGTAGGATGAGGAGGAGGAAGGGGAGGAGGAAGAGGAGGAGGAGGCGGTGTAGGGGCAGCAGCAGCAACAGTAGCAGCAGAATGAGGCAAAGGAGGAGCAGCAGCAGTTGCAACAGAAGGATGCGGAGGAGGAGGAGGAGGAGGAAGAGAAGCGGAATACTTATTAATTGGTCCAGGATTTACGTGTGTGTCACCAGAAAGTAGGATTAACATGATGAAAAACCTATTGTGGATCAGGTGCTGGAATGGTCTTTTGCGACCGACTGTTAAGAAAAACGGTAGCGGGATGTAGGACATGTGGCCATTTTGTCGTGTTGCGGTATCAAAAGAGGCGGGGTTTTGATGGCTGGGTGTGAACGGTATGTAGGTCATGGAGGGATTGGAGGGGTGAAACTGGATATGGTATGCAGTTTGGCACCTAAGGCTGATGAGGAGGAGGATGATTGACAGAATCATGTTAGGCGCTTGAATATGGAGAGGATGATGGCTGGCTGGGATGAAAAGTTAAACAAAGGGTGCATGATGCTGGACGAATATTGTGCAGGATATTAGTTTAAATGTGGCGAAAAATAATGGAACGGACTCACGTTGTTGAGAAGAGTAGACCAGAAAAAGTTTGACTTTGCCATGTCAAAGGAGACGACGAGATTTAGGAAAGATGATGAGAAGAGCGCTCTGCACGTCCACTAGCTCCCGCTGACTCTTGGTGTCTAAATATGCATATATTAGGGCAAATAAGGATTCTAATAGGGACTAATTACAATACACTTATCTACATGGAGTATTACGCAGCATTTTCCAAAATGGCCGACCAAAGGAGATTTTCAACATCCCCAGCTTCTAGTTCGCTTAAGATCGTGATCTTGGTGTCTAAACATACATATTTAGAGGCAAGGATTCCAATAGAGAACAAATTACAAACACTTATCTACACGAAATTGTCAGCCATCTTCCAAAATGGCCGACCGAAATACAGATTTTTCAATATCTCAGCTGCTAGTTCACTTACAATCGTGATCTTGGTGTGTAAACATACATATTTAGGGGCAAGGAGTCCAACAGAATAAATTACAAACGCTTATCTATACGAGATTTGCAGCTAGGGACGTCATTTGAGGGTGAAGGTGAGGATTTTCCCCTAGTTTGAAAATCAGCTGTGATAGGCTCACGACGCGTCGACTTTAAGTATATCATAATCCAAGGTATGGCAGCTAATTTATTTTGTTATACAATTTTATAGTGTTATTTGTATATCAAATATTGTCTATTGAATGATTTGGCAGACTAATAACTTTACGGATATGACTTAGCTCACATTCGTACTATAACCTCGCCTAAGGAAATAATTAGTACAGTCCAGTTCGAAAGATAAAAACGCAGTCGTATATTGATTTAGCTGATAAGGTCAAAAGTCCACATGAATAAAGATCCTAAGTACGATACCGACAGATGTTGTCAACACCAGATAGACCACATTCTTGGCTAGTCACTCAGTTCATATCAGGATGGTAATTTGAATGTCCTCTCTCTTTGTCTTTGTTTCTCTCTGTCTTTCTGCCTCAATGATGACAACGATTATGTTGTTGTCGTTGTTGTTGTTGATGATGATGATGATGATGATGATAACAATAATAATAATTATAATAATAATAATAATAAAAATAATAATAATAATAATAATAATAATAATAAGTCCCTGGGGGAATGAAGTACCTCAGGGCATAAAAAATTTAAAAAAAAAAATAAAAAAAAAATAATAATAATAATAATAATAATAATAATAATAATAATAATAATAATAATAATAATAATAAACAAAGCTCCGGGACAAAAGCTCTGCACCACCACGGGGACCAACCGGAAACATCTTTTTATTCCAACGCCTCACGCTAACAATTCAACGATTTAATGCGGTGGCGTTCAGAGGCACTTTCACCAGCCAGGAAACCGACGAATAGGGCCATTCCGGATATTTTACATTCTTATAGTTAATATTCAAGTCCCTGAGGGATCCTGTATACCTCAGGGCAAAAAAATAATAATAATAAATAATAATAATAATAATAATAATAATAATATATAAATAAAATTATAATAATAGGCCTAATAATAATAATAATAATAATAATAATAATAATAATAATAATAATAATAATAATAATAACAACAACAACAACAACAACAACAAAATAATAATAATAATAATAATAATAATAATAATAATAATAATAATAATAATAATAATAATAATAATAATGTATATACAGTATGCATGTGTGTAAGTATGTATGTATTTATGTGTGACAGTCTTATTTGTTTTATATAGCGCCTGTCGATAGCGAAAGTCGACGGCCACACCTCAGTGTGCTGGGATTGTATCTGAGGGGTCGTCGGGTGCATGTGTGGAGCACGTGGCGCCATCCAGCGAACAGAGGGGCTTTCCGCGTCTGAAATAATAACAGTCATTACGATGGATTATTCTCTTCTGTGGATTTGAAATGGTCTCACAAAATCACACGTTGCTTCGAGACTAGTTAGAAACTGTTAAATAATTATGTGTATATTTGTATGTATGTACTATGTAGGCCTATGTTATGAACTTCGACTTATGTTTCATGTAGCATCAAGTAGGCTCTATGTATCTTTTGCATACAATTTGTTCAGCAATTACATTTCAAGTTATCCATCTAAAAAATAATAATAATAACAACAATAATAATAATAATATTTAATAATAATAATAACTAGTAATGATGATGATGATGATGATGATGATGATGATGATGATGATGATAATAATAATAACAACACCAATAATAATAATAATCTATATTATAATCCAAAGTCGGATTATTCTGTCCTTCCGTATGTTTGTCCATCCGGCTAAAGGCTCCGAAACGGAACGCTTTAGCGATTTGATAAAATTTACAAAACATTATTACGCCGCGTCTAGGTCAACGCGACTATTTTCAGCTCGCAATTTTATTTAAACGCCGATATATGGCCATTTTAAATTTCCAACTTTTTCGACGAGGCTATCTTATAATAGCAGCCGTAGTATGGCCATTTGTCCGCGTCACGAAGGCTTAAATTAATATGCAATCTTACGTCACACGTAGCATCTAGGTCAACGCTCTGATTCGCAACCAATCACGATGACCGTTGATTTCAAATCAGAAGTGGTCACGCCCACGGCTGAATTTATAGGTCATCGGATTTAAAAATTCGCCAATGCAACACTTTAGGGATACGAAATTTTTAACGAACGTTTTCATTTGAATTTCTATAGATCTCAACCCAACTTTATTGCAACTCAAAATTTACCTTAAATTCCGATATTTGGACATTTAAAGTTTCGATGTGGTCATAGTCTGTTTCAATGCCATTGAAATCTAGATATGCAGGAGTATATATTTGCGTAGAGTTGTTTTATACAATTTCAAGCCAGCGCGTAAATTCGCCAGAGGGATACACGAAAATGTGCACATCGTTAAATTCAAATTCACGGGCGCTGACGAAGATGTCGTTAAATTCAAATACACGGGCGCTGAGGAAAACCCGGGCGAACGCCGGGTAAAAACTGCTAGTAGTAATAATAATAATCACATCATTTCGTCCCTGTTGCAGTCGAAACTGCAGGAAGCTGGCACACAGAATCACTGCAGTTTGTTCAAGAACTAGGACGCAAGATCTCAGCAGCGACAGGCGACCAGTGTGAGACCAGTCATCTTCTACAACGCTTATCAGTCGCCCTACAAATTGGAAACTCTCTATCTGTTTTAGGCACCACAGATTGCAACAACAGTAGCCCAGGACTGAACGAAGGCTTATAAAAATATTGAAAACAGTTACTTTTAATCAGTCTGTACATAGCGTTTGTTGGCTTTCTGAAGAAATACATTTGTCTTTATAATTTAAAAACTAATAATAATAATAATAATAATAATAATAATCCCCTGCTCCTAAATTAATTTTTTTGGCAAATCCTGAGGGATCATTGATACCTCGGGTAAAAAAATAATAATAATAATAATAATAATAATAATAATAATAATAATAATAATAATAATAATAATAATAATAATAATAATAATAATAATAATAATAATAATAATAATAATAAGTAATAATAAATAATAATAATAATAATAATATTAATAAAATCGAATAAATTAACAACAACAATTCCTGAGGGATTATAGCTACATCGGGGCAAATAATAATAATAATAACTATTATTATTATTTTTCGTGATGTTACTTATTATTATTATTATTATTATCATCATCATCATCATCATCATCATCATCATCATCATCATCATCGTCATCATTTATCCCCGATAATAATTCGTTTTTTCACTGCTGCAGTATTTTACCTCGGGGCAAAATAATAGTAGCGCTAAATGTTTTCGACAGTATAATAACAATCACTGTGTGAAACACAACACAGCATTGTTATGCTATACGACAGTCTGTGACGTCACAATACTCCGCTCTGGTCGCCATAATTATTACTTCGGGATTTCGTCTCTGCTCCAAGTTCGTACGAAGCGTTGTAACGGCAGAAATAAATCAATCGTTTCGTTTCATTTTCAGCGGAAATGGATTTCATTACGAGAGAATGCATTTTCCTTGTGTTCTGCTTGTCTTTGGGTAAGATCATGTAATACTGCGAACAGATAGACTTTGTCCTAATATTCCAGCATCTCAAACACCCGAGTTTATTTATGATATCAAAGATGTAATAAAATTTGGCATATTAAATGTTAATAACAGCCCAGATAGGTTCCACGAAAACTCCATTACCGGCTTATCGTCTATTATATAATAATTAGATGAAGCAACAATATTACGAAAGACATAAGAACTTTGATCTGTACAACTCAAACAGAACTTCAGGAAGTTAAGAAATAAGTTCAAATAAGATCTACGTTTTCGAAAAATTAGAAAGTTCAATATGACGACCATGGATGATAGATCATAAGACCTATTAAGATGATCGCGTCATTCAGACCATAGATGATAACTTATAAATCATACAACCTATTAGGGCTAATATCGAAAACATAGATTGGATTGACTGCCGTGCAGTGTGTGATGTGCCTATTTTGTGAAATTGGAATTGCTGAGAATGTTACTTTTAACGCGTAAAAACTTTAATGAAAAGACCTAGCCTAGATTCGGGACCAAACAACCTAGATACCTAGACAAGATAAAAAAAACTAGATCTGGATTGAAAATCCAAGGAGTGGTAACGCTGGCTATTGTTTAATGTCCCGATTAATACATATAAATTATAGGCTACATGGATAGAACTGAATATTCATAATTATTGTCAGTAGTGAGTTGCATATTGGATTGTGATCATGAAAAATACACCAATTAAATCCAAAACTTACAGATTATCTATATGCCTGCTGTAAAAGGTTTGTTAAAGCATGCAGTCAATGTAATGCCCTTGCGCTCAATCGGTGTATTTATGTATCGTAGAAAAGTTAAAAGTGTAGTGAAATCTAATCCGATATGAAAACTTTTGTAGCGCCATTATTTGAATGCGCGAGGCATCCGTCGAAGGTCACTCTAAGAGAAATATCATGTCCTATTGGCAAAGTCATGCAGTCAAGATCTATGAGACTCACGAGACCTGAAAAACGGCATCGGGAATTTACAAAAATTAGAAAAAGATTTTATTTTGACTTAAACAACATCACAGAACCAGCGAAAGGGAACACAAGTAGGCAGTGACGCAAATTCGGGAGACTTTGACCGACTCACGAACAGCTGTTTTCTTTTGGACACAATACGAAAAAGATGGTCCAATGAGCGGGTACAATTTTGCGTTATGGTGAAGATAGACGAAAGATAAGTTGGCTGATCGGTGTATAAACCGGTTAAAGATAGCGACAGCATAAGATGCTGAAAAAAATTCGGTTCAAGATGGCGAACAAGCGCTTTGTCCTATAGGAATGTACGAATCGTGCACTGGGATTCGAGAGTAAGAATAACCCGCCAATCTTGCAGTTTCACGGGGCTTCTTCGGTCGCCTCGAGGTTGATCATCAATTCTCCACTTTTGCCCCAGCCTGGGCCTACGTCTGGATCATTCCTCTGGGTAGCGGCGAAATACTGTTCTTCCCAAGCGGTTTACCAGGTTTTCTGAATGGCTGAGCGCAATGTACGTGTCTTCCGTTGGAATCAGCGGCACCTATCGAGGGGTCGGGGTTTGTTGCTACCAGCATCTTCCGCTCTAGATTCGAACCCTAGACGTGCGAATAGCAAATCTAACTTAGCCGTTTGCTCTTCTTCGAGTCTTATAAGTGCATAAAACATTATCTTATACCTTTATGTTCGTCCATTGAAATAAAACCATTAGACATTTTTATTGATTTTTATTAACTGCAGAAATTAATTCGACACAACTTTCATTACGAAAGAAATCCGCATTCACAATTCCGATTCGATTGTCAGTAATTAAAGATGAAACTTACAAATTCGTCTGACACAATGCAAACTAATCACATTGACTTACTGATCTCACAGAACGTTCAATCAAAGAAATATTATCGCCCATCTCACAAGGGAAAAGGAATACTTGAATCTGCTGCCAGCTTGACCCGGACCAACTGAGCAGGCGTCCACCAAACTCGCTGGCCGTCGGAAATTCGATCGTTTGATCGCCGGTCTTTGATGATGATGATGATGATGATGATGATGATGATGATGATGATGATGATGATGATGATGATGATGATGATGATGATGATGATGGTGCGCCGACAAAACGGCGCAGGACAAAACGGCGCAGACATAACGGTGCAGGACAAAACGGCGCAGCAACAAAACGGCGCAGTATAAAACGGCGCAGACGAAACGGCGCAAAACTGAACCAAAGAACAATTAATAATATAAACGCACAGAAATCTCTGTGACGGCGTGCCCAGTCGTTGCGTGGTGTTACGATGTTTCTCAAGAGTCATTCACCAGATGGCAGCACGCATTTCGTTCGCCGCGAAGCGGTCGACAACCACACACGTCGATAGGGCGCGCGAGCGCCGTATACCGGCTAGAGAGTGACATGGGGAATTTCCCGCGGGGAGACCGCGGTAACCGCGGTAAACCCCGCGGTAATGGGGACAACATTTGCGGTAATACCGCGGTAATGGGGACAACAATTGCGGCAATACCGCGGTAATGGGGACAACAATTGCGGCAATACCGCGGTAATGGGGAATGAACCGGCGATAAAATAGCGGTAATGGCAACTCTTGTAGTTTTATGGTTTATACAGCATATTGTCTATAATTATATTTACCATACAGTAATTTATTTACTTCCCTAGATACATCTACTTACTTACTTAAAATTCCAGTTCCATTCGCTTTTTGACGCTACTTACTCGTATCATCGATATCTATGTTTAGGTCTAAATATAGATATCATTGGATCATATCAATGGTAAACTACTTCCTGTCTACGGAATTGTTTTTAACTAATAATTATTGTTGAAACAACAAAAAGCGACCGAATTTTGTTTTAAAAGTAATTGTAGTTAAACTAAAAGTTATATTTGACAGTTTTATTAGCGTGTCTGTAATTTGCGAACGTGAATTATTTAGCTGGCTGAAATTGCACGTTAAATCAGTCTGCGGTCATACCCTACCTTGAAAGGTTGACCAATGCCAGAATTCAATTCTTCTCACAAGACCGTTTCTTCAGTTGACAAGTAAGTTTAGATGCACTTTAGCAATTAGTGTGGTGTACATGTGCGCCAAAGATAATACGGTAAGAATAAAAATTTAATGGACTAGAACTTTGAAATAGCATTTTATTTCTGTAAAATAGCATTGCGTTTTACTAACAAAACAAAAAGTGACCGAATATCTTAAAGTAATATTGCAGTTAAAGTAAAGGTGATATTTAGCCCTTTTACGAGCTTGTCTATGCTGATGAATTACTTTTTAACATAGTAGCCTAGTAACATGTCATTTTAAGAGATCTATACAAGTACAATCCCAAATCAGTCCAGGTGAAGTTGAGAACTTGTGAAGGAGATTTTTTCTTGAAGCTTACTAGTCAGAAATGGTAAGGGCGTGGTTAATGCAAACTGTCGATAAGATAATAGGTTTTTGCATAACGTTTTATTAATGCAATCAGCAATACAAATAGCTTTGTAAGCTAAAATTGGTGTTTTTTAATTTTAATGGGTGAAAACTTTTTGCGGGGAATGTGATGCTGTCCTGCGGGGATGGGGTGGGGACGGGGAGAAAGCCTGCGGGGATGGGGTGGGGATGGGGACAAAACTTGCGGGGATGGGGTGGGGATGGGGAAGACTTACCTTTTGCGGGGCGGGATGGGGACAAGATTGTCTCGAGCGCTCTCTAATACCGGCCAATGAATATACACGCCAGAGAGTCAACACGAGTCCAGCGTAGCTGGACTCGTGCTGCCCCTAGCGAATCCAGCGAAGCTGGTGAGAAAAAACATTTACATTATGGTAAAAACGAATTCGTTAGAGGGGGCGACGCAAAGTTTAGTTTGACATTTTCTATGTTTTAAAATTCTCTTCTATGTTTTTAAGTTACGATTAATATCTGAAATTCGTACTTTCCAACATTTGTACCTTTTCGGATTGCCATCCCAGTTCTTTACTTCCTTCGTTAGTATATGCAATCCTCATATTTGAGGGATTTTAAAGCGCTTCTTACCATATTATTCTCACTAATCGAAAAATTGGGTTTGAATCGGCCGATTTCAGACCATCTAATCTGGGTAAAGTCGGTAGTTTACGTTGCTAAATTATTTGATATTGTCACTTTAAAATGACTTTGCAACGGAACCCGGTTGGTCATCAGATCGCTTCACAATCATTTCATGATTTCATCACAGCAGAAATTGTTTCTCAATGCAACAGAGGCGATGTGGTTTTTATTCCACGAATTGATTTGGCACCAAGTGAAATCAATCTTCCATTTATCTTGAAACGACGCCAATTTCCAATCATTCCCGCATATGCAATGACCATCAACAAATCTCAGGGGCAAACATTTGAATATGTAGGTGTCCATTTGAATGAGCCAGTCTTTTCTCATGGCCAACTTTACGTTTCGTTATCAAGATCTAAGAATCCACACGAGTTGAAAGTTTTTATCAAAGAAGGCAATCTTCAAGGAAAACTTCAAAACAACGAAAAGATCTTTACGAAAAACATTGTTTACAATGAGATTTTCGCAAATGCATGAACTCTGAAGGTCTTTAATAATGTCAGGCATTGGAATAAACACATTTCGTCCATTTTCCTATAACCGTCTTAGGACGGGCAAATATCTAGTAGTTTATAGTAGTTTAACAGTAGAAGGAGCAAAAATTTTAACATAAAATATATACTAGAAATAACTGAGAAACTTCATCAAGTCTTATAGTTCATAGTTCATACGTTGTCATAATAGTAGAAGCATAAAAATATACTAAAATATATACTATATAAAGAAGTAATTAAGTAACTTGAACTTCAACAAGTCTTATAGTTCATACGATGGCATAAAAAGCCAGTCTAAATGTTAACGTTGTGAGCAAGTCTTCTTTATAATTAGGCCTTAATTAATTTCAATCGAGCAGGTCTATGTAGTAGAACTCAGCTAATCAGGTCGGGCGGCACTTTTTTTATCGCGAATAAGCAAACAATCATTAAACGGTTATCATAATCTTTGTACTGCGCGGGTATCATAATCTTTGTACTGCGCGGGTATCATAATCTTTGTACTGCGCGGGTATCATAATCTTTGTACTGCGCCGTATTGTCTGCGCCGTTTTGTCGGGGTACTTTGAATTGCGCCGTTCTGTCTGCGCCATTTTGTCTGCGCCGTTATGTCTGCGCCGTTTTGTTCTGCGCCGTTTTGTTACGGCGCCGATGATGATGATGATGATGATGATGATGATGATGATGATGATGATGATGATGATGATGATGATGATGATGATGATGGTCTTGGTGGTGTGGTGGTGATGATGTTAGTGGTGGTGGTGATTATGATAATAATGATGATGAAGACGATGATGATAATGATGATGATGATGATGATGATGATGATGATGATGATGATGGTTTTGGTGGTGGTGGTGGTGGTGGTGGTGGTGGTGGTGGTGGTGGTAGTGGTGTTGGTGGTGGTGATGATGATGATGATGGCGGTGGTGGTGGTGGCGGTGGTGGTGGCAGTTGTGGTAGCGGTGATGGTGATGATGATGATGACGGCGACGACGACGACGACGACGATGATGATGATGATGATGATGATGATGATGATGATGATAAGCAGAATGACCTACGCTTAGTTTTAAGTAGTACTGTTGACATTTTCGACCTTCCGTTTACAAAAACGAATTTCTTGCTATAAACCTTTCTGCTGTATTTCTGCCATATTTCTGGAACTGATCATGGCTAGGGCCCTGGAAGGAACAGACGAAGGAGCTGTGATTGGAGGAGAATTGATAGGTGATCTAAGATTTGCGGATGACATAGCACTGTTGGCAGAGCAGGTGGTGGGACTACAGGAGGTAGTGACAAGAGTAGTGGAAGTGAGTAAAAGGATGGGTATGGCGATCAATGTAGCGAAAACAGAAAGTCAACTTGTAGGAGGCGGAGACAAGAAGTTCATACTAAATGTGGATGGACAACAGCTAGTACAGACGGACAGCTTTGTTTACCTTGGGGGAAGCATCAGTACACAGGGAGGATCGGGGAGAGATATAGAAAGAAGAATCGGATTGGCAAGAGGAATATGGCAGGCGCTGGGGAAGGTCTGGAGCTCGAGAGAAATAAGCAGAGGTACAAAGGTCAGGTTATATGAAACACTAGTGCTGAGCGCATTGCTCTACAATTCGGAGACCTGGACATTGAAGGAGACACATAAACAGCGGCTGAGGGTCTTTGAAATGGCGTGCTTGCGAAGGATTGAAGGAGTCACAAGAAGAGACAGGATAAGGAATAAAGAGATACACAACCGACTAAACATCCGATACGACATAGTGAGCAGAATACAGAACAGACGGCTGCGATACTTTGGACACGTAACCCGAATGGGGAATGACAGGTATCCAAAGATAGCTCTCAACGGGTATGTGCACGGAAAAAGAAAAAGAGGAAGGCAGAAGAAACGATGGATGGATATGATAAAGGAGGACTGTGGAGAAATGGGATGGTCGGTTCAGGAGGCTATGCACAGGGCATACAACAGAGAAGGATGGAGGTCTTCCATAAACGAGCGGCTTATGCGTGCGGGAGCATCGCCAAGGCCATAAGTCAAGCTGTAAGCTTTGGGTAGAGGAGTCCATCTTCCACTTTTAGCGCTTCCAGTCGCCGAGGGCGAGTCTATCTGCCAAGTTTCATGACGATTGAATGATTGTAAGTGATCGAATGAGTCGTCGCAAGATTTGACTTTTTAGCCTGTGGCTCAAACATAGTTACAAAGTTACATATATTCAAGCAAGCAAGATTTCCGTAAGTTAAACTAGATGGATAAAAACACAGAAAAAGAGAACAAAACCATCCATGTCTTTGAGGGCAGCTTCAATTTCCTTTCGAGCGTTGCGGTGGACAGAAGACGATGACAGATTCAGAAGTTCACATAGAAGAAAAGTTACAATAAATATCTAGGATTGAAGCCCGATCTAGCTTATAGAATCGGGGACTCAACTTTTCGAATCGGGGAATCCCCTTTTCCCATACGCAGCGTTGTGATTGGCCGCAACAAAAACGGGCGCGCTGCCTGATTAAACGCACGCTATGTCGTAAATTGAACGCGGACTATATATTTGTAGAGGTAACTGCTTCGTAAGACGCATTATAGGATACTAGATGGATATTAGTAAAAAAACTTTGTTTTTACGGGCTGTATTTTATTGTTGAAGGTTAAATGAAGGGATTGAAAATAATTTCTTAATTTATTATTTTTCAGGAGCATTTGGTGAACTTATTGAGCCGTTTATACAAAACACAGCCGTGGTGGCTGGACCAGGAAAGGCAACTTTCACCTGTGCTACTTCTCAGGCATCTCCTAATATGTTTACTTGGACTATGTGGGCAGTTGGAGCCCCAACGTTGAGAAAGATCAAACGTGGTAAACTTGATACTGATCCTGACTTTGACGCGTCAATCGAACCTAGCAGTAAGCAGTCTCGTATCACCGTCAGAATGGTTAACGAATCTACAGCCGGAGTTTACACTTGCGATGAAGCTTACGAAGGATCCGCACAGCTCATAGTCATCAGTAAGTATTTCCATATTTGCGAGAACTACAGTACTGTACAAACAGTTTAATGTCTCATTCATTCTTGCCTATACAGTGTGTCTTCTTAGCAAAAATCCGTCCATCCTTTGGAAGGTTAAAAGAATCATTGGTTCTCGAACAGTTATCACCGGCTGACGTTGCACACTGTGTACAGTAGTGAAGTGAAACATGTGCAATCAGCGATTATGCTATTTTATTTCTTTCATGAATTAGTTGTTTAGTTTGTTTGCTTTAAAACTTTGCTTAACTATACACTGCATTTTATTAACGATGAAGACTTTCTGTAAAGAACAAGGACGCAGGTAATTAGGCGACCACGCCTCTCATAAATTAAGACGCGAAGGACGCACTGATCGAAGAGTCGTTGAGGCAGAGATGGCTGATTGGCAGGCAAAAGTGAAAGGGCGGAATGAAAGAGATGAATAGAGGAGAAGCGAAGGACCGGGCATTCGCCAAGTGACATCAAGTGAACAACATCAGAGACCCGACGATAGAGAGCATCACGTAAACGACTTGACCCAGCATAGTTATCATTGGCCGAAGAAGCGAATCGCGGACTCTTTTCACAGTTATGTCGTGGCTGTTGCAAATAAGATGTAGAGATTTTATTAATACACTAGCATTTTCTACCCGGCTTTGCCCGGGTTTTCGCCATGCGTTATTTTTAACGGCTGCAAATAAAAGCTACTTACTTACTTACTATATATGCCGAAGGACTTCAAATATTTTAAATGTCCACATATCTGAATGGAAACGATATTTAGAGGTGAATATAGTTTTCCCCAGTGTATTTGAATTTAATTACCTGTGCCTGCGGTGCTGCCCCGTTTAGCATATGAATTTAATGTTTTGTAAGCGACTTCTCATTTCAATTTAATGTCCGCTTACTGCACCACCTATCGAACGTTCTTCTGTGTAGCTCTAGCGTAATCCATCATTGCCGCTTGATGGGTTTGAAAATCAACTAAAAATGTCCATATATCGGAACTGAAATTAAATTTTGAACTGAAAATAGTTGGGATCAGGTTCGTTAAAAATTTTGCATGGCAAAGAGTTGCAATGGCGAGTTTTTAGTTGAGATGACCTAGAAAATCGCCCTTGGAAATTTCCTATTAGAAATTAACGGGCATCGTTATTGGTTGCGAGAAACGGGTTCCACCTAGATTTTTTAAGGCGTTTGAATCAATGACTACGTCGAAAGTAAACATGTCCGTAGGCTATATCGGAATTTAAAGTAAATAATGAGTTGAAAATAGTACCTCACAGGTAATCTCTCCTACATATAAGCCTATTATTTGTTCCCCGGGGCCCGGGCTAAATAATATAATAGTAGACGAAGCTCGGCCGTGTTCCTTTATAGCGATCGTAATTTTTCGGAGCGGCGCCCGCGATTTATTTCGATTGCGCCTGATTTGCATATAAATTTTAGCCTAGCTTGGCATAAGACAAAATTTCTCTTACGTCACGCCGCTCACGCGAGGCTAAAATAATATGCAAGGATACACTTTGAGAAATATAGCATAAGATAACTCATAATAAAATACAGCCCGTAAAAACAAAGTTTTTTTACTAATATCCATCTAGTATCCTATAATGCGTCTTACTTACTTACTTACCTCTACAAATATATAGTACGCGTCCATTTTACGACATAGCGTGCGTTTAATCAGGCAGCGCGCCCGTTTTTGTTGCGGCCAATCACAACGCTTCGTATCGGAAAAGGGGATTCCCCGATTCGAAAAGTTGAGTCCCCGATTCTATAAGATAGCCTTTTTGGGGGAGCTGACATTTTAATAGAACGAAGTGCCTGCGAGGGCGAGTCTATCTGACAAGTTTCATGACGATTGAATGATTGTAAGTGATCGAATTAGTCGTCGCAAGATTTGACTTTTTAGCCTGTGGCTCAAGCAAGATTGCAAGATTGCAAGCAAGCAAGCAAGATTTCCGTAAGTTAAACTAGATGGATAAAAAGACGTCGCTTTTTCTTCTTACGAAACCATCGATGCTAGAGATGGCCTAAGTTCCACGATGATTAACTGCCGATCCAATGGTCATTGCTGTCTCTGTTATCCATTGAACTGAATGTCTCGCTGTCCTGTCCATTATCAACTGAAAATTCAGTGCATCTTGTTGATGAACTCTCGTTGCTTATTAATAATGCGGATGACTAGATAACCTGTGTCAGCTTCTTCCCCTCACGAATCGTATGCTACATTGGACTCAACAAAAACTCTTTAAGGTTGCTGCACTTTAATCAAGAATATAAAAACCTTGTTTTTAGCATAATTTATTGTCCCTGCTATGTATAATTGCAAATGCATGCATATGATTCAATAAACTAAACTAAATTAAACTCAGCCAAATACTGGAGGAAGTTCTCGCCGTTGTCCGATCAAGTAGTCGACGACGGACGTGGGATGCACACTATCACTCAATATTTTCTCCTTCAGTTACCTTGTTACCTTGTGCCGTCAGTTCTTCGAACTCTAGCGACCATCATGATCAAGCCTCTCCATTTCCTTCTGTCCGCCGTCGCATCTCTCAGTTCTGCCAAATTCATTCCAGTTGTTTCATGTATCTCGTCCATCCACTTTTTCCTTGGTCGTCCTTGTTTTCTCCTTCCCTCTCCATATGCTAACATCATTTCCTTTTCCAATCCATCTGATCGCATGACATGACCAAAGAACCTCAACTTTGCTCTTAGCACTGTTTGTTGTAGTGTCTCTTCATTCTCAATTCCGATACTCATGCGCACCCATTCGTTGGTCCTTTTCTCTTTCCATGATATTCTCTGCATCTTCCTCCATATCCACATTTCGCATGCGTTAATCTTTTTTCTCATTTTCTTGGTCATTGTCCATGTCTCGCTGCCGTATGTTACTGTTGGTATGTTCAGAGCCTTCACCAATCTTTTTTTCGTGTCTATACTCACATGTTTATCCTTCCATATTTTTCCAGACCATTCATTGCAGTTTTTCCTATCGCTACTCTGCGTTTTATTTCCATATCACACTTTCCCTCTTTTTCTATTACTGATCCCAAAAATGTGAAGCTAGTTACCGTTTCTATTTCCTCTCCGTCTACTTCAAAACTGTCCTCTCCTTCAGTACAAGTAGTAATGTCACTGAATGATGCCACCAGGGTGGTTCAAATGGACACAAGTGGCATCACTGGAACGTTGAACGTGAAAACTGTTGATTGACGTAAATGAGCGGTGGCTTCGAAGTAAATTACAGACCGAATGAATTAAAGACTCCTGATATATTCCGCCGACTGGTGATCAAGAAATTGGAAGGAGAAAGTAATCTACGATGTTTGTGGCTATGAATTTATTGAAAGATTGCCATTCTATGGTGTGTTAAAAATACGATTAAACGATTTTCTAGTTTTACAAACGTAAGTAACTAAATAAGTTAATAAACTAATAACTATCTAGATAGTAATATAGCGCGTGTTGTTTCTTCATGAAAGCCTAATGGTGTTAAGTTAATTAGGATTATTGCCTATCCAGCGTTGTCTTGGTCTGCCTTTGTGTTTTTTCTTCAAATCTTGCGTGTAGTGCGCTGTGTGGAATTCGCTCAACTGGCAATCTTTCTACATGTCCAAACCATCGGAGTCTTTGTTGCACGACTTTGTCTAGCAGGGTTGCTTTGATACCTAATGCTTGTCTAATGTCGTCGTTCCTTATTTTCTGCAGTCTTGAAATCCCTGCGATCTTCCGTAGCCAACTCATTTCTGCTGTAAGAATTCTTTTCTCATCCTGTTTTCACATTGTCCAGCATTCCGATCCGTATAGGAAAATCGGTTCTAGGTCTATCATCGTCTCGTATATTTTAATCTTGGTTTTCTGTGTCAATTCTCTGCTTCTCCATATCCTGTTCATCATTCCAAATGCTTGTGAAGAGCGTCCAATTCTTCTTTGTATATCTTTATCATTGGTGCCATCTGCGTTTATTAGCCCTCCTAGGTAGACGAATTGTTCCACTTGCTCAATAGCTTCTCCTTGGATGTTGATCCTTATTGGTGTCTCTTTGGTCTTGTCAATCACCATTGTTTTGGTTTTCTCTGCGTTGATCATTAGGTCGAATCTTCTGCTGGTTTCGTCTATCTGTGTCGTAATATTCTGTAGTTCTGGTCCGCGTCTAGCGAGAAGGCCAATGTCGTCAGCAAATCGGAGATTGTTCACCAGCCCTCCATTTAATTTGATTCCTGTCTCGGTGTTGTTAAGGCTGAGTGACATTACTGCTTCTAATACCAGGTTAAATAGGTATGGGAATAAGATGCATCCTTGTCGTACTCCCGTTTTTGTATGAAAGTATTCAGTGATCTTTTTATCTACTTTGATAGCACTTGATGTCACCTTGTCTGAAGTCAGTGGCTGCAGTATTCTCTCTCCCAGTAAAAAACTGAGTGAATTTGGCTTACATCGGGTGTCCTCGCTTGCGCTCTCTGCCTTCTTGGCTTCTACCCGCAATTCTAAGTCTGATTAACTGACGACTTCGGAAGATTATCGACTCTAGTAAATACCTTTTAATTGCGAACGCATGTTTGTAGTTATACAATTAAAATCATCGCGCCTTTAAAGTGTCTAGATATAATTGGAGTGAAACTGTTCAATGAATAATTATTGTGTTTCATAGCTGAGGAATCAGCGTGCAATACTAAGTCAAAACCATATAACAAACAGTCATGTGACGAGATACCGGAATTGTCCTGCACTCTGAAATACGCTGCCAATGATTCCTATGTTGTCGCCGATATGAAATGGTCAAAGGATGGATCTTCAGAGAGTCTCAAAAGTTCAATCGCGTATTCAACATCCGCGAAAATTACAACAGCAACATCCACACTGACTCTGGCAGTGCCTGAGAAGTATACATCTATTTCAAACTACAACTGCACCACAACATTCAGTCTGAAGGATAATCTTCCAAGTGGATTCGCAACGAATAAACTAAGCTACACTTCGAAATGCTCGCCAAATGCTGATGCCTGTAAGTCATTCAAGATATTAGAAATTATGGCTGGTACTCAATAACTTTTTTTAATTGATTAATTTCCAAAATTTAACTTCGATTAATTGATTAAATTTGATTAATTTGGTAGGCCTATATGTTACGTA
Source organism: Aporrectodea caliginosa (assembly GCA_020284085.1). NCBI lineage: Eukaryota > Metazoa > Annelida > Clitellata > Crassiclitellata > Lumbricidae > Aporrectodea > Aporrectodea caliginosa. Next base: position 336,862 of record JACEVL010000048.1, on the reverse strand, counting down.
AAGCGCAAAACCGTAAATATAGTAGTCACTGAGTTAGTTACTCCTTTCTTCCTAGAAAAAGCTTCAGTCCAAGTGTTAATTGCAATTAAATCAGTTAATTTTGTCGCCATCTCCGACTTTTCCATTAGCATTTACTTAAATGGAAAATCATCGTTTAATTTTCCACTCAAATGTTAATCATACTGCGAAAGAAATCGCAGAGTGGGTCTGCAGACGTAATATTGCCAAACTACAACTGTTTTAAATTGTACAATACAACACAATACAATAAAACTGTATTTTGATATCGCCCTCCTTCTAAAGTTCAGTATTGCACACGACCATATACAACAGTGCATTGATGGCACAGAGCAACTGCAGTGAGTGAAGGACCGACTCAAGGTTCCTACACAGCAACTGACTCGGACGAGGTTCAAACCCGTGCTCTCTGCGTTACAGACCGATCGCTCTGTATTAATTTGTCTGATTTCAGAGGTTTTTTTATGTCAATTTGACTTTTTAAGTGAGTCTATCAAAACAAGTATTTTACCTTTGTCAGTAAATTGTAGTACATTGGTAGAAGCATTCAGGATATGTAATAAACTTATTTCAATAGGAAGAATAATTTGGACATAATTTAGAAAATCAGTGAAGACTCTAGAGACTCATAACATGAACCCTGTAACAAGCAAAGAAACCCCCATGATGTACTGATCTCGGCTGATTGAATGATTACTTAAACATTTAGAAAATGTTGATCAGTTTTGGTCATTTAACTGTCATGTAAAACCATAAACCATCGTGTCATCAAGGGTGGCAGTTTACAACGTTTTAGGGGCTTTTAGATCGCTGCCTTGAGAACGGAGAGCGAATATCTGATTTAAATTATTATTACTTGCCTTAAGTGAGAAATAATAAATAAGTAAAAGATGAAAGTCTAAGAAAAATATGTTGTCTGTGTGTGTATATTGATTTTCGTTTCGGTCTGGGTTAAGCTAATGAATATTGTTATTTCAAATATCAGGCAAACAGTTCGTCAACGGTGGAACGTCAACTGAAAAGCCGAATGGAAAGCCTACTGTAAAGCAGGGTGGACAGACTACTAAGAGGCCGGATGGAAAGCCTACTGATAAGGCAGGCGAAAATTCGGATACTACTGCAGGTGGATTGTCAGTTGGATTGTCCAAAAGAAACATCGTCATAAGATGTGTCGTCGGTATCGCAGGCTTTCTGCTAATTGGCAGAGGTACTCTTGTTTGAAGAGGAAAACCTGGAAAGATTTCTCATCAATTACAACTAATAAAAGAACGAACTTTTGTTTTTGTAAACAATGAGGACAGCTTGCAACACCGTATAAACAAAATCCTTTTGTATTACATTATTTTCCAAAATCTTTTAACCAAAATTCTTTTGTATTAAACTATTTTAATTGTCTTTTAGCCTACAGAACTGGAGTCTTAATCTCTAATCTAAACTGACCGAATCTAAGCACCGAGGACAGCTTGCAAGTCTGTATAATAAAATTCCTTTTGTATTGTACTATTTTAATTCTTGTGTTTTAGTCTCACTTTTTAATTTAAACTGACCTAATCTAATGACTTATAGCGCCGTCATCACAACTATAATATCTTGAGAACATGAAAGCCTTTATAGGCCTATATTTATAGTTACAGTTTCAATTACAGCTCTTGCGATAGGTAAGCTAAATAAAGTTTTAGTGCCTATACTGTTCTATCCAACTGTCCAGTTTCTGTTTGAAAGTGGTCATTTACTATTTCATGTAGTAACCGGTTCCAGTGGTCCACAATTATTTGGCTAAAAAGGAATTATATGATGACTAATCGCACCCGCCAAAGGTACAGTTTCAGATTGTGTCCTCTCAGATTTCCAGTTGCTAAACTCTGGAAGAACTATTCTTATATAAGATTTTAAGTAAGTAAGTAGCCTTTATTTGCATCTGATAAGCGCACATGCATTACATTGTATGCGACGATTATATACATTAAAAAACTATAACAGATTGTAAAGTCACGCATACACGACTAAATACTATAGATGCATCGGTTAACAAAACTGCTTTTAAACAATTTAGATTTAACAAAAGGTAGCGTCAAAGGATGTCCTCTCTTGCAAAGTAAGTACTTGTCCTCACGAAGAGGTGGCAATAATTGATGAATGCAGTGGCCAAGAGCGTCCTGTCTGCACGCGCAATCAGCTCTTCTGCAGTATAGATCTTCTCACATATTTTCCAACTGCGAGCCTTTTTCAGGGCTGCATTAATGCGCAAAATATTATGTGACGTGAGAAATCCAGCAAAGGAAGGCAGTGCATACAAGATTCTTGAAATAACATTTAAGGCATAGTTATTCAAAGGTTCTTCTATCACTGAGAGGTATCACTGACGGATCAATCTGTTCATTACAGACTGGAGCATTCCCTTCTCCCTTTGGCTGACAATCATCTCTTGCGTATTTTTATGGTTTAGTTTAGGTTGCATGCTTTCGCCCAATTTGTCACATGTTCTAGCTCGGTTGAAACAGTGGCACTATTAGAAGAAGGTATCAGAAAGTAGCCACCATCAGCAAATATTTTAGTATCTTATTTCCAGTGTGAATCGTCCTGAGCTTAGATATTGTAATTATAAAATTGTTTGGAAGAGATGACTGATATCTATGAATGACATAAAAGAATTCGCTGAACGAACTGAATTAATCAGCAAATGCCAAAGCTTCGGAACAGTGACCGAGAAAGTCCGAGAGTTCAGAAGTTCCGGTTTCCGGAAGTTGGGCAACGTCTGTATGTGTCTTGATGGAAGAATAACCATTTTACTTTATCTAATGGCCGACATTTCATAATATAACATTTTAGTATTTCGGTTTTAGTTGGTGAAATACGAACGCACAAAACGGAAGCATGAAAAATGTCAATCTTACCTTTCACAATAAAATATAAATTTTGGCGACCCTTTGTCCATATTGCGTCCCGAGCGAGTACATAGGTCAACATGCGGCGTCTCCATGGGCGTATTTAGGGGGTGGTTTTACAAGTTCAAACCCTGTAACAAGTTTCTGAAAAAAGTTATGTGTATTTTCGTGCGAAATACCAAATAAACAATTATACGACCATCTCCAATGGAAACTCCCGGAACCTTAAAACCCCTCCGAAATTTCTTCCATGGGCGTTCCTATCGGTTGTCTGCTCTTCGGTTTCCGTTCTTGTCACCGTTGTAGGTTTAGAACACTTGCTGTTCATTTTGCTAGTGTTGTGGTTCTTGTTGCTATGTTGTTATCGTTGTCCTTGTTGTCATTATAGTGCACATAAGCATCCTGCAATATAATTCGCAATGAAATTATAAGTCGTGGAAGGTAGAGAAAAGGGGTCTTGTTTATTAGAATAAGGCTGTATGCATGGGCGTCCTGCAAGGGTAGCAAGGGGAGCATTTACTCCCCCTGGAGTTTGCGCATATTTTACAAAAGTAAAATCTTTTGATTATTATAATTATTACAACACTGGAAGAAAGTAAAGTTGGTATGATGTTTGGTTGAACAGAAAGCATGACTTTGAGTGAAGTCTTAAGGCAAGCAGATTTCTGTTCGTCGGTTATAACATAACGGCTTTCAGAATGTTTTGAGTGGCGCTATATAAATGCTTGATTACGATTACGAATGTATTGGCTATACCAGTTACAACATGTGCCATAAAAACATCATATTCATTGAATAGGATAAGGAGGATTAAGACATGGATTCGATCAACAACAACCAGTGACGACCGTTTATCAGCATGATGTATGATGAGTGTACATCGTAAAAAGATTTAAGAAAACAAAGACGGATTCCTAGACACGGTGATTTATCAGTTTGCATATGAACACAGACGATTGCATTATTGTTATGTCAAAGAATATGAATCAGACTTCAGTCATCTAAAATTTAATTATCATCTTAGCTTTTAGTCTCGAATGGTTGTGATTTTTCTAACATTTTAATTTTATCCAAACTGGTCAGGATTATCTAAACAAAAAATATCTCAATATAAAATATCTAAAACGTTGACATTTTTTTCTTTCTGAAATAAACGTTCACTTATAGCTTAAACCGGGATTCCAGAAGGCTAACAACAGACCCATGTCAAATGGTTCTAAAGAGCGCTAAAACGCGGGAGCGAGCGCCAATGGTGACGCGACCGGTTGCTTTCTGCACCCTCGTTCGTTCTCGTGCCAACAATTTAAAACTTTTCTCCTTCTACACAAATTCCTGCGGACGGCCGTGGCTGTCTGGGAAGGTTTACTTGTGGAAATCCCAAAGCAAATTACAATTTGATGCCTATGGAACACTCACCTTAAAATTTCCAAGCTAGACTCTGTCATGAACGCTCGGCTGAAAAGAAAGCCTAACGCGAATCGTCGCGAAAGCGTAACCCTAGGCCTAACCTCGAGTCTTACTCAGAGTCGATCCTTAGAGTGAAATGGTTACATCTGCTGGGAACAGAAAGGCATGTATGTCTAAGCAGCGAGGAAGATCATCTTTTGAACTACTAATGTTTTCATACATAGTGCAACCCACCGCTGGCACGTCTTCACTTCACATTACACGTTTTCACTAACAAGCCATCATTCCATACTCAGATTATATTTCACATAAGGCTATCAAACCAATTGGCAGTCGCTGCATGCATAGACGCTCATCCACTGATGTGTATCGTGTATGCTGCTCAATTTGCGTTAAATGTTAACAGGCACACGAGTTCCCGATAGCGCATTGGATAACACACTGGCATAGAGAGCGAGAGGTACCGAGTTCGAGTCCCGTAGGTCGACATGCTTTGTAGGCTGCTATTAGCGCCGTGTATTGCAGGCTGTCTGTTCTGTTAGTAGTTAAGATTTATGTCTTCTGTATTTGTGTTCTTGCGAATTGTTTCAATTGCATAACAATTAATTGTACACTGTAACCGGTTGCGGTTTGTCAACCGGATTGTTTCATAAACGAAAATATTATTATTATTATTATTATTATTATTATTATTATTATTATTATTATTATTATTATTATTATTATTATTATTATTATTATTATTATTATTATTCTAGCTTTTCTGTCATTAACTCCTATAAGTACCGTTACATACTTACCCTATGAACCGATATATTTTTATCATTGTTTTATAGGAACCTTTCATAGCGCTAACGCAATATAAAGGCCATATAATTATTATATATAACCTGTCAGTTTTTTTTTACTCATCGAAACTCGCCGCCTCAGTATACCCACTCTGCCTCCTCTCTTTGGCATGCCTATTCCTGTCAACCGGACTCGGACCTCTACGGGACATCGATCCCTGGACAATCCCTGCCAGCTGCAGGGCTCGAAGCGAGCATGCTGGCAGAAGAATCCAGCTTCGGATACTGAAATTTTGTCAGGTCATCTGCAGCCTCATTGAAGTCGATGTATAGCCCCAGAACCTTGGCAAATCAGAGGCCCAAATCATTAGTTGGCATTCATATTTACATAAGTAGTTTTTCATGTTTAAAGCTGGTAAATTACTTTGTTTGTTTAAGTTTGTGTTTCAATGAAGAAGGATATGACGTCGAAAACAACTTCATCAGACGAAGGTAAATTAAAGTTTAAAGAATCGCCTTACAATAGACAACAATCAGAAGGTAAGGTGGTGGCCTACGTGATGGCATCAGGTCCATCCTACTGATGTGCGATCGATTCTGAGCTACACGGACCAAGGCGGGTCATTGGAGAGACCTTGATCGTTAATCACCGACCAACACGTGACGAATCCTTCTTCTAATTATGGAGCTTTGAGTTTCGAATCTTTATGATGCTTCCTAGGAGGATGCGTAATGAATGTGGGAGATCATCAAGATTTCTGTGAATAGATGTAATCTGATCAGAGTCTGGATATTCCTCTTCATGTTTGTCCATACCTATTATTTCTGAACGAATGTATTCTCCCACACTCTTGATCAAGTAATCCATGTTGGTTTGGTCGGCTTTTGCAGCGTTTACATGTGCTTCGTGTATGGTATTGTCATCGATGTTAGAGTTACAATGTTAGGCTGTTGTCTAATTGTAGCTATGGACACCTTGTTTCCATAGTAATTAGTTAACTCCCTTTTCAGCTGAGTTGTAGTGTACAATTATTCATCATTGCTCAGCCCACTTCTTAATTTCATAATGGAATGTAAATTATCTAATGTAATAGTCTCAGCATCATTCTCTTCTAAGTATGCAATGGCAATCTCGAATGCTGCCATCTTCGACATACTCTTTGGTCGTCCAAGTTTAAATTTCTTTGATGGAGTCTCCGCATGTTTAGTGTATGTTGCAGGAATATTGCTTCCTAACCTAAAGTATGTCTTGCATTCATGGTGATAGATAGCTTCCTCAGCTGGTAGGTCGTGTATAGGCACAAGACGTGCCTGTACCATCATGGCCCAGTCATCTTGCCTGTGTGCACATTGTGCTGCAATGTTTTTCTGGACGTCAAGCGTCAGCACGTGGCTGTATTGAAGCACACGTCTGTCTAGATGTTTGTGTGCTGCATCCTGGTCGACGTAAATACCACACAGAAAACAGTCACTTTTGAAGTTGAATGATGTAACATGTGATCGAAGTGTTTTCTCCACTGTATCTGTAGATGCAGTACGTTTTTGATCTTCCTTGATTACTTCAGGGTTAGTATGCCTAATTCGACATTCTTTGTGTACAAAAAGGCAGCAGTTTTCAATGTATACAATGTATACAATGTCTGGAATATCTAACTTGCGCTGTCTATTGGCATTATTAATACCAATGCAGCCTTTTTCTGTCAACTTTGCATAATCCTTAGGCTTGTCCAGGTTAATTGCCTCCAGGCACAGCACACAGGTAGCCATTTCTTGTCCACAGTTGACACAATGAATGGTTGGATGGCGCCCGAACTATGAGGCTGCCGCTTTTCTGTTTGTTTTCGTTATTCTCGCTATAATTAAATGTATATGAGTATATTTCACAACAGGAGGCAAATTAGAGAAAAATTAGAGAAATTTCCGTCTTCACACTAGTCTAAGCTAAGAGTAGCCTAGGTCAAACGAGTTGTAGCTTGTAGCCTATGTCTGCTCTGCTTCAGCGTCACTGCCAGTCTCTACTGCATCATCCATATCCAGATCATCAATTTCATCAGCTATTAGTCATCTTTAGTCTAGGAGTAGGCCTATCCAATCTTTTCTATGCCCCGCAACCCTGGGAAATGTTTGACCAATGTTCGCACCCCCACCAAACCCCCCTACAAAGGTGTTATCACATTTGAAGACGCATACACGAAATTGCTACTTGGGAACTTGTGCTTACAAGCCTTACATGCTCACAATGCAACATGGAAATAAACTTCTAACCTTACGGTCTTACACATATTCATCCTATGACAGCTCAACAATTGATAATGTATTATCAATGCATTCTTATAATTCATACTTTCTCTCTTTGCTGCACCCCAGAAACGACATGGTGCGTGCACTTCAGTTTGGGAACCATGCCTTAGTTCATACACCGCTCACTCAAGGCAACAGCTCACAGACAAACAAAATAAAACGCATTTTTTGCTACTTACCAAGAAAAGCAGATTTTAAAATAGATTAGTCTCAGATTGCAATGGAAAAATACCAATATCATAATTTCAAAACATAAAATAGTAGGCCTATAATATGCCTCATAAGAATTAATCTGTGACAGTATTAAAATGGTGTCTATAGTTTTCCTGCATCAGTTGCTGTTTTTGTCTCATATTTTCATAAATGAAATATATTAAGGAGACTAAATAGTAGAAAATATTTTCTCTAAATTAATGGTGAAGTATAATTGTAATTGATTCTTAAATGTATTGTCGTTCTTGAGCCTGTACTCTTCAGTAATAATACATAGCCTAAATTTCTATACTATAATGACGTTTATTTATGTTTCATCTTGGATTTGACCCATTTTCACATAGTTCCCATGTCATATTTTGGAAAATGGCAGCCAATTTTGTGTAGATAAGTGTTTGTAATTTTTGAATCCTTGCCCCAAAATATGTATGTTTGGACACCAAGATCACGATTATAAGTTAATTGGAAGCTGAGATCTTGACAAAGTTTAATGTCGGTCGGCCATTTTGGAAAATGGCTGCCAATTTAGTACAGATAAGTGTTTGCAATTACCTCCAGTGGAATCCTTGCCCCTAAATATGTATGTTTAAATATGTATATTTAAATATGTATGTTTAAATATGTATATTTTTAGCAGTAGTCGGGAGCGCCTCTGAATGGGAAATCTGGTAGGGGCGCTATAACAAGTGTTCAAATACAATACAATAAATATGTATGTTTAGACACCAAAATCACGATTCTAAGAGAAGGAGAAGCTGAGATATTGAACAATATGTATTTCGGTCGGCCATTTTGTAAAATGACTGTAACAGCCGCTAGAGGGCCGTCAAAATTTGTGTCCCGGACTCGTCAACCCATGTACTATCTGGAACCAAAGGGGCTAATTGGTTGCCATAATTATGTGAAGTATTTTTCAGCTCCCGTACCCCACTATATATTTCCAGGTGACTGATCTGAATTTTGACGGCGGCCATCTTGGATTTTACTCATTTTCACATAGTTGCCCATGTCATATTTTGGAACACTTTCTTTTCCCCATAGACATATCAAAGAGGTGAAACCCATCGAGGAACCTTTTGTAAAAAATTTTTGAACCTCAACTATTTAATGACCGGACTATTACGCCTGGCACCGCCTTCCCAATCTTATTTGACCCTACCACTAGCCTACGAATAGCTTCATTGCTACATATAGTTCTACTTATTTTATGCTTTCTTAAAGCGTTGAAAGTTTCGCTTACGGATTCTGTCATCTAGCTACCAGACAGGGCTTCAATCCTAGATATTCATTGTAACTATTTTCTATGTGAACTTCTGAAACTGTCATCGTCTTCTGTCCAACCCAACGCTCGAAAGGAAACTGGAGTTGCCCTCAACGATGTGGATGGTTTTGTTTTTCTTTCTCTGTGTTTCTGACTCATCAGGAAGAAGTCTAATTTGACATTACGGTCTGGATTAAGCTAATGAATGTGGTTATTTCAATAATTATCAGTCAAAGATGGAAAGTCAACTGAAATGCGGAATGGAAAGCCTAATGAAAAGCCGAATGGAGAGCCTACTGTAAAGCGAAAAGGAAAGACTACTCAGAGGTCGGCTGGAAAGCCTACTGAAAAGTCAGGTGAAAATTCGGATAATAATGCAGGTGGATTGTCAGTTGGATTGTCCAAAAGAAACATCTTCATCAAATGTAACAATAATAATAATATTTATTCTTTAATTAAGCGCCTGACAAACGCACTGCGCTGTACATTTACATGTTATGCAATTGAAATCTTAACTAGTTAACTACTAACAGAACAGACAGCTTGCAATACAACGGCGCTAATAGCAGCCTACAAAGCATATCCGCCCAACGGGGGCTCGAACTCGGTACCTCTCGGTCTCTGTGCCAGATGTTATTCAAAGCGCCACGGGCCATCATCATTATCGTACTGTGTTGTCGGTATCGCAGGCTTTCTGCTAATTGGCAGAGGAACTGGTGTTTGAAGAGGAAAACTTGGAAAGATTTCTCATCAATTACAACTAATAAAAGATGAACTTTGTTTTGTAAACATTGAGGACAGCTTGCAACACCGTATAACCAAAATCCTTTTGTATTCTATTATTTTCAAAAATCCTTTAACCAAAATTCTTTTGTATTAAACTATTTTAATTGTCTTTTAGCCTACAGAACTTCAGTCTTAATAATATTTTGTACTATTTTAATTATTGTCTTTTAGTCTTAATCTTTAATCTAAACTTACCGAATCTAATGACTTATAGCCCCGTCATCATAAACATAATATCTTTAACACATGAACAGCTTTTGTAGGCCTTTTTATAGCTACAGTTACAGTTTCAGTTACAGTTAGTAGGCTAGGTAAGGTAAATAAGCTTTTAGGGCCTATACTGTTCTATCCAACTGTCCAGTTTCTGTTTGAAAGTGTTCAGATACCATTTCACGTGGTAACCGGTTCCAGTAATTCACAATTATTTGGCTAAAAAGGAATAATATGATGACTAATCGCACCCGCCAAAGGTACAGTTTCAGATTGTGTCCTCTCAGATTTCGAGTTGCTAAACTCTGGAAGAACTATTCTTATATAAGATTTTAAGTAAGTAAGTAGCCTTTATTTGCATCTGATAAGCGCACATGCATTACATTGTATGCGACGATTATATACATTAAAAAACTATAACAGATTGTAGAGTCACACGTTTGGCTACGGATGGTGGCCGACGGAACTCATGGCAGAGCCTTCGTCTTCCGCCTCAGTCGTCGGTGGACAATTCGGTTTCGTCTGGGCCATCATCATTATCGTACTCATCATCAACGCAGTCATACTTGGCGTCTACTGCTCTAGATACAGGAAGAGATAAAAAAAAGACACCGATTGTGAGAAACAGGGAGGAATACAATACAATACATCCAACATAATACAATTGTAATTTGATAATGCTTTCTTTACATAGTTCAGAAGTGCGCATTGAACCCGGACAATCATGATTTTGTAGCACTACAAGGCTGCTTAGTGGTGTACACATAAGTGGTCAATCGCTAACGCCTGTGATAATGCAGTCATTGTGCGTTGGCTTGACAACCTTATATCCGCTGAGCTTTCGACGTCGACGATGATGATAAGTGGCGTAGAAATGAACAAGATTGATGGAGAAATTTCTGCTTATCTACGTCATAACTGCATATTGAAGGCAGGCCGAATGGGAGGCTGCGTCAGCAAGTTCAAATAAAATTGGTGCCTCGCACCTTATTGTCCTACACTTCCGTACAATGCTTTCACGCAGATCTATTACATTGGTTAAAGCATACGTCGGTTAGATCGTCGCCTCTACGTATAAGTAGGATATAATTATTAACACGAAGACAGCTGTGTATTGCTAAGTCGTTTTATCTATAGCCTATAGGTTACTGAAAAAGACTTCCTTCGAACTTAAGAAATGAAGTTAGAAAAGTCATATGTGTTTCATACGCTGCTTTATAATTTCAGTTAAATAACTTATAGGCATATTGCGCTTGCAATGTACATTCTACCGAACTGACTAACCAAACAACTCTATTCATTCAGTCATTAAATTAATTCAGTATTTCATGCATTCATTTATTCACTCATTCGCGCTCCAGTTAATTGAATATATTAAGGAATTACTATTTCACGTAGTTTAGAGCCCAATCGCGTTAGAAATTCAATTCCTGCAGCGCTACTCAATACTTTAATACTTCAGTGAGAACTTATCACTTAATGCTATAACTGTTAAACCTTAATACAGTAAATACCGCCCTCATCTATGTTTCTATGCATACATTGTTGGCAGGGGCGTCTATTCTCTTTATATCTCTCTCCCCCAGTCACTGGAGCAATTTCTCCTCCGACTCTTCCCTCTTTCTGTAGATTATGTGATAGGCGTTGTACTATGGACGGTTACTTGTGGGTTTCTGCAGTTTATCAGATAACAATGCAAATCGATCAATGATTTCATCCGTGTTTAAACCTTTCTACAATGTGACGCTTTTGTGAAAGACGACAGATTATCCATTGCTCTTATTAGCTTTACAAAGGTTCTGTTTACCCAAGACTAGAACAAAAGGCAAAATAGGAAACCTACTTCACAAACAGACAAGATGACAACTCAAACCAATGCTCCCTGGAAGCGTAAACATTATGCATCCGCTCTCTGATATGACACTTTGTCCTTTACTGACAAACCAAAACCATTAACTAGATAATTAAAAACAATAAACATGGCAATGGCTCTCATAGATCTGAAGTCCAAACTGCCTAGACCTACAATAAATTTTCTAACCGATTCCCATCAGTAAAAACCAAACATTTTACGATACACATTATTCCAGCAAGCGTTTAGTTTACTCAGTTGAGACTGAGACAATCTCTCCGCAACTGACCCATATCTTAAATCACAGGGAGGCTGCAAGTGAAGCTGCATTATTTTATTCATCCATTGCTCTCATTAGCTTTACAAAGGTTCTTTTTATCCATATGTCATGTAACTGTGTGTATATTATATACTTTATATAACAATTTATATTACTTTATTTTTGTAAACCAAGACTAGAACAAAAAGGCAAAATAGGAAACCTACTTCACAAACAGACAAGATGACAACTCAAACCAATGCTCCCTGGAAGCGTAAACATTATGCATCCGCTCTCTGATATGACACTTTGTCCTTTACTGACAAACCAAAACCATTAACTAGATAATTAAAAACAATAAACATGGCAATGGCTCTCATAGATCTGAAGTCCAAACTGCCTAGACCTACAATAAATTTTCTAACCGATTCCCATCAGTAAAAACCAAACACTTTACGATACACATTATTCCAGCAAGCGTTTAGTTTACTCAGTTGAGACTGAGACAATCTCTCCGCAACTGAGCCATATCTTAAATCACAAGGAGGCTGCAAGTGAAGCTGCATTATTTTATTCCGACAAACTTGAAGAGTTATTGAAAATCTAATTGTTAGCTGCATGAGAATTGTGCATTATGCTAACCACATCACAACTCAGTTTTCTACCAGCACAAAGGTAACTCCGCCTTTTTTCATCGATCCTGGTGGATAATGGGCATGGGGGACCCGGTGGCGCGTTGGATAACATCTGGCACAGCGAGCGAGATGTACCGAGTTCGAGCCCCCGTAGGGCGGATTTGCTTTGTAGGCTGCTATTAGCGCCGTTGTATTGCAGGCTGTCTGCTGTCTGTTCTGTTAGTAGATAACTAGTTAAGATTTCAATTTCATAACATGTAAATGTACTTCATAACATGTAAATGTACAGCGCAGTGCGTTTGTCAGGCGCTTATTAAAGAAAAGATATTATTACAAGAATTGCTTCCTGCAATTAAAACTTCTAAGAATTACCTCCGCCCCCGGGCTCATGGCCGTATCATTCCTTCCGCAGATAATTTGATGCGTAAAACTTTCATCACTAGGACGATATATATGGTCTGATCAAGGTTGGTCGACTTTCTTAGATATATGCGGGACTATAATGTTTGCGCATTAAGGTTCGGTTGGCAGTTGGTTTATTAAGGGATATTGTCAGTTGTCACTAACTTACTTGATGCGAAAAACGTTTATTGTCAGGATAGGCCTACTTTATACTTTTTAACTGATGTCTGTACACCAAAGTGCGATTAGCAATCGGTTAATAAAGAATATACTTACTTGATTGATTGATTGATTTGATTGATTGATTTTTTATTTAGTAACCAAAAACATACAAAAATGGGTAATCGACAACAGAAATACATCGGTAAAACAAGTTAAGGTTACCAAGGAGACTCATAAGGGGCCGAAGCGTCCCGCTAACCAGGGTCACCTGGGTTAATAGTATTACAGAAATTAGTGTGGCCAATGAAAACCAAATTAGACGATAAACATTAATCCTAATCAGACTTAATTAAAACTTAACTAGTGTGAAAAATTAACAGCGGTATGAATGCACATTTTAATATGTCCCAGCAATCACAGAAAATTAAAATATTACATTAGGAAACCTTTTGCGTTAATAATTTGAGTGTCCTTGTGCAACTGATGAAGGCCTTAAAATATAGTCACGTAAATTGCGTTTAAAGATATGAGGGCTAGATATGGATCGTATTTCAATAGGTTATTACTTACTTACTTATGTGATCAACATGATCAGTCCATGCAACCTTTAGTGATATCTGGCAGGGAGGCCTTGCATCGAGGTTCGAACGCTATAGGTACCAAGAGTTAGTACAGTTACATTAACCAAATAATATTTATCTACCAAGACCTGAAGCCCAAATACCAATGCCGATAGCAAAATGATCATCCGTATAGGTCCTATATATGATGCAACCCATCCAGGTCTTGTTAATACAGCAACCTAGACCTCCTGCTCTCATAATTATATCCACAATGAACGTTCACGCATTAACAAAAAACATTAAACAGCAAAGGCGACAAAGAACTCCCCTGCCGTACACCACTTCTAACTGCGAATGACTTAGACATACTGCTGTTCCAATGCACTGCAACTGATAATTTACCATATTAATCTACCAAGGTATCAAACACCCACACTCAGTAACCAGACTTAGGAGGCTGGAATACAACTTTTAATGATTAACACTGTCACATGCCTTGCTACTATTCAGAGAGAGCTGCCGTGAATACAGTGCTGCCCCTGTTGACAAAAATTAAGCCAATAAGAGGAGCGCATTGCAAATACCGCATTAGCACATCTCACTCCTTGTTTGAATCTAAACTGCAAGTCATCAGACTCAAAATACTATGCACATATCTTTGGTAGGCCTATGCTTCATTCAACTAGTTTGGATATAACTGGAATATGAGTGATTGCTCTATAGTTATCAAAAGGACTAAAATCATCCATTTATTTTCTTTTGACAAACGGAATTATCATGCCATTACGACAAGCTACTGGTGTCACGAAATAGAGTATCCCCTAAATGAGTATTCTCCTTTAGCGAAATGGAGTATCCGCTTTAGTTTGACATTATTGTTCTGCTATCCCTTCTCTCTGATATCTAGGCCTACTCTGCCGTCGATCAATCGCACCTTACGCTGCTGGCTCTTTTTGATGTCTCTGCCGCCTTCGACATGGTAGACCACGATATCTTACTGCAACGCCTTGAGATTTCTTTTGGCCTCAAAGGCCCTCCTCTCCTTTGGCTTCGGTCTTACCTCACTGGCCGCACCCAAATGGTAATCTGCGGTGACTCCAGAACCCCCTGGGTAATGGTCAAATTTGGGGTGCCTCAGGGCTCTGTCCTCGGTCCACTTCTTTACCTTTTGTACACTGCTGACATTCCTGCCCTCTTCTCAAAACACCTGTCAACCGGCCATCTTTACGCGGACGATGTGCAAGCTTTTGTCCATGGACCTCCATCTGCTCAACTTGCTCTTACCGGTCGCATTAATGCTCTCTCCCAAGACCTTCACTTGTGGATGTCCTCCAATCGGCTTTCGCTTAATTCATCAAAGACTCAACTGATCTGGTTTGGTACTCGACAGCAGCTTGCTAAGCTTGACTTCGCTTTACTTGCACAAACCTTTCCTTCTTTCACCTTCTCGTCCAGTGTCCGTGACCTAGGCGTTGTCCTTGACAGCACACTCACCTTCTCAGAACACATCAAGAATCTCACCCGTTCCTGCTACTTCCACCTGAGACGCCTCAGAGCGATTCGACGTTCTGTCTCCTCCTCGGTCTTTACGACTATAGTCCATGCCTTCATCTGCTCCCGCATTGATTACTGCAACTCTCTGTTTGTTGGCCTTCCCAAAGTGCGCCTCTCCCCTCTTCAATCTGTGCTTAATGTGGCTGCCAGGCTGATAGCTCGACTGCCTCGCTTCTCGCACATCTCCTCCTATATGTTGGAACAACTTCACTGGCTCCCTCTCACTGCTCGTATCCAGCTCAAGGTCCTTGTTCTTGTCTGCCGGTCTTATTCTGGCCTAGCTCCCAAATACCTCTGTTGCCTCGTTCGCCGGCCTATCTCCGCCAACTCTCACCGTCCGCTTCGCTCACTTGATCGCCATGACCTTCTTGTCCCACGAGCAAGGACTACCATGGCTAAATCTCGAGCTTTTGCCTTCATTGGCCCTTCACTATGGAACCAACTCCCTTCATCAACCCGTTCTTTGATGCTATCTGGTGGGCCAGGTGCTTCTTTTCGTTGTCTTAAGACCACTCTTTTCGCTCGGAGTCTTTCGCACTGGGAGCGCCTCTGATTGGTGTTCACTGTGAGAGGCGCTTTATAAATTTATAAATACAATAAATACAATACAATACAATACAATACAATACAATACAATACAATATTGGCGATTTCTGAGTGGATTCAGTCGTAATTGTAAGTCGACCTTAAATTATTTTACTTCGTTTTTCGTGATTTTTACTCTATTTTCGTTTTGGCAATCGTGATTGTATTGTATTTTCGTTTATTCAGTACTTGCTGTCAAGACGCAACAAGTAACATCAATGCTTGATTATGCAGTTATAGTATTAGAGACTATAGTACTATTATAGCCTTAGGCCTAAATAGTGCACTGTTTAGCACTGATAGGTATAGTTCTAATGGGGCAAATTGTATTGGATTAAAGTGTTGAGAGTGAGGCTAAACGAGGATACAGACAGCTGCTAGTAAATGTCTTTGAACATCTGGCGTGAAACGCCATGCCTCTTAACAATACATCGGGTAATACATCGAGAAGCGGATCCGCGTGGTGTTGCAAGTGCTCTGTACTAAGACCATAAGACTTAGTCCAGTCGCCTTACGAAGTTTCAATGCATTGCATACATTTTTCAACTGTCTCTACATTAATTATACTTTCAACATTAACCCTAGGGCTACCAAGCTTTTTTGTAACACTGGCTACCAAGGGGGTGGTTACCAAGGGGTGGATTTCGTGTTTCGTTTTACATATCATAACTTGTAAGATAGCAATGGATTCAGCATTCATTTCTGCACAGAATGGTATATTTAGTTGTACATTATGTGAATGCACCTCGAAATTACATCACTTTTAACAACGGAACCCATTAATTAGCAATATTGTATATTATTGCGTACATTTTGTACTTTTTCGATAAACAAATATAAGATTATGTGTGTTTTGAAACTAATCTATGTATAAGAGATACATAAATCATCCCTATACATGTTTATATAGTATAAATGTACATCCATACATATATATCCACACATATATATCGGTTTACGTTGTAATGCTGTATCCAGCCATTTTCACACAGATTACGCGTATTATTATTTATTTTGATCACTTTCGGTATTCACAAGACAAAGATGTAGGTACACAAATGAAGCCCTACATTCCCTCTAAAGAATGGTATCTTTGTTTCTCTTCCAGGAACACAAATGAATATGCTACAGACAAAAACTAAGGGGGAGTGCTTCCATTCAGCCATTTTTCACACATATTACGCGTATTATTATTTATTTTGAGCACTTCCGGTTGTTTCAGGTCAACTCAGTGACCATAGAAATGTAGCCCCACATTCCCTCTATAGAATGCTATAATTTGTTTCTCTTAATATTAAATGACGGATAAGATATAGTCGCAAATCTAGGGGGTGGTATCCACCCCCCGGTGCCTCGGGTATATTGGGTATAACGTTTGAATGGTGTGAGATATCATCTCACATTTTACCTCAAAACGTGTGTAAATGAACCCCTACAGCTACCTAAAAGGTCAAATTTTTATTCCATACGGAAAAAGTTTGAGATGAAAACAACCTAGGGGGGTGGCAACCACCCCCCTTGGTAGCCCGAGGGTTAATAATATTATTATGTGTTATCTCGCGCTTACATTTACTTATCGAGACATTGAAGTCACTGAAAGCTGCTCTGTCTATGTCAGAAGCGTAATACACAGAAGCAAAGTATTTAATAAACTGATTTGCATTCCCAACATCATTGTGCACACCGTTTATACTGTGCTTGTGACATTCGAAGCAATGGACCGATGGGACGTGCGATTCAATCATACTGAAACTGACTCGGCTCCTTCCTCATCAAAAAATGTATATTCGTTTAATTTGCAAAACAGGCTGACACACCGCAACCTGGAACATAAAGACTAAGTACAATACTGTGGAAAAATGGAAAGAGCAAACAATGTTAGTTAATTGATGGCTTTGGGGACTCGATTAATAAATGTTCGTACATTATCTCGCATTCAGCAAGTTTTAGTCAAAACAAGATAAGTGCTAATATTTATCGCTAACAAGACTTGAATTGTTGCCGTGGAGTCGGGTAACGTTCAACGATCAATGTTCGCGGTCATGCGAAGGCGATGTCTCGATAGATCGTGGTTTCTATCATCTCGAGTGACTGTCGCCTGTGCGGATTGTCGTCGAACTGCATATCGCCGTAAATAAGTTCATCGTTCTTTGTCCATTTCAAATGTAAAAAACAAACAACGATTATTAGCTCTGCAGACCCATCTGTTAACTTCAGTCTACGTCAGCGTATCATCTACTGCACACCAGATTCCATCTACAATCCTCTCTAGTATAGCATCTCTACCTCTTTCTCACACCTTAAGAACTTCCTTTTTCCTCGGAGTACCTCGCACTGGGAGCGCGTCTGAAGGGCTTAGGCTATGAGAAACGCTTCTGCAAGGCTTATGCTATGAGAAACGCTTCTGCAAGGCTTATGCTATGAGAAGCGCTTCTGAAAGGCTTATGCTATGAGAAGCGATTCTGAAAGGCTTATGCTATGAGAAGCGATTCGAAAAGGCTTATGCTATGGTGTAGAGGTATGTTCGGTGCCTTGCAGCCGGAGGGCTGCGGGTTCGAAATCCACCTCAAGCCGCCGCGTAGGGACCCTGGGCAAGTCCTTCACTCGCAATTGCTCGTGCGCTTCGGCGTGAAACTCCGATTCAGTGTCCGCGCTGTATTCGGGAGCGCCTCTGAGTAGAAATCTTGAAGAGGCGCTATATAAATATCTAAAATGAATGAATGAATGAATGAATTAGAAGCTCTTGTGAAAGGCTTATGCTATGAGAAGCGCTTCTGAAAGGCCTATGCTATGAGAAGCGCTTCTGAAAGGCCTATGCTATATTTGAGAAGCGCTTCTGAAAGGCTTATGCTATGAGAAGTGCTTCTGAAAGGCTTATGCTATGAGAAGTGCTTCTGAAAGGCTTATGCTATGAAAAGTGCTTCTGAAAGGCTTATGCTATGAGAAGCGCTTCTGAAAGGCTTATGCTATGCGAAGTGCTTCTGAAAGGGTTATGCTATGAGAAGCGCTTTATAAATGATCAACTACAATACAATACAATCTAATCCCTCTTTCAAAGAGTGTGATGTTGCTTACCGCTGACAATTATACTTTGGCACATTATCCTGGAATTACAATTATCCAAAATAATTAAAACTTGCAATATTTTGTGAGTCTTTTACCCTGAGCGACGTCATGGGTTTAATATATACAGAAAGCGAGTTGGCAAAAATATTTCTAATTTTATCACTTAACTGCACTACATTGTTAGTTTTCAGTTAATGCAACTTACTGGCATTGCGTTGCCGTCGGGCGAACCAGAGGACGCGCAGTCATTGAGTGGATCATTGATGACGAGATCAGCATTCGATGCTTGTTGTGCTGCGTCGCAATTCTGCATTTCTTGATCAACGGTCCTTCAGATAAAGTAATGACTACATCAATTACGACAATTGAAGGTTGAATGTTTATAAAGTATTGTGTATATCAATCACCACAGTTCAAGGTTCAATGTGTATCAAAGCTTTGTGTATTAGATCTCAAACATGGTACCTCATGAAAGGTCAGTTTCTGCAGCAAGTGACAAAGATTATCGACTAGAAGGCAGTGTGATTCTCCTTACAGATTTTATGTTAGCTATAGTTACAGTTATAGTTAATGTTTTTTAAAATTTAAGTTATAGTTATAGTCATAGTTAGTATTATTATTTATTTATAGTTATAGCTATAGTTAATGGACTCTTATTTTATTTAATTTTAGTTACTACTTAGTTACAATAATTAAGGGCATTTAAGGCTATAAGCAAAATTGTGCGGTTAACACGCTATTTTACAATTTGCTCAGAGCTTTGAAAACCTTTGAAGCATGGATGCATTCAGCTTCATGAATGACTTGCCAAAGTAACTGACAAATTGCATAATAAAAAATCAATAATTAAAGTAACTGGAACTTGCTTATTAATTATGATACCTTTGTCAATGTAGAAGACAATTTCATATTTTACTAATGTTTTAACGAGTAGGCCTACACAGTGAGCACAAAACCAATAAATGATCGATTATGTAGGCCTACAGTGCGTGCAGTCACTTCAGTCATAACAATCAAAAAAGCTTCAGAAACATTTTGACTACACGGTTTCTATGTCTACTAATTTTACGATATTGGGCTAGTCAACTTTGGTCGCAATCGCAATAGAAACGTTTACAAGACAGCTAATAAATCAAATGCCGCACTATTTAGTCTATATTAATGGGGTTAATTTACACATGAAAATTTCAGGCGAACAAAGGCTATTAGCATTTTTATGTTCTCGTGTAGGCCTATATCGAATCGTCCACATTGCACTTTCTATTCTTAGTTTTTGTATTAACGAAAATAAAGTTGGATTTTCGATATTGTTATTTTCGTTATAGTTATAGTTATAGTTAATGATATTTTTAGTTATAGTTATAGTTATCGTTAACGAAATCATTTTATTTTCGTTAACGAACATTTTCGTTATCGTTATCGATAACGAGAATCACACTGCTAGAAGGCACCTCCAACTTCGATTTGCAACTTTTATTCATGCAATGTATGTATGTATTAGCGCACGTAATAATAATGAAATAATGGTAGCGCTTTTAAGCTCTACGCCGGCCTTTATGCTGTCATATGCTATTCCGACTAGAGTCACTAGACTGTTACTTCCTCTAGCAAAACTATGCACAGTCAACCAGAGAGAGAGAGAGAGAGAGAGAGAGAGAGAGAGAGTTCCCAATGGCGAGCCACTCACACATGTGGAACTGACCAACGAATTCCACTGCCACACTTCAAAGCAAGTGCACTGCATGTTGCTGCGTTTCTAAAATATCCACGGAAGCATTCGAAGCAAATTATTCACAATAACTCTTTAAAGCAAATCGATATTCATCCTCTTTCACGGCAATCGGTTTTTCGAAATGATGACCCAAAACAAGTTTACTGGAACTATTTAAACATGTACAGTACTGAGTAGGATAATGTTACTTGAAGGGTTCACCAGTTAACTTGGAAGAATTTACCTAGGATCCATGCTGTCGGCTGAAAAACAAACAAATGACAAAGTGGAAAAAAATTAATAAACACTATCATAAAATATCTGAAAATATTTATTTCATCACAGCAAAACATATTAATCGCTAATACAATAGGGGGCCTACAATACAAAGGTGACGTTTGACGCGTGTCTTTGCGGCTAAGACGAGCATCAACCGTAAACTCTTTCGTATAATTTTATTCCACGTTCGTCACAACGGTATGGAAAAGAGCAAACGCCGCAGCTTCCAAGCACATCAATTTTCCTCTGGTTTTCCTCATTCTGACCATACGCTTTTACTGACGCTAGTCATATCCATCCTATCCGTCAATCATTTGACCATCGCTTTCAACCAATTTTTCTAGCGAAGTACATCTTATGGCCTACTTCAATTGCAGCACATAGTATACTATAATCTATAATGTCGATCAAGCAACCAGTTTAGTGTTTTCGCCCACCCAGACATTGGGGCAAGATAAAATCTATATTAATAATAGGCCTAAATTGTTTGGCACACAATTGAAATAACAGCAGGTGGTGTAGCATTTACATAATATGATCTAACTTCGCACAACGTTACGGTGAAACATTCTTGATGTTCTAGATGTTGCAACTTTTTCCTTGCAAGTGCTCCTTCTGCTCAGTCGCTCCAGTCATCGTGTTCTCAATTTCACTCACCTACCTCGCAGTAGTCTGTCTCTGTGTCCAGTGGCGTAACGATGGGGGAGCACAGGGGGGCAGCCGCCCCCGGGCGCAGCAACAGAGGGGCGCAAAATTAGCTTTCAGTGTACTGTACTATGAAAATAACGATTAAAAGTCAACAAAACGATTAAAAGGGGGCGCAATATTCAAACCTTGCCCCCGGGCGCTAAAACCCTTCGTTACGCCACTGTCTGTGTCTTAGGAGAGTGATCTTCTGGATATCGATCTGATTGCGGCTTGGTGTTGGTGCGCCATCTGTTGGTGCTTCTTTGACATTATGCACCAGACGCTATGAAAGATGGTCATTAGTTAATAATATAATAATGCAGTTAATTGTGTATGTAGGCCAATTAATTAATATCTCATCCAACGCTCGAAACATAAATTATGAGAATGAAAGAAATTTCTTTCCAGCTGGCCAGACGAATGGAAGGACAGGAAGGTCGAGACAGACAGACAAACAGACAGACAGACAGACAGACATACATACATAGAGAGACAGACATACGTAGAGAGAGAGAGAGTGAAAAAAAGAGAAAGACAGAGAGAGACACAGATACACAGAGAAAGACAGACAGACAGAGAGAGAGAGAGACAGAGACAGAGACAGAGAGAGAGACAGAGAGAGAGAGAGAGAGGGGGGTGGGAGGTTGAGTGAGTGAGATGAAGGGAAAGAGGAAGACGCAGAAACGGGGATCAACAAACAAGTTCACCAAAAAGATATTTTTTCCGAAATAGCTTAAATTCTAGACAATAGCAATTGTAGTTTCTAGCAAGAATTCTAGTAGGGCCTAAGAAGCAACAATTCTTACCTGAAATTCTCTTCTTCTTGAGACGATATATAATTACAGCGATTGCACCGATTAGCAAGAAGCCTCCAAATACAGCAGCAGTTGTTATAATAATATTCACTATGTGTGACGATCCATCTATAATGGCATTTTATCCTGTTATGAAGATACTTAATAATAGGCCTAATAACAACTATAAGAACCACAATTTCTATGGCGCCGTTACAAGGGCACCTACACAAAAACCATGACGTTACAATAATGAAGACAGGTTACCCTAATATGCCGCATACCTTGCCTCTAATGCTCCTTCAGAGAATGTAAGAGAGAACTAGTATATCATTTCGAGCACTAACGTTGAAATGTTAGCAATAGCTAATTAAATGCCAAATTCTAATCGAAAACAGTTAAATGTAATTTATGTTTACGATGAGAATCAAAATCTCTGTTCAATGTTAGTTTGCATTTCAGCCCATGTTCAAAACCATTTCATGCATTTATAGCGATATATAAATTTTTTAATGAATGAATTCATGATGCAATACATTAACACCTGCGATTTACCGTATACAAGCTGCACGATAATGAAGTTAGTCTACAGGCCCACTTGGCTTAAATACAGTGAATGGGCTAGGTAGTACGGTTTCGTCGGATTACCCACTACTATGCATGATTTCTGATGTTCGGCCAAAAACAAATTTTTCTAAAAGATTTTAGTCTGCTGATTTCGAAAATGATATCCGTTTTTATGTATGACGTAGGGTTTTTCTGACAATCACCATTATCATATTCAACATGGCTGAATATCTGTAATAATAGAGGCGGTAGAAGCCAAATTTGGCCAGTATACTGCATTTTTTTAAACGGATTGCCGCTTTGCACAGTTGTAGTTGGAACCTCAGAGAACATTTTAGGAAGGGGAGGCATTCGAAATTTCCCTTTAGAATTCAAGATGGCGGCTTTTTTTCAAAATGGCCGACCGAAATTGAGATTTTTCAATATCTCGGCTTCTAGTTCATTTAGAATCGTTATTTTGGTGTCTAAACATACATATTTAGGGTAGGGCCATCGCAGAGTAGCCCTGGTCAGCAATGATTCGACTAGGGCCATCGCAGAGTAGCCCGCAGGTCTCATCGGTCGGCCATTTTCCAATATGGCCGTCGTTGGCGGTCGAAAATTGAGATTTTAAATATCTCGGCTTCTAGTTCACTTAGAATCGTTATTTTGGTGTCTAAACATACATATTTAGGGGCAATGATTCGACTAGGGCCATCGCAGAGTAGCCCCGGTCTCATCGGTCGGCCATTTTTCAATATGGCCGACGTTGGCCGATGAAAATTGAGATTTTGAATATCTCGGCTTCTAGTTCACTTATCGTTAATGAAGAATTTTCATCGATTCTTCCAAGCGAAGCCTAAAAGCAGTTCTCTTGCATAATGGTAACAGATATGCATCAGTGCCTGTTGGGCATTCTGTGCAGCTGAAAGAGACTTATGAAAAAATGGCCATGCTTCTTCAGAATAAAAAATACAATGAACATCAATGGCTGGTTTGTGGTGACCTTAAAGTAATTGGAATATTGCTAGGTCAGCAGGGCGGTTATACAAAACTGCCCTATTTCTTGTGTGAGTGGGATAGCAGGGCAGTCAAGGATCACTGGAAAAAGAAACACTGGCCTTCCAGAACACAGTTTCTGCCAGGAAAAAAACATCAAGTATGTGAAGCTGGTGGCACCAGACAAGATACTTTTACCGCCTCTTCATATAATACTTGGCTTAACGAAGCAATTTGTAAAAGCAAGGACATTGTTTTGGATACATCTGCACCAAGTTTCCAATTATTAGCTCCGAAAAGCTGAAGGCAGGCGTATTCTGTTAGAGCACAGATAATATTTGCTACAGTATATCAACCCATTTAATAACAAACTGTCAGAGCTGAGACAATTTTTCCTAACTGTTACCTGTTACAAGTTGTGACCTGTCAGCTTGATGTTGAGATTAAACGAAATTGATTGATTGTATTCGATGGTCCGAACATCAGAGCACTTACGAAAGACAGTGATTTTGATAAAACAATGAATAAAGCTGAGGAAGATGCTTGGATCGGTTTCAAGGTTGTTGTAAGCCAATTTCTTGGCAACAACAAAGCACCAAATTCTGAACAGATTTTGAGAAATATGTTGTCTGCATTTAAAAACTTGGTTGCAGAATGAGTCTGAAGGTACATTTCTTGTTCTCTCACCTATACTTTCCGGACGACTTAGGTGACTTTAGGGAACAAATGGGTGAACGATTTCATCAGGATATCAAAATCATGGAAACCCGTTATCAAGGGCGATGGGACGTCAGTATGATGGCGGACTATTGCTGGATGATGAACAGAGATTGTTCGTCAGAGGAAGAACACGCAAGAAAATCTAAGAAAACACTTTTCTGTCCCTAAGACGGTTTATGTCTCAGTTTCATTATAGGCCTATACACAATCTTGCCATTAATTATTGTAAACATCTGGGCACTGTCATCTGTTTCTAAGATTTTGACATCAGGGACTTTATAAGCCTTTCTTATAAATTGTTTCTCCAGTGTATCAAAGAGAAAATATGTTCATGGTATTGTAAAACTCAATAAACTTATAATTTGATTTGTACGAAATTGTGACGTGATGGCAAAATTTCACCAACATATTTGAAATCAGCATGTCAGAATTGTATAAAATCAGTTAAAAAAATTCAGACATCTAATTCTTTCTTTTAAAATGCATAGCAGTGTTAAATCTGAGCTGATGTGAGGTTATCCAGTCCTGTACTTCTCTGTAACGATAGCAGATAGCATGTGCTTCTGACAAGTACGCACGTGCGCCAGATAGCATCTGATGAATAGATTGGCATGCATGCTGTTTGTATGGAATGGTCAAAATGTGGGTTTTGTGAACAGTAAGGCAGATTTTTAAATGAATTCTTTGCTGAATTGGCAGCCAGTGCAATGAATGTAATATGGGCGTAATAATTACGTTGACATATAGGTTTTTTGTTGACAGTCGACTTTAAAAAGTAATAATTATGTTGCCATGTAGGCTTTTTTAAATAAAAAATCGACTCTAGGCATTGTGTCCATTTTTGCTCAAACTGGAGTTTGGTCTGTGGTCCCGTGTAACTTTTTCTTGTCAGTCTCTCAACAAGTCGTTTTGTCTCATTACGAGGATGAGGATTTTGTCTTCTACCATCTTTCATCACCCCTTTTGATGGGAGTGTCTTTGTTTTTGAGAGGTGTCTACTTGGTTTTGTTGCTTTGCCCCTTGAGAGAGAAGTCTGTGTGTTATAAGTGAAGCAGGTTCTGCCTGTGAATTGCTTGAGAATAAAACATATTTCATGGACACATTTGTTCAACACTACGTATCCTTAAACAACATGCAACACTCGATAACCAATAAAGAAATACCTACCAATGACAGTCAGCTGTGCTCTTGCCTCACCATAGGCGTCACTGCAGTAGTAAACTCCGGCCACAGATGCATCAGCAGTTTTGATGATTAAATTGCTCACGTCTGCTTCAGATGAAACTAAATCTAACTCATAGGCATCACTGAATACATCTTTACCCGTTGCAATTGTCCTCGATTCATTAGTTCCAGGTGGGGCGAATCTCCAAGTTATTGAAGTAGATCCAAGATCTGAAGCACAGGTAAGTCTTACATTTTTTGTTCCTGTGAAAACGGTTTTATTCTGTGGGAGTGGATCTACCAGTGCACCAAGTGTTCCTATAAGAAATAAAATCTCGATATGCAGCGTGTTATAAATAGAATAATTATTATAAATTAAGTTCATCAAGCCCCATTCTACATGTACCTTACCTAAAGTTTCAGAATTAAATTCATTCTAAGCAGCTTGCATGAAGAACTTCGATACGTCTGGCTTCTCTCTTTTTCATATTTTGCAATGTATTCTTAACCCTGGTCCCTGACGTCCTTTGTCTGATAGCTTCTACGGAATTTCAGCATACAACGAGTTTTATTCCGATTAGGCCTCCCAATAATTTATTATTAGGCCTATACTTCGTATTAATTTTCCGTAACATCGACTGCGAAATATATCGCAACAACTGCCGCTTGCATGTATATACGCAATGATAAGGCAATGCTTATGCATGCTCGACATTGTATGTATGTATGTATGTATGTATGTGTGTGTATACATTTATGCATGTATGTATGTATGTATGTATGTATGTATGTATGTATGTATGTATGTATGTATGTATGTATGTATGTATGTATGTATGTATGTATGTATGTATGTATGTATGTATGTATGTATGTATGTATGTATGTATGTATGTATGTATGTATGTATGTATGTCTGTATGTCTGTACGTATGCACGTATATAAAAATTATGTATGTATGCTTGTATTCATTCATTCATGCATTCATTCATATCGAACATTTGTATAGCGCCCCTTCAAGAAAACTACTGAGAGGCGTTCCCGACTACAGCACGCCCAAAAGGTGAGAAAAAACATAGGAGAGAAGGTCCTAGGAAGAGGCGAAGCTCCAGAGGGAGGTCATAAGAGTGGAGGTAGCAGAAGCAGTGTATGTTTGTATGCATCTATCTATTTGACTGTCTGTCTGTCTATCCTTCAGTCTGTCTGTCTATCTATCAATATTTTCTGTATGTTTATTTTACTATTATTATAATCCTCGTCTATTCTTTCAATCTGACAAACCGATTCATAGTATGAACGGATGATCACAAGTTATTACAAGAGGCGAATTTAACTGTTTGACAGTCATGCAAGGCGCCATCACGTCCTACTGCTTATTATCTGGCTAATTAAAGGCTGAGTCGACCTTTGGAAGGGTAGCGGGAAGCGATCCCGCGTCCGTGCTGATCTTCTGCTCTACGTGGCAGAGTGTTACCATTACCCTAAACCCCTCCCTATCTATCCTTCAGTCCGTCTGTCCGTCTGTCTGTCTCTCTGTCTACCTACCAACCTAATACCTATCTATCAATTTGAAGATGTTCGCTGTGCAGAGTCAAATGAAACAATACGTATATTAAATGGTAGACTGATCGAGAGGGATGGTCCAATATATTTCAGAAGGCACGATGGGCTCGAGTTGAAGTGCGAAGCGCGGTCCCTGCATTTCCCACAGCCAACACAGCGCAACCGTCGTCAACCAGGTTGCCTTGAGACCAGAACACGATGCTCCTTGATATATGACGGGGCAGGGTCGACAGTTGAGACACTCTTGGCACAACGATCTTACCGAAAATTGACTCGGCAAAAGGAAGCCATTGTAGCGCCTGTCACATTTATTGCGATAGATGCGAATATTTCGGCTTGTTGGCTACGATTGGGGCGAAAGAATTTAGAATGGATTGAACCCAGCGCAAACAAAATCGTTCTCTTCAGTTATTTCTAAGTCCCTATAGCTTGACCTCTCAGGATCCAGGCCTGGAACGGTTCCAACGAGTAAAACAACCTGGATATCGAGGATTTGATTTCATTTAGGTCCGTTGTTAAGCGGTATTTGAGTGGCGCGGAGAAATTTCGAAGATTTACATTACATTACAAACTCTATCCCATAGCATCACCAATAGTAAAATACTATGCATTACTTGCCTGGATATGAGTTGACAATGTTTAAAAAATAATTTTCAAAATAACTTTATAATAATCCTACCGGAAATCAGAAAGTAGAAAGACAGCAAAATCTGCAAGAGATCCATTTTCATATAAATTTAATGCTTCCCGTCTTTCACACATCCGTCTACACTAGGCCTACTTGAGCTCTTCTCACAAAATCTTCTTTAAAAACGAATAACTCAATGGTGAACTTCCAAATAATAGCCTAACAAGCTTCAGATGTCGGCTGTCACGTTGCCAATCTTCGTCCTATGAGCGAGAGCCTTGCGTGGCCCCGCTACCCGGATCAAAACGTCGTACTTACTGTTGCAAACAAAACAGAGATTAAACTGCAAAGCGACTGACAGAACCACATGGGGAGATAGTATAAAGGATAACACGCTTGCCTGAAGTGCTCACATACTCGGTTCAACTCTCGTAAGGCCCTCTTGGTTTAGGTAGCCTAAGCCTTCATTTCCGAAGTGTCAGCAAAAAGTACAATGAACTAGCGCCTTGCATGGCTGCAATTTTGTTGATTTATATCTTCTGTAATTAGTGTTCTTGTGAATTGTTTACTCGTCAAAACATGTACGTGTACAGCGCAGTGCGTTTCTCAGGCTCTTCGTTAAAGAATAAATATTATTATTATTATTTCAGATAATAGTGACGATAATAATAATAATAATAATAATAATGATGATGATGATGATGACGACGACGACGACGACGACGACGACGACGACGACGACGACGACGATGACGATGATGATGACGATGATGATGATGATGATGATGATGATGATGATGATGATGATGATGATGATGATGATGATGATGATGATGATGATGATGATGATGATAATGATAATGATAATGACAATAATGATAATGAATAATAATAATAATAATAATAATAATAATAATAATAATAATAATAATAATAATAATAATAATAATAATAATAATAATAATAATAATAATAATAATAATAATAATAATAATAATAATATAATAATAATAATAATAATAATAATAATAATAATAATAATAATAATGTCTGGAATGGCCTCGTCTGGGAACACGTCTGTTTTCTGTCGCACAGGATTTTATCTCGTTTTCACGTTCTCACTATAATTCTTTCCAGTCTTTCTGGAAACGTTGGTTTGTTTTAATCACTTCCGTGGTAGAGAGGGTTGTTTTCGAAACTAAATTTCTCGTTCTTTTGGTTGAGTTTGGTTCATGCATTTAGTCGCCTTGTTCGTCCACATTTCACAGTCTATAGACACGCCCACCCGTTCAGAGGCGGTCTGTTTACATTCGCACACCTGGTTTTAATTAGGCTCGTGTTAAACGTAGACTTGGTTCTGACCATAACACGGTGTTCGTAAATGTTTCTTTCCAACTAGCTTTTGAGTGAACTTTTACACTCCGTATTCCGAGCGGTTGACTTTCGTCCTGCTTTTGTCGCCGGAAAACCATTTCTTTCGGTTTGTTGGTTCTGTCTTCTGAGACACATTTTCGGTATGTCAGTGTTCAGAGTTACCGGCACTGTATTAGATCGTGCTGAGTAGGAATAGATAGGCCACACAAATTCATTTTTTCCATTTATTAGTTCTTTCTTCTGAGACAACGGACTCCGAACTATTTTGATAGGTCAGTTTAAAGGGTTATAATTTAGTTAACGCAGAAATTAATAACAGACTAGGAGCAGATTAAATAGGATTAAGTAGGATTAAATAGGCCATACAAATGTGATGTCTCAGCGAGTCAAACTACCTAAGGCTAAGGGCAACTGCAGCCACTGTCTGGCTTCTAGACAACTCCATCAGAAAGACGGTCTGGTGCATTTGCATGGCCCCAGAAACAACCCATGCCCCGGCTCAAACCGCCCACCACTGGAGGCACGGGACGGAAACGGAACCACCCGGAAGGAGGGCCAGCGATGGACTGACGGGGCTGGTGGTGACGACCGGTCACGGGCGCCCGACGATGTTCCTGAGGTTCTGCAGGATTCGTGGGGGACGAGTGCTGACGGGGACCCAGGTGAGGGTATGTCTCATCCGAAGGGCAAGGGGCCCCTCCTCAAGCATATATGCAAGGGAGCCCGCCAGGCTTGCGCTCAAGCCCTCACTGCCACCTTACAAGACATATGCAGAACACCCCGGTCTCCTTCTGTATGGCACAGCTTGCTCGTCTTTGCACCCACCATCTTTGCCCAACCAACCAGGGCTGGAAAGAGACGCAGCATGACAAAAACTCTCAAGGACAGGACCGACAAATGGCGGCTGGACCCCACACAGGAGCAGGACGATCACCCGACCGCTATCGGTCGTACGGGCCGCTTGAGTCAATCGGAGGCCCTTCTGGCCGCTGTCAATTCCAAATTGGAAGATGGCAATATTAGGGCCGCGGTCCGCATTCTGTGCGAGGGGAGCCAGCCAGCAGCCCCCAACGAGCAAAACCTTATAAGTTACTGCAGGAGAAACATCCATACGACCCCTGTTCTGAGGCTCTCAGGGGTTTACCTGACCCGGCATCGACGGTGGGGTGGCAGGTGTCTGTGGGTGAGGTGTTGGAGGCGATTCGCTCCTTCCCGGTTGGTTCAGCCGGGGGCCCTGATGGCTTCAGACCCGGGCACCTTCTGGACCTGGTAGGACATATTGAACCGGCGCTACCGCTTGTCGAAGCCCTAACCGATTTTGTGAACCTGCTGCTACGTGGCGAGTGTCCGCCCGAGGTCAGACCCATATTGTTTGGAGGTAACATGATTGCCCTCAGCAAAAACTCGGGTGGTTTGAGGCCAATAGCAGTTGGTTATGGCGAAAAATTAACAATTACTGATCCTCTGCTCTGGTTCTGCCTCACAAACAGTGACATACAGTCATAAGGAACCCTCAAGGCATAATTATAGGGCCTCCATGAAAGATCTCCTAACCATCGCTCGAGCTCCTATTATATCACGCACGATGGAGGCCTCTGCCGCATGGTGTGGAACGGACAAAACCCCACCTCGAGGGCTTGATGAACAGGCTGTGGCGTGCCGGATATCTTCATCCTGATTAACTGACTGTCGAAATGTTAGCACAAGCGACAGATGACGCTCTGTTCTGAGCTGTCCAGGTCAATGAGTTTCACGTCCTCTGTGGCCTCTGCCTACTGCAGCGTGATCCATTACATACTGTTACTGTCGGCAAAGAGCACACAGCTTCCCCTTCCCCGATAAAGACTCAATGAACTTTATCCCGCGAATGTTATAATAACTATAGAAAGTTATAAACATCTAAAAATTATTAATACATAGTTACATTATGCACTCGACCATAAGCAGTGTCATAATGCCAACTGTTGCTGTTTACCTTCAGCGTTCTGCCTGTTGTTTTGTGGAAATAAAAGAATATACATGTACATATCTGATATCTCCTAATGCTACTGCGGGCGTTTAACCTTCAAATTCACGGAGTTATTAGCAGGGTCGAGGACATACGGTCGCTACAGAATAACGTATAAATTTATATGTGCCTGTAAATGTGCGTGTGTACAAAATGCCATTGATTCATCCACACGCTAGATTGTCGGCATAGATTTGCTCCATTGATATCTTGCTCATACCTGTTGGCCTACGTAGGCCAAAGACAGGTCGACGGCGGACAAGGCTTCAAACTGAGTTACGACTATAGAGGCGAACAAACCAGAGCTACCATTGACTTGGCTTTATCCGGTTGTCATTCTATATTGAACGATTTGGCAGACTAATAACTTGACGGATATGACTAAGGTCATATTCGTACAATTAACTCGCCTAAGGAAATAATTAGTAACCTACAGTACATTTCGAAAGATAAAAACGCAGTCGTAGATTGATATTAGCTGATAACGTCAAAAGTCCACATGACAAAAGATCTTAAGAACGATACCGACAGATGTTGTCAACACCAGAAAGACCACATTCTTGGCTAGTCACTCAGTTCATATCAGGATGGTAATTTGAATGTCCTCTCCCTTTGTCCTTGTTTCTCCCTGGCTCTGACTCTGTCTTTCTGCCTCAATGACGATAATGATGATGATGATGATGGTGATGATGATGATGATGATGATGATGATGATGATGATGATAATAATAATAATAATAATAATAATATTAATAATAATAATAATAATAATAATAATAATAATAATAATAATAATAATAATAATAATAATAATAATAATAATAAAAACAAATATTTCAATAACAACAGTATTAACAGTGGTCGTGAAAATGATATGATGAAGGCTATTAAGATCGTGTCGATGACTATAACGATGATGATGACGATGATGATGATGATGATGATGATGATGATGATGATGATGATGATGATGATGATGATGATGATGATGATGATGATGATGATGATGATGATGATGATGATGATGATGATGATGATGATGATGATGATGATAATAATAATAATAATAATAATAATAATACTTATAATAATAATAATAATAAGATCTTAAGAACGATACCGACAGATGTTGTCAACACCAGATAGACCACATTCTTGGCTAGTTTCGGTCGACAAGCTAGGCACAGCAACATCAATGATCTCATCCATCGTAGCCTCAACCGAGCCGGCATCCCGGCGGTCAAGGAGCCGTCCGGCCTGACCAGATCGGATGGCAAGAGACCGGACGGGCAGACCCTAATTCCGTGGAGTGGTGGACGGGCCTTATTATGGGATGCGACTGTGGTGGACACGGTGGCCGCCTCATACATCTCGGAGACAGCGGCCGCTGCTGGTGGGGCGGCAGAGATTGCCGCCACAAGGAAGCACGTCAGGTACTCAGAGCTGGAGAAGAGATATACCTTTGTGCCTGTCGCCGTAGAAACATTCGGTCCCCTCAACAGCGAGGGCCTCGACTTCTTATCGGAGACCGGACGCCGACTGTCGAATACTACTGGCGACACTCGCGAAACAAGCTTTCTTTTTCAAGGTCTTTCAGTGATGATCCAACGCTTCAACGCAGTGGCTTTTCAGGGCACCATGTCAAGGCTACCAGGATCCGACGAGCGGCGAATCCTGAACAGATGATAACTGATGTCTCGTACAATGATAATAATAATAATAATAATAATAATAATAATAATAATAATAATAATAATAATAATAATAATAAACCTGATTATTTTTGTTTAGTTGGTTGCGAAATAAACATTTTGATTGATTAAAATAATAATAATGATAATAACAATAATAATAATAGTATTCCCCGATAAAAAATTACTTTTAAACTGCTGCGGATTATCGGTAGGCCTACCTCGAGGCAAAAATAATAGTAGCGCTAAATGTTTTCGACAGTATAATAACAATCACTGTGTGAAACAACGCAGCATTGTTATGCAATACGACAGTCTGTGACGTCACAATACTCAGATCTTGTCGCCATAATAATTATTTCGGGATTTCGTCTCTGCTCCAAGTTTGTAAGAAAGCGTTGAAACGGTGGAAATGGATTTCATTACGAGAGAATGCATTTTCCTTGTGTTCTGCTTGTCTTTGGGTAAGATCGTGTAATACTGCGAACAGATAGACTTGTCCTAATATTCCAGCATCTCACATACTCGAGTTTACCTAAGGTATCAAAGATGCCATAAAATCTGGTATATTGAATGTTAATAACAGCCCAAATAGGTTCCGCGAAAACTCTTTGGCAAGCTTATAGATTCTATAAGCTTGCCACTCTTTTACAGACTTTTCGTTTATTATATAATTAAATGAAGCAACATTGTTACGAAAGACATAAGAACTTTGGGTAGGCCCAAACGGTTAACCCCGTAGTTTAGGTTGCTAAAATATTTTATATCATCAAATTAAAATGGAATCTGGATTGATTTGAACTTGTTTCATTAAATGGAAGTGGGCTTGATAAAACCATTTACGTGTTTAAATAGAAGTTGGATTGATCGAAATAATGTTTACCATAAATAGAAGCTGGATTGATGAAACTAAGTTTTTCACGCAATAGAAGCTCGATTGGTGAAAATTATTGTTTCCGTAAGTAGAAGCTGGACCCATGAGAAAAGTTCATTGCTTACATAAAAGTTTCATTGATGAAAAATATTTTTTTGTTGAATAGAAGTTGGGTCATTTTTTTCATGAAATGAAAGCTGGATTGATTAAAAATATTTTTCCATGAAATGAAGCGGGATCGATGATAGTTATCCTGACACAGGTAGACTGTTTAATTACCAACCAGAAGTACGGCATTGACGACATTCAAATAATTTAGCAACCTAAACTACGGGGTAACCGAACTTTGAACTGTACAACTAAAATAGCACTTTAGTTAAGGAAGTTAAGAAATAAGTTCAAATAAGATCTACCATTACGAAAAATTAGAAAGTTCATTATGACGACCATCGATGATACATGTAGATCTAGGACCTCTATAATAAATTAAGATGGCCGCGTCATTCAGACCATAGATGTTAACAGTGATGTAGTCGAGTCCGCCTAAGCCGAGTCCGAGTCAAGTCCGAGTTCGCCTAAGACGAGTCCGAGTCCAGAGTTGCTCGAGTCTGAGTCCGAGTCACAAAAGATCGAATCTAAGTCCGAGTCCGAGTCCTTCAACACCAAAATACACTGAAACAAGCAATTTAATGGTATAGAAAAATAACAGCATATTTATACTGAAAGAATTACTATTATTATTACTATTATTATTATTTATATTATTAATATTATTATTATTATTATTATTATTATTATTATTATTATTATTATTATTATTATTATTATTATTATTATTATTATTATTATTATTATTATTATTATTATTATTATTATTATTATTAAACTGCCACTTAGACTATTATTCGCCTAAACAAAAAAAATCTTGCACAAAGCGCGTGAGGGGTCGTCCATTAATTATGTCAACAAATTTTAGGCAGTTTTGACCCCTCCCCTTGTCAAAAACTGTCAAACATTGACGGACCCCTAAAAATTATGTCAACAATTCCAGAACTCCCCCTAATTAAATCATTCGGGAATTGTTAGCGGCCCTTCAAAGGAAACTACTACTATTCAACTCCAACGCGACCAAAAAGAACCGTTTTAACCCTAGGGCTACCAAGCTTTTTTGTGACATCGGCTACCAAGGGGGGGGGTTGAGACGACCCCCTGGATTTCGTGTTTGGTTTCACATATCATAACTTGTAATACAGCATTGGATTCAGCAATTATTTCTGCACAGAATGGTATATTTAGTAGTATATTATGTGAATGCACCTCGAAATTACATCACTTTTAACAACAGAACCCCCTTAATTAGCGATATTATTTATTATTGTTGCGTACATTTTGTACTTTTTGGATAAACAAATATAAAATTATGCGTGTTTTGAAACTGGTCTATGTATCCAAGATACAAACATACATCCCTACATATACTTCACTTGGAAGAACCACATAGAAATAATAGCATCTAAAATAGCTAAAAACATAGGAGTAATATCTCGTATATCGTATCTCATACCTATTAATACTAGACTAACTCTTTACTATTCTCTAATATACCCTTATATAGCTTACTGCAATATGATTTGGGCTTCTAACTACACTCACCGCCTACAAAAAATAATAATAATTCAAAAAAGAATACTACGAATCATAGCCGG
Source organism: Aporrectodea caliginosa (assembly GCA_020284085.1). Taxonomy (NCBI): domain Eukaryota; kingdom Metazoa; phylum Annelida; class Clitellata; order Crassiclitellata; family Lumbricidae; genus Aporrectodea; species Aporrectodea caliginosa. Next base: position 301,170 of record JACEVL010000048.1, on the reverse strand, counting down.
ATCCACTTGGAACGCACATACTGACCCCTTATTCAAACATTGTCGAATTCTAAAACTAACCCAGATTAAACAAAAACAACTTAATGAATTCATGCATCACTATAAATTTAATACGCTACCAACTAACTTTTCCAACCTCTTCACCTTTTCGTCAGACTTACACTCCTATAATATTAGAAATCCATCACTTGTCAGAACAATATTTGCCCGTACGAACTCCCGTAGGTTCTCGATCAGAGTGGCTGGTCCAGCAGCATGGAATGCACTACCAAAAGATCTCCAATCCATACCCAACTTAAACTTATTTTAAAAAAGGTGCACTCATGGTTAGTTGATCACTAAGCTGATTTATGCTAAAATATGTGGTTTGCTAGAAATGTGTTTTTGTGTTTCTGTTTTTGCTGATAAGCTGGATACATTGTTCAACTACCTAAGATTGTTACTAATATAATGTGGTTTGCTAGAAATGTGACACTACTATTACATTGTCAGCTTGTTTATGAACGGGTCGAGGTCGGCTAACTCAGACTGCTGCCTATGTTCTCAATATCTTCACAAAGTCAAATTCTAAAAATGCAACTGTTATTGTTTAACCATTCGCCATCCAATACTGAAACTGATAATTAGGGGGCCCTACTTAGTGGGACCAAGGTCCCTTCTGGTCCCCCTGTTGTAACCACTCGAAATACTTCTATGTAATAACACTTGTGTAATACCTGTTTGGCTACAATAAAATGATGGTTATGGTTATGGTTATATGTTTATATACGTATAAATATACATCATACATATATATCCATACATATACATCGGTTTACGTTGTGATGCTGTATTCAGCCATTTTCACACAGATTACGCGTATTATTATTTATTTTGATCACTTCCGGTTTTCAAAAGACAAACATGTAAGCATGCAAATGAAGCCCTACATTCCCTCTAAAGAATGGTATATTTGTTTCTCTCTTTCCAGGAAGATAAATGAATAACCTACAGACAAAAAACTAAGGGGGAGTCCTTCCATTCAGCCATTTTTCATGCATATTACGGGTATTATTATTTATTTTGATCACTTCCGGTTTTCAAAAGCCAAACATTTAAGTATGCCAATGAAGCCCTACATTCCCTCTAAAGAATGGTATATTTGTTTCTCTTATAGGAAGAATGGTCAATAAGCTACAGTCGAAAAACTAAGGGGGTTGTATCGACCCCCTCTGGTACCTCGGGTATATATGAGTGTAACTTTTGAATGGCGTGGGCTACCACCATGACGTTTACCTCAAAATGTGCGCCAATGATCCTGCAAGTTTGCGATATCACGAGATCGTACCTACGAACGCAAACAAATATCACAGCTACCTAAAATGTCAAAATTATATTCCATATGGAACAAGTTTGCGAAGCAAAAAGCTAGGGGGTTTCCAACCACCCTTGGTAGCCCGAGGGTTAAGTATAGTGAGGAAAGTTTCAGTAAGAGTCCCAGCTGTAAGCGAAGATCATTGCACCACGGAAAAGCACGATTCCGCATAGTTGCCGTTCGAGCGAAGAGAGCCAAGAGAACGCCTTTTAAATATGCAATGCTGCTTTCGACCTTGTATTCTATGCTTTACTTTTACATCTGGACACAGTGTATAGGTGTTCAGCGAGATGTAAAATAGCCTGACACAATCATGCACACTTTGCACAGCTCGGTTTCTTTGCAAAATTACACCTCAATTTGAAATCAATCTCGTTGTATCATATATATTACTATTCAGACAGCAATCTCTAGTTTAGCACTTATGGATTAAGATATAGGCTTTTCCCAGCAACATCTCTAATGCCATTCAAATTGTCCACTCTTGGTGCTCGAGCATCTATTTCTTTAGCATTTCATGAAAGCGAAACTATTAGTGTAACTTATTATAATTATATATTTTAGTATCGTACAAAATCGTCCTCACCAAGAAGTGCCAACACTTTTTGTCTTATAAAATCAGTTGTTTGTAAACTTCTCCCCAGTTACATGCAAACTGCGCAGCGTTTGGCGTCGATCGATAGGGCTATTATGACATCTAGGTAAATCGTAAATACAATTGCTAGAGTTTAATATTGACTATTAGCATTATTTTATTATCGTTTATTGCCGAGCTAACTAGACGTTTATACTGCACTATAAATTGAGGTTTTTGTAAATGTGACCCAAGGGATCAAAATGAGTCGGATGTCGGCAATTTACATTGCTAGGAAAACAGCAAAATATGCTAGAAGTCACTTTTTCTTTTTTTCAAATTTTAATGGAAATGGGTGAAAAAAAATTTTTTTTAACATTTCTGATATCTCACATTTTATGAAATTCGTTGTTTTAATCTGTATTTTCAGGATTTTTTACAGAGAATACTTTTATTTTTTGTGAATATATATGAAAATAAATGAAAAACTTTTCAGCCAAAAAACGCATAATAAACTTTGTCAAAATGTAGACCAAACTTTTTTCATTTTAAAGCAAAAAATGTGGTCTTTAAGAATATGTAAAATACTCATATTCTAAAATTTTCCACATGCGACTCATTTTGATCCCTTGGGTCAAAATAACTAAATTCACGGATATCAGGAAATGCAAGTAATGCGCAGACCACTGCTGCGAATTTTGCCAAACCTCATTACATAGGCTATTGGAAACTAATTGGTCATCGATGATGATTGATGATGATGACGATGATTATGATGATGATGATGATGCTGATGCTGATGTTGCTGCTGCTGCTGATGATGATGATTGATGCTGCTGCTGGTGATGATTGATGATGATTGATGATGATTGATGATGGTGATAATAATAATAATAATGATGATGATGATAACTGTGATGATGATGATGATGATGATGATGATGATGATGATGTGATGATGATGATGATGATGATGATGATGATGATGATGATGATGATGATGATGATGATGATGATGATGATGATGATGATGATGATGATGATGATGATGATGATGCTGCTGGTGATGATTGATGATGATTGATGATGATAATGATAAAAATAATGATGATGACGATGATGATGATGATGATGATGATGATGATGATGATGATGATGATGATGATGATGATGATGATGATGATGATGATGATGATGATGATGATGATGATGATGATGATGATGATGATGATGATGATTGATGCTGATGATGATGATTGATGATGATGATAATAATAATAATAATAATAATGACGATGATGATGATGATGATGATGATGATGATGATGACGACGACGATGATGACGACGAAGACGACGACGACGACGACGATGATGATGATGATGATGATGATGATGATGATGATGATGATGATGATGATGATGATGATGATGATGATGATGATGATGATAATGATAAGCATAATGCCAAACGCTTAGTTTTAAGTTGTACTGTTGAAATTTTCGACCCTATGTAATCAAACACGAATTTTTAGCTATTAACTTTGAGGAGAGTTTAGTATCTTCCACTTGTGCCGCTTCCAGTCGATGGACGTTCTTGCAGGCCTCAATTGACAACGCGGCCTCTGTCCAAGAAGTCTATTAGAAAAACCAATGCAGTCGGCAAGTGGAAGAGTTTTGGGAAATAACGATGTAACCTACATCGTTACTTTTGTTGAAGGCTTTGAAATAATTTCTTAATTAATTATAATTTCAGGAGCATTTGGTTCTGTTATTGAGCCGTTTATACAAAACACCGTCGTGGTGGCTGGACCAAGAAAGGCAACATTCACCTGTGAATCCTCAGCTCTGTCTTCTGAATATATGGTTTGGATTAGGTGGCCAGTTGGAGCCCCACAGTTGCGAATAATTAAAAATGCAAAACTTGATGGTGATCCTGACTTTGATGTCGAAGCCGAACCTAACAGTAAGCGGTCTCATATGACCGTCAGAATTTCTAACGTATCTACAGCCGGAGTTTACTGGTGCCAAGAAGCTAACAAAATATACGCACAGCTCATAGTGCTCATTAGTAAGTAGTTCAATTATTGCGAGTACCGTAGTAGGTATAGAAGGGGGTACTAAAACAGGGGGTCTATAAGGCCTTATTTAGCCTATAAACCCTTATTCCAACCCCCTTGGAAGGCCCTATAACCCAAACATAGCCTCCCTCGCAAATTTCTAATGAAATTACTATCAGACAATTATTTTTGTCTGAAATCCTCAAACAGGGAGTCTATGAGACCTATAAACCCTTAGCCCACCCCCTTTGGGAAGGTCCTGTGATCCAAACAGGGGCCTCCCAGGCAATGTCCTAATGCCACAGGTCCCAGGCAATTTGCCTGGGAGGCCCCCGTTTGAATCTCAGGACCTTCCCAAAGGGGGTGGGCTAAGGGTTTATAGGTCTCATAGACTCCCTGTTTGAGGATTTCAGACAAAAATAATTGTCTGATAGTAATTTCATTTTATAGGCTAAATAAGGCCTTATAAACCCCCTCTTTTAGTACCCTCCTTCTATACCTACTACTGTACTGTATAAATAGTCTATACTGTCTCATACATACTTGCCTTTACAGTGTGTCTTATTAGCAATCCGTCTATCCTTTGGAAGGTTAAAAGTAGGCCTATTATTTGTTCTCGAACAGTTATCACCAGCTGGCGCTGTGCAGTAGTGTAGTGAAATAATTTTATGGGCGATTGGTGATTATGTCATTTTATTTCTTGCAAAATTAGTTTGTTTGTTTTAAAAAATTGCTTAGATACGAACTACATTTTATTAACCTTGAAGACTTTCTATAAAGAACAAGGACGCAGGTAATAATTAGGCGACCACGCCTGTCATAAAATTAGACGTGAAGGACGCACAATGTGTCCACTGACCGAAATGTAGTTCAGGCAGAGATGGCTGATTGGCAGGCAGAGCTGAAACGAGAGAGAGCGGAATGAAAGAGATGAAAAGAGAGGAACCGAGGGACCGGGCATTTGCTATCTGACATCAAGTGGGCAACATAAGAGAGCCGACGATATAGAGCATCTCGTAAACGACTTGACTCAGAATTGGCCGAAGAAGCGAATCGCGGACTCTTTTCAAAGTTATGATGAGTTTTGGCTGTTGTAAATGAGCTGTATGGATTTTATTACTAGACAACTCATCAAAAGACGTCGCTTTTTCTTCGTACGATGCCATTGATCACCCACGTGTTAGAGATGGTCTAAGTTCCCCGACGATTAACCGCCGATCCAATGGTTATTGCTGTTACTGTTATCCATTGAACTGAATGTCTCGCTGTCCTGTACATTATCAACTGAAAATTCAGTGCATCTTGTTGATGAACTCTAATTGCTTCTAAATAATGCGGATGAATAGATAAGCTGTATCAGCTTCTTCCCCTCATGAATCGTATGTTACATTAGACGCAACAAAAGCTCTTGAAGGTTGCTGCACTTTAATAAAGAATATAATAACGTGTTTTTAGCACATAGTCCGTGCCATGCCTAACTGCATAATTATTATGTTTGTATTTTGATTCAATAAACTAAACCAAATACTGGCAGAAGTTCTCGCCATTGTCCAAACAAGTAGTTGCCTGTATTTAAAGTAGTTCTTGATAGTTCCTCCCTCTGCTGGCAAACTGAACTTGCTTCTAGTGCCCTTAACTACTCTCATCTGTTTGTGTTCCTCGTTGCGTGTTAACGAGGTATTGAGTTCTTGAATCAGGGAAACTCCCGTTCTGCAAGATCGTTCACAACCTTCACAGAGGTAGCAACCATCTGTTCTTTATGATTATTGGAGTCGCCATTCGTTGGAGCGACCTTCGTTGACCTTGAATTGACCTTGGGTCATGTTACCTTTGAGTACTATGTAAATGTAGCCCTTAAGAATCATCCAAATGGAACAATATTTGGCTGGGTTATGGCCTTTTCCCCAGTGTGATTCTCGTTAACGATAACGATAACGAAAATGTTCGTTAACGAAAATAAAATGATTTCGTAAGCGATAACTATAACTATAACTAAAAAATATACTTAACTATATCAATAACAATAACAAACTAACAATCTATCTATCTATGGAATTTATATAGTGCCCCTTCAAGATAACTACTCAGAGGTGCTGCCGACCCAGGCCCGGTCAAAGAGGAAGGTCTTAAGTAGTCTATAGAAAGAATCAGAGAGGTCTTGCGGGAGAGAACGAAGGTCTGAGGGGAGGCTATTCCAGAAAAAAGGACCATCTTCATTTTCGTTAATAAAGAAATTATTAAAATAGAAAGTGTAATGTGGACGATTCGACATACATGAGAACAAAAAAATGCGCTGAAAGTAATAGCCTATTAGTCAGCAAGTTCCAGTAACTTTAATTATTGATTTTGTTGTTATGCAATTTGTCAGTTACTTTGGAAAGGGGGTTAGTATCGAAAGGGCGACATAGCGAAAGAGCGACGTAACAAAAGAGCGACAAATGGGAAGCAGTTTCAAAAGAGCGACAGAAATATTGCTGATTTGAAAGAGCGACGTAACGAAAGAGTGACAAATTGGTTATTATTGTATGGTTTCTTGGGAATATACTAGTGGGTCGAGTATTCGTAGCCAGAAATAATTATTATTGGCTATTCAAATTGTTTATCAAAGAGTTACTTGAGTTTGCTCTATACAGGTAGGAGAGAGTTTGTTTGTGTTTATTTAGAGGTTCGTTATGAACAACTTCTAAGGCCTATAGGTACGAATTCCAGCCATTGTACTTTTATTTTGATGTACATCGGGGTTCCGTACTCTGATGTTAGCTTCAAAGGGACGCGGATGTTGGGGTGAATAGGCGAGCGAGTGAAATGAGGCATGGGCTCAGTTTCTCATAATTGCACAAACTGACCAGTCAATGTTATGAGATTCTCAGTTTTAGGAAAGATCTTGACTAGTGAAGGTGAGCAAGTCTGTGGTTCTAGATAGATTTCTTTGGATAAACAAGCATTAAAAAATAATGGACGGCAAGTTTATTTGCAGCTATAATATTATATAAATATTATATAATCGTTTTACTGAGAAAACATCGATATCTAGATTAACTGCTCATAAATGAGTACATAAATATATTTGTCGCTCTTTCGTTATGTCGCTCTTTTGAAGTTTTATTTCATTTTCTCAGTTGTCGCTCTGTTGATACGGTATTTATGCCGCTCTTCTGTTACGTCGCTCTTTAAGTTATGCCGCTCTTATGAAACGCTCCCTTGGAAAGTCGTGTATTCATGAAGCTGAATGCACGCATGCTTCAAAGGCTTCAAAGGCTCTGTGCAAATTGTAAAACAGCGTGTTAATACGCACAATTTTGCCTATAGCCTTAATTATTGTAATTAAGTAGTAACTAAAATTAACTAAAATAAAAATCCATTAAGTATAACTATAACTAAAAAATAATACTAACTATAGCCATAACTATAACTAGGCCTATAACTAAAATTAAAAACCATTGACTACAACTGTAACTATAACTAAAATAAAATCTGTAAGGAGAATGACACTGCTTTCCCCCTTGATATTTACCTTTTGACCTTAAATTGACCTTGGATCATGTTAGACTTTAAGTACCGGTACTCTGTCTTTTCAAATGTAGCTCTTATCGATCCGAGCAAATTGGTAAAAGAATCACCCAAATAGAAAAATATTTTACTATGTTATGGCCATTTCCTCAGATTTTCTTCTGAAATTGCCTTTTTTGACCTTAAAATAACCTTGGATCGTCTTACATTGAGAAACCTTGTTTGTTACCACAGGTAACACTTATCAAGTCGAGAAAAAGCAAGAAACAATTATTCGAATTCAACAATCATTAGCTGAGATCTGGCAATATCTTTCTCTGATTTTTGCTAGATTTAAGTTTTTCTGACCTTGAAATTACCTTCAGGCCAAAAATCCAGATTGGCAACAGCGATTTTCGTAATCAGCATGGTCGAATAATTAGTCTAAAACACATTGTTTCCAAAAATGAACATGACTTGCCGCTTATATCGCTTTTTGAGCTCTTTTTAGCTCTGCACGCATAGACTACCGTATATCTCTTTGTCTGAAGTCAATAGCTGCGGAATACACTACCGGTTAAAACTGGTGAAGTTGGCATTCATCGGGTGTCCTCGCTTGCGCTCTCTGCCTTCTTGGCTTCAACGGACAATTCTAAGTCTGATTAACTGACGACTTCGGACGAGTATCATCTTCAATTATCTTCTGCTGTATAGTAAACACATCTTTATGCGAAAGCATGTTTGTAGTTATACAACTAAAATCATCGCGCCTTTAAAGTACCTAGATATAATTGGAGTGAAACTTTTCAATGACTCGTTGTGTTTCATAGCTGAAGAATCAGCGTGCAATATTAATCCAAAACCATATAACGCACAGTCATGTGACGAGATATCGGAATTGGTCTGCACTCTAAAATACGCTGCCAATGATTCCTATGTTGTCGCCGATATGAAATGGTCAATCGATGGATCTTCGGAGAGTCTCAACAGTTCAATGGAGACATCAACATCCGCGAATATTACAACAGCAACATCCACACTGAAGCTGGCAGCGCCTGAGAAGTATACATCTATGTCAAACTACAAGTGTAACACAACATTCGGTCTGACGGATAATCTACCAAGTGGATTCGCAACGAATAAACCAAGCTACACTTCAGTATGCTCCCCAAATGCTGATTCCTGTAAGTCATTCACGATATTAGAAAATATGGCTGGTAGTACCTGGTACTCATTAAATTTCATAATTGATTAATTTCCTAAATTTAACTTCCATTAATTTGACACCTGTTACGTAAAGCGCATAAACCGCAAAAAACCTTGTCGTTGAATTAGTTACTCCTTTCTTCCTAGAAAAAGCTTCAGTCCAACTGTTTATTGCAATGAAATCAGTTAATTTTGTCGCCATCTCCGACTTTTCCATTAGCATTTACCTAAATGGAAAATGATCGTTTAATTTCCACTCAAAAGTTAATAATTCAGCGATAGAAATCGCAGAGTGGGTCTGGAGACGTAATATTGTCAAAACTAGAACTGTTTTAAATTGTACAATACAATACTATACAACTGTATTTTGATATTGCCTTCCTTCTATAGTTCAGAATTGCACACGACCATACGACAGAGCATCACTGGCACAGAGCAACTGTGAGTGTAGGACCTACTCAAGGTTCCTACACAGTATCTGACTCAGACGAGGCTTGAACCCATGCTCTCTGCGTTACAGACCGATCGCTCTGTATTAATATTTCTCATTTCAAATTGTTTGCTGTCAATTTGACGTTTTAAGTGAGTCTATTAAAACTAGTATTTTACCTTTGTCAGTAAATTGTAGTACATTGGTAGAAGCATTCAGGATAGGTATTGACTTATTTCAATATGCAGAATAATTTGGACATAATTTGAAAAATCAGTGAACACTCTAAAGACTCATTACAAGAACCCTGTAACAAGCAAAGAAACCCCATGATGCACTGATCTCGGCTGATTGAATGCTTACTTAAACATTGAGAAAATGTTGAACAGTTTTGGTCATTTAACTGTCATGTAAAACCAAAAATCATCATGTCATCAAGGGTGGCAGTTTACAAAGTTTTAGGGGCTTTTAGATCGCTGCTTGAGAAGGGAGAGCGAATATCTGATTGAAATTATTATTACTTGCTTGAGTGAGAAATAATAAATAAGTAAAAGATGAAAGTCTAAGAAAATATGTTGTCTGTGTGTATATTAGGATTTTTGTTACAGTCTGGATTAAGCTAATGAATATTGTTATTTTAATTATCAGGCGAACTGCTCAACGAAGGTGGAACGTCAACTGAAAAGCTGAATGGAGAGACTAATGAAAATCCGAATGGAAAGCCTAATGAAAAGCAGAATGGAAAGACTACTAAGAGGACGGTTGGAAAGCCTACTGAAAAGTCAGGTGAAAATTCGGATACTACTGCAGGTGGATTGTCAGTTGGATTGTCCAAAAGAAACATCGTCATAAAATGTGTCGTCGGTATCGCAGGCTTTCTGCTAATTGGCAGAGGGACTGGTGTTTGAAGAGGAAAACCTGGAAACATTTCTCAACAATTATGACTAATAAAACAGTGAACTTTTGTTTTTGAAAACATTGAGGACAGCTTGCAACACCGTATAACCAAAATCCTTTTGTATTACATTATTTTCCAAAATCCTTTAACCAAAATTCTTTTGTATTAAACTATTTTAATTGTCTTTTAGCCTACAGAACTGGAGTCTTAATCTCTAATCTAAACTGACCGAATCTAAGCACCGAGGACAGCTTGCAAGTCTGTATAATAAAATTCCTTTTGTATTCTACTATTTTAATTCTTGTCTTTTAGTCTCACTCTTTAATCTAAACTGACCTTATCTAATGACTTATAGGGCCGTCATCATAACCGTAATATCTTTAGCACATGAAAGCCTTTATAGGCCTATAGTTATAGTTACAGTTACAGTTACAGTTAGTAGGCTAGGTAAGCTAACTAAGCGTTTAGTGCCTATGCTGTTCTATCCAACTGTCCAGTTTCTCTTTGAAAGTGGTCATATACCATTTCATGTAGTAACCGGTTCCAGTGGTCCACAATTATATGGATTATTCTGTGATGTCTAATCGCATCCGCCTAAGGTACCGTTTCAGATTGTGTCCTCTCAGGTTTCCAGCTGCTGCCCTCTAGAAGAACGGTTTTCATCGATATTTTCGAGTCAATGTAAAAAAAATTCGATCTCAATAAGATCAACTTTCATTCTTCTTGTCTCCAAGGAAAAGAGACCCAGCTCTTGAATCCTTTCTTCTTGCGGCAACCTAATTGCAACGTTTCTTCTTGCACATTAGATGACCATGCTACCTAAAATAATCCAGTGACGTCTATTGCGCCTTATCGTAATCATAATATGTCCAAGACATAAGTCAGTGGTCGCTTGTTGTTATCATAGTGCACATAAACATCCTGCAATATAATTCGCAATGAAATTAGAAGTCATGGAAGGTGGAGAAAAGGGTTCTTGTTTATTAGAATATGGCTGTATGCATGGGGCAGCAAGAGGAGCGTTTACTCCCCCTGGATTTTGCGCATATTTAACAAATAAAATTCCTGCAGACGCCCGTGGCTGTTTGGAAATGTAAGTTACAATTTGATGCCTATGGAACACTCACCTTAACATTTCCAAGCTAGAGTCTGTCGTGTGCGCTCGGCTGAAAAGACAGCCTAGCGCGAAAGCGCAACTGTTATCTCGAGACTTATGCAGCGCCCATGACATGTTGTTACAGCGGTTGAATGTATCGTTTGGTCTAACTGGTAATTTTTATGAATGTCTAGCCTCTTTTCTCCATGAACGTTCCCTCTGTGTGGTCCATGGCGCCACTAGGTCCATATGGGTTCCTGCGCAATGTGGTCTGCCCCAGGGCTCGGTCCTTGGGCCCATCCTTATAATATTATCTACACCTCAGGTGTTGCTCAACTTCTGGAGGCGAATGCTGTTTTTGGTCAGTAATATGCTGACGACGTGCAAGCGTTACGGTACACTCACTGCCTACCATCCAACGCAATCTCTGCAGTTCGGGTCATGAGTGGGACTATGGATGCTCTAGAAGCGTGGATGTCGTCTAATCGACTGCGCTTGAACCGGTCCAAGACCAAATTCATCTGGTTAGGCACTCGGAAACAGGTTGCTAAACTTGACTTTACTACTCTTAAGTCTGAATTCCCTCATTATGTCTTTTCAGCCAAGGTTCGTGACCTCGGCGTCCAGCTGGACCAAGAGCTCACTTTTGCTCCACATCTTCATCGTCTTGCTCGGGACTGCTATTACCAGCTGCGCCAGCTTCGTACTGTTACCCGCTCGCTTACGTCTGCTGCGAATCTTGCTCTAGTGCATTCCTTCATCACAGCTCGTCTTGACTATTGCTCATCGCTCTACTTTGGCCTCCCGTCTAGCCGTAACCTGCCAGTTTTTTCGTCCTCATCGAAACTCGCCTTAGCAGCCACTCTCCTCTATTTGGTATCCCTGTCAAACGGACTCGGACCTCCACTGGAAATCGATCTCTGGACAATCCCTCTGAAACGACGCAGCGCTCGTGAATAAGCTGGGGCCCTACGCTCAGCCTTAGAGTAGCGCTTTAAAAATTCGGAGTTTACGACTACGATGCTAGCTTTTCCAAGGGCATTAGAGGGGTTTTAATGGGCTCGATGTGAGCATGCTGCAGGCAGAAGTATCCAGCTTCGGATACTGTAACGTTTTTCAGGACATCTGCAACCTCATTGAAATCAACGAACAGCAATAGAGCCATGCAAATCACGCGCCCAAACCAGAAATTGACATTCATTGTTACATAAGTAATTTTTCATGTTTAATGCTTGTAAATTATCTTGTTTCTTTAAGTTTATGTTTCAATGAAGAAGGATATATTTCACACAAGGCGATGAAACCAATTGGCAGTCGCTGCATGCATAGCCGGTTGTCTTGTCTTGACCGTGTACTGAGAGCTGCAGCGGCACTCATGTGTTGGAGGTTCTGCATTGGCTTCCTGTCCGACAGAGCATCGAATTTAGAGTTGTCTCTCTGGTCTGGCGATGACAAATTGGCCTTGCACCAGCCTACCTAATAGACCTCTGTCAGCCGGTATCGGGGGTTCAGGGTAGTCACTCCCTTCGCTCTGCTAAGAGGGGGTAGTGGTGGTCCTGTTTGCCCGCACTCAGTAACTATGCAGAAACGCGCATTCTCCTAGGGTTTGGAATAGCCTCCCTCAGGCTGTTTTTCTTAGAAGAAAAAGTTAAAATAAATTATTATTTGAAATTATACTACGCGGTCCCACTTTCTTTGCGCAACCCTGTATGATATTTGTAATAAAATTGGAAACTATTGGTATACTCATTCGCTCTTTCAAACTGATTCCTCTTAATTTAGGCCCACACTATATTATTCTCCTATTTATCCATACTTAACCTATTGTAATTTTAACTTGGACCTTCACCTAAAACTTTAATTTCAAAGGACTAGTAGTCACTCTCCAGACGAAAGCAGTCCGATATAGCTTATGGAGCACACACTGATCAGTATTTCCGAGATTATGGACTGTTAAAGATTGATTTAATCAGGCGCTTACAAATAGGAGAGTTTATTTAACGCTATGATCATGGTCTCTTACCACATGTTTTTAATAATTTTCTTAACCTCACCTCTGATCGCCACTCCTATCAAACAAGAAACTTGACTTCCTACCACCCTTACTTACGCACGAAATAATGCTCGATTATTCTCACTTCAGTGTACTGGACTCCTTTGGAACATTCTTCTTAAAAAATAGCCTGTATTTAACGCCAACCAAACGCAAGGCTATTTAAAGTTACACGTCGCCTTTATTTACTTGAAGACACGTCCTGAGTTTGAATGAAAAAGGTATGGATTCTGCTCAGTTGTGGCCTGAGCCATGAATTAAGACATTAGTTAAGAGCGTTTTTCTGTCTAGTGGTATTTCCTTGGTTTGCAAATCTAGTGTAGATAAGTGTTTGCGATTAGTTCTATTGGAATCCTTGCCCCTATATCTGTATGTTTAGACACCAAGATAACGGTTGTAAGTTAACTAGAAGCTGAGATTTTAACAAATATCTCCATTTTGGTCGGCCATTTCTGCCATTTCGCAAAAAATAGGGCCTAATAATTCAACGTGGCCCAATATCTGCATCTCGTACTTATAGTATGTATAATGTCTGTGCCAAATTTTTGGTTTGCATTACAAAATGCACAATCACTTCATATTTCGGAGCTATGCCGCTACACAATAATTGCCTTCGACAGCATGTTACTTTGTTAAATGACGTAAGCCCTAGCCTTGTTATGCTAAAGCATGCTTTACTATTATAGTCTGTGACGTCACAATACTCAACTCTGATCTCGTATTTTGGAATTCGTCATTGAGTGACTTGCAGCTCCATGTAGGCTACGTAAGCAGCGTGATAAATCAATCTCTCGTGGTCATTTCATTTTCAGTGGAAATGGATTTTATTGTGAAAGAATGCAGTTTTCTGGCCTTCTTCTGCCTGTCTTTGGGTAAGCTTATGATGCTGCAAAACAGATAGGCTTTTCCTCATATTCTAGCATACTAGAAACTCGATTTTTACTTAAGATATCGAAGATGTCATAATATTTGGCATAGGCCTACTAAATATCAATAGCATCCCCAAATATATCCTACCGATTAAATAAGAATGATTTACAAAAGTTTGAGACATCAAAGAAAACGCGATTTTTTATTGCAAGGGTTTTTATAACTCTAACGTTTTACCTCAGCTACCTTAATTGTAGTTTAGGCAAGCTTATAGAATCGGGGACCCAAATTTTCCGATATACCGCGTTTCGTCTTATACGCAGCATAGGCTATTAAGGCATGTTGCCATTGACCGCACGCAGCATATTTTTAGGGATGTTGCCATTGGCTGCAAGAAAACGGACGCGCTCAGAGATTGGTTGACCTAAAATAAAGGCGGGCTATGAAGTAAAATTAGCGAGGGCTATGGTCTAAAATGAACGCGGACTATAAATATGTAGAGGTAACTGTTTCATAATTATTATTATTATATTCGTTTTATTGGTAACAAAGCTGATAGTCACACCGCTATCAGGTACATTGCAATTTAACAAAAAGTTACGACTGAATGCTAAGCAAGATAATACGCATTATGTCGTAGCGTTTATCTGTCTTCTAATGACAACACTAACCCTAACCCTGACCCTAACCGACCCTCACGACGTAAAGTTTTATTTAACTATAACGACACTAACCCTAACCCTGACCCTAACCAACCCTCACGACGTAAAGTTTTATTTCACGTTAAGTATGACGATACTAACCGTGACCCTAACCGACCCTCACGACGTAAAGTATTACTTTACCTAAAGTTTCAGAATCCATGTCGGTTAGGTTAAGGCTATGTGTCGTTGTTACGCGTCGTGAGGGTCGGTTCAGGGTTAGGGTTATGTTAGCTATGTTTTTGATTGAAACTCAAGAAATGGCGTAATGGAACAGTCTCCCATCTAAAATCCGTCGATGTTCATGTGCCACCCAATTTAAATCAAAATTAAAAACTCATCTATTGTCATTACACTAGGCCTATGGCTAAGAACACAGCGCAAAGGTTGGTCGCGGTAATGTATACTCCATGTTTCATTTAAATCGGCCAAAATCAGAGCGCAGCGCGGCCGTTTTTCTTGCGTCCAATGGCAACATGCCTAAATATGTCGTGTATAAGACGAATCCCGGCGTAAAGTTCCGTAAATATACGCAATATATTTTGGGTCCCCGATTCTATAAGCTTGCCGTAAAAGCGATTCTTAAAATATTACAATTTTAAATTAAAAAATTAAAATTGTACTTCGTATGAAAACTAGGATTCGCTTACAATTATGCAGATTTAAATGGCCTAACTGATTTCTAAGTTAAGCTATATTGCTCGAAATGAAGAAATAATCTAGCGCAGGCATGGGCAACTTCTTTTAACAGAGGGCCACTCTAAGGTTTTAAGGGCAGCTCAAGGGCCGTATGCCAATCGCGACCTAATTTTTGCAGATTCATTTGTCCTAGAAAATGAAACTCTATTAATTTTTTTCAGACTAAATATTACAGAATAACCGTTAAAGCAAATGAAGATAATTTTTATGACGAAAATCTAATTATTCTAATACATATTAAGTCCTACACTAAAAATAAAAAAACAAAATAAGTTTTTTTCAGTTTTAAAAATACATAGGCCTAGAGCTGTTTGTCTGTACAAAGTATCCATTTGCTTGGTGTGCTATAATATATAATGTGAGATCCAGTACTTCTAATCGCAACACAAATCCACAATGTTTGATTTAATGTTGGAAAAGGCAATTCGAAGTTCATTGGAGAGATTGTCATCTGTTAATCTGCATTTGTTTTTGCACTTTGTTAGTTTCATCTTGAAGAAGAACTGTTTATATTTTATAAATATAGGTGCACCGTGCATGGAAACACAGCAACCAGTTTCAGGCTATGAAAATTTAAGTGAAGGGTTAGAATCCTCAGAATTGTACAGTTTGTAGGACTGAATCAGAGGTACCTCATGAAATATCCTTTACAACTCACTGTTGCTTTGGAGTTCAATCAATTCCATGTGCATGGAGTTTGGTGCTGAATTGGCAACGATGGAAAAGGGAGATTCAAACAATTTAAGTCTAGTTCATGAGCAGTAAATCAGCAAACCTGGACTGGAACTCTACTTTCAATACAGTTATTTGTTCTGTGCACTTCTTGACATTTGCGGAATCAGTAAAACATGGAAAATGCACAGTATTACCATTCGATATTTGATTTCCCCGGAGTAGCAACTTCGTTTGAAAAGTTCAGATAGATAGTTTCTAAAGTAGCGAACCTACCCACGTTGTGGTCTTGTTTCTTGCAGAAAGTAGATTACATTGATCACTGAATGGTAGGCCTAAGCTAGTTGACTATAGACTAGAGGCCGGATTTTTAATAAATAAGAAACAGATGTTTTAATGTCAGTCTATGTACAGAAATTCATTTGTGTAGGGCCCGATTAAAGGTTCCCAAACTAGGACCGGATAAAAGGTCCTCAAAGTGCCAGGTACAGTGCTAATATGAAACACATGCCAAGGGCCGGTTCAAAGGTCCCCGGGGGCCGGATCCGGCCCGCGGGCCGCCAGTTGCCCACCCCTGATCTAGCGCTACAGCTCTACAATATCTAAATATGTTAAAGTTTCTTAATAATTATGACATTATTAAAATTATCACGTGTCATTAAATATATACGCATTATTTAACAGCGTTTTATCGAGTGTTGAAAATGTGCTATAGTAAGTGTCCTGGTTAATAAATGTATTATATACATGCATAAAACTGAATGTTCAGAATCATGATGTTCAGGAGTGATAGGCATAATGTAACGTCAGGATAAAATACAAATCTCTGAAAACTACAGACTGCAGTATGCCTGTTGTAACAAGCTGTAGATGTCTGTTAAAGCATGCAGTTAATGTAATGCCCTTGCGCTCGTTTGGTGGACTTGATAATTATATCGTATAAAAGTTCAAAGTGGAGTGAAATAAAATCTTATATGAAAATCTGTATAGCACCATTATTTTAATGCACGAGGCATTCATCGTAGGTCCCTGTGAGAGAAATATCATCTCCCATTGGCAAAGTCATGCAGTCACGAGACCTTAACAAAGGCTACGGAGGGTGAACAATTCCTGTGTGATCTACCTAAAATGAACTGCAAGAAATTAAACCAAATAATATGAAATGAACGATGCTCGCTCTACCATATTATTACTATTCAGACACTAGGCCTAATATCTTGGTTCGCCCTTAGGTATAAAGATATAGGTTGTCGAGCTGAGCGCCATCCGTAATACCATCCAAATTTACCAGTGCTGTTGGTGCTCGAGCATCTATTTCGCCCATTTTAACGGGCGGTAAAGGATCTCACTGGTTCAATTAAATGAAGACTGAGCGAAGTCGAAGCGAAGCGGTCTCTTTAACCCTCGAGTGCCTACGGTAATGTTGGCATTCGTGTACCAATGCAGACCCCGAAGCTGGGATTGGAATATTGTAACGGGATATGGCACGTTATAATCCAAACTAAATAATTCCACTGATGTGTGGTATTTCACAATAGCACCACCCGATGGACTTTAATACTCTTTTATACTGTTTTGCAATTTCGGGACTTCTCACAGGTTTTCAGTTGTACGGATGTAGTTTTGGCCTGTAGGCCTATAACATCGAGAGTAGGCAGCAAACACTACAGCAGATCAAACTGTAGGCTATTACACTCAGCGCTGAATTCGCCGTCCAACGATGTCACAATTTATGTATGCCTGGTAACCATGTGCCTGTATGACAATCAGCCATCAGCCGCATAATCTTGCAGTGTCCCTGCTATATGCTATGATTGTAGGGTGGGAGAATACTCACGCAAAATGTACCATACAAAACCAAATTGGTGGCATTAGGATGTCCTGAGACAAGTTTTACATTGCATTCAAAAGTTATCCATGGAAAACGGGTCTTTGGTCCGGTCGGACCGCTTCCTTGGGCACTCATTCCCACTCAAGTGTTAAAAACAAACGTGTACATTGACATTTGCAATTAGGTTGGTTAGCTGCTGTTTAATTACGCTGTGTTATAACAAAGAAGATTAGCGTCGCCCTCCTCCTTTCACCAGGGTAGGGACTGGTACCAGGCAGAGTTTACATGTGGAGATTAAAATTTTTGCAATATGGATAACGCGTCTATTGCTGCACCTAAGCTATCGAAACGAGCTCTGCTTTATGACTTCGATTGCAAGTAGATACCGCTGCTATTCTGTTCACATTTCATTAAGGCGCGACTATTTGTGTCATACATTATTATTATCTTAGTGTCATATAATATCAAGCTGGTCAAAATGTCATAACACTTTTTAATAGCGCTTATATGATTATATGATGTTGAGCGACGGTATAGGGCTATTCTGACGTTTAGATAAATCGCAAATACAACTATGACAGTTAAATTGATTGTCAGCATTTATTATAGTTTATTGCTGAGTTAACTAGACGTTTCCATCTCCCTATAAAGTCAGGTTTATGTAAAACACTAATCTCACGGTAATCGGGAAATGCGAAGAATGCGCACATCGCTACCGAAATGTTCCATTGCAGTCCATTACTGTTAAAATAATTTATTAGTTCTTAAGTTTACAAAAAGGAATTTTTAGCTATACAATAGAACCTTCAGCTATGAATTTAGCGATTTTTTTACCAAAGTCATTACATATTCGATGTAAGGACACTGACTAATTGATGATTGATGGTGAATGATGATGATGATGGTGGTGATGATGATGATGATGATGATGATGATGATGATGATGATGATGATGATGATGATGATGATGATGATGACGACGATGATGATGATGAATGATGATGCTAAGCGTAATGCCCAGCGCTTAGCTAAAAACCCTTCATCTGTAAACTTTGAGGAGAGGCGTACATCTTCCACTTGTGCCGCTCCAGTCGCCGATGGACTTCCTTGGAAGCATCAATTGATCGCCATTTGGAACTGACGCAGCGACCTCTGACCAAGAAGTCTATTATAAAAACCAATATAGTCTTCAAGTAGAAGCATTTGGGAATCGTGAATTAACAAAGACGTAAGCCACTGAGACTTCGTTACTTTTTTGTTGAAGGATTACAGCATTTTAAGTAATTTCTCAATTTATTATGTTTCAGGAGCATTCGGTGATGTTGTTGAGCCGTTTATAGAAAACAGAGTCGCGTTAGCTGGAGATCCATTACTTCAACCATTCTCCTGCAATTCCTCTCTATCTCCTATGAATTTTACTTGGAGCATGTGGCCAGTTGGAGGCCAACGGATGAGAGCCATTGCATCGGGTGATCTTGTAGTGGATAATGAAACGTTTCGTGCATCAGTCGAATACGTTGGATTTGGAAATCAGTCTTATTTAAAAATCCACATTTCCAACGCATCTACAGCCGGAGTCTACACTTGTGATGAAGGTCAAAAGCAATCGGCACAGTTCATAGTCATCAGTGAGTATTTCCATTGATGTGTGTACTGTACTGTAAAACTCTGCAATGTCTCATATAGTCTGACCTGTACAGTGTACACTGTACAGTGTGTCTTCTTAGCACCTCACCCTATCCTTTGGAAGGTTAAAAACATCATTGGTTCTCTAACTGTTATTGCCAGGTGGCGCTGTAAAGCATTTATGTCACTGAATGACGTCACCTGGTGGCTCCACTGTGCACTAATAGTGACGTCACATGGTCGATGCACATGTAACTTAGTTGTGGCTTCGGGGTAAATTACAAGCCCATCCTCGACTTTAAAACTGCCCCATCATTGCTACCTCCATTGTGCATTCGAAGCTCGATTAGTGTAATACCCTCTTCCTCAACCTTGAATCCACCCAACTGCAGCTTATCCAAAACTCACTAGCTCGAATTGTTGTCATCCTATCACTGCACTCAAGTCACCCCAGTGTCTAACAAGTCAGTCTTATCACTAACCTACAACTCCCTACAATACTTCCAGCTCAAGTATTTTCGCGAACACTTCGCCATCCAACCAGCTCATTACACCTGAAAATCCGTCGGCCTCACTCTTTCTCGACCCGCCGGTCCCTGCGCATTTCAAGTTCTCCAACCGAGCCTTATCCAACACTGCACCACGTCTATGGAACGATCTTTTTCCGGAATTTCGCAAATTCTCAGTTCCTCAATCATCACTGCCAATCACTCACTATCTCCTGATTCGGGTTTCTCTGTCTACCACTTCTCCGGCTTTCCATTCAGATGTGAAGTCTGACCTGTTCAAGAATTCATACCCTGATTCATCTAATTCCCCACCTTCCAATTCTCGAAATCTAAACGACATTCGCTTTAACAACTGCACTAACCCCTCTGGCAACCGAACTCGGACCTCCTTTGGACAACCTCTGATTCTGCACAACGCTCCTGATTAAGGTGGTGTAATGCGCTTTTTCTCGAGTCACTCTTTAGAACTTTGGAGCCACCGATTTACGATTACGATTGAGATGACGATTAAGAAATAGGAGGGTTGAAAGTAGTTGAATGTCTATGGATAAGAATTCATAGGAAGTTTGTCATAATTATTTTGTGTTTTAAAACACCATAAAATGATTTTCTAGTTATATATACGCAAGTAATTAAATAAGATAGTAAATAAATGACTTCCTACATTAATATTGCACCGGTGTATACTTCACGACGGGCATTAGGGTGATTCACGTCACCATGGGGAAAGATTTGTTTTTCCTGATTGACCGACATAGTAGATAATTTTGTTCCTATGGTCTTTCTGAACAATGCAGCAAAATTTTACTGTAATCTATGAATGTTTACTGGTTGCACAATGTCCTGAAATCTTAGATAGGCGTCTATTTGAAGAAAGCAATGGAATTGCCATTGCTGGAATGTAAAAATTCTAATTAAATTGGGCAACAATCCTGTAGGTAAGAATTATGTACATAGTCACACGCCATATACATAGACAATTAATTCTTACTTTGTTGTATATTATTATTAAGCCTTTTGAATTTTAATATTTATTCTGAGCTGTGACGTCATTGTTAAAAATTTCACATACCGGTATTAATAGGAAAAAGTAAAAGTGCATGGTTTTTAGCTGTATAGACATAATTTTAGACAGTGTGAGAAAAATAATTAAAGGCATTTTATACACTTTATTCTGAAATTGAAGTTTAAATTTTCATTTTCATAAATATCATTTTTGTGAGAATTACATTTTTTGAAGCATAATTTACAAGATAATGAATACTGGCTTTCAGTAGTTTATTTGTTTATGCTTCATTCTTACAGGTCTAGCAGTGGCGTAGCCAGACTTAAATTCAAGAGGAGGCAACAACTTCACAGACCATATCATTTTTCAACACTGACCTTTTTAGAAATTTTCCCATAACCATTTTAGACAATTTTCGCGATGACCTTTTTTTAGGATCTGTTTTGTGAAAAAATTCCGATGACCTTTTTTTAAGACATTGACACACAAGTTTACAATTTTACACACTGTGACGACCTTTCTTTAGACTAACTTTTTATAATTCCGACTTCAGACAACCTTTATAAATAATGGCTTTATTTACTGCATTACAGCTGGCAGTTTAAATGGAAGAAAATTTTGCACTTCTGTGACAAGGTTGAAGACAGAAATCTGGTTGATTGGGAAACCAGAAGTAACCCATGTGTTGCCTACTGCAGGAGGCGGCACACTATAGACGTTTCTTTTTTATTTATAATCAAAAGGTCTTGAAGAAGACTGTGTCAGAGAGTTTGAATGCCATGACTATAGGCCTACTATCAAGTTAATCTGAATTTGGGATAAGGCTAGAATTCCTACAGCATTTTAGTCAAATATAGTGTAAAAGCGAAGGGTCTAATGGAGGAGTTTAATTTTATAAAGGAAAGCAAAAACACGGACTCTGAGTCATAGAAAAAGCGAGAAGCATTTGTTGAAAAGTGCATCTCATTTTTGATATTGCAAACTGAGCATGTTCTTAAAATTGATGAGTATAAGTGTTTTTTGGCAGATCAGTGAGAACCACGAAAGATGAGTATGGCTGATGTCGACAAGGATCTTAGTATGAAGGAGGCAAGAGTTCCAGAACACAAGCTGAGACTTGAAGCCAGGTAGAAGCATGAAATGCTAAGAAAATCAGACGAAAAGTCTGGTTGAAGTAACCGGGGCAACTAGAAATTGCAAGAGCAGCAACCTGAATGATGATGAAGAGGATAATGATGTTGAGGACAACGATGAATTTGGCTATGAAGTGAAGATCCTTTGTAAAGGCAAAAAACAGTTGAATACACCTCCTGAAAGTTGACAAGAAGACAGAAACCATGCATTTTTCAAAGCAGAATCTGCATTGATCACATAAACTGTCTTGTTCACTATCTTGGTAGCTGCCATCTCTTAAGCAAACTGTTAAAATGCGGACGAAGACCCGTTGTAAATTTCAAATGTTCATCGCAGGCAGTCACTTAACATCAAGACTAGATATATTCCAAGAAACAATTACAAGGAAGTGATGAAATTGTGGAATTCTAGGAGAGACGGTCGGTGATGGGATGCATCGTTTCAGACTGCCAGGTGCATTTGGCAACATTGATGACAAAGGTCGTCTATTGCTCGGAGACCAATATTTTTTAGAGAACAGTCTCAATTGAGAGCCTCTGTGAGAAGAAATGTCACTGCATTCTGTTTATTTGCAAATCATATAAACGTGAGAACATGGATTGCTCTGGTCCGGTGGCATCTGACACACCAGTTAACGACTTGCAGTTGAGCACGCAGATCAGGCAGTGGAGGATTGCTAGTGAATAATTCTACAAGAAAAGTCTATCATTATTGTAGACTTTTTTAGTCAATATTATATGTTGTGAATGAATATCTGTTTTCTTATGGCTACTATGAGTTACTAATCAATCTATGATTCTTGCTATTCAGCTTTATTATGTGTGATATATCATGTGGTCATCCCCTCAATTTGTAACTTGAATACGACTGCATAGAAACCTTTGTTCTCATTGAGCAACCTCTAAAATGCATTTGATCTTGAAATTTTTTTTACAGAATTTATTCTGTACACAAAAGGAACAAAATTGGCAACTATGCTCATTAAATTTTAAAAAAAATTGATCACCCTAACGGGCATGCATACTTAGCCTAAAAGTTTTACGGCGACTAAACTCGCTGAGCCATTAACTTATTTCGACGACTCTGGTCTGCACTAAAAATGCTTGTGGAAAGTCAGAAACATTATTTCGGCGGTCATTTGGTAGGTGCATTGCTTTTAATACGGTGGTCAGGTAGATCTAACTTATGTTGAGCTATCGCGGGAGCAGCATTGAAGCAGATGCTTATTTAGTGATAGGATAGTTAAATTTAGATAAGTTTAAGTGCAACCATCG
The DNA here is from genome assembly GCA_020284085.1 of Aporrectodea caliginosa. Lineage (NCBI taxonomy): Eukaryota > Metazoa > Annelida > Clitellata > Crassiclitellata > Lumbricidae > Aporrectodea > Aporrectodea caliginosa. The sequence continues at coordinate 277,689 of JACEVL010000048.1, read as the reverse complement.
TGAATGTAGACGAATGTGTGTATATACAATATATAGAGTTCTAAATTCCCCCATTGTAGCATTATTATTTTTTATTGATTTTAGAAAGATTTGAATAAAATTTAAATAGAGCTGTGAGTTGTCGCGGCGGATTCCCAATAAATAATAAATAAATAAACAAATAAATAAATTAAATAATAAATAAATTTATTTAATTCTTTAATTAATTACATTTATTTATTATTTTATTTTATTAAATTAAATTTAACCAATTTATTTATATATTTATTTATTTATTTATTTATTTATTAACAGCTCTATTTAGGCTCCTAAGGGGAAAGGGAGCACACAAGTCAAGGCCACGGCCACATGACTTGAAACATAGCCGACACATGTGGGACACGCGGCAAAAGGTCGACATGACTAGAAATATAGCTAAAGAGGACATGACTAGTAATGTAGTGAAACGCCTAACGACCAGCAATTTTGCTACAGTATTAAGAACTTCAATTATTCTGCAACTTCAAAGTCGACTGGACGCTGCAAGATAAATAGGTGCAAAAGTCAAGTGCAAAAGTCGATGTCAACCTTCGATTGTGTTCATCATTTTCCTTTCAGTCAATCTGTCAAATTTTCATCATCAGATTTAAGGGATTTCACGAAATGCCTGTTTTTCAGGGATTTTGTAAAGTGCCTGAGTGAATTGCGATTTTACAAATTGCCTAAAAATTGCAGGCATTTGACAAAATCCCTGATTTTACAAATTGCCTGCAACATAATACAATTCTGACCTTGCCTCGCTTCTTGCTTGCTATGATGCTTTGGCCCAGCTATATGCAGACGATGTCCAGGCCAGCTTGCATTGTTCTGCCTCTGACGATGTTGCGACCACGCAGGTTATGAGCTCGATCATGGGAGCCCTTGAGACCTGGATGTCGTCTAACCGGCTGCGGCTTAACTCAGCTAAACCCAGTTCATCTGGCTTGGCACCCGCCAGCAACTGGCTAGGCTAGACATGGTCACCTTGGACCGAGAGCTCTCCTTTGCTCTTCATTATTATCAACTTCCTTTGCTTCTACCAATTGCGCCAGCTTTGCACTGTCACCCGTTCACTCACTGCTTCTGCTGCGTCCACTCTTGTCCAGGCCTTTGTCACAACCAGACTTGATTACTGTTACTCTCTTTATGCTGGCCTCCCGGCTATTCGACTGGGTTGCTTGGATCGGATCTTGCGTTCTGCCTTATCGGCCGCATACCAACATTTGGCTATGTGTCTGAATACATGCGCGACGTTCTTCACTGGCTCACCTCTGAGCAGCGGATTGCGCATTATATAGGATAGCTGCCCTAGTCTGGCGCTGCTTACTAAGCCTCGCTTCTGCCTATCTTTGTGAGCTCTGCTGCCCTGTCCTTGGTGCTAGGGGATCTCGATCCCTCTGCTCATCTTAACAGGGTCTCCTTCTTGTCCCTGTTGCCAGAACCTTCACTATGCAGAGCCGCGCTTTCTCGGTGGTGGGTCCCTTGACCTGAAATGACCTCCTTCTGGAGCTTCGCCTTGTTCCCAGGACCCTCTCTTCTACGTTATTTTCTCACCTTAAACCTGTTATTTTTGGCCGTGCTCTCTTTGAAACGGAGCGCCACCTGGCGACGGATTTAATATACTGAGGAACAAAAGAAATCATGCGACCTCTAACGGTGACGACCCGCTGGCTGCGCCAGTCTCGGCCGACCCCACGCGGTATTCGCCTTCTCTCCCCTCCTCTCGCCTCCCCTCGCCTCCCCCTAATCTTTGTGTGACGTCACAATAATATTGTGACGTCACACAAAGATTATCTCTTGCGAAACAGCGTTACACGACCCATGCACTCAAGCACGCACGCACGCACGCAGAGAGATTTCTGTGCGTTATATTATTAATTTGCTTAACTACAGTTGGCTGATTCGGAGTTGTATGATGGGAACGTCAGGGCAGCTTTAGCTTCTCATTCCGATGATTAACCAGTTCCAATTAACAGTGACACTCTGGAAGCATTAGATTTGAGACATTCCAATGTGCATTTCAAATCCACCAGTAAGAGGAGGTGCTCAGCTGCGTTCGATCCATCCCGGCGGGTTTATCCGGAAAAGGTGGTCTCCGACTCCTGATCAATTCCGTCGAGACCGGCATAAACTCATATCAACCATCACTGCCTTAGTGAAAATGTTCTTGGCATGGTCTGCCCAGAGGCATGTTACAAATCCTAGGGTCGGGCTGTCAACGGCCGGACTTAATGCTTAGAGAAGCATAACCACATGACTTATCTCATTAAAATATTAATAACAGATGACGGATATTTTTCCGCCTTAGTTAAAATCTTCTTGGCAGGATCTGCCCGGAGAGAGATCAATCAACTCTGGCGGCGAACTCGCTGTCGCCGCGAAAAAGTCGGGCATCGTAATCGGTTACTATAGTATAGCGCGAACTACCATCCAAATGTGATCATACTTTTGCACTTCTTAGTACGTGCGCATAATCTCTCCCATCAATAGGTCGATGTGGATGTGCAGAGTGGTTGCGAGGCGGCTGCCATGCAATCAGACACAGTATGGGTTAAGTTTTCTTTCTCAAATGCGTCTAACAGCCTTTACTGAGACTGCCTGCTGTGGAATAATTTATATCTTGCCTCACCGTGCGCCTTTCTGCCATTAAGCTCATGCAGAAACCTCAAAACTCAGCTTTGGCTAATACGCCCTGCTAGTCAAGTCCGGTTCTCATCAATGCTATCTGCTTCGTCATCTGCTAATTCCTCTGAGTATGACATAACATAACATAGCAAGGCTTAAAGTGGTTCAGAAGACTAAAAATCTGTGTAAGAACCACCACTAATACATGAATTAATATCCAATCTGCTCGAGCTTGTTCTTCCAATTGTTGAGTGCCTCCGCCGAAACTGCCTCCTCACTCAGCTCGTTCCAGGCATTTCTCACTCTGCTACTAAAGAATCTTTGCTTAATAGCGCCTTCGGACTATCTGAAGATCTTAAATTTCATAGCATAGTATTTATAGTATCTTTTTGTAAATCGTTTTGCGATATTTCGATGACTTAATTTTATGTTGGGGGCTTATAACGGCGTGGCTGTGTTACGTCGTCATATATATTGTCGTCATTATTATCATTATTTATTATTATTATTATTATTATTTTTATTTTTTATTTTATTATTATTATTATTATTATTATTATTATTATTATTATTATTATTATTATTATTATTATTAAAATTATAAGACAAATTTATTTCTTCATAAAGCCAACAAACTTATGTACAGACTGATTAAAATTATTGTTTTAAATATTTTTATAAGCCGTCATTCAGTCCTGGGCTACTATTGTTGCAATCCGAGGTGCCTAAACTAGTTGAGAGTTTCCAATTTGTATGGCGGCTAATAAGCGTTGTAGAAGATGACTGTTTGCTATTATTATTATTATTATTATTATTATTATTATTATTATTATTATTATTATTATTATTATTATGATTATTATTATCATTATTATTATTATTATTATTATTATTATTATTATTATTATTATCATTATTATTATTATTATTATTATTATTATTATTATTATTATTATTATTATTATTATTATTATTATTATTATTATTATTATTATTATTATTATTATTATCATCATCATCATTATCATCATCATCATCATCATCATTATTATTAATATTATTATTATTATTATTATTATTATTATTATTATTATTATTATTATTATTATTATTATTATTATTATCATCATCATCATTATCATCATCATCATCATCATCATTATTATTAATATTATTATTATTATTATTATTATTATTATTATTATTATTATTATTATTATTATTATTATTATTATTATTATCATCATCATTATCATCATCATCATCATCATCATTATTATTATTAATATTATTATTATTATTATTATTATTATTATTATTATTATTATTATTATTATTATTATTCATTTTCATCATCATCATCATCATTGTCGTGTTCGCCAATGAAACCCAGCCTTTAGAAAGCTCAAAACAATTTCGAGAAACCGGACATCCGTTTTGAGAGCCTCTGAGGTTGATTGTGAGGTGCCCAACTGTTGGTTTTTTCTCTGACTTGAAAAAATATAACTGGTTGAGAGGTTCAAGAGTGATCATCCTCGGAGAATGTCCTATAACCTCACACTTTGTGCGATTAAGTTTAAACACCAGATGTTCACAATCCCATTCAACCGCTTTCACATCTGAGGCCACATCGGATGCAAGGGTGGCTCACAGTCAACTGACAGCAAGGTGGTTCTTGGAGAACAGATGTCTTGAGTCGAGATTTGCTCTTATACTGCTGAATATAAGTTCACAAAGGCTGTTGTAAATCTTATGATGCTGTCCATGCATTGACCGTTCTTACTTGTCAGAATATGAAGCACTGTTGTCCTCAATGACACCTTGTCTAAAAGACAATGAGTGCAGTATTCTGTCCCAGTTAAGCTGGTGGAGTTCAAATACGTCGGGTGTCCTCGCTTGCACTTTGTGCGTCTTTGGCTTCTGCTATATGCCAATTAACTTTCAACTTCGGAAGAGTGTCGTATCCAATTATCTTCCGTTGAATTAACTGCCTTTTAATATGTCTGAATGTTTGTGGTCATACATTTAAAATCGCGTCTTTTAGGTACCTAGATATAATTTTATGGAATGAAACTGTTCAATGAAATATTGTGTTTCATAGCTGAGGAATCAGAGTGCAATATTAATCCAAAACCAAATGAAAAACGTTCAAGTGACAAGATATCGCAATTGTCCTGCACTATGAAATACGCTGCCAATGAGTCCTATGTTGTCGCCAATGTGATATGGTCAATCTATGGATCTTCAGAGAGTCTCAAAAGTCATATGGAAAAATCAACATCCGCCAATATCACAACAGCAACAGCCACACTGAATATAACAATGTCTGAGAACCTCAAATGTGTTTCAATCTACATATGTACCACGACATTCAGTCTGACGAATAATCTACCAAGTGGATTCGCTAAGAAGGAACCAGAGTACGCAAGAGCATGCTCTCCAAATGCTGATGGCTGTAAGTCATGCACGATATTAGAAACGTTTATCATTCACGTCAATTGTGTAATCAATGCTCTTAATATATGCATTATGGATACTTATATTGCTACGAACAGCAATTAAGCAGCTAATTCAATTAATACAGCAGCTAAGTGTCTGGAATTGTGCTCTGTTTTTATTGCTCAATGATAGGGGATCAGATATCTGCAAAATCTACACTTTGCGGAATCATAAGAATGCGCTCTATACTGGAAATAAACACAAGAAAATTGATCATCCTCGGGGAATGTGAGATTACCTCACAATTCGCGTGGTTACTACTTTTTTCCTACAGGACGACTAACAGTGTAGCAACGGAGTAGTGGTAATAGAACCTAAGTCAGCCAGTCTTCCGTGAGCCAATATAATGTTATGTTTCTGTGCTCATGGGGGTAGTCCACGGTATAATTAAGTGGTCTATAGCTACCAACAGATTGCGACTTTTTTATCAACTGCTTTGTTGTTTTCATGCAAAAATTAATAAATCAATCAGTATATTTATTATATTATTAGGATTATACTGGCAATAAACAAAAGATCATCATCGGGAATGTGAGATTACCTCACACCTCGCGTGATTAAAAAGTTACTACTTTTTTCTACAAGACTATACTAGCAGTATATAACAACGGAGTTGTGGCTAATAGTACCTAAGTCAGCCAGTCTCCTGTGAGCGAATATCTATTGTGTCTCTGTAATCGGAATCGTAAACTCGAGATTTCTGCAGCGCCCACAAAAGCGAAGTCGCGGAATCCATTCACAGGCGCTTAGTCAAACAGAATCCATAAGTATGTGTCAAGTTCCGGAGAATCAGGCAGGCAGACAGTAAGTTAGACGGCTAAGGTGGATGATGTTTGGAGTTGAAATTGCGAGGGAGGCGAGAAGAAGCGAAGGAATCGGGACAGAATTTGTCAAAAAGTAGCGTTTTCTGTTTTTAGTGAAAGACCTGTGGAGAGATAGCAGGAGGTGAGGTATTATTGGTTTTCGTGAGTTCGTGGGATGGATCGGATATTTGTCGTAGCACTGGGGGGAGTTTGTTCCAGAGAGGTGGTACAGCTATGACTATGCAGCGATTTAGCGATTTGCAAATTTAGGTGATGAGGTAACGGAAGGGCGGAGCAGTGTAAGAGTTGAATTAGAACGGGTTGAACGAAGAAGTTGGACCATGAGCGACTGACGGAGATAGGAGGGCTGGGAGGATTGAAGTGTGTTGTACTGTTGTAGGTGAGTGACATGATTTTATATTCTACTCGTTCGGGATTTTTGGGCCAGTGGAGTGATTTCATAACAGGAGTGATGTGGTGGTGTTTGGGGGGTTGGTGACAGCACGGGCGAGGGCATTCTGAATAGCTTGGAGGCGATTTATTTGTGTGACGTTTATGTTCAGGAAGAGATAATTGCAGTCGTCCCAAAATAGCAAAACATGTAGGAATCATATCTAGACTAGCCCATACACTACTGTCCTGTTTGACCGAGGTTGGGCTGGGAGCGCTCCTGAGTAGACTGTCTTGAAGGGCGCTATATAAAACTACTGTAATAATAATAATAATAATAATAATAATAATAATAATAATATAATAATAATAATAATAATAATAATAATAATAATAATAATAATAATAATACCCGCTAGTATTCTCCTTACTTTATATTATTCCCTAATCTACCCTTACCTAACCTACTGTGATATGATCTGGGCTTCCAACTACTCATCAAGACTTAACAGAATAATAATATTGCAAAAAAAGAATTATTCGTATTATAAGGCGGCTTCCATATAACTCCCATACTGATCAGGCCTTTGCTTACCTAGGTATTTTAAAACTTAATCAGATAAACCTAATGCAAATAGCGGAATTCATGCACCGTTACACTAATAGAGAACTGCCAAATGCATTTGATAATTATTTTTACCTAGTCATGGACTTCCACTCCTACCCGATAAGAAACCCAGCACAATATAGAGGTGAATTTCCCCGCACCAATACAAGGAGCTTCGCAATTAAAATGGCAGGCCATCCCTATGGAATAGTCTTCAACAGGTTCTCCGTGATATTCCAAGTTGTCCCCATTTCAAGAAGGAGCTTAAACTTTATATTTTGAAACATTATTAAGAGATTTGATTAACTGGTTACTATCATTGTTTTGTTGATGCATCTGTCTGTAGTTAAAATAGCTAAGTTAAATAAAATAATGTCCTCTTTTGATATGGTCCTATTGAATATCCATGATACTCATTACGACAATCACAACAGTTATTTTTAACTGCTGTCTTGAACTGATCCAAGTTACATAGGTGGCCCTACCTAGCTGGACTATGGTCCCTTTTGGGCTCCTCCTTTTGGTATCCATTGAATGTCCTCTAGTTTAATCTATTACGATTTAATCTGTTTGATGTATATTTTGTGAGATGACTGTTACTCTGCTAAGTTGCAACGTTCTTTGGGGTCAATAAACATTTTTGATTGATTGATTGATTGATTGATTGTCTAATTTAGCGGGAACTCTAGATGTAGCGATTGTAGACGCAGTTTTGAAGTCGAGTATAGGTCGGATTCTGCGAAGGTCACGGATATGCATGAAGCATGTGCGGGAAAGATGGGTGATGTGATCGAAAAAGCTGAGGTTTTGGTCAAGGGTCAAACTTGTGGGTTGAGAACAACAGGAGAATTTGCAGTGTATGTGTGGATGGATGCAGAGTCAAGGTTCAGGTAAATAGACGAATCTGGAATTTTCCTGAGTTGCTCACTGAGGCCTATAAGTATGAATTCAATTTTAGTGGGGTTCAGGCACAGATTTTAGTCATTCAGGAGGAGATTTCGGTAACAACACGGAGAAGATGATCTATGGAGTTGGAGAAACTGCCTGGAAAGAAAGAGATAAATTAGTGTGTGTCGTCAGCGTATACATGATGATCGACTGCGGATGCTTTGATGAGTGAGCTGAGTGGAGTAGTGTAGAGGATGAACAAGAGGGGCCCGAGAACAGAACCTTACGGAACACCACGAGTGACAAGGCATGATTGAGCTGAGCTTTGCGGTGTTTTAGCGGAGAAAGAGCGGGAAGAGAGATAGGGCTGAATCCAGAGGGGAGCATTGTCAGTAAAACCGATACAGGTAGACAGTCGTTGGAGTAATTTGTTCTGGTCAATGGTGTCGAAGCCTGCAGAAATATCAAGAAAGCATAAACAGGAGATTTGTTAATGAGAGATGGCAGAAACAAGTTTATTGTAGAGATAAGTGAGTAGGGTTTCGGTTGAGTACCGCTCGGTAAACCCAGACTAGTGTGGGTTTAGGAATGAGTTTGAAGTGAGGTAGTCATTGATCCGAGACAGGACTATGCGTTCGGTTAGTTTAGAGATGAATGACAGGTTGGAGACAGGTCCGTAGTTTGAAAGGATTTCTTTATCGAGTGATTGTGTCTTGAGGAGTGATTAAAGAATGTTTGAAGAGGAGGGGAAGTTGCCAGTAGATAAGGAGAAGTTTCTTCATTTTGGTGATGGTGGGAACAAGGTTAGATACGCAGTCTTTCTGTAAGAAGGTAGCTATAGGTTCGAAGTTTTTAAGTTCAGCAGAATGTGTAGGATGTATCAGTGAACGATTGTTTAAGGAGCATAGTACAAATCTGTTTTGTTTGTTTCTTGAGATGGTGCATTAGGTGGTGGAGGAGAAGCAGTATGAGAAGGAGGAGGAGGAGGAGGAGGAGGAACAGCAGCAACAGTAGCAGCAGATGGAGGAGGAGTAGGACGAGAAGCGGAATACCTATTAATATTAATAGGACGGAAATGGAGTGGGATTCAGAGAGGCCCATGGTTCAGAGAAATTTCCCCGCATAAGAGCAGAAGAAATAGAGATGGAAATAATTTCTGAGGCTTATACCACTGTGGACGCGAGGTGCTGTAAGAAAATATGACGGAATGAATGTGAGTCCATTGTATTCAGCAGTGGCTGTTGTGCATGGCGCACATGGGTGAGGGGAATAGGAAGTATAGATTAGGACCACAATGGCTCAATCCAGGTCCTTTGTGTGCATAGGTCCCTCTCTATGGAATCGACTTCCTCCTTCTCTACGCTCTACAATCCTCTCTAGTAGCATCTCTATCTCTTTCTCTCACCTTAAAACCTTCCTTTTTCCTCGGAGTACCTCGCACTGGGAGCGCTTCTGAAAGGCTTATGCTGTGAGAAGCGCTTTATAAATGATCAGATACCATACCACACCATACCATACCATACCATGGATTGGGAGGCAGTGGAGGTAGAGGGGCAGGAGCGTTGACACATGCATTGGATGCGGCGGATGAAGATGATTGGTCGGATGAGAGTAATGGCTGTGCAGAGGTAGGGATTTGAAAAACAACGGTTCGGAATGAGGGCAAAATGTCAGCATTTAGGCTACTGGGACAGATTAGGAAAATTGGAACGAACTCCAAGAACAGATCTATTCCAAAAACCAGGATCGTCAACTTAAAAGAACGCCGAAAGTAAAGACATAGAATTTATGACACGAAGCGCATCGCTTCTGCTTGCTTCCCACGTGACCCCGTCATCCGGATGGTCAACGGTACAAGATTGTGGTCTACAGTATACTCTATAGCAACCAGCAACCAACAGAGATCCTGCCTGTTGCAGCGGCAGTCCATGTCGTAACAGGAATGTTGTCGTACTGCTACTGTGAAAATGTTCTTAAGATTCCGTTGATCGATATTTTGCTCAACTGCTTTGATGTTTTCATGCAAAATGGCATTATAAAACTCGCGAAATAGTAAAAACTAATTATTCTATTAATCTCTATATTATTTTAGACAATTTTATCTTTATCCAAAAAACATTTCGCTTAGTGCACTTTTGTTTGCTGATTTTAATCACTTTTTAGGCAAACTGTACACGTGGTTAGCTAATAATTACACCGCAAATTAATAATTTAATATAGTAGTGTCCGACAGTAGACCAACCAGCAAATGCATTATAAGAGAACAAAAGAAAGTTCAAACCAGTCTCCCACTGTCAAATTTGTTAGAGGTACGAGTCTAGGTTAAATGTTAATCTTTCAGGGAAAGAAATCGCAGAGTGAACCTGACTGAACATGTCAAAACTGTAATTGTGTTAATTTATCTGCTTGTCTGATTTAACACTTTTTTGCTTTTAATTTGACATTTTAAAAACATTACTTTTTACCCTTGTCAGTAACTGATAGTAATTTGATATAGGCATATGCATTTAAGATATGAAATTAACTAATATCCAAATGCAGATTAATTTGGCCATAATTTGAAACTCAATGGACGAAGGCTTCGTGTGTAAGACCATCTTCTAATATGTATACATTTAACCCTTTGGAAGTGAGGTGAAGCATTGGAACGTTTGAGGTGAGGTGGGGTATGACATACCCCAATACATTTGTTTTACTTGAAAGTCGCAATATCAACAGTTGCGGGATTGGCTGAACAATTGCGGGATTGGCGCCTGATAGGCTGCCGGTGTCACGAAATAGAGTATCTCCCATTAGAATTGTATCCCCTTAGCGAAATGAAGTATCCGGCCGGATGAATCTGAACGTGAGGGACTATCCCCCTCGTGCAAAAGTATCCCCCATGAGTCGTACGAAATCATCCCCCATTCAAAAAATATCCCCCTGCAACTTAATTGCAAAATTGTGCTATTTAAGTCAATTTAGATTTTAGACCCATAGTTGGCAAAAACCGTTAAAACTGAATAAAAAACGTAAAACTTCGTCTTTTCAACAAAAAATAAATAAGAAACGGAAAAACGGGAAAAACGAAACAAGAAAATAACTTCACTTTGATACATCTTGTACTGCATTTTAAAAGTTAAAACCGTATTTAAACAATTTAATTTTAATCAGCAAATAACCCAACTAAGTAAAATTGAGCTACACCAATTATTTTATATTTATATATTTTGTTTAATGAGAAATTGAGAAATTAAAAATTTGAAATATTTTCTAATTTGAATTGTAAATATAAGTCCATGCTGTCTAACATAAACTAATACAATTAAAAACTAAACTTTGTAACTATAGAGTGCATGTAGACTAGCCTACTTCATTAAAAATTGTACTTACAATTTTTACCTATATAAAAACCTGATATGGAGTAATATCAGTCAGTTTTATTTATCAGTCAATCGGAGATTACTGTATATTAAGACAACATTTCGCATTTTTGATAACTTAGAAATATATTTTATTTCTGATACTGTGCTATTTATTTCTCAAATGATGACATTAAATAGTGACGTAAATTATCTGAATCCTTGAAAGTACGGAGACAACGTAAGAGATTTCAGACAAAATGCAATTAAGACAGTGTCATGAAAAGGGACTAAAGTGCTAATTGGGTGACTTAGCTCGCGCTTGATAGGCTATGCGTCGTTTCGTATCAATAGGTACACCATCAAAGCCATTGAAGTTATTTGAGGCAACGAACCCACTTCAGGGGCTCTTGTGTTCTGTGAGCTCTTGTAATCTCTCGCTAATTAAGCAGTGCCTCAAATTTAGTCCATTCGCATAATAATTATTAGTTGCGTGAAGGTCTTGATGCGATGGAAGTGTCTAAAAGAAGAAAGACGAACATCAGCAGTCACAAACGACAGTGTAATGATAAGAGACTTAGCCTATAAGGGATAAGGGTGCTAATAAGGTGACTTAATTGGTAGCTCGCGCTTGATATATCGGTCGTTTCGTATCTAAACTTCTAAAGGTACACCAGCAAAGCCATTGAAGCCATAGTGATTGTCACTGAGTGTAAAGATTTATAGACAAAAGGGAAATAAACTGACTTGAACAACTTTTGCACAAACGTAGGCCTAGGCCTACAGTCAAAGCAGCAAACATTAAGATTGAATTTAAATGCATGATTAACTAATGAAATGTGGTATGCACAGCATGTTGTCAGTTCTACAATCAATAGGCTACGTAAAAAGCTAGCCTATGCGCCCTCATAGAGACGTGAAGCAGTTGAAATGAATTTATGATCTGAAGGGCGCATTCACTTTAGTGGAAAAGTGGTTCAAAATAAAAAAATGGACTTTTGAACTAGATATTTCTAATATATAATTATTTCTAATTAAATATTTCTGGCGTTTAATTTTTATTAAAATATATATATTCATTAATTATACGCATTTAAAAAATAATAGGCCTACCTTATACCTGTGCATTTAGACTCACTTAGAGACACTTGCTTTAAATATTTCTGGCGTTTAATTTTTATTAAAATATATATTCATAAATTATACGCATTAAAAAAATAATACCTTATACCTGTGCATATTTATCCCCCGGGGATGATTTCGCACGATGGAGGATAGAAATGGTTTATCCCCCCCCGGATACTCTATACCGGTATAGTCCATCCGGGGGATAAATTCATTCATCCCCCCGGATAGTCTTAGGACGGATACTCTATTTCGTGATACCGGCACGCGTGTAGAGTCATATATGTAAAAGCGTGATTTCATATCTGTTACCTGTAATAAGTTGCGACCTGTCAGCTTGGTGTTGTGAATAAACGAAATTGGTACTTGTCGGTTAATTCACCCCATTTCGTTTTTCCAATGGTAATGTGTTGCCCACGTAAAATTAATTCACCCCATAAAACATTTCGAAAACAGAGCACGATGGTATAGAAACAGATCTTTTAATTATAACTATTCTGATTAAAGCGAAGTTCAGAAACATTTCTACCATGCAGATGAGTGTACCGTGGGACTGTTTTATCTGTCTTCTAATGACGACACTAACCCTGACCCTAACCCAGAGCCGTTTCATATAGGGCTCTATACGGCTCTGCCTAAAGACCCTAACCGACCTCGCGACGGAAAGTTTTATAGTTCATGTCAGTTACGTTGAGGTTACGCGTCGTTGTTTCGCGCCGTGAGGGTCGGTTAGGGTCAGGGTTAGGGTTAGTATCGTCCATGTTTTCTAATGACGAAACTATCACTGATTGACCTGCAATATACACGGGATATATATATATATATATATATATATATACACTGTGTCCACGATAAAGTAGAACACTAGACTTTGTTAAATATCTTGGTCAATTGTAGTATTTTAGGTACTAAATTTGGTGCACATGAACTTCAGTCTATTCTGTCTAAACCCCTGCAAATTTTATTACAATTGATGCAACGGTTACGAGGATATACCCTTATGAAATTGGGTGGTTCAGGAACCAAGTTACCAACACGTAAAACGCATCGACAGATGCGTGCGCGGCTGATCATCCTGACTCAGCACCAGTTCTTCGACAGCATTGATATTTGTTTGCGTTCGTAACGCCCGATCTCGTGGTTTCCTTGCAACTGATCCGGTTTTGGCAATCTTTTTTAACAGCTTGCTGACACCAGCTAGGGACCAATTTTTCATTGGAAATTCTGTAATGAGTCTCCTTACGCCATACCCCTTCGTCTCTCTCAACTCCTTGATTAAAATCTTGTCCTCTGCACTGAAAACCATTTCTTTACAACCAATTAGGCCTACTGTTACGTAAAACAGGTCTCGTAGTGTAACTGTTTCCGAAAATGACGCTTATAAACAACAGCCTATCCCTGCGGTAGCCAGAAAAATTACGTCATTCTATGCGTTTTACGTGTTGGTAACTTGGTTCCTGAACCACCCAATTTCATAAGGGTATATCCTCGTAACCGTTGCATCAATTGTAATAAAATTTGCAGGGTTTAGACAGAATAGACTGAAGTTCATGTGCACCAAATTTAGTACCTATAATACTACAATTGACCAAGATATTTTACAAAGTCTAGTGTTCTACTTTATCGTGGACACAGTGTATATAAAAACTGGAAGTGTTTCATATGACATATTTTCCCGTATCCCTTCGTAAGGAAGACTTGACGGTTGACACACGAAAAAGTTAATCACTCCCTAAACTTCGTTGACCCGAAGACAGGAGCCAATACACAAAGAATTGAGAGGTCACGGAAGGCGGCAAAAATTAGAATCAAAAGAAAAGAAACGCGTAAAAATTTATTCGGGTGCATGAACGCAAGAATGAAATGGGGTGAATTAACCGACAAGGTAGACGAAAAAATGAAATGGGGTGAATTAACCGACAAGTACCACGAAATTGATTGATTGATTGAACTGCATAACGCTAATTGTGAGCTAAACTATAATTTTGGAACCAATTATCAGCTAAACCGGTGATTATTGGGAACAAATAACTGTTTTCAATCATAATAATTTAAATGGCCAGCGCGGTGGCGCACAAAATCAAAGTGGCTCTCTGCAATGTCATCTTCGTGGCCATTGAAACATGTAACGTTTGCGAACCCGTGACATAATAGTAATACCCGTAATAATGTATCAATTTTGCATCGATGCAAAACTATATATCTTGTGTCCCATGTCTTCTATTATCAACAATTTTTTTCTGCACTGATTCGTAACTTATTAAAATTAATTAGACTCAACATATATGCGAAAAATTATAATTTCACTTGAATATGCATCAAAATAAAATAGTCTGCGTTCAAAACTTTCTTAAATTGTCCTAAAATGTCCGTATTTCACATTCACTAAGGTAGCGAAAAATATTCAAAGCTGATTCCACTTTGTCCGCAAAAAACGCAGCGTAGAATTATAGCTGTGGGGTGTATCATACCCCACCTCACCTCCAAAGGGTTAACATCGCGCCTTTTAAGTATCTGGATATAATTGCATAGATTGAAACTTTTCAATAAAATATTGTGTTTCATAGGTGAAACCTATCAACCAGCGTGCAATTTCGCTCCGGAACCAAATGAAACACGTCCACGTAACGAGATATCGCATTTGTCCTGCACTGTAAAATATGTTGCCAATTCGTATTATGTTCTCTCCAATATGAAATGGTCAGTCGATGGATCTTCAGAGAGTCTCAAAAGTTCAATGGAAAATTCAACATCCGCCAATATCACAACAGCAACATCCACACTGAATAGAACAAGCTTTGAGAAACACAGGTGTGCTTCAGTCTACAGATGTACTACGACATTCAGTATGACGTATAAACTACCAATTGGATTGTCATGGGATAGACCAAGACCAAGCTACGCTAGAGCATGCTCTCTAAATGTTCCAAATGGTGCTGCATGTAAGTCATGCACGATATTAGAAAAGTTTATAATTCACGTCAATCGTGTAGTAGAAGCACGATATTAGAAAATGTAACATACATTTTCCAAAATGGCCGACCAAATAATATTTATAAACATTGCGGATAATTCTGTTTATTACGATCAGCAACAAAGCAGCTAATTCAGCTAATTGAGCTAATGCAGCAGCTGTGTGTCTTGAATTGTGCTATGTTTCATTGGCCAATGATGCGGATAAGATATCTGGAAAATCTACACACTGTGGCATCATAACAATGCGCACTATACTGGTAATAGTGGGGTCCCGTAGCTGCCAATATTGACAAAACATTTCACATCTGGCAACCAATGCGTAGTGTGATTCTCCTTACAGATTTTATTTTAGTTATGGTTACAGTTATAGTTAATGTTTTTTATTTTAGTTATAGTTTTAGTTATAGTTAGTATTATTTTTTGGTTATAGTTATAGTTATAGTTAATGTATTTTTATTTTAGTTAATTTTAGTTACTACTTAGCTGCAATAATTAAGGCTATAAACAAATTTGTGCGTATTGACACACTGTTTCACAATTTGCTCAGAGCTTTGAAAGCCTTTGAAGCATGGGTGCAAACAGCTTCATGAATACACGAGTTTCCAAAGTAACTGATAAATTGCATAATAAAAATATCGCATTTTTACTCATTTATGTCGAATCGTCCATAGTGCTCTACCTATTTTTATTTTTTGTATTAACGAAAATAAAGATGAATTTTCGTTATTGTTATTTTCGTTATAGTCATAGTTATAGTTAATGACATTTTCTAGTTATAGTTATAGTTATCGTTAACGAAATCATTTTATTTTCGTTAACGAACATTTTCGTTATCGTTAACGAGAATCACACTGCCAATGCGCCCTTTTGATTCCAGATAGTACATCGGTTGACGAGTCCAAAAAGCCCGGACACAAGTTTCACTGCCCTCTAGCGGCTGTGGCAGCCATTTTTCAAAATGGCCGACCAAAATACATTTTGTTCAATATCTCAGCTTCTCCTTCACTTAGAATCGTGATTTTGGTATCTAAACATACATATTTAGTGGCAGGGATTCCAACGGAACTTATTGCAAACACCTATCTAAACGAAATTGGCAGCCATTTTCCAAAATGGCCGACCGAAATATAACTTTGTCAATAGTTCAGCTTCTGGTACACTTGGAATAATGATCATGGTGTCTAAACATACATATTTAGAAGCAGGAATTGCAATAGAACTAATTTCAAACACTTATCTACACGAATGTGGCAGCCATTTTCAAAAATGGCCGACCAAACTAAACTTTTGTCAATATCTCAGCTTCTAGTTCACTTAGATTAGAATCGTGATCTTGGTGTCCAAACATACATAGTTAGGGGCAAGAATTCCAGTAGAACTAATTGCAAGCACTTATCTACACGAAATTGGCAGCCATCTTCCAAAATGGCCGACCAAAATATAACTTTGTCAATATTTCAGCTTCTGGTACACTTAGAATTGTGATCTTGGTGTCTAAACATACATATTTAGTAGCAGAATTGCAATAGAACTAATTGCAAACACTTATCTACACGAAATTGGTAGCCATTTTCCAAAATGGCCGAAATGACCAAAATGAAACTGTGTCAATATCTCGGCTTCTAGTTCACTTGGAATCGTGATCTTGTTGTCTAAACGTACATATTTAGGGGTAATGATTCCAATTGAAGTAATTGCAAACATCTATCTTGCTGTGTACAATGAATTTCTGCGTGGCAACTTCACAGTGAAGAAAACGGGGCATGCATTCTCGATAGACTAAGCCCGTGAGCGGAACAACGCCTGTGTGAAGGATGACGGAGGTGCTGGAGGCCTCACACAGAACCCACAAGCCCTACAACCGTACGATGAATCGTGTCTGGACCAAAGATAAAAGAGTTCCAAGCATCAATAACGAAACCAGAAAATGGATCTGATCTTCGACATCAAGAGCAGACAAAAAGCACGCAGGTAACATTTTTCAACCACGTATAGGCTGTCAGCATGCAATGTGATTGAGGAGATGGGAAACCCATTCATCGATGACATAAATGATCTACTTGTCCTGGATACCAAATATCTGGTTGATACAACAGTGATCAACACAATGCGAAACCTTGAGAAAACTGGACATAAGTAGTATGAAACATTTGTCAACGAACGTCTTGTTACCCAATGGCGATCTGTCAATGACTCAATCAAACGAAACAACTTACCTCTCTTCAGTCGTCCATTTGCACCGGACAAGTCACAAGTAAAGCAAACGTTGTCATATGTGATGAGTGACTGTTCACTATACTCCTGTCAGACTCGTGAAGGAGAATTGTACGAATTCTTTGCACCATCACTCTCGAATATTGGCAAATTGCGGCTAGGAACCAAGTCAGACATTGTGAGCTGCCTAGAACTGCTGGATCCCACTTCAAAAGATGATGCCATCGCAGTTATCCCCACCCAGGCCCTTCAGTAGATACTACTGTTGATGCTGCTATACTGGATGGAGCAGTCAAAGTCAACATCCTCAAGCCTGGCACTGCGTCCACCTTCTCAGATTATGCCTCCCATATTTTCTTGTCCTACATCACAAGACAGCTAGAGCATGTGTTTGGGGTAGGTGTGGTATGGGATGACTGTGTGCATGACAGCTCGAAGACATATACACTCAGTGTTATGGGTAATGGAATCCACCGGCACATTGAATCCTCTAATGCTCTACCTAGAAACTGGCAGAAATTTCTTAGGAATTTCTCAGGTACGACGAAAACAAGTCAAAGTTGTTTTATTTCTTGAGTCTGCAAATAGGAAAACTTGAAATAGAAACAGAAAGACAGATTATGACCACACACCACAAGGACGTGCTCTGTACTCAGCCAAGGGACACAAATGGATTTGCTCCTTGTACTCAGGAGGAAGCTGATACAAGGATTTTCCTGCATGTCTCCAAACATGCATGACTATCGTAAAGTGATCATATGCACAGTTGACGTGTTCGTGTTAACCATAGCAGCAGTTGAGCAGCTCAGCATTGACGAACTGTGGGTTGGTTTTGCCAATTAGGTAAAAGCTTAGGATACCTACCAACCCATGAGATGGCTCGTGCTCTTGACCCAGAGAAGTGCGTAGTCTCGCCCTTCCTGCACGCAATTAGCGGATTTAACACAAAATTGTATCGTAGTGTATTTATAACTTTATAAAGCGCCTCTCACAGTGAACACAAATCAGAGGCGCTCCCGAGCAAAAAGAGTGGTCTTAAGACAGAGAAACGAAGCACTTGGAGCACCGGATAATATTCAAAGAACGAGTTATGCATGGAGTTGGTTCCATAGTGAAGGGCCAAAGAAGGCAAAAGCTCGAGATTTAGCCATAGCAGTCTTCGCTCGTGGGACAAGAAGGTCAAGGCGATCAAGTGAGCGAAGCGGACGGTGTGAGGTGGCGAAGATAGGTCGGCGATTGAGACCACAGAGGTACTTGGGAGCTAGGCCAGAGTAAGACCGGTAGATGAGAACGAGAACCTTAAGCTGGATACTAGCAGTGAGAGGGAGCCAGTGAAGATGTTCCAACATATAGGAGGAGATGTGCGAGAAGCGGGGCAGTCGGGCTATCAGCTTGGATGCCGCATTAAGCGCAGATTGAAGAGGGGAGAGGCGCACTATAGGAGGGCCTACAAAGAGCGTTGCAGTAATCAATTCGAGAGCATATTAAGGCATGGACTATAGACGTTAAGACCGAGGAGAAGCCTCAGGTGGAAAGTAGCAGGAACGGGTGAGATTCTTGATGTGTTCTGAGAAGGTGAGAGAGCTGTTAAGGACAACGACCGTACGAGCAGTGACGAGAAGGTGAATGAGGAATGGAAGTATCTGTTTTCACAGAAAGGCAGACCACCTGCACTTGTGTAACACATAAAGAGAGCTGACTACCAGGCAGATCATGTCTGGGCACAGATGTTCATAGCTGTTCCCAAACTACCATGTCCCGGTGAATGGGGGTGGCTGCAAACGATCGAAGGAAGCTAAGAAGTGAAGTGGATCACACTTCCCGAAGCGTCTCGTGCCTGTCATGAACTGCTCAGATGTGACTGCGAGAAGGGTTGTAGAATGTAGAGGACAGTGACAATGTGTCAAAGCTGCTCTACAGTGTACTGGTCTCTGTCTGTGTAGAGGTCTGTGTGACCATGAATGACGTGGACGAGGTTGTGTATCTCTCTCTCTCTCTCTCTCTCTCTCTCTCTCTCTCTCTCGCTCTGGCTGTCTGTCTGTCTCTCTCAAGAATAGTATGATTAAATGAATTAGATTCAATTATACTATACGTATAGTTGACGCGCCATGAGCCTATCACAGACGATTTTCAAAGTATGCAGGAATCCACACCTAATCGTAATCTCCAAACTTCTAAAGCGCCACTCGAAAGCCAAGCGCAGGGCACCAGATTATTCACGAGCGCTGCGTCTAGTCAGAGGGGTTGTCCAAAAGAGTAGTCCGAGGGAGGTCCGAGTCCGGTTTCCACCTCCCCAAATGACGTCGCTGGCTGCAAATCTCATGTAGATAAGTGCTTGCAATTAGTTCTGCTGGAATCCTTGCCCCTAGCTATGTATGTTTAGACACCAAAATCACGATTTTAAGTGAACTAGAAGCTGAGATATTGACAAAATTTTAGTTTGGTCGGCCATTTTGGAAAATGGCTGCCAATTTCGTGTAGATAAGTGTTTGCAATTAGTTCTATTGCAATTCCTGCTACTAAATATGTGGGCTTTTTGGACTCGTCTACCGATGTACTATCTGGAAACAAAGGGGCGCGTTGGTTGCCAGATGTGAAATATTTTTCAGCTACGGGACCCCACTATAATAGACAAAAGAAATGTGATCATCCTCGGGGAATGTGAGATTGCCTCACACTTCGTGTGGTTTCTACTGTTTTCTGCAAGACTTCTAACAGTATAACAACGGAGTAGTGGCTAATATTAATCAAACCTAGGTCAACCACCTCCTCGGCTCAGCCCCCCCCCAGTGGGAAATCACTGAAAATCACAGGGTGGAGGGGACAAAAAGGAAGGAATTGAGGTTTTAGCCCCAAAACCTGAAATCCTGCTGCCGCTGCAGCATCTAGTGTGTCTCTGTGCTCATTCGGATAGTCCACGGTATAATTAAGTGGTCTATAGAGTTCCTGCCTGTGGCAGCGGCAGTCTATACCGTATTAACAGGAATGTTATCGTTCTGCTACTGCGAAATATTTCTTAAGATTCCGTTTGTCGATTTTCTATCAACTGCTTTCATGTTTTCATGCGAAATTGCATTATAAAACTGGCGAAATGGTCAAAACTAAATTTTTATTAAAATCTAAATAGAGTTTTAATAATTTTACCCTTGTCCAAAAACTGCTTGCTTAATTAGGCCTAATACACTTTTGGTGGCTGATTTTAATGCACACTGCCAGAAACGTGGTTAGTTAATAATTACACCGCGTATACTCGTATATATATATATTATTATGCATAATTTAATATGGCCATATCTGATAGTATAAGCAAATGAGAACTGAAAATTTTTAAACCAGTTCTCCAATGTCAAATTTGATAGAGGTAGGCTACGCCTCTAGATCAAATGTTAGGCTACGCCTCTAGATCAAATGTTAGCATAATCTTCAGGGAAAGAAATCACAGAGTGAGCCTGACTTAATAATGTCAAACTGCAATTGTGTTAATTTATTTGCTTGTATTTTTCTCATTTCACAGTTTTTGCGTTCAATTTGACATTTTAATGACTCGGTCACAAGCATATATTTTTTACTCTTGTCAGTAAATTATAGTAAATTAGTAGAAGAATTTAACCTATGTAATTATTTTATTTCCAAATGCAATGAGTGGTTTAAGGCAAATAGACTGTCGCTGAACCTCTCCAAAGCTAATTACACAATATTTAGGAACTAGAAAAAGATAACCCCAAATTCGAATAAAAAGTTATTATTGAAGATCATTCCGGTTTTCTCAACCACAAGATAGGCCTACCTAGGAGTTCATATAGACCAACATTTGAAGTGGAACACGCAAGTCTTACAAATCAATAATAGAGTCTAAAAGTATCAAGAAACAAAAAAATACTTAAAAGATTATCTTACCTGGCTGGCTGCCGTACACGTCTTTCGAACACTGTTGTAAACGTGATAATTTTTGCATTTCGGCGAGTTCTTTTTCGAGGACGTTTCATCGAATACCGCCAGCGTTGGGCCTCTGGCCTAGAGGGATATTATAAAAGCGAAGAAATCGGTTTAGATCTGGATTTTTGACGTCGGATTGTAACAGAGTTCCATGGACTAGCTGTACACTCCGTTATGCTTGACTGAATCACTAGAACTGCATGTACACATGGCCACTCACAACATCAAGTGCGTATACAACAGAAACCTTCTGTACTCGCTACGCCGTCGAGCTGTTTGTAAACATCTGTTTGATGACCACTTGAAGACACGCCTGGCTCAACACAATCTACTACGGTATAGAGGATGCAGGGGAGGAATCCGAAAGCGAAAGCCAATTCCAGTCATTTGCTCAAGGAGATCCCAGGCGCGTTCTACGGGTGATCGAGCCATTGTCAATGTGCGTTGTCTGATCGATCTGTCAGCATCTCCAGATGCTGGAGGGACCGGTCGCCCGGACCGCCGTGATTGCTCTACGTTCCCATCTGCCATATATGCTATCAATGCGCGCTCCCTGGCGAAAGATCATGCAAGGGACCAGCTGCAGGCGGATTTAGTCAACTACGGCATCGACGTAGCAATCGTCTCAGAAACGCATCTCAAACGTCACCATACTGAGGAAGTATGCGCGATACAGGATTACAGGACTTTTCGGCGGGATCGACTAAATCGACGTGGCGGTGGAGTTGCGATTTATATAAAATCTAACATTGCAGCTTCTGCGTGCACCATCTCCGACGATCCAAGAGTTATCGAACTGCTGTGGGTTAGAGCTGAGTCATCAACCGGAGTCGTTCTGGTTGGAGCTTTATATCATCCTCCGAAGCCCATCTACGAAACGGGAATGCTGATAGACTTCATTGAGCGATCGATCGAGGAGCTACTCAGCCTGAACTCGGGAGCCACAGTGATTCTGGGTGGCGACTTCAACCAACTCAATGTTGGTGAACTTACAATACGAACTGGTCTCACACCCCTCGTTAATGTCCCGACAAGAGGAGGCAACATTCTTGATATGATCATGTCATCGACTCCGGGGCATTATAACATCAAAGTCGTTACATCCACAGTCATAACTGATCATAAAGCAATAGTCGCCACCACTGAAAGGGGAGTTCAGGACCGATCAAAGCGCTCAGTGAAGAGGTGGTTCAGACGCCGAACTCCCAACCAACATGCTACAATTCTTCAGCGACTTCAAACCTATGAAGATACTAACCTGCTATCGATATTGGACCCACAGGAGGCCTGGGATGGCTTTTACCAGCAGATGACCCTGTGGTTGGACGAGTTCTACCCACTCAGAGCCGTAACAGTCACAACGAAAGACCCAGCGTTCGTTACTCCAGAAATCAAACATCTTCTTCGGCGCAAGAACAGGCTGATGCGGTCGAACAGGGTGGAGGAGGCGTCGGCGATTGCGGAGAGAATCGGCAAGGCCATCGCAAAGGCTAATAGACGGGAGCTCAGTGATCTCGATCCTCGCCAAGGGACACAGAATTTGTGGCGTAAAGTCAACAAATTGATACACAAGCCCCGCGAGCAGGACCAATCAAGCCCGGTCACAGCCGAGGATTTAAACTCCCACTACGCTGCCATTTCAACGGATGCCGCCTACGTCACACCCCTCTGAGAAAAACTGCACGACCAGATGCTCCGATTCTATCTGAAATGACCGTCTTTACCATGCTGGATCGCCTTCGACCAACCGCTGAGGGAGAGGATCGTCTGCCAGCCTGGTTTCTTCGCCTCCTTGCTCCGGTCATTTCACATGTCTTGACGCATCTTATCAACAGATCGCTCCTGTTTTCCCATGTACCTACCCAGTGGAAAACCGCACTTATCCATCCTATCCCAAAGGTCACCACACCTACTGTTCCGGCCGACTTCCGTCCTATCTCCGTCGTGCCAATACTGTCTAGGATGGTTGAGAAAATAATAGTCCACCATTTCCTTTATCCGGCATTCAGTGATCCTCAGATAACGGCTAATCTTAGCGATCAATTTGCATTCAGGCCTACAGGGTCCACAACCGCCGCCATAATTGCTCTGCTACAGCAAATCTCTACAATGCTGACAACAAATGACTTCGTAGTGGTCATATCGATGGACTTCTCCAAAGCCTTCGATATGGTCCGCCATAGCACCCTGATGTCCAAACTGGGCTCCTTGGATATTCCGGATGAAATTTACAACTGGTTGACAAATTACTTTCATAAAAGAGACCATATTACCAAGCATTCTGGCATCCTATCGGCAGCCGCTGAAATCAATGCCAGCGTCGTACAAGGCTCCGGGATAGGCCCGGGGTCTTACATCCTTGAAGCCTCGGATCTTCATCCGCTTCATGACTTTAACGTCATGTTAAAATATGCTGACGATACATATCTGATCGTCGGCTCAAATAACATATCAACAGCCACAGCAGAACTCGACCACGTCTCAATCTGGGCTAAAGAAAATAACCTCTGCCTCAACTCATCTAAAACGAGAGAAATGATCGTCTTCAAGAGGGGAAGGAGCCGCATACCCCTTCCTCCGCGGATAGTTCCTGGAGCAGAACGAGTCGACTCCATCCGGGTGTTGGGCGTGACCATCAGCTCAGAACTCAGTATGACTCCGCATCTCACCGAGGTAGTTTCGTCCTGCGCCTCGTCAATGTATGCTCTTCGCGTCCTGAGATCACATGGTCTCCCACCATCAGCCATTCAACAGGTCGCAAGAATGACAACAGTTGCAACGTTGATGTATGCATCGCCGGCCTGGTGGGGATATACCCAGGCCTCTGACCGTGCTAGGATGGAACAACTGGTGAACAAGCTTAAGCGATGCGGGTTTCTCCCCACCACTGCTCCAACTGCCCAGCAAATGGCAGCCAAGGCCGATGATTCTCTCTTCAGGGCCGTCATTACAAAGAAGAAGCTTTCTACCAGAGTCCCGGAGTCACAGCTATAATCTACGAACTCGAGTCCACGGTTACAAACTGCCTCCAAAGGACGATAGGAATTTTATTCCCAGAATGCTGTATAAGAACATATACTGACAGTATTGTGAAGCCCACAATATTAGGCCACGCTGGCTAAGCGCCTCAGAATATGCCGCATAATGCACTATTGCTTGTTGAAGTTGCGGCTGTGTCAACTTGATTTTTCTTGAAATAAACGAATATGTGATGATGATACCTTCTTCCATCACATGTCCTACGCCAACTATACTCTATACAATAATAAACCCCTACATCAGTAGGGGAGGGTGCTCCAAGATGCCCACGCTAAGGAAAATTGCGAGTTTCTTCTGTGTGGATTGCAAGAGAAGTACATACATGTTTGTTCCCAATGCAAAGACTGATCATTAATAAAGCAGCTACAGCAACTATAGAAGTTAATTCAATCAGATCACATCTGTAAATTAAAAAAAGGAGAGGTCTTCAAACTGGGCATCTTAGGAACCCCGTACTATTAGATGCCCATAGGATGGGCATCTTGGAACAATGGAAAATGACTTAAGCAAGTGGTATGGCAATCATGCATTTTATAAACTAAAAAAGTAAACTGTATATGAACTAAACAAACTGAACCATAAACTAAAATACCCTAAAGCTACTAAGCAAATTGATTGTCTTTTTGGGTGGTGTTCCAGGACATCACTTCTTGCTTCTCTTCCCCTTGGTTTGTCTTGTCAGCATGTAAGTTTGTTTTTATTCGTTCGTTATTTCATTTTGTTTTTTGCTGCTACTGTCTGAAAATGCAGTGTCGTCCTTACAGCTTGCCACAGATTTAGTCTGTTTTGGCATTGTTTTCATCTTTATCTTTCCTGTCTGTTCTAGTAACTTGTTTTTCTATGGTGAACTCACTGAACTGGTAAAGACCTCAGACGTCTGCTTTCCTTTTTGTACTCTCAATCTCTTGGATTTGGGCAATGGTGAAATAGAGTCAATGACCACAGTGACTGATAAATTAGGCAAGTGCATATACCTATTCTTGCAGTAGAAGGAGACATTATGACTGGGCACCTTGCAATCTCTATGCTTCCTATACATTCAAAACGCCCATGGGCATCTTGTAATCTCTATGAGTCCTATGCATTCAAGACGCCCATGGGCTTCCTGTAATTTTCAAGGTATTCTCTACTGACGCCATTTTATTTAACTATGTCAATGTTTACAAGTTTGATAAAACCTTAAAAAGAACTAAAAATGGATCCAAAATAAACGTCGAAAAGCGCGCCTTGGCAGTACCTAAGGTTAAAGAGAAAATTAGTCAAATTCATAAATTTAATGTGTACTTACGCAGAAGTAGTAAAAATTTAGAAAATTGATTAATCACGCCAATATCTCGAATATTGAAACTTTACCGCTAAGGAAGGTTCGCACGATGTCGCAAACACACAAATAAAATACGAATCTGTATCGTTCTATACGTTTTAAAGGGGGTGGGCGTCTTATTCACCCTGGGCATCTTGTAGCACTCTCCTCTAATATTTTACTTCTGAAAATAATTCCTAATTCAGTTTTAATTCAGTTCTGAAATTAACTTCTAATTCTAATTTTACTTCACAAATAATTTTACTTATCATTCTTATTTTAGGTCTTAAGTAATTTTAGTTCTTAGGCTACTTTACTTTTCCAAATAATTATTAATTTCAGTGCAGTAAAATCTACTAAAAAGTATTTTGATGTTACTATCGGATGTCTGTTGAATTTCACGAACACTTAGCCTACATTTTCAAAGATTTTTCATGCGATTTTTTCGTCCATCAGTCAAAATTCATAAAAAAATTCTTTCCACAAAGTCTGTGAGGCTGGAGCTGACAAAATATCAGTGTGATTCTCGTTAACGATAACGATAGCGAAAATGTTCGTTAACGAAAATAAAATGATTTCGTTAACGATAACTATAACTATAACTATAAAATATAATTAAAAATAACAATAACGAAAATTCATCTTTATTTTCGTTAATGCAAAAAATAAAAATACGAAGTGCAATATGGACGATTCAACATAAATGAGAACGAAAAAATGCGATATTTGTATTATGCAATTTGTCAGTTACTTTGGAAACTCGTGTATTCATGAAGCTGAATGCACCCATGCTTCAAAGGCTTTCAAAGCTCTGAGCAAGTTGAAAAACACCGTGTTAATACGCACAATTTTGCTTATAGCCCTAATTATTGTTACTAAGTAGTAACTAAAATTAACTAAAATAGAAATCCATTAACTATAACTATAACTAGGCCTATAACTAAAAAATAATACTAACTATAACTATAACTAAAATACAAAAATCATTAACTATAACTGTAACTATAACTAAAATAAAATCTGTAAGGAGAATCACACTGCAAAATATATCCTATTCTATGGGTGCGATTTTGCTGTACAACACAAGCGAAGCTCTATATAAATATGAACAAATATATTGCTTGTAGTTTTTCTAGCAAGTGATGTTCCACAAATTCAGTGTTTTTACCGTTTGGTAGACCTAGCTTACTTGGCATGTAGATCTGCCTGTAGTTTCGCCAAAATTAAAGAATCCCACACTGGGCTATGTCGCTTCCTTCCCGATCAACACTCTCGATAAATTCATAATTTAGAAATTTAATGATCAAACCCGAAATAAAACAGCGTATGCAATTGAGGTCGTTGGAACACACGGGGGACAATAATTATTTATGGAGGCAACAAATACCAAAGATAGTACATCGAGCATGATATGCTCAGCGCCTTCAAATCAGTCGGAATTTTCCAATGGATTGTATGTTCGGATCGTGTGCAATCTTACTCGCCTTCATCTTAACTTTAGGACCACAAGAAGTAAAATTATTTTAGTTCTGAAATAATTCCTAATTCAATTCCTAATTTCGTTTTTGAAGCCAAAATAATTCCTATTTTTAATTTTAGTTTTCGTCAGGACCGGATTTGGGCATGGGTTACACGGGAGCCAGCCCAGGGCCCCCACCACTTGGGGGGGCCCACCAGTTGCAATTTGTTTGTGTCCCTTGAATGCGTGTATTATGTCTATGGAAGAGATTCTAAGAGTAAGTGACTAGATCTGAGTCAGTGAGTGGTCGGTTTCTGAATGACCACTCTACTAAATAATCGATTACATTTTGAAATATCGCGTTCGAATTGATCATGCGTAGCGCTTTAAGCACGGCATCCTCAGCTGTTGACAGATTGTCTTACTTTTAACTGAAGCTGAGGTCGTCTACTGATATAGGCATTGTAAGAGATACTTTGCAGGGCTCAGGCATATCAGCTCCAACTCCAGCCCCCAGGCGCATCCTGTTGTGAGATTAAAGGTCGTGCAGTGATATATATTCTGTCCAGCCGTTGACCCCAGGTTTCCTCGTTCCGTTGGCGGTTTTTACCTCCATCGACCTACAAGTGCATAATTATCTGTAGCAGTACACAGCTGTATTCTGTCACTTCTGTGCTGGTATAGTGTCTTTGAGACGAATGGACCGCGTGTCTATAATAGGATTCGACCTTTATTCAATCTGGTCATAATAGACAGTTTGAGTTTGCAAATCAGTAGGATATTACATACTATAATTTGAAGAGTCTCAGTAACTTCAGCCAACAGACATGAATCGAATTATTGGAGATCGGCATAAGCCATAAGGGCACTAGTCGGCCCAGTGGCTCTCAAAATGAAAGTTCTGTAAAGAAAAAGCATATCGAAATGAGAAGTAGCCTACATGCAAAGATACTTCGTATTACTGCTTTCCTTCAAGCAACAGCTATAAGTAGGCCTACATCTGCTGTCACCGTGGATGATGGTCGGAATGCAGGCTCAACTGAGCCTGGTGTCACTGGTGATGCTGTAGTTGTTGTCAACTACAGTATCACAACCGCCAGTTCAACAGCGTCCCCAAAGCGAGATCATTTCACCGAGGGTGAGAGCAATGGTGCAGAAATATGTGGAACGACAGAATGTATTCTAAGACGAACACGTCATCAAAACGTTCGTCTCTTACCACTGGATTTTGGTCAAGCGCCAGAAGCTGTAGGCCTCAATTCACAACCGAGTTCACAAAAAGATTAGCATTACGCATTCATACGAACTACTCAAGGTTTGGATTTCTATCTATGCTTGAATCACGTAGTTATGAAGAAATACACAACTCAGCGAGAAACCTTGTAACAATATATGGCGATGACCTTGAGCAATGAAAGCCTTCGCAATGAGCTCATGAAGTTTTTTTCAAAATGTGTAAAGACGAGACAGGTAGAGCAAGCCTTAGCATAAGTCAAGAGCAGTTCATGCACCAATAATGATACTTGACAAAGGTGTTGGAAGTTCATTTCCAAATGTGGAAATTATGCTAAGAATGTAGGCCTACTTGGTGCCCAAGGTCACACACTATAATGCTGCTAATTTTCTAAGATGAAGATAATTAAGGACAGGCCTTGCACAAGTATGAAAGATTAGCCACCTTGAAGTGTCGAGCATACTCTACTTTAATTGGATTTTAACCAGTTTAGTGACGAGTTTGTCAATAGAAAAGGCAGCAGTCTCTATTGGGCCTATTCAAGTACAGACCTAACTGTAGGTCTAACTGGGCTAATTAAGTGGCTCAAGCAATCTGCTTTAGTTTCGAGGTCCCGCTTAAATAATATTTTTATTCTTTCTCTCTTTGCCTGTATCAGCAACGTCTATTAAAAGCTAATTTTAAGAAGCTTAAGGCTTATCATTTTGTTTTGTATTTGAGAAATTATTTAATTCCTATTAATATAACAGAAGACACTTTCTTAGAAGCAATCTGATCTTTCCAATTTATATCATTTACGGTATATGTGGGGCGCAGTGGTGTAGGGGTATGTTCGGTGCCTTGCAGCCGGAGGGTTGCGGGTTCGAATCCACCTCAAGGGGGTATGTTTGGTGCCTTGCAGCCGGAGGGTTGCGGGTTCGAATCCACCTCAAGGGGTATGTTTGGTGCCTTGCAGCCGGAGGGTTGCGGGTTCGAATCCACCTCAAAGCCGCCGCGTAGGGACCCTGGGCAAGTCCTTCACTCGCAATTGCTCATGCGCTTCGGCGTGAAACTCCGATTCAGTGTCCGCGCTGTAGTCGGGAGCGCCTCTGAGTAGAAATCTTGAAGGGGCGCTATATAAATATCTGAAATGAATGAATGAATTTTAAACAATTAGTTAGCAATAAGTCAACAATGTAAACGTTGTTGTTAGCACCTGTGCCTGTATGAGTTAGTATGACATGTTGTAACTGTGGTTATGGGTTGACCCTGTCGAAGACTGCGCATCAACGAAGAAGAAATCCGCTTCAAAAACGGCCCCCATAATGGGCGCCCATGGGCTCCCAGCCTCCCACCACCCTAAATCCGGCCCTGGTTTTCGTTAACGAAATCATTTATTTCTACTTTTAATTTTAGTTTTCGTTAACGAAAATTGTCACTGCCCTACCTAACATATTGTAATCTTGTTTGTACCTTTAATGACATCCATCTACAGAGCCTAATATTATACTTCAAAAGAAAGCTGTAAGACTTAACAAAAACTCACCGTTAAAAGCACACACCAAAGCCACTGCCATTGCTAAACTTCTATATGCCTCCCCATCCTGGTGGGGTCTTACCCTGACTTCTGATAAAGAACGCCTGGAAAAACTAAATAAAAAGAGCCAAACTAATAGATTACCTAGAACAATCCTTTTCAACAGTCTCTGAACTTGCCAATATACATGTACATGTAGCTGATGCTCGACTCCTCTTCTCCATATTACACAACCATAAGCATGTACTTCACCAACTCCTACCTCCACTCCAACCCCTCTCCTTTCGCCAATTAGGACTAGTGTACACAACCATACACTCCCACCAAAGAAAACTCTCAATTTATTCCAAGATCCTTATATAAAAATATTTACTAGTTTATTTTAAAATGTTCGAATTAACTTTTATTATCCATTATCACTCATGTTAGCATTTCTGCGTTTTTGTAAGATTGTTTTTCTCAATAAAACGCATCTATATATATATACACACACACATTCAACACCTCTCTAACGTGAACTTAATCTCTTAACTGTTGACCAAATCAAATTAACTCGAACAATGGAATTCATGTACAAATTTAAAAATTTGCCTACTTACTCCCATCTGCCTTTGCATCATACTTTACAATACCTGAACATACTCACTTCTCTAGAAGCAACTGAGAATATATGATTGCTTATCCAAGAACCAGTACACAAGACATTTTCCATTAAATATCAGGGTTCGCTAGTGTGGAACAAATTACCTGGATCTATTAAAACCGCCAAGTCAATCCGACACTGTAAGAAAATAGTACGAGCATAGGTAGCAAAAATAAATGTTTAGATAAGCAGAAATAATTGCAGTTTACGTTTATTTCCTATCATACATGTAGAGTTCTGTCTTTCTCAACAATCGACTCTCTAGATTTCCCAACATCTTTAATATCGACTATCTTGTACCTAGGGCCCATACCTAGCGGAATTTTTTTCTTTCCCTTCAGGGGTACCCATAGTCACCAAGAATTTCCTCGTTCAATCATTGAAAAAGACGACAATGAGGCTCATTGTCGTCTTATTTTGTTGTCGATTACATTCGTTGTTATGAACTCTCTGGTGGGAGCCATAACTAATACATCCTAATATGAACATATAACCCCCTGTGATTAAATATTTGCATTGGCTTCCTGTTCACTGTTCAGCAAAGAATTCGTTTCAAACTGGGGCTCATCGTATATAAAATGTAAACTCTGGCAAACCGCAATATTTATAATCAGTTCTTATTCTTTAGACTTATCATTATTCAATGGGGTTATCTGATCATCCTTGTCTGCTCATACCTAAATTAAGAACTGTTCTTGGCAAACGAGCTTTTCAGTTGCTGGAGCCTACCTTTTGGAACTCTCTTCCTGTATCTGTGCGCTGTGCTCAGTCGCTTGTGTCATTTCGTTCTCGGCTGAAAACTTACCTCTTTCAAATTGCTTATCCACTGTATACTGTCTCTCTGTCTCTTATGGACTGATCTTTTGAATGTTGACCTGATTACCGCTTGGTTTTGTGTGCCATCGGTTGATGCCTTGTGCATTAGACACCGGCACAATAGAAGTTGCTAATTACAATTACAATTAGGAATTGATTATAATGAGTCTGATGTACAACATTTCAGAACAATAAACTGATTGACTAATTTTTCGATTGAGAGATTGAGATTAATTTGGTCATAATTTGAAACTCAATGGACGAAGGCTTCGTGTGTAAGTCTACCTTTCATATGTGTGAATGTTAATATACGTTATACATTTAAAATCGCGCCGTTCAAGTAACTAGATATAATTGCATGGAGTCAAACTGTTCAATAAAATATTTTGTTTCATAGGTGATACCTATAAGCCAGTGTGCAATTTTGCTCCAGAACCAAATGAAGCGCGTTCAAGTGACGAGATATCGCAATTGTCCTGCACTCTGAAATACGCTGCCAATGAGTCTTATGTTGTCACCGATATGAAATGGACAATCGCTGGTTTACAAGAGACTCTCAACAGTTCAATGCAGACATCAACATCCGCGAATATCACAACAGCAACATCCACACTGAATCTAGCAAGGTGTGCTTCAAGCTACATATGTACCACGACATTCAGTCTGAGGGAAGAACTGCCAATTGTATTCTCATGGAACAAACCAAGCTTCGTTACAGATTGCTTTCAACGTGTTCCAAATTCTGCTGCATGTAAGTCATGCACGATATTATAAACATTTATCATTCACGTCAATCCTGAAGTCGATGCTCTTAATGTATACATTACGGATACTTAAGTTATTACGATCAGCAACTAATCAGCTAATTCAGCTAATCAGCAGCTGTGTGTCTTGAATTGTGATATGTTTCATTAACCAATGATGGGGATCAGATATCTGCAAAATCTACACGTTGTGGAATCATAACAATACACTCAATACCAGTGTGATTCTCCTTACAGATTTTATTTTAGTTATAGTTACAGTTATAGTTAATGGTTTTTTATTTTAGTTATAGTTATAGTTATAGTTAGTATTATTTTTAGTTATAGTTATAGTTATAGTTAATGGATTTTTATTTTAGTTAATTTTAGTTACTACTTAGTTACATAATTAAGGCTATAAGCAAAATTGTGCGTATTAACACGCTGTTTCACAATTTGCTCAAAGCTTTGAAAGCCTTTGAAGCATGGGTGCATTCAGCTTCATGAATACACGAGTTTCCAAAGTAACTGCTAAATTGCATAATAAAAATATCGCATTTTTCGTTCTCATTTATGTCGTATCGTCCATATTGCACTTCCTATTTTTATTTTTTGTATTAACGAAAATAAAATGAATTTTCGTTAGTGTTATTTTCGTTACAGTTATAGTTATAGTTAATGATATTTTTTAGTTATAGTTATAGTCATCGTTAACGAAATCATTTTATTTTCGTTAACGAACATTTTCGTTATCGTTAACGAGAATCACACTGCTCAATACTAACAATACACTCAATACTAGCAATAAAAAAGATCATCCTCGGGGAATGTGAGATTACCTCACACTTCACGTGGTTACTACTTACTAAAATTCAACCCAAAAAATTCCATATATTAGCGACATAAGTCACGTCACTCACCTTGAGAAACTAGATGATGTTGCAAGCGTTTTGTTTATGTTGGCTGTATACCAGCGGTCATTTATTTTGTTTTTCATTGATTTCAAATTGGGTGAATGCAAATTTCACTATTTCAGGTTCCTTATGAGACATTTTAAGATGTTATTTGCACTGATACAAATTAGAAAATTGAAATAGAGCAATAAAGTACAAACTTAAAACTGCTCTTTTCAATATCCGTTAATATCAGAAACACAGTGATTCTAAAGTTCCGGGTTTGTTTAGTTATCCGTTCGGCACAGGACAATTTTACAGCGCGATACTGTCAGAAGTTGAGAACTAAAGACAGTTTGCGCTAGAACTATGGAGACTGCTTCTACAAGAGAACAAGACTTTCGCTTCGAGACAACTTAAGAAATGCAAGAAATGACCTCGAGACCGAGACAGTATCTCGAGATCGAGACAGTGTCACGACACAATCCAAGTCTGATGTGGTCTATAGCAACCAACTGAGTTCGTGCCTGTCCATACCGTAACAGGAATGTTGTCGTACTGCTACTGTGAAATAGTTCTTAAGATTCCGTTTATCAATATTTTTGTCAACGCTGCTTTGATGTTTTCATGCAAAGTGGCATTGTAAAACCGGCGAAATGGTAAATAACTGATTTTTCATTCATCTAAATATAGTGTTAGATAATTTTACTGTTATACAAAAATATGTTCGCTTCATGCACTTTTTGATTGTTCTAATCACTTTTAATATATACTGCGCAAGTGGTTAGTTAATAATTACACTGCATATGAATTATTATAATTATAGCCATGTCCGATAGTAAGCCAACAACAAAGAGTTGAAAAGTTTAAACTAGTCCCCCACTGTCACATTTGTTAGAGGTTCGCCTATTAGCCAAATGTTAGTCTTTCAGCGAAAGAAATCGTGTAATGAACCTGAAAGAATATGACAAAACTTAGTATCCGTAATTGTGTTATTTCTAATTCATAACGCATTTAATGGGTGGCGCTTAGGCGTGTCAACACCGATCAGCGCGCGCTAGCTTTACGGGCGCTTTGGCGTCGGGAGCGCCTCTGAGTAGTTTCCTTAAAGGGGCGCTATATAGAATCCAGATTGAAAAAAAATAATAGGGTAAATTTATCTGCTTGCGTTTTTCTGAGATCATAGTTCTAACGTCTAATTTGACTTTAAATGAATCGGTCACAAACTAATATTTTGGTGTTGTAAGTAAATTAGGCTTATAGTAAATTGGTAGAAGCATTTAGGATACGTAATTAACTTATTTCCATAAGCAGATTAATTTTGGCATAATTTTAACTCGGTGGAAGAAGGCATCCTGCCTAAGACTCATTACAGAAGCTATATATATTATATCAAGCAAAGAAGCTACTTTGATACCATGATTTTGGCCGATTGAATGATCATCAACGCCAGCGTCATCCAGGGATCAGTTTCAGGCCCAGCGGATTTCACAGTGGTCTGACCGCCATTCTCTTCATCTCCAGAACCGTGTTTCTAAATATACCGACGACTCCTACCTCTTCATCGGCTCTAATCACTTATCAACTGCGACAGATGAGCTCCAACACATTACTAACTGGTCTAAAGAACTTACGGATCACTTCTGCAAAACGCGTGAAATGGCCATTGTCAGACGCAATAAGTGTTCCCTGTCGGTTTACGTTGAATTGAGCGCGCACAATTCGCCGACCTTCATCTCAGCGACCTCAATTCGCCGCCGCGAAACACAGCGCCTACACAATTCGCCGCCATTCATTTCAGCGACTCTTGTGATAACAATGTCAAAGTTTATTTTAATCATGAAACTTTCCAATTCGCGCTTCCAAAAAGGATATCAGTTTGTAGGTGATGGACTATAACGCCCGGAATTTAGCAACGCCATTTTGAAGCAGCGCTGAAATGAATGGCGGCGAATTGTGTAGGCGCTGTGTTTCGCGGCGGCGAATTGTGTAGGCGCTGTGTTTTGCGGCGGCGAATTGAGGTCGCTGAAATGAAGGTCGGCGAAATGTGCGCGCTCAATTCAACGGATACCTCCCTGTCGACTCAACCATCCATTTTGGGTGTATCTCTTACAACATCCATCAAGGCCCTGGGAGTTAGTATAGGCTAAAAATTAACAATTACAGACCACATTAATAAGATCCTCTGCTCTGGTTCTGCCTCATTATAATGCCATCCGAACCCTTAAAGCACATGGAGCCTCTGTCAAAGACCTTCAAACTATTACCAGAGCTACTACAAGATCTCGCACGATTTATGTATAATGTTTGTATGAGCACTTGATATAGCGCCCCTTCAAGATTTCTACACAGAGGCGCTCCCAACTACAGCGCGGACACTGAATCGGAGTTTCACGCCGAAGCGCATGAGCAATTGCGAGTGAAGGACTTGCCCAGGTCCCTACGCGGTATGCCTCTACTGCTTGGTGGGGCCTAGCGAGTAGCAGGGACAAAACCCGCCTTTAGTGCTTCATGAACAGATTCAGGTTACTTAAAACCTGATGATCTTACAGCTGAAACATTGGCACAAGCGGCAGACGACGCTCTGTTTAGTGCTGTCCAGAATAATGAGCTTCATGTTCTCCGTGGTATCTGCCCAGTGCAACGTGAACCTTCATAATTATTACTTCCGACAAAGGGCACACAATTTTACCTTCCCCGATAAAGAACTCGATGAACTTTACTCAATCAATCATTTCATCATTTATTTCTGTAACCAACAGAAGAGACAAAAAAACGAACAATGAACCAGTAAGACAATGGTTTGACATGTACTGGCTACAAGGAGGCCCAGAAGGGATCATGGATCCCGCTAAATAGGGACACCTATAAAAAATACAGATAGGGAAAGAAAGACAGTCAATGATACTTAGAATAGAGTAAGCCTTGGGCTCAAAAAACAAACAACAACTCCTAGAATGTTATATAAAAACATGTACTAGTTAACCCATCCACAAGTAGCCATGCATTCTGTCAACTGTTATTATTCACCTACAGCGTTTTGCCTGTTCTTTTATGAAATAAATGATTATACATGTACATACATACATACATACATACATACATATATGCATACATAAATATATACATACATACATGTATTTGACTATTAAGAAATTTTTAATCAGTTTCAGTCTTTTAAACCTTGTCAAAGCATCATATCATCCAGGGTTGACAGTTTATAAAGCTTTAAGAGTTTCTGGATTGTGTTGCTTGAGGATGAAGTGCGAAAAGTCGATGGAAATTATTATTTCTTGCTGTAACTGACTAATTATAGTAATAGAAGAAACTCTAAGAAAAGATGTCGGTGTGCAACTGTGCATGTTAGGACGTTTTTACCGTGTGTAGGCCTATATTTAGAAATAAATTTTTGCCGGTGTGTATAATTATTAATATTTTTGTTGGCGTGCATATTGGGAAATTTCGTCGGTACGTATATTAGGAGTTTTTTCGGTGCGTATATTAGGAATTTGTTTCGGTGCGTATATTATTAGCAATTTTTTTCGGTGTGTACATTGGAATTTTGTCGGTGTATATTAGGATCTTTCTGGGTTTGTAAAATAGAAGTTTATTTTTTTGTCGGTGTGTAATACTGTGTATAATTAGAAATCTTTTCGGTGTGTAGCCTATAATTATTAGGAATTATTCCGGTGTGTCTAGCCTATTTGGAGCTTTTGCCAGGGCTCATATTAGGAATTTTTCTCAGTTTTATATTAGAAATGTTTGCCGGTGTGTATATTTGGATTTTGTCCCGTGTATATGTTATAAATTTTTTCGGTCTGTATATTATTGCCGTTGTGCAAATTAGGAATATTTTTCCAGTGTGTAGCCTATATTAGGAATTTTTCGGTGTAGGGCCTATATGTCAAGAATTTTTGTCGATGTATATATTAGTAATTTTTGTCGGTGTAGGCCTATATATATAAAGAATTGTTGTCGATACGTATATTAGGAATTTTCATCGGTGTATACGTAACATTAGGGGGAAAGCACCACAAGACGCACCCTATGCCCAAGACGCACACACACCCCCCCATAAAATATCCAGACTGGCTGATACAGGAAGGCAGCAACCTACTAACATAATATGTAGATTAAGTGTCCATAAGTTATTATTAATCGGTGTCCTTTATTCGGAGAGGAAAGCGGTTTCTTAATCAAAAGTAAGTTTTCGGCATTTTTGAACTTTAGCGAGTGATAATTCAACAAGGCTTTTTCACAATATTAATGAGCAGTTCAGGAATAATCCTTCCTTGTGTTTCTCAACCTCTTTATCAACTGCAAATGTGGTAGAGTATATTTTAGCAACATCTAAGGGGAACCAAAATAAATTGTCTTTAGAGGGGAGACCCGTCGGAGCCCAAGACGCACCACGTCCCGTTTACCCAAAACGCGCCGGGTGCGTTTTGGGTATGCAAGTATGGAATATCGGCAATTAACACGAATATGTTCACATTAAATAGAATCAACTGGGTAATTGCCAATATCTATAGTCTGAGATGACTTTTATTTGAGTGGTTTTATTGGTTGTCAAATCATCGGAAAGGATTATACGCGAAAGACAAGCAGAGGATCGTATGGAGAGGAAACATTCAAGCGTGCATTAACGGTCCTCACGGATGGGCAGTCTTACCACTTGTAAAAAAATAGGGATTCTGAGAAGAACTTTACAGAGACATTTTTAAGGGGCATGTGCTTCAACTCGGTTGCCAAATTCTGGGTAGATCTAGAGTTACTCTGAGCGAGAAATGTTAAATGACATTTTAATATGGTCTGTAGTTGCTATAGACATTTGACTGACAAGCAATTTTGCTTAGACCCAAACTGCAGCTTTCAACTTGTCGCTTTATCGTATCAATGCGAAAACTAACGTTTTAGTACTGTATGTCTACATGTTTTTGCCCATATTGGACAATAGGGCTCAAACTGGTGCTTGGCATGCTGGTACAGTATTAAACCATGTTGTTCCCAAGACGCACCCAGAAGGTGCTTCTTGAGGTCACCCTGTTCCCAAGAGGCACCATCCTTGACATAAGATAAATTGAAGCATTTAGCTGTTACAGCACAATATTTGTTTTATTTGACAGTACAAATGTTTTTAACAATAAAAGATCATACTAAGCGCATACTTTTTATTTTCATAATGGTATTAATTGTGACGCTACAAGCTAGAAACGAAAGGGGGGTGCGTCTTGTGGCCACTAATTTTGGGTGGTGTGTATTTCATGAATTTTAATATGTGTCTATGTTAGGATTCTCTTTCGGTCCGTATATTAGGATTTTTTCGGTGTATATTGGGATTTTTCTCAGTTTGCAAAAATAGAAGAAACAAATTTCGGTGTTTATATTAGGAATTTTCCGGTGTGTCTATTAGGAGCTACTGCGGGTGTGCATAATTATTATTAGGAATTTTCTCAGATTTTATATTAGGAATTTTTCCCGGTGTGTATATTTGAATTTTTTCCCGTGTATATGTTAGAAATTTTTGTCGGTGTGTATAATGTATATAACGAATTATTGCCAGCTGTATGTTAGAAATATTTTTCCAGTGTGTATATTAGGAATTTTTCCGGTGTCTATAATTACGAATTCATTAGGGTGTATATTAGTGTGGTCCAAAAAATTAAATGTTCGAAATGCATTGCTCCACAAGGCTGCCGTTGTTACACATGAAAACATGAGCCTCTATGTAAAATTTTGGAAAGATTTGATTATAATATTTAGAGGTCGCTATGTTTTTCGGCTTTTTGCTATATAGTTTGAACTTGTCAAAAAACATGTATAATTTTTATTTTTTCAAGTCAGTTATTATTATTTTTCAAGTCAGTTATTATTTTGAACAATAAACAGCCCAATTAAAATATATACAGTATACACAGCAGTGTTACTGCTTAGTCAGGCTGCACTAAATTTATAATGCAATATTGTTTGGATAATTAAAGAAGTTATCCAGTCTGCATAAATCCGTCATTGAAGTGCTGGAAAACCCGCAACCCGCTATTATTTCATTTTGCCTTTGTTGGAACATAAAACATTGTCCGATGACGGGAGCCAAATGGCAGCAAGTATTCTTTCTGAGACTCATCCTTAGTACATCATTGTAAGAATGGATCAGAGCCACTACAGGTTCTACGCAGTCATTGACGACCATCAACAGTTTGACATTTGCCTTCATCGACTGGAAAGTAGGGTCCAGTGTTCAGAGAGTAGAAGCCTTTGATAGGAAGGCAGTGGGTTATTCTTGACCCTGGATAGCAAGAAGACCAAACAGTTTTAAAGATCTCCTCTTGACATACGCCTGCAGTGGAGTCTGGTGGTTCTAAGGATTTCCTGTCCAGACGCTACATTGATAGCGTATTAGGTGGTTCAGTGAGATTGTATTACCAGAGCATTCTTGATGTCTTCTATGAAAGCGCATGTTCGGAGAAATATCTGAAAGAGTTAATTTAAATCGACCTCAAACTGTTACTCCTTGAGTCAGCAGAAATCTTGGCTTTTGCAACTGCCAGTGCTTGCGAACACCCGAATCAGCATGATGTGCAGGGATTGTAGCCTTCTCCCGAATTACGAACACAGCGACTATTGTTGCATTCGTGGCTACACCAAACTTATGATCGTTAATTATGATTATTCTGGATCACTACTTGTAAACTATTCTATGGAAACAATAAAAGGATTGATGATTAGTCCATTCTGGTTATGAAACGAGAAATTCTTCAGGTTTGCCCCATTTTTTTGGGAGTCCAGACCCAAGAATGTGTATGTCAGGCATCCCTAACAGCCAACATTGTGGGGGAACTCCTGGTTGATGCCAGTTCCATCATAGCTGTTTTGTCACGTATGAGCTTTTATTGCAGAAAGTGAAAAAATGTGCTGTAAGCTTATTTCATATTCAAGGCTGGCTTCACAGATAAAAAATACTCGAATCATGCTAAATTAGCAGCATACAGAGCAATATTGAACAATCCAGTTGTGTATAAAACGAATTGTAATGAATTGTAATTGGCATGCAAAATTTAAAAATTAGCCAACAACCGTTTATCTATCAGAGAGAACTTGAAACAAGTGTTTTATTTGTAAATGAGCTTATTATTCTTTTATTTACTTAAATACAGTTGGCATACTGATCATGATTTAGAAAGATGGTGCTTAGTGTTCATGGGTGCTCATTTTAATTCATAATGCAGCTATTAACACGTCAGATGCGCAATTTTTGCAACTTCTACAAAAAGTGTCAAAACCTAGCGACCTCTAAACATGCTCAGATCTCTTCAATTGTTTCAACACAGAGTCTTCTAGTCAAGTGTAACAGGGGCAGCCTTGTGGAGCAGCATATTTTGAAAAAAATATTTATCCCCATGTAAGTTTGGACCACACTAGTGTATATGGGTATTTCCGTCAATTTTTTGGATTTTGGATGTAGCAAATGTGCAAAAATGAAATGTATTGAAGTGCATAAAACCAAATATTTTATTGATCTACGATGCATTTAGAATATAAATTTATGAGTTTCCCTGCACGCCACCTTGTGAAAACTTTTTTACAGTGTGATTTATACAACATATATCAAAATTTTATCATTACTGTCACACCTGTTTCGGCAGCTGATATCCTATGGCTTTATAATCAGAAACTAAATATTACATCACACAATAGTTGAATTCTGACCATATGATATTTTTCTTACTGAGTAGTCTGTAAGTTTACAGTTAAATAACGTATTTAACCTATTTTAAGTCATAATATGTGCATATTTAGCTATTTTAGCCATCTATTATCTCCAGTGACAGTAGGTGAGACAAAATGGTTGTGTACTTTTGGATTCCAAATTGTTAACCTGTAACTTTACCGTTATTGTAGCCACTAGTTTACTTAATTTTCATGTTTATTAGTTTACAATTTAGTTTTTAATGATTGTGACAGTAATGAGAATTATGTGACAGCAATGAGACTGTGTGACTAATGATAATAAATGTGACATAAATGAGACATGGTAGTGTGACATGAATGAGAAATAAGACTGAAACCCTCGACCATAAAGCAATATTAATGTCAAAATTATCAGCAATCACAAAATTATAGATGTTTTATCTATAATGTACTCTGAAACATAAGTTCTGGTCATCTGTAAAATAATAACACGAACTTTAGAAACAGATTAATACTGAATGTGACATGAATGAGAATTCATTGTGACTTGACTGAGAATGCAGTGTGACATGAATGAGAAATAAGACTGAAACAATCGACCATAAAGCAATATTAATGTCAAAATTATCAGCAATCACAAAATAATTATAGATGTTTTATCTAATGTACTCTGAAACATAAGTTCTGGTCATCTGTAAAATAAGACACTAAATTTAGAAACAGACCAATACTGAATGTGACATGAATGAGAATTCATTGTGACTTGAATGAGAATGCAGTATGACATGAATGAGAAATAAGACTGAAACCATTGACAATAAAGCAATATTAGTGTCAAAATTATCAGCAATCACAAAATTATAGATGTTTTATCTATAATGTACTCTGAAACATCGGTTCTGGTTTGTAAAATAAGACATTAAATTTAGAAACAGAATAATACCGAATGTGACATGAATGAGAATTCATTGCGACATGAATGAGAAATAATAATACAAAGTCAAGCATCAAGAACCATCTGATATGCCAGACAGGTGCATGCGAAGGTGATTAGTGGATCGTATCTCAAAAAGTACAGACTGGGATTCATGGCTAGCAGGTTTGTCAGTTGGTATCTGAGCAAAACGCATCAAACAGCACTTGATGCAGATTCATGGCTAGCAGGTTTGTCAGTTGGTATCTGAGCAAGACGCATCAAACAGCACTTGATGCAGATTTCTTCTTACACCTCACCGCTAGAGTCTTCCCAACTTCTGAAAGTGCTCTGCTATTACTAATGGCCCGAGTGCGCATAATTTTGCAGAGGTTTTTTCTTTTCTTTTCTTTCAAATTTCTTGATGGCGATTTTACGTAGATGCTCTGTATAAACTGTCTCTCTGGCAGTTTTCAGTTTTTCCCGAAGTACCTCCAGCCACTCCTTGCGTCCACAGTGATCGTCCGATTCTGTACCCGACATCTACAAATGTTTTATTATAAATGTGTTCAAATAACACTAACTACTTTCAACTAACTAACTACTATGACGCTGGATATTTTTTATCAATGGAACATTTATTTAGGAAAAGAACTATTCTCATGGG
Organism: Aporrectodea caliginosa; assembly: GCA_020284085.1. Classification (NCBI taxonomy): domain Eukaryota; kingdom Metazoa; phylum Annelida; class Clitellata; order Crassiclitellata; family Lumbricidae; genus Aporrectodea; species Aporrectodea caliginosa. The sequence continues at coordinate 235,352 of JACEVL010000048.1, read as the reverse complement.
TCCAGCTTCTACTTATGGAAATAATTATTTTCTTCAATCCAGCTTCTATTGCATCAAAAACTTAGTTTCATCAATCCAGCTTCTATTTACGATAAAATTTATTTCCAAAATCCAACTTCTATTTAAATACATAAGTGGTTTCATCAATCCCACTTTCATTTAAGGAAACCATTTTTTTTCATCAATCCAGCTTCCATTTTAGTATGACGATATAAAATAATTTACCAACCTAAACTACGGGTTTACCCTGACCCTAACACTAACCCAAAACCTAACCTCATAAAACTACCCAAAACTTACGCGATGAGGTTATTATATTCGGCAATAAAACTAATAATTTTACTGCTTTTTATGCTGCATTCATGCACATCTATCATTACTGTCACATGTCTATCATTACAGTCACGAGCTTTAAATTTTAAATGTGACTGTAATGAGGCGTGACTGTAATGAGAGAACTGCACTAAACATTGATATGCACGAACTATTATGAGGGCTAACGAAGCACAAACAGTTTTTCTTACTTGGACCATACGCCTCATTCGAAAGTTACAGCGCAATATATCGTGTTAGTTAAACTTTAGAAGTAACAGATGAGGACAGTAATGAGACCTGAAAAGTCCGATTGGTAGTTTTTAAATCATATTCAGGAACATTTTCATGATTTCTTTCATTAAGTCACATGTTTAAGGAAATTATTGTTTCATTCTTGTTTATAGTTCTTACCGGAAGTCTTGCCAGTCGTTTCCGTTAGGGTGCGTCCAAAAGTTGATCGAGATTCACACTCGGATTAAGGCGTGACCGTAATGAGGTGCAACCTGAGGAACTAGATTGTTTGACGTGTTATGCTTAAAATAAGCCTCCGAATTAGACGATCCGTAAACAGATGAAAGAGGACACTCGTAGCTTTAATAAATTGCATCATTGGTATAGCTGCTCAAGAGATTACAATTTCTGTGCACATCCAAAATCGAAAAATACGGATCGGGACGCGGGACTGTAATGAGATTTGACGTGTTTGGAGCGTTAAATAAAATTAAAAATTAACAATCCAATCCATCAAAGATAGCAGATTTTGTTCTGCAGGTCACTACGAACATTTTGATACATTATGTGCCTCCGTACCTTTATAAATATTGTCTTAATTGCTCGAGTGACACGAAATCCAAAAAATTGACGGAAATACCCATATATTAGTATTCTTTCCGGTGTGTATATCACTAACTTTTGGCGGTGTGTATATTAGTAATTTTTCTCGGTGTGTATGCTAGAACCCTCGTTACCATTTGTATTAAGCTTATAAAATGTTGTTAATTCAATTATCAGGTAAAGATGAAGAGCCAACAGAACCGTCACGAAAACCGCCAGGTGCAAACTGGGTTGAAAAGTCAGATGGAAATTCGGATAAGTCAGGCGTAACGCCAGGTAAAAACGCAGGTGGATTGTCAGTTGGATCGTCCAAAAGAAACATTGTCATCAAATGTATTGTCGGAATCGCAGGCTGTTTGCTAATTGGAATAGGAACTGGTGTTTGAAGAGGAATACCTGGAAAGATTTCTCATTAATTATAATTACTAAAACAAGGAATTAACTTTTGCTTTGGTAAACACTGAGGACAGCTTGCAAGACTGTATAACCAAAATTCTTTTGTATTAAACTATTTTAATTGTCTTTTAGTCTACAGAACTGCAGTCTTAATCTTTAATCTAAACTGACCTAATCTAATGACTAAAAGCGCCGTCATCATAACCATGATATCTTTATCACTTGCACGTTCGACCTTGAACAGTTGGGACCTCGTTTAAAAAAAATCCTTGATGGCCCTACAGTTTCAGTTACAGTTAATAGGCTGGGTATGCTATATCGTCCATCCCACTGTTCAATTTCTGTTTGAAAGAGTTCAGGCTTTACCGGTTCCAATGATCCACAATTCTTTGGATAAAAAGAGTTTTCTAATGTCTAATCGCACCCGCTAATGATACAGTTTCAGATTTTGTCCTCTCAGAATTTCCAGTTGTTGCCCTCTGGAAGAACGTTTTCCCATCGATGTGTAACTTTCACTATCTTTGAACTGGTTCGAACCCAGCCATCTGGCTGCAGTGAATGCACTCGCCTTGAAGTACACTATTCAATAAGGCTTAGACCCCTTTACAGAAGATTATTTGGGCTGATATTGACAAATTACATCGGTGAATTGCTTTTGGATTGTGAATTGTATTACCAAAAGTAGTAACTGCGTTGAAGCAGACTAATTACAGCGTATCTTTTCGCACATTAGATAACCATGCACCGAATCTAATGACTTCTACAGTCAAGGAATATTCTTTACTCTGATCTGGTCACAAAACAAAACCACGTCCCAATAGGCTCAGTCACAATGAGGTTCAATCGTCAACCAAATTCTGGTCCACCAGAGAGATTGGCATGCCATCTATCGAATGCGTGGCCAACACTAAATCATATAGGCACTCAAGCCTATAATCCAACAAATCCAAATCAAATCTGGCCAACCAGAGTAAATCCACTAAACCACCAATCCTGCGTCGTAGCTCAATGTTCTGTAGGAACCAAAACAACGGCAGTTGAAGTCGGTAGGCATGAAGGTACGGTACAACGTAATTCTGCGGTTGTCGGTGAATCGTCTGTGGGTCAATTTAATGAGAGACCGAAAAGTCACGTGAAACTGGGTAGCTATGCAGGTTCGTCTTCGTTGGAACCCTTTCTAATGCATCTGACAGTTTGTAGGCAAAGTAATCATTGGTCGAATTCAGAGACAAAACATCAACTGATTTGTGCACTGACGGATTCAGCAGCACAAATAATATTAAATACGGATTTAGACGAATCAGGCTTTTCGGGTTGCGAGTTGTCTTGATGGTTTCCAGCGAGCGGAAGCCAGTAACGCTAAACATAATGGAAGATACAGAGAGAGAGTGACAGCAGCATTTGATGAGGGAGAGCAACCTGTGTGGCAGGCAATACGAAAGATATAGCAAGGATTAAAAAGAGTTCCAAGAGCTAATTCAAGTCCTCAAAATGGCCGCTGGACGTATGACGTCGGACGACAGCAACCTCAGCACAATAATAATTCTATTGGTCGACCGAGATTTGGTCAACGAGATCGACGTTGTTTCCTGTTTGGTGATGCCAGCCACGAACGACATCACTGTGGATATATGAGTGCGCCTCCTGTGAATGTGTAGGCCTACGCACATGAGTATCGTCCGGGATAGCTCCAGTCTGTTCGCCAGAGGACAGCTGTGGTTGTAAAATGACAAACAAAAAAAGAACGATGAAGTTAAGTCTAAAAGAAGGGAACGAACGACGAAGTTAATGAGTGGAGAACCTAATTAATGAGGGAACGAATGCAACGGCATTGGAGGACAGAGAATTTGAACTCTGCTGCGTTAGGAGCAATGTAGGGCGTTGAGCCTAACGAACGTACAATTATGCTAGTAAAGTAACGCGAATATAGTTCTGTCGGAATTACAAAGATAGGCCTACGTTCGAATATAATTATGAAAGTACATTGCGAATATTAATTAGGATTGAAACGTCATTAAGTGGAACAAGTGTGAAACAGAATAGGGTTTGTCGAAGAGTAAAGTGGAATCTAGAGGAAGTGTACGGGCAATGTGGGGCTACTACGAATTAGTCCGGCTGTGCTAGAGGTGAGAGGTCGACTCCTCAGCCGCAGCAACCTAGCCGACGAACGATGAGAGGGAAGATGAGAAGTGGAAGATTGGGGGTGTAAGACAGCGAATATTGTCTCAAACCCTAAAAGCGATTAATCAGGACAGTCGAGCAAGTTTTGAGGTCCGCTTTGTACACGTGAATGGTAATGCAGGGCAATCTTTGTTAGTACGTCCTCGAGTAAGGTCGACAGTGCGAATAAGACGAGGTTTAATAAAGTAGTAAAAGAGTTTAAGCTGTATAATTGCGAACAGCAGATAGCACGGCTTCTTGGCAATACAACTGCAGTGCTCTACAAGATGGAATAAGAGATGAATTGAACACTCTGGTGCAGAATCTAGGAGGTTTGTTTGACGACGAGATAAGCTTCGCGATAAATGTTTTGCGGCCAACCATAGACGAGTCGCTAGCTGCACAACAAGGACCACCGCCGGCTACTACCGAATCGAGCGCTGCACAGTATTCCCCGTTTCGCCACCGGATCCGTTAGCCACGAGTGGGATCCAACGCCCGTCCGGATCACACACCCCAGTTCAGTCAACTCCTGCCACGGGAACCGGAAGCCTACCTTCAACAGAGCCAACCACCCCTCTCCACCTGCTGTACCACCTGTCGAACCCCGGATGGCGATCCATCCAACCTCCAGTGCAACCATGGGAGACGGACGGATTGTGGAATAATGGACTATGGGCGTGCGCCGTCTATGTGGTCGGGTGTTTTCTCATTCAACCATTGCCAGTCGCAGAGGTTGAATTCAGAAGGAGTTTCAGCGATTTCTATAACTACACCCACGAGGACAGCTGGAACATAGAGCTGATGACCTTTACACTCTATTTCTTGCACAACTCTCTGTGGGCCTGGTCGACCATATTTCGTTCAAGGGGCTAAGGAGCCGGAAATCAATTATTCACCCCTGGAACCTGAGGTGGAGGAAGAGAACGGAACGGATGCAGAACGTCCTAAGCGGAAAGTGAGGTTACCCGCTCGGTACCAAAACGACGCCTGAAGACGTGAAGCTGTAACGAAATTATGTGCTCTGTAGCTGTAGTTAGAAAGAAATATTAAGTGCATCTTGCGAAGGGAAAGATATGAATTCTAGAAAAAAATAGTATGTTCTGTTGTAGGTCTAACAACGATATGTAGACTTGGGTTCTGATTGCGTATAGATTATGATGATGAATTAGTTGAACACTCTCTAGAGACAGATGAATTATTGTGAAAAGATATGAATTCTAGAAACGACCCCTACAATTAGCTACCTTGCAGCAAAAGTTGCACATGGTGATGAATGTCCAGGAAAGGAATTCTATAGCTCATTTAGAAATGACTGCCATTCATCGTGAAGAAAGAAATGTGGTGGACGCCTCTGAGAACAATGATCCAACCGAGATGGAATGGAATAGACAGCCAGAATGTACTGCTGGTAATTCCAGCAAAGATTCAGACACCAGCAAGGACAGCTTTCTGCAAGAAATCAGGGAAACTGCTGCATTACTTGAGAACAGGGCTATGAATGTAACAGATGCTGATTGGCTGGAATTAAGCAAAAGCTTAAACATTTTTAAACAGCGACTGCATAATTGTACCAACGCTTCTCAATTAACTACTTTCTTCAGAACTGAGGTATTCCTTGTCTGAAGCGATCAGGAACTATGATCGGTGTTCAGCCAACCAGCAAAGCCCGTCAGGCAGTGAACAGGAGCCGAGGAAATAGAACTTTGTCTTATGGCAGAAATGCAAAAGCTGTTCAGGGTCTTAAATAGAGCGAAAAAGCAGAAAGCCAGCCATAACATATGGATAAACATACGAAATAATGTGAATAATTACAGAAAGCACTGATCTTGTGCAAGTCAGTGTCTCAAAGCCAGAAAGGTGCCAAAAGAGGAACAAGAGTTCCTACATGATCAGTGGACAATTAGAGTTATGATTATTGGCAGCCAGGATAAGATTGCATCAACCAAACTGAAGAAGCGGCATGAGCAAATGCTGACCGAGCAACTAAGATACATGTCGTATACGTTTGGATTTCAGCAATGGTACTATTATGGTAGTAGTTGCAGTATATTAATAAACTTTCATATTTTAGTCTGTTCCATTGTCAACTGGTTGTCCATACAAGCTACACAGCCGAACTAATATCAAGTCACGTGAAGTATGCAAGAAGAAGCACATTAGCTGGCAATTAGAGCATAAAGACAACTAAAAAAGTAGCTATTAACACTTTAATGATCAGCAAGAGATTGTGTACTTTGATTTAGAACTTTGATTTCACAGACCACAGAAGCATTAGAAACACAATATACATGCCTTTTCACTTTTGTGTTACATGTAGAAAAAATTTCAGTGTTTTTTCTCTTTATGCGTTTCATGAGGATTTCTGAATCTTGGTTCGAGCTATCAAGAGGGTTTACCATTTTAATGGCTTTACTAACAAATCAAACAACTTAGAAACCTGAACAGAAACAAATGTCCATACAAAGTGAACTCTATATACATCTACAAATCAACTCAGAACTTAGACAACGATGAGCAGTTAACAGCTTCTGCTGTCCGTTGAGAAAGACCCAAGAACTTTCAAATTCCCCAGGTTTAATAGGGCCCTCAATGTTATCTTATGTAAACACTGTCAGAGCATCTCAGACTCTGTCAACTCAAACTGATATCATGTGTAAGACTGCTTCTTTCAGTCTGAATCTGAACACACATCAAACCACAGAAACTGCTACAGATGGAATTGATGACTGCAACCATGTACTACCACCAATTCCTGTTCATCCTAGCAGAACACTGACACCAAAAGCCACTAATGCTAATGCCCCAAAAAGAGAAACCAGTCCAATGATGTCAGCTTCACGTTGATCGAGTCCTGGAAAAAGATTGACTTCCACCAGAATTTCGAAAGGATCAGAAGATACTACCCAGGTCTATAACAAGTATACTATGGTATCCTGGTTATCTTGATGACATGGTTGTAGAAGGAGTCAAACCTAAGGTCTATGGAAAGTGCATGCACCCATTCTCTCTGCTTACATGACTGTTAAACCCTGACGTCACACCAAGTTGACGCACTTGTCTATTTAGTAGTATTTACCTATAAAGTTAGCTTGTTGTTCTGACTGAATATGACACGTTTACATTGCTTAAAAGTTAAAACTTTAAATTCAGCAAGTGGCTGTGTCTCTCGCTGAACGTCCTTTAAGTGTCCTGCATCGTTTGAAGACTCATTTGCGGAGTACAGTGACAACCCATAGGTCTTCCGACTTGGCGTTTTTGTCAACTGAAAGCAATCTAGCAAACGACTTGCAACTGGAACAAGTTGTTGAGGCTTTCATGTCCAAAAATCTAGACATGAGATTTTGACTGTTTAGCCTGCATTTCCTGGATATCACCAAATTGCATGACTGTGAGAGATGAAAACGGAATTCGTTGATATTTTGCTCATTTGCTGCAGGCTGCTTTTCAAGAATTAATTATATATTTGAGATTTACCAGATTTTATTGACAAATTATTGTTATATAGTGTTGAAGTGTTCTATCTAGGCCTACACTTACTCTCAAACAGTCGGTGTCCGCCACTTACAAGTGTGTATAAGGATTATAACTATGGGATATAAAAGAGCCTCTCGACTCAGTGAACAGGTCATGCAGATATCCACAGTAGCTACTAAAAAAGCCTTATACAAAAATTTCTTGATGATACTCATTTATATGCTGTACATTGTATTAGCAAACCAACGTGCTCGACCGACACTAGCCCCTGTGGTAACTTTTTGCACCGACATTCGCAGTTTGCATCACAGTCTGGTGAACGATCTGGATAGCAAATGTTTACTGATCTGGAACAATTTATTGCTAGCTACAACTCTGATGGAAGTGGAGGCTCAGCTGTTTTTAACCAGGTTGGAGATAATTATTGTTCGGACACTCGAACAGTTGTGTTTCATTGTCTCATACGTTTGGTCACATACGATCACAGTACATCTTGTTGATGGAATATTCTATTGCTAACATAATACTTATGAGATGACTAGATAAGCTGAGTCAGCTTCTTCTCCCCATGGAATCGTTTACTACACAGGATCATTGATGAACAATTCTGAGACTGTTTAACTTGCTATGTACTTTGATCACCCATACTGTTCGATTGTTTTACTGTTCGATTCTGAATAAACCAACCAATTTTGTTGCAGCAGTCACTCCAATAATGTGCCGAGTTCATAAGAAGATACCACAGGCAGCTGAGATGCTTCATGTAGATGCTTTGGGGGGGAATGGACTGACAAAAGCACCGTATTTACATGTTTGTAGTACCCACTGCAGCAGGTGGACTTACAGCGGGAACCATTATTACTGACTGAGTGAGAAAGAAAGGAAGTTTTCTCTGGTGCATTAGATGCATTGTTAAGCTTTCTTCCAACTTTGTAAGTTCTTCGGAAAATGCGGTCCAGCAGTAATTATTACGGACAATGATTTAAAGGAAAGGAACGAGATCCTTAGCCCGTGTATTTCCTTCTGCCAAACTGCTCCTATGTCAATTCCACGTCTTAAAGGCAGACTGGTCCTGGCTGTGCAACGCAAGGCACAAGATAGACAAAACCAAAAGACAAGGCATCTACTTCCAATTCAAAGGATGTGTCTACGCTCACACAGTAGGTGATCTCGGAAAGCGCTACACTGAATTTTTGGACTCGGAATCATGCAAGCAAGACTTAAACATAAGAAAATACCTGGGAACATGTTTTCAGGACCACATGCTTCAGGACTGAGTTACCAACTAGAGGGAGCAACACAACAAATTATGTTGAGGTTGTGTTCAAAATCCTGAAAGACACTATCTTTGATCGGGTAATGGCCTACAATATAACACAATTGTTATGTGGAGATTCTGCCATGCACAATCTATACTGATGTTTCTGACTAAGTGGGCTTAGCTAGCTCTAATCGGTTGATCCTTCGGACCAATCCATTACGATCTAAGGCCAGACTTTTGTAGCTGCCTGTGTGGTATCTTGGCGATATATTGTATCTGGGGCACGCTGTTGTGGTGATCGTTTTCCTGTTGAGCTGACATGTTTGCTGCGATATCCTTTGTGAATTACGACGATTAAAGTCACAAATCTTTGTAAGAAAAACAATAAGGGTTTTGTCCGGAGATAACTTAGATTCGGGTGACTGCGTAGTTATAAGGATTGTGCTCAGGAAATTAAAGTATGATCGATATTTGTAAGAGCGCCATTATACTGTTTTGGACAGGGACGGCCTGTAAGGTATCTTTGAGAGCCTCAGTGATAGATACTAAACCTCTACTCTGTTCTGTCGTAGGCATTGCTCCTAGGCTGAAGATTTGGCTTTGTGTGAAGTGATTAGAGTGCTTGCCCTGTCGATGTGTGCATGTGATCGCCTGCATATCCTCGTATTTTTATGGTTTCTTGCTTCATTTAGTTCCGTTTAATGCCCAGAATTGGCACTATTGATTTTATCAATGAGAATAATTGATACCTGTAACTTGCCGAAAACATTTAATTGAAATCAAGAATAATTGCAAGAATAACTCTTAGGTTTGACAAGCAACTGTCACTGAATGATTCTTTTTGTATCTGTTCTTTTGATGCACAATAATGTCGATGAAAAAAAACACAAGTCTGTTCACTGAGTCCGTAGGCGCTATTGAAGATAACGTAGACCGAGGTGAGAAAGGTGCCAGTCCACCTAGAAATCCTGAAGGGGAGACCTAGGGAAATGATCCTCCCACAGAACCTGAATCTAATGTCTGGCTGCGTGCACAATTGATGCACCTACGGTCCCAGAACGCCTTGCTGAAAGCAGCGTTGGAGGGTAATACTGAAACAGGTCGCGGGCGGGGAAGTTCGAATCCAAGCCGTCAGAATCGATTGGCTGTTCCCCAATCGGGAACCACGGACAGAGATTGTCCGCCTTCCACTCCCTATGAGAAAGATGTGGCCCATCCTGGTTATGCACTCCGAGAGGGAGCCTGGTATCAAGAAGAAGAAGAACCCCGATTGAACGATGGATTGTTCGCCTGTTCGTCTAGTCCGTCAGCTGCCCAAAACCCCTTTTGTACCACAGGGTTTGTTCGTAGGAAGTTGTTGATCACCACGATGGAACCTTCTCAGTCCCAAGTGATTCTCGTCCAGGCACTTTTCATAGTGTGGACATGATGCGAGGAACATGTGACTGCAAAGTTGGAAGTAATGGAACTTCGTGTAAACAGATATCTGCTGTTGTAAGCAGCATTGATTTCAATTTGTCCTCGGAGTCAGCTATTAAACTTGTTTCTGAAAATACATGGGCAGTTATGTTTGAAGTGGCAACTGGGCACAAGCCACCTAATAACTGGCTCGCACCTTTGCTGCTGAATGACGGACCTCAGATGGAAACACACTGTGCTGAGCAAACTGCTGCAAGTGACAAGAATAACATTGACGTGCCCCGTAATACCTGTATTGCAGCATACTGGTAATGCTACAGGGAGCAGCATTGTTCCTAGCAGCAGCGATGTTGCTGCTGCCCTGGACAAGTGGGGTAAATTGATTGAATCTCTGCGTGCCAGGGTATCAGAGGGACTTCACAACAGCCCTGAAATCTTTGTACCAGCAGTTAACAAGTGCACAGATAATCTGGCAGAATTTGTCAACACTGAGTTCAGTTTAGTGACAATGCTGCATACAATGGGGAAGTTCCTTTCGCAAACCATTGACATGTCCCCAGCTACAACCTCAAGACCAACAGGTGCAGAGGCAGAAGTGGATGAATAAATAAAAAGTATGCCTTGTGATACAGATGATGCTCTTGCTTGGTGCCATGGACAGGCTACCAAATTCCATAACATCCACTTGCAATTGACATTCTAGCTGTGCCAGCTTCAGAAGCGTATATTGAAAGAATGCTTTCGGTCTCTGGAGAATTGTCATCGGGAAAACGTAATCGATCCTTGAAGACACTGGAAATGAAAACATTCTTAAAACTCAACTCGAAACTAATGTAAAGTTTTGTGAACTATTTTCGAACTTGATAGATCCTTGAGAATAGAATAGAATCTTCGTTTATTCATTAACACATTGTTGGAACAAAATGCGATCACAAGAAAAAGCTAAAACAAAATGTGTAGGCATTGGCTGTTCCATTTAAAGTTTGGTCCAGGATATTATTGATTTTTATTCGATTTGTTAAAGGGTCTTAGGTTTAATAGATGCCCTTGTAAAGCAGCCTAGGAATAAAGTTTTTGGTGTCCTTAGGTGGAAGTGAGAATTGGTGAGGCCTAGGACAGAGGGTGTATGTAGTCTCCCGGGGTCGAGGGCACAGCCGGCATAGAACATGAGGACACTGGATATGGAAACATTATTAAAACACAACTCGAAATTAAAAGCTTTAAAGGCAAAGTGTGGAGTCATTGAGTGCATGACGTTCATGTCCGACATGGCTCCACAATTCTTCAATGCGGCGAAAACAATGACGACATCGGCCAGCTTAACACCAACGGATGACAGCCGTACAGAACCAATCAATAAAAACATTGAAAAACAACGACGGTTCTTCTCAACCAAGCGTAGAGTGCCAGCTGCCTCCACAAGTACTTTATCGAAACCAACAAATGAGGAACGTAAAGAGATCCAATTACAGCTTCTGAGAGCAAACCTTATCCCTAACCCCAATGGAGATGTCCTGTTTGAATGTACTGCATGGAAATCTAAGATGTATCTTTGGTGGATGATGCACTCCCACGTTAAGGGTGTGAATATTTTAAGTGAGATCAGTCACTGGGCTACTTTTTTGTAATGTCTTTTCAGACAAATAATTCCTGTAAATTTTATGGACTCTTTCAACTGTGTTTTGGGCTTGTCATTGTCCATAAGAACTCGTCTAGAACCAAGTCACAATTTCTTTAGACAAAAACTGTTACTTTTTCATATTTAAATTTAAAATTTGAAACGTAAATTCCATGACAATCTAAAGGATAATGATTGTCATATCATCATTTGTTATCTTTATCTGCTCGAAGTTCTACTTTTGTTACAATATATAAAACTCTAGAAAGTTTGACAGTTGATAATCGGTTAATGTGTTTTTTAGCAGAAGCCTTTCCGGCTGAAATGTATTTTCTACTTGGTGGTTGTCCTTCAACTGCAATATTCTTTTATCAAATACTCTCATTGATGTTAACCTATAACAGATGTCTACTAATTTTGAGCTGGGTGCATATGTATCAGCAACATGTATTGCCTGGCTTAAATGCATGATCAAATTGGACATGACATAATATTCACATTATTGTTAATGTGTTAATGTGGATGGTGTGACCACTTTCTTGAAAGGACATTCCAGTTGCATTGTCCTAGTGCAGTTAAAAGTCGCATTTGTCTTAAACATAAAATTTTTAATAAAATGCACTTATTCCACATCCATTGTTATGCAATACTTGGTATTATTTGGTGAACACCCATCTACCTTGGTGAGTCATCATAATTATGATAGATGATTTTATCTAAGATTATATACAACTATAAATGTCCGAATAAATCAAGATTGACATCTGTGCGAAATAGTCAACAAATTAATTTAAAACCACAGGGAATGCCATCTACTTGCAACCAACACAAGAAACTTATTGCATGAGGAGAATTATGAGTCCGTTATTTCATTTCCAGGCCTAGATATATTATCTGTTCAACCATTCATTTCAAGATTTTACATAGCGCCCCTTAAACAAATCCACTGGCACTCCCAGTCCAACCGCAACGAAAAAGTTGTAAGGAACCAATGGGAGACTATTCCATTCGTATATTCGTTTAATTCAATACAAACAACATACAGAACGCTGTAGGTTTACATTAGCAAATTGTTTCTAAAGTTATATAATGGATCACGCTGTTGTCGGAATAGGTTATGGAGGAAATGAAGTTCATATCCTTGAAGAGCACCTTGTCAACGTCTTGCACTAATGTTTCTGCTGTCTCTACTGTAAGTGTATCAGGATGCAAGTAGCCAGCTCGTCTAAGTTTGTTCATCACGCCCTCAAGACGGGTTTTTGTCCAATCCACCTGCAAGACCCACCATGCAGGAGAGGCATACATCATTCTAGATATGATAGTATCTCTAGTTATAGTTTAAAGCTCTTGTCTGGAGGCCCCAGAGCTTTGAGGGTTCTGATGGCATAGAGTGAGGCAGTACCAGAGCAGATAATCTTAATAGTGTGGTCTGCAACTGTTAATTCCTCTCCAATAAGAACTCCCAATGCCAGACAGATGGACCTACAACTGAGAAAGTACAACGCTGACATTGTGGATCATGCCGTTTGCTCCTCATGACTTCAACAAATGATTTTCTGGGAAAAGATTCATTCCGGAATTTTACACCAATGACAGAAAAATTCAAAAGCCTTAAATCTCCTTAAAGTTGTGGCACCCAAAGACTAGGGAGCTGATAGAGTCGTCTTACTATGACTGCACAATGCAGTTATAAGATCAAAAACTGGAATAATGGTTCAATAGTCTACAGCAGCTCATGACCATCATATTTGAAAGCTTTAGACCCTGTTCAGAATTAAGTCCTGCACTTGTGTCTAGCTTTTTGCACATCTCCAGTAACTAGTCTGGAGGAGGATACTGATTGTGTCTTCCTTGCCTCTGAGAAGAACAAAGCCTGAGCTACAGTATGTATGTACCAGTAGGTTGAAAAGTATCCCATGGAATCCAGCATACAGTCAACAACAGACCTTCAGCTATACCACCACTGGGTATATGCGTGATACCGCATCTTGCAGCCTTGTACTTTAATGTGAAACTTATTGCAGGACTGAACCGGTAATATTCCACCATGGTCTCTCTCTAGACCTCAGAGGTTTTGTTTGACTTGCATGCACATAAGAAGTTTGACGCTAAACTGCATGCTGTAAATGAAAATATTCAAAGATGGAGTAATGCCTGTCGAGACAACTGTAGAGATGAAGTGGTCGTGGCACATCTCAGCAAACGCAATAAATATCACAAACATGCTTACTTGCTTAAAATGAGGATACAAAATGTGTGGCATGGGACTGCAAACTAATAGTACAACACAGGTATACTATGCAAGATGGCGGACGAATAGGTTGTTCTTGCGCTGAGCAGAAAATTACAATGAAATCTAACTAATGGGAATATTAGTCAAGAAATTCATGAAAAGTTAGTACCAAAATGCTTTGTCTGAATGCGGTTTGTCTGAATTAGCAACATAAATAACAGTAAGGAAAGTTGCGGAAATCAAACAAACTTGGAGGACCTTACTGGGCGTGGACTGTCCAATACGTGAACAGGCTGTTTTGTTTGTTATAAGAGACAGTAAGCGGTGACAATGCTTGCATGTGAAAACTCCTCAAGAGTAGATTCATTTACAATTGAAGGTATTGAAGTTACAGACAAAGGGAAAATTGCAGATAAATTTAATGACTACTTTGTGAATGTAGGCCCAACACTGGCATCTAGAATTAGTAGACTACCAGTAAATTTGGCTCCTTTTTAAGTAATTCTCCACCCTCCTCAATGGGTCTTATTGGAACTTCACCTCAGGAAATAATTGCAATTGCCAATCAACTACGTTCCTCAACTAGCTGTGGACCAGATGGGATAAGTCCACAAGTTGGCAAGGCCTCTATGGGAATTATTGAATCAATAAACGGCTGATTGATTGATTGATACTGGTGTCATGTGTTGATTTTACACCAGCAAGACAGCACTCACTTTATGATATCTTTGAAAAGTTGCTGTAAAGTGCCCAGTAGCAGTAATTCAGTCCTTCCTGGGGTAAATAGTTTGCTGGATTCTATCCTAAAATGCATAACCTCAAAGGTAATGATGTTTCACTGATGTTTCACATGACAGCTGAAATGTAGTTGTATGAATCATCAGCATGGAAATGAGATTCTAGGCAAGTAAGAGACCAAGCAAGGAACCCTGCGGAACACCACATGTCAACAAAGCATCAAAAGAATAATTACCATTAAATATACCGGTAATGATCATTGTGTGTACAGATACAAAACTATGGGTTCACACTATCTAGTATTAAGCATAACGCTCCCAATACATTTCCCCTCTAACCACAAGTCTTAACCCACCATGAACTGAGATGCAAGACCTGGAAATAATCAAGTATGAAATATGTATGAAATTGTCATGCAAAATGCTTCCAGTTTATGGGATGATACTCACACTTCAAAGATAACGTAGGTTCAATAAATTTAGATTATGTTCCAATGTTGAAACCGTATATATATATACTCATACCACCATTTTCCTATGTTGGGCCAACCATGCCAGGCCAAGAGTATGAATAACAGTACAACAACAGCCTGTTGCTGCCCGTTGGCTTGTTTTTCTGGTCACATGATAATGACAATGTAAACAATGCCATTTTGAAAGTGAGGTATTGAATTAGTCGGTTAGGTGTCACTAACCAAACCCCTTACTTCATTTACAATGATCAAAAATACTGGTATATGTTTCATACACCTCATTTGCTGAAAAGCATTCACGATAATCTGCTCAACTATCAGTTGACTTTTGGTGATGATAAGTCTGCAGAGTGGAAACACATCTGCGAGTTCTTTCTGATAGACCAGAAACAGCGCTGTAAGTTGGCGCCACGGTTGTCCCAAAAGCACATTGGACATTGGCTTTTTCGAAAATGAAAGTGAAAACAGCAGCACAGATCTGTCGCAGCCGCATTAGAAACATATTCACAATTGATTGGTGTCGGCACTAGGGAAGCGGCTGAATTTCGGAAGACCTTGAATGATACTTTTGACGTGAATAGTTCAGTTGCATGATTCAAACAAATTAAAGAGTGCTTTCACGAACGCTTCTGAACATGTTGCATTTTTAAAATAGACTTCAGAGCGGATTGCCAAAATCCGAGCAGTGGACAATACTTCCCACAAAGATGTTAACAATCTCATTAAATGTTTCAATTGTTGGCAAATCTCAATTGCTGCTGTGTGTGATTTGTGGAAGGATCTATAGGATAATCACTCTTTTGATTTGCATGACACTGGCTACTTGATAAAGCATTGTTTGCAGAATTGAAACAAAAAAAACTTTAGAATCTCATCGATCAATTACCCATCTCTGATTTCCATGTCTTTTGTTTGCTATACTTAAAGACGCCATCTGGAACTGTCAAGATGAATGATTACAGACTGTTGTTACAACATGATCTAAATCCTACATCAGGCCAGAGAGCTGTGCCAAAGGTGACAGAAATCTGCATATATTACCAAACAACTTTGAAAAGATGTTGGTTCGCATAGGTGCTCAGGTAATGCACTTTTTACTGTGATAGAGTTTTATATATCTGCAATTCTCTAACATTTAGTTGACTTGAATATGTGTTACAATTTCAAGGGTAATGTGTACTGAATTATAAGAGAGATGGTGAATGTGCCAATGGCAAGTTATTTTAAGGTCTTCCTTTTTATGCAACCATGGGTCAGACGGCTGGTTTCAAACAGCAAAGTATACAAGTTTACACAAAGACACCTTAAATGACACCATCTCATCCACACTTGTTGTCATATTTTATATTGTGTCATCTCTTGAAGGCAGTGTTGGTGCATTTTCAAAATAATATGGCTGCTACTCAATCATCTTTGCTACCTATTTAGAAAATCAAGGAAATTGGGGCTTCCTAGCAGCGGAGCATTATTGCTGCTTTAGGGATAACCCTTTGATACTAGGAAACTGACTGTCTTATAACTGACTGTCTTATGGTAGACAACATTGGCATATATATAATTCTCAAATTCTAGCTGGTAACCCTCCTCCTTTGCTTTCTGAAAACCTATTCCTGAAACTCATGGCCTTGTGCCCTGGGAATGCCTCTGAACAGTTCACGCTACTAGAGGTGCTTTCTTAATGGTTGAATACAATACAATGTAATTAACAATGGACTTAAGTGATTATGTATTGTTTGAATTGTTGATGTGAAGAATTTGGTATTTGGTGTCAATAGAAAGTCTTGAGTCTGGGGTTATTTAAATATTAACTGAACAATTTGTATGCAACCATTATAGGTATCATAAGGTATGCATTGTGATGAGTGGGAAGATTATTATTATAAAAGTCAGATATAAATTATTAAAATTAAATCATATTTCATTTGTAGATGTTCTTCGGAACCATTTGCCAGTCTTGTGGTGGCAATCACCATCCCAGTCCAAACCAATTTCTTTATGCCTACAGACTGTTATCCATTTCTAATCTTATGAAACCGGGAAGACATGCTAGCGTATGTACAGATCCATAGAACATGCTATTCTTTTGCCTACTAGTACGACTTCAATTGATTGACTTCTTCAAGAAATGCAATCTGGTGGCAATGTAAAAGTGACTACAGCGTGCTGTTAGTGAAGTCATGTGAAGTTCACAACCTATACCATATTGTGGTGGTTTAGGAGAACTTAATGTTTCATTTAGAATATCATTATACATGTTGGTGTTTGGTTTGACAGAAAAAATGTGAAGTGTATTTAAGTATTTAGGACTTGCTCAAACCAGTTGAAGTTACGATAATTGCGAATGAAACACTGCTGAAATAAAAGCAGCATTTTACCCAGTAGTTCCTCTGGTCTTACACTGGGATGGTAAGATCATGGAGGATTTAGCTGCTGCAGGATGTAAACGTGTAGATTGTCTTCCAATACTGCATGGTCTCTGGACACGATGTGATCACTCCCTACCAAAGCTTGATAATGGAACGGCAGTAACGATGTCGCATGCAGTAGTTGAAAGCATGTATGAATGGGGCTGGTGTAATCGTATCAAAGGTGTATGCTTTGATACGACTGCCTCAAATACTGGAAGAAATGGTGGCGTGCGTGTATTGTTGGAAAGAGAAATAGGTCGAGAGCTCCTAAATTTAGCAAGCCGCCAACACATTTCTGAAATCATGTTGGACAAGGTCTTTAGCCTTTACGATGTATCGAAATCTCTCAACATTGATCTATTTGGCCACTTTAAAGATTTCTGGCCTAGAATAGATCAGGCCTCCTTTTCCACAGCCACAAAGGATGAGCAGGTGGCAGCCATTATTGCACCATGGAAGGATGAGCTTTTGAGTTAGCAGTGGCACAGTTGGAGAAATTCCAGCCAAATGATGACTACTGCTAACTTCTTAAGCTAGCTCTATCATTTTCCTCAGTGGCATTCCACCACATGGAATACATTTCCGCTATCCAGGAGCTATACACCGTGTGCAGTGGATGGCCAGAGCCATTTACACACTTAAAATGTGGATATTCAACTCACAATATGAGCCTCTGCACTGTCCGCAGCCAGATTCTACCAGAACACGAAAGTCCCGGGACCTTCATATGTGTAACCTGAAGCAGTTTCTGGATCTTTGCAAGAACTGAATCCAACCTCTGATATAGAAAATGACATAAGCATTAAACAAAAACTGAGAACATCAAACAGACAGCAGCAAATACCACTTTTAATGCTTGCACCCAAGAGATGGACATTTGCAGAGGTTGCTAGTATAGTTAAAGTTAATTGCTACACAGTAAACAAAGCATAAGGTTAGAAATCTGCAGAAAAAGCATGGAATACTACCGGAGCTTCTGTCACCAAGAGGCGCTTGTCGGGTTAAGTACTTCAAACAGTTAAGCAGTTCTAATGTGAAGATGACGTCACTCGTGTGATGCCAGGTACAAAAGACTATGTATCGGTGACGGTTAAGGAAGTTTAACTGGAGAAAATAGTTTTTACCTATAAATTATTTTAGTTATTAACTGAATAGTTTTTTAAAAATCAGCAACTACCTTCCGCAATGATTGTCACGAGTTACTACCGTAGTTTTATCACACAGACAGGTGAACTGCATTGCATGATGCATCATCATTTGCATTAGCAACTTTCTTCATGATTTTTTGGTAGAACTGTAGGACTATTAGCCTAAGTACACATCACATAGTTTGAAAGGGAAATTGTCATTGACGCTGTGCATTATTACAGTTCACTTAACCTCTATGATTGTGAAAATGTTTTTAAAAAGTTTGTTAAAAAGTTGAAAAAAGTTTAACTAACAATTTTTAGTTTAGTTAACTTATTTACAAAATCGGTTGCCAACTTTAGTTAAACTGTTTGATTTTGGTTGAAAACCAGTTGAAGTTTAATTTAAACAAATTAGTTTAGTGCCCATCACTGCTATAACATCCCACCTTTCTGCTTTCACCATTTTCCTGTTTTGCCCATGACTCTTAAAGTATTGCATATTGTTAAATGTCTACTGAATATTATTGTTCGATAGATGGCGACGGCGTAGAACAGAGATCTAAAATATCGCTTTAAAAGCGCAAAAAGAAAAGTAAACAAATACTTAAACTTACCTAACGAAGGATTAAAACGGTTAGAAAAGTCTCGGTTAGAATTAAGTCAATATCGAACTCGGAAATGTCGAAAAAAGGAGCGAAACAAGATGACCTGGTTGAGGCTGTACAGGAGAAAAAGGTGATCACAACCATTATCGCCCGCATATCACCAAGCCTCAATTCTATCATCGAGGGTATGTTCGCAAAACTCGCAGAAAACTTTGCAGCAACATTCCGACAAACTCTCGAAAATTTCGCAGTGGAACTGGTTGAAAGCGCAGCATCCACCCTGACCTCGAAACTAACGGTTCTGGAAGACGAGAATAAGAAGCTGAACCAACGCGTGAATGATCTGGAGAATATAAACAGGCTGAACAATCTGATCGTCTATGGCCTTCCTGAGATGCCTTTTGCTTCTAACTCGGCTGCAGAGATGACTACTCAACAATTCTCTACAAAATCAAACCATGATGAAACAACTGTAGCTCTGGAGCTATGTCGCAGTCGCCTTGGACTGGAGATTGATGTAGCCGACATATCTTTCGCATACAGGATCTCATGGGATGGTAAAGAAATGCACCGTCCAATCCTGATTGGTTTCGCCTCACGTCGAGCTCGTGACCAGGTCTACTCTGCAAGTAGAACCCTACGCTCATCATCCTCAAATCCAAACCAGGTATACATCAACGAACACCTCACCAAATCCAATGCTCACATCTATGCGCTGACCAGACAGCAGCAAATACTAACACGAATATCTTACCTGTTACCTACAAACATTATGCTCACTTTATACTATACTATGATTTATCCATACATTGCCTATTGCTACATGATATGGGCATCAAACTACAATTCTCGACTCCACAGAATAAATGTCATCAGTCAAACGCATGCTCAATATGGCATTGAAAGTAAAGTCGTGAAAACGTGTACAGACAATGGTTCTAATATGGTGAACGCTTTTGTAGAAAGAGATAAGGCAAAAGCTATGGTGAAACATCTGCAACCGGCTTCATTGAATGACACTGAATTGGATGACACAGCTTTCTTAACAATTATATGTCACCGACGCCAAGAAAGTTAAATCGTTTTTAAATAGTTATGTGGTATTTGCAAGAGTTTGGACCTATTGACTATTTTAAATACTATTGAAATAGTATTCCAGAGGCACTATTTACTATTCTATTGAAATAGTCAACCTGACTATTTGTCCCAACACTGTGCTTGTGTAAGGCCAAAACAAAATAATGTTGTGTTTCCGGTAACCCGACCGAGTCACTTTTTTAGGCCCAACTGTGAAAATTTTATGAAAAAATTTTTTTTCTCAAAAAATTATTTAAAAAAAATTTTTTTTAAATAAAAAAATTTATTTTTAATTGACACATGAATTTAACCTTTGCGACATTGATAACATTGCCTTCCATTGCATAAAAATATTTTTTTGGCCTCAGCAAGGTGAAATATGATGACGATATATTCGTTTATTATTATACAACGATGCAGCATTGCATAAAAATAATTTACAAAATAAAAAAATTTTCCTACCTACCTAGTACCTACCCAAATTTTAAAACCACTGTTACCGGAAACACACCTATATTTTTTTTGGCCTATGCATAATACACCAGAATGTGAAGCTGATGCTTGCTGATATTCCTACACACACAAGGATAACGTATCATGACCTTATCGAATAGTACGTCTGCTCAAGACAGAATCCTTACTGTATACTGCAAACCAGCAACAACTGCCTTGATAACGCTATATAATTGTACAAATGTGATGCTCAAAACGACTCATCTGAGATGGCAACATATAAAAAGTGGGAGTCAACTGAACGGACAACGCTAAATACTTATCTAAGCCATTTGCAGATTTTATAGACGTTCTTGTTTCAAAAATAGTTTGTCATGAGCACATTGCACAACATCAGGCAGAATTTCTGCATAATCTCATTTGAGGCAGTTGTTTATCTTTTCTTCCTGGGGAACTCAAGCACTTAAATACTAAATGCAGGAGCAATTTTTAACTGAACACGTTAAATACATATGCTAAGTAGAAGGTTTTATTTTGAATTACATGGATGTCCATGTTAAATGAATTCATAATCATCCTCATTCAGAGAGCCACTAGATCTATGCAACAACATCCTAAATCTCCAAATTACTCAAAGTGATATTTCTTTCACTTACAGAATCCTAGTCGTTGGATTTACATCTAGACAAGCAAGGGATTCCATCATTCCTTCGAGAAAGACACCCAGGGAGAACCGAAATTCAGGGACATCGGGTATATTCATCGCCGAACATCTGACCCAGAACAACTCACAGCTTTTATGCGAAGGCAAGAAGCCTCGTAAAAAGCAAAAAACTACACTCAGCATGGTCCACCAGAGGAAGGATATTCATAAGGAAATCAGATTCAGATCACGAAAAACTTACCCAGAGTCACCTCCTCAACTCAACTTGATGGATTCAGCGAAGACATACAGAGCCAGGACACTCCCGTTCACCAATCTATGTCTAGATAAGGGTCCTGCGACTACTTCATAAACACCATCCTAGAAAACATTGATAAAGATACCTGTCGAGAGAGCGACTAGAGATGCTTTTACCAAGCATTCAGAGGAACTGAATTAGAAAATATCTTCATTTCAGTCTGAAAATACTCAACTTCACAATAAACTTTAGGAAGTTGAGATCAACGCGGGACAAAAAAATCATTATTCATGGACTTGAAGAGTTTTCCTCAATGACCCAATCCCAATCTAATCCCAAGAATCAGACAGCACCTCTCGCACCTGAATTGCCTGAATTTTTCAATAACACCTTAAATCTCCGTGTTACAGAAAGTTACACTGATATTACCTTCAGGCTTCCTACGCATGGAAAAATGAAGACACGTCCATTGATTGTAGGTTTTACGACTCGACATATGAGACTCAGTTTTTGCCTCCAGAAGAACCCTCCGGTAGTCACGGACCCCTGGTTCTCAGAGTATAGTCATAAATGAGCACATAACTCGAACGAGAAAGCTCGACATGTATGGTAAAGCGGCCGAAAAGATGGCGGTCGGAGAATCTGGAGTTCTCCGATAACCCAATGAGCTAATGTAAAATATAGTCTTGGAGATGCTTTTTTCGTTGATTATTCATTCACTAAGAATGTTTTGGTCTGTTTATAAACCGTGAGTATACCGAGACGTGACTTTGAGATACATGAATCATGATAATGACAAAGGTGTATGCAGTCCGCTAGACCGCCTATGTCGCAGTACGCTAGACTGCCTATGTCGCACTTCGGGCTACTTGAATATGCTCACGTTCTCTCGCATTTGTTGACTATGTGTTGATTACGACAGCTACACGAGTAATTGCGAGAAATACGAACCTTTACCAGTGCCACTACCGAATTTATTATAACTGAATTTATCGCAATGTCGGGCTGCAACTGGCCTAGCAGGCATCACAAGGGGCGTCTTTGTTTGCTATTAACTTTCATTATCTGTGACACAGAATTTGGGGGAAAGAAAATCAACTCCGCCTCTGAGCGATTTTCGTGAACTCGAGCTAACGGAAGAACATACCGCAGGATATAAATTTCAACCCCCAAACATGTAAAAAAAAACTCGAGGAACTATCGGACCTTGTTGTGGACGAAAAAGTGATGAGCGTCTTGATCCCCAGGCTAACTGAACTGATGACCCCCGTCATGAAGGAGCTTCTCAAGGAGATGGTAGCGGAACTAAAAGCTTCATTAACGGAGCACATGGAATCTCAACACAAGGAGATTGTCTCCGAAACCAAAAAACTCATGAGCTCACTAACCAATCCCTTGAGGAAAAACAAAATGCACTACAGTCAAGACTCGAAGAGTTCGACCGGCACTCGAGACTGTCAAACTTGATCTTCCACGGTATACCAGAAAACCTCCCTACTGCTGCTTCCCTACCAAGCTTCTCTGGCTCATGGAAAGCTCAACGCGAAACGGAAGAAGAAACTACCTCAAAGATTCTGCAGGTGTGCCATGATCAGCACAACATAGATCTCACACTTGCTGAAATCTCTACAGCCCATCGAGACCAATCATCGTTGCCTTCACCACGCGCCGTGCAAGGAAAACAATCTTCGGAGCAAAAAAAACTCCTTCGCAAATACTCATCCAACTCTCCATCCCACCAAGACCACATCAACATCAGCGAACACCTGACATCCACCTCAGCACATCTCTTTGCCTTAGCTAGGAAGCTTATCAGAGAAAAGTCACTCGCTTCTGCCTGGACATCGGAAGGATACGTGTATGTCAGGAAAACCTTGGCTACTGAAGAGGCCCTCACAGAATTCTCTCAGTAGACGACTTCAACAAGTTCTCGGCCCCTCAACCTACACAGGGAACAACTGAAGGCCCTATAGATATAACCTGACTCTTGGCCACCTCTGAAACGACAGCGCCCTGAAATGATTGGAAAATTGCCTCTGGACTACCTACATATTGAACCCACCAGACGCTACGACTGTCGGGTACACCCATATATTTTCTATTGTAGAACTATGAATGAAAGGCATTTTTTTCTTCTCACGAATACACCCACCTGGCCAAAGTCTAGAAGATTTCTCCAATGAATTAGATACTATATTGTCTAAAATAAGGAAGAAATCAAAAGAACAGATATTAATAGGTGACTTCAATGCCGACTTGCTTAGAGTCAATCATCATAAGCCAACTGAAGAGTTTTATAATTGTTTACTGACCCACCATCTTCTTCCCTTAACCCTTTAACGACGAGCTGCCTATGGTTCCCATACATTTTAGTACACGCTCGTCATTAAAGGGTTAATGTTGTACCCATTGAATGTTGTCCAGCTTTATCTATTATTACTTAATCTGTTTGATATATATTTTGTGAGATGCTCATTTTCTGTTATGTTGCAACGTTCTTTGGTGCCAATAAACATTTTGATTGATTGATGATTGATTGAATAATCAAACCTACCAGAATAACTTAACTAACTTCCACCTTAATAGATAATATCTACACAATTGCTTGGCACAGAACAATCCATAACTCTATTATAGTGTCTGATATATCTGATCATCTGCCTATATTGGCTCAGTTTGATTATATCATAAGTATAAACCAAATAAACCACCCCTCCACAAAGAAGAGGTTCTCACCCGAGTCGACCACTGGCTTTTTTTAATCCATTTCCAGAATAAATTGGTCTCCCGTACTAGAAGCATGCAATAAGCCGGACACAAATAAGGCTTATGATTTATTTAACCATGAAAATCAGTTGACGTCGTTAGGGTAATAATCAGTATTACGTTAAACATCGTGAGTTTTGTTTTGGGTATGGTTTATGGTTAGTACCACAATTACAAAACCGATTGTTACAGAGTTCTTTTGTCACACAAGTGGCAGCAGAAATTTATGCACCCACATATTTAATGTATTCTAGGCCTACTACAATACTAGACTAAACTATTTCCCTAGTCATGTTTTATTATGCAGGTTTCAGAAGGTCTGCACGGTCCCATTCGAGACCAAGCAAGTTCGCTGACTTTGAAGAATGGAATCCGAAAAAAAAGCTTGCTAAAAGAGAGGAAGCGGGCGAAAAAAGAGAGGTAATAGGTGAAGAAAACTGCAGTGAGATTGAGACAAAAGGAGATGAAACAATAGTTGAAGTCATATTCAGTGACATGGAAATAAATCAGCAAACAGAGATAGGTGGAAGACAAGAAACATTAGTTGAAGGCACATCCAGTGACATGGAAACACATCAGCAAACAGAGATAGGTGGAAGACAAGAAACATTAGTATCAATTGTTTAATGCAGAATTGGGCCAATTAGGTCTACATCTGAACCGACCACCCTATATAAACGCATAACTTTTGGCTAAAGATTATTCAGTACGAGAATTTTAGTCTCGACTATCTTGAAAATGCCGTTAGAATTTGTTAAAAGTACCAAGGGCCGCAATCTCCTTGTAGTTAACGGATTCATTTTTCAGAAAGAGGGAACTTATAAATCTAAGACAATCTGGAAATGCATGGAGTATGACGAGCGAAACTGTCACGCTAGATGTCATACTGATGGCGAGAACGTACTTCAGATGTCCGACCACAGTCACGTTCCTGACGCTGCCCTGGTTGAATCGAGGAAAACAGTAAACAGGATGAAAGAACGAGCAGTTGCGACACAAAAATCTACTCACCAGATCGTAGCTGAAGTGAAGCATCGTCAGCTACTGTTTTTACTGACGTTGGTACTGCAGCGGCTGGACAACTACCATCTGTTGCGAACATGAAGCAGGCGATCCGAAGAGCTCGTCGCCAAGTTGGAGCACCCCTTCCAACTCCGTTGAATCTGCACGATCCGCATATAGGCCTACCAGACAATTTAAAGAAGATGGCTTCTGGAGAAGATTTTCAACATCGCACTCGGATATTTTCTACGAGGCGCAATCTTGACATGATGTCGCAATGCCCTCGCTGGTATTGTGATGGTACCTTCAAGACAACACCTCTGTTATTCACTCAGATTTATACAATCCATGCGGTGAAATACAACGTCATCCCGACTGATATCTGAACGTAGCACAAACAGTTACGCTGTCAAAAACCTGCAGGCAAGCCTCAACCTGAATCCGGTCTCAATCATTACTTGCCTTGAGGCGGGTCTTTCCGGAGGCTGAACAGTTGCGCAACCTTTGGTGCAGGTGCATTGTTCAAAATGCGTTACTTTCTATAAATTGGCTTCGTGAGGGTTGGTTAGGGGCAGGTTAGGCCTCGTGAGGGTCGGTTAGGGTCAGGTTAGGCGCTGTGATGGTCGGTTAGGGTCAGGGTTAGAATCGTTTTACATAACATGTGAAAAAAATTTCGCCCGGAGAAGTAGGTTTTCACGGGTTGCGTGGCGGCATTTTCCGCCGCATAAGCACCACGCATTTTGAAAATACTAAAACTTCCACTTAAACTACCTTAGCTTTATCAGACAAAGCACAACTTCACCAATGCACGTAACATTAAGCGTACAGTATTGCTGTCCCTCGGACTGCCAATTTAAAATTGGACAAATTTTTATCAATATTTTGTCGATCATAGGAAGGGTGTTTTTATTGGGACACAGTGAATTAGCACAAGTGGAACCCAACTGAAAAAGCAACAGTTAAGTTTTCAGTGACCTTTGCCATGCTGTTTCCCATTAGGCTGGATCAATGCAACATCTTGTAAAGAATATCAACCATCGATGCCACTGACAAATTAAAAACTAAATATTCTCAACATTTAGGAATCTCTTCTGTTTGTCTATTATTAACTCTGTCTGTATTAGCTAAGGTGTCGTTAATTTGTCATCTGGAATTATTCACACATAAACGTATCTTAATATAAACGACGTTCTGACTAAGACCTAGGGTTGCCACCTCTCCCGGATTGGGCGGGAGCCTCCCGTATTTCGATATGATCTCCCGTCTCCAGGAATTAATTTGGAAAACTTTTAAATATCCCGGAATGCAGAAAAGTCCTATTCCCTGAATGTCTGATCGAGATTGTATTTTTTAACTTTCATCTGACACTTTTCAAATTCGATTTATATATCTATGTATTGTTCTAACTTTCTGCGGACACTTTTCAATTGAGATATAGATCTATGTTTATGACTGCGCGTGCAGTGTGCGCGTGAAGTTAGCCGTAAACGGTTAGCCCGTTGTTATCGTTATAAGCAAAATAGCGTCGCAAATCGCAATGGCGAATTCAAATTCTGACTCCGAGTCTAATCCAGAAAAATGTGTAGTTAAGAAGAAAAAGAAGTAAATACTGTTCATTCAATTAGGGTTGTTAATATCGGTTTTTTTGGCAAACCGATTATCGGTTTTAGAAATCCGATTTTAAACCGATTATCGTTTTTATTGGCCTTCATAGAAAATTTAATATATTATCATATAATGCAAGTTACTGAAAACCGATAATCGCTATGTACGGTAACGTACATACACGTACGGGTTCTACTATTACCTCGTTGGCTGTGGAAGACCACTTTATATACAGGCAATAATAGGTCCCTGTGGGGGTTCTACTATTACCTTGTTGGCTGTGGAAGTATCCGTTTATAAATAAGAGGCAATAATACGTCGCTGTGGGGGTTCTACTATTACCTCGTTGGCTGTGGAAGACTCCGTTTTATAGCCTATATAAGAGGCAGAATTCGATAATCGTTTTGTCAATAATGAAAACCGATTATCGTTTCCGAAACCGATAATCGGATTTCCGATTATCGTTTAACATCCCTACATTCAATGATGAGTGGCTCAAAGAAGACGATTTTAAGGATTGATTGGGTAAGAAGAACGAGTTGGAAGCAGGGTGCAAAATTTGCCAGCAAACATTATCAGTAAAATACGAGGGACGCAGATCGTAGTACAGCACGCCACATCGAATAAACACACTAAAAATGTGAAGCAGATGAAGAAGAATACAATCGTGACGAGCTTGTTTAGACAACAATATACCAAATAAGACGATCTCATAACAGCTGCTGAAGTAAGTCTAACTTACCATAGCGTTAAACACCACCACACTATAGTAGTCAAGCTTGCGGTAACAAGATAATGCGGACTATTCTTCCAGACTCTAATATTGCCAAAAAATTTCTTGAATCTCCCGGATTCGTATAAATCATCAATCAATTCATTTTCTTGCAACCCTTTGTACAAGTACAAGAAAGTTATACGTTAAACAAGACATACAGATAGCAAGAGGAGCCCCTTAGGAAGTGGCAACCCTACTGCTATTACAAATTAAACTACTAAGAAACTTAGGTAGGCTTACTTTGACCTGTGGATTGCCCTGCTTCGAGTGCTTCTGAGTAGGCTTTACACAGCAGCTTCAGTTCCATTAAGATCATTAATTTTTGTGTCGCATACGTTCAACGAAATGACGTGTTCACGGAGTATTTGATGTGGTAAGACAGTCACTGTAAATTGGAGAAGGTTGATCGCACCCGCCACGTACTCTTCGTACGAAATCGCAGACACTGCGCGATATGAGAGACACTAATGTCTTCTGTCATTTGCGTTCTTGTGAATTGTTTCAATTGCATAACTGTAACTGTACCGGTTGCGATGTGTCAACTGGATTGTTTCAATAAAGGAAGAATTATTATTCTTACTAAATAACGACAATTTTCAGGCACCTTTCAAACGCACCGCCTTCAGTCGCCATTTTGTCAAGATGGTCGCCGGAAACATAAACTATTGGTATCCAGTGCGACCACTCTCCATTTTCTGAAATCCCAAGCTCTTTCCAGAGAAATCCCAAGATTGGCCAAAAGTGTGCCAAAAAAATCCAAGTTAGTTAAAACGTTGTGATGAAATATGAAATGCGTTTTAACACTCACAATAATTCACAGAAATCCCTAGCTAAGAACTCTCAAAGAAACAACCAGAGTATAACATTGAATTAACAAATTACAATGTTTACAATTAACAATTTTTCTGGGGCCCGATAGCGCATTGGATAACACGTTGGCATGGAGAGCGAGAGGTACCGAGTTCGAGCTCCGTAGGGCCGATATGCTTTGTAGGCTGCTATAAGCGCCGTGTATTGCAGGCTGTCTGTTCTGTTAGTAGTTAAGATTTAAATTGCATAACATGTAAATGTAGGCCTATACAGCGCAGTGCGTTTGTCAGGCGCTTCAATAAAGAAAAGATTATTATTATTATTATTATTATTATTATTATTATTATTATTATTATTATTATTATTATTATTATTATTATTATTATTATTATAACAAATTTATTTCTTCATAAAGCCAACAAACTGTGTTATTATTATTATTATTATTATTTTTTTTTGCCCCGAGGTAAACATGATCCCTCAGGGACTTCAATATTATTAAAATGATAAAAGTCTGGAACGGTTAGAACTCCTCGGGCTCGGGCAACAGGCTGGCAAAGGTACCGCAGATTCAGATTATTATTATTATTATTATTATTATTATTATTATTATTATTATTATTATTATTATTATTATTATTATTATTATTATTATTATTATTATTATTATAAACGTCTTTCGGACGTTTCTGAGCGAATTTTCAAATCTAAATTGCTGCCACTGTTAAAAAATACTGTAGACCTCTGAAAACATAAATGAGGACGATGGGTACGAATAAATGATTTCCATTGTCATAGGTCATTTCTCAAATTGAGAGTTCCTCTCAATGTTATTACAAATCTGGTTATATATTATATAACCAGATTTGTAATAACATTGAGAGAACTCTCAATTTGAGAAATGACCTATGACAATGGAAATCATTTATTCGTACCCATCGCCGCCAAATGGCTGGCGTCAGGGACTGATGCTGCTGCTACTGATGATGATTATATTGATTTGCGGCAATTGGCAGTCGATCCTCCGTGGACGGGATTCGAACCAGCGATCTCGCTAAGCGTTCGTTTAACCTTCCAAGCACGGTCGTGCGTGGAAGCCAGAGCACACTAAGCCTTCGATTAGCACGGAGCATCACAGCATGGTCTCTGCCTGCATTGCTCTAAATTGCTGCCACTGTTAAAAAATACTGTAGACCTCTAAAAACATCTCGAACGCATAGCCTAATTATGATTTGTAGGCTAATGTTTGAAATCGAGTAGTAGGCCTAGGCCTATAACTTTGAATGCGTGGTTTTGATATTTCTTGCAGTCTGTGTTATCTTTGAACATTTTCGTGATTAAGTTTGCGATTGGCGTGCTTGAAGAAATCGCGGTTCTCCATTGCAGAGCTAGAAGACAACGAGCCCTGTCGGTTTCGGTGTTAATGTGGAGAGGTCCTGCTGAGCAGAGACAGCCATGGTGAGATGCAACGGTGAGAAAATAAGCGGGGCACGGTATCGCGAATGTATAGATCGCTCAGCCTATATCGTGGACAGTATGGGTTCGAGATTTCTACACTGAGGCGGTCACTGCAGTAAGGACCTCGAGCAAGACCTTCACGCAAAATTGCTCAGCGCCATCGATGCAAAGTCGTATTGTCGCGTGTGCACGTCTGTCCTCAAAGCCTTGTCTGTCTGTCTGTCTGTCTGTATGTATGTCTGTCTGTCTGTCTGTATGTATGTATGTCTGTCTGTCTGTCTGTCTGTCTGTCTGTCTGTCTGTCTGTCTGTCTGTCTGTCTGTCTGTCTGTCTGTCTGTCGGTCTGTCTGTCCACATTACGACCGTGCTTGGAAGGTTAAACGAACGATAGCGAGATCGCTGGTTCGAATCCTGTCTGTCTGTCTGTCTGTCTGTCTGTCTGTCTGTCTGTCTGTCTGTCTGTCTGTCTGTCTGTCTGTCTGTCTGTCTGTCTGTCTGTCTGTCTGTCTGTCTGTCTGTCTGTCTGTCTGTCTGTCTGTCTGTCTGTCTGTCTGTCTTGACTCCACAAACATACAGACTAAGACACAGATAGACTACCAGATAGGTAGACAGGCATTCATATAGGCAGATAGTAATTATCCCAGGAAGAGAAAATTGGTTTGATGTGCAACTACGCCTCCACAGAAACGTCTTAACTATAAACGTACAGGGTTTACATGTACCTCCTCAGAAACTCCTCAAAACTACGCTTGTTTACACGCATGTACCGAAACTCCTCAAAGCCTTGTAAGATAAAGGTAACACGCTTGTTTACACCCTCTGTAGTATTATAGTGACTTTTCAGAAGCATTGTCCTCATGAGTTCAAAATTTCACTCAACAGAAACTCTAAGACGCCCACAGCATTTCAACAAGACACCGCTTCAAAACGTTCTGAATGAGGCATCTAATTCATTCATTCAATCAGGGATTTTATATAGCACCTCTTCAAGACAACTACTCGGAGGTGCTTCCGACTCCAGCACGGTCAAAAAGAACAGTTCTGAAGCGACTGTCGAATATGTCAGAAAGCCCTAGGCAGCAGGCGCGGCTCGAGAGGGAGGCCATTGCACACCACCGGAAAAGCGCGGCTTTGCATGGTGGTGGCGCGGGCGAACGAGACTGGGAGCAACCCCTTCCTCGTTGAGCGCAGGGAGCGGCTACTCCATGAACCCGACGCAGGTCGACAAAGATCAAGTAGGTAAGTCGGAGCAAGCTCCTAGCTGGCACCTCCATACAATGGGGGCAATCCTATGCTCTATACGCTGATGAACAGGAAGCCAGCGCAGGACTTCCAACGTGTACTTTTACACGTGATCGAATTTAGGTAGCCGATTTGACCAATTATAAGGCGCGCTGCAGACCGTAGGATGAGGTAAAGGCAGGTCAGTCGGGCAGAAGGTAAGCCAGCGTAAAGAGATGGGCAATAATCGAGGCAAGAGTGGTTGCAGGGTTGAGATGTGTATTCTTCAAAGTAGGATTATGAAAACATTTCCCTAGAACTTAGGCAAACGTACGTAATGTAAAACAGGAAGGCCTATAGCTCATTTTAATTAAAGGTTTTGCCTGCAAAGGTTCGGGTACGTCATCGTCAGGACAGAACGCTATCTGCCAGAGGCCTACCGAAGAAAGTAGTTAATTGTGTCGTATTTCACTGACCACAATAGAAAATAATTAGGCCTATAACAGACGGTGAAATTTTTCTGGAAGCAATTTTTGCACATCTTATTCCTCATCATAATTAGGCCTATGTCGCGTGTAAGTATTTAGGCCTACAAGCGCAGCAGGCTATTCAGCATTCATATCAAGACTTTTAATGCTTTTCCGAGACAGGGTATACGAGGGCCACGCAAATAATTAATTCGTCGAATGACTTCCTACGTTGGGTTTTAAATTTAATGTTACCAAACGTTATAAAACTGACAAATTAAATTGTCAGTTTGCTCACGCTGTGACCTATATTCAGGCAATAAAAGCGCTCTAATTGATTCATCTAAATTTTATATCTCAGGAATTGGCCTGTCTATCTAGGCCTACCAATCTATCCAATCATCCACTTGCCTTATACAGGCACCCAGTCTAAACCTACACTTCAGATCTGCCTATCTCAGCTACTTATCTGTCCGTCCGACAGTCCGCTCATTCATCCACTAAACAAATCATCCATACATCAACCCATCTGTACATCTTTGATGGTCCAATTTAGACATTTGGCCTACCTGGTTGAAGATTCTGTAGCTAATGCATTTTATTTTTTTATTTTTTTATTTTTTTTCATTTTTATTTATTGAAACCTTTGTGAACCAATATACAAACATAGACACAGCAAATCAATATAATGCAAACAATAAATAGACAAACATAGTCTAAGCAAAGAAAATTTTAACAAATCATTGGAACGCAGGCAACAATGGGGCCCCAGAAGGGAAAAGAATCCCGCTTAGAGGAGGGACCCCAATTACCAGGTAGTAAATAGGGAGGGAAAAGATAACTTAAAGTGTCTTAGTACAGACTACAAAACTGAAACTTGCAAAGGGAACAATATAAGTTAAAAACAAATAACTCTTAACTACTAAACTTAACTACTACTTAACTACTGACAACTAGTTAACCCAATAGAGTGTTTAACTTATTTCTCATTGATTAAATATGATCGCAGCATTTTTTTTAATATGTGTAAATTTGGTGCCTGTTTAATATTTAGAGGAAGCGAGTTCCAGATTGCGGGACCCATAAATCTGATAGAGAATCTACGAGAGTTGGAATGCGCCTGTACGCTACGATACGATCTAGAGTTTCTAGTATAATATGAATGTACATCGGAGCCTTGTAGGAAAAAGCACCGGTAAACGTTCGGTAGGAGGTTGTGGTCAAATATTATTATTATTATTATTATTATTATTATTATTATTTTTTTTTTTTTTTTTGCCCTGAGGTACTTCATTCCCCAGGGTCTTAGAAATTATAAAAGCGTTGTATTCTGGAACGGCTACCCCTCATCCATGTCAATTAAGGGTTTAATGAAGGAGCCACTGAAAGCAACAGCGTTGAAGCGTTGTATTGTAATGGAGATACGCTGGAATAAGAAGCTGGACTCTCTGGGTTCGCCGGTTGCTTGTGTCAGATGGCGTCCCAGGTCTGAGATAAAATCAAATAATAATAATAATATTATTATTATTATTATTATTATTATTATTATTATTATTATTATTATTATTATTATTATTATTATTATTTATTATTATTATTATTATTATTATTATTATTATTATTATTATTATTATTATTATTATTATTATTATTATTATTATTATTATTATTTTTGCCCCGAGGTAGACTATACATGATCCCTCAGGGACTTAAACATTAATTAAGAACAGTAAAATTCGTCTGGGACCCACATGGGCTCCATACGGCTCCACATTATTATTATTATTATTATTATTATTATTATTATTATTATTATTATTATTATTATTATTATTATTATTAGTTATTCGTATTATTTATTATTATTCATTATTATTATTATTATTATTATTTATTTATTTATTTATTTAATAGAATTATAATTGTTTATTATCATTATTCGTTATTATTATTCCTATTATATTTATTTATTTATTTTTATTCATATGTTAATTATTACTACTGTAAATATTATTATTAGGCCTCTATTATTATTATTATTTTTATTACTACTGCTGCTGCTGCTGCTTCTGCTACAACCACGACAATTTAATCAAGACACCATGCAAACTCTGTCAACGTTTCAATGGACATTAGATGGGACCCAGATGGACTGCATACGGTCCCATATTATGGGAATTTCTGTACAATACGGTCACCATGTGGGCTTGATGGCAGGGAAGATAGTCTTTATTGATTTTTATACCAGCATATTTCAAACTTCAGCAGCTCCAAAGGGTCTTGACTTGGTCTTCAGATTCACTCTGTAGGTCTAGCCACCGTAGAAAACAAATGTCGGAAAACAGTTCTCGTTCACTTTTAAACGACCCTGACTTCGACTCCAGTCCATCTGGTTAAAAAAAAGCCTATGCATAAATAACCTCGATAATTAGCCTCATATAAGTTGCCGTATGTTAATGACACAGCATTGGACTAATAGCATTTATTATGAGTCTTGCAATCCGAATTATACCTATAGGCTACTGAGTTCAAACGGAGGCAGACGGTTCAGAACGTAGCTAGCGGGCATTATAACCGTTTTTCTTGGGAAGATGAAAATCTTCGTTCTTTGTAGCTATATAATTATGTCAAAAATAATCAAAAGAGACTTCTGACAAGACATGCAATAAAAATCTGAATAAATATTCGTCTACGTAGGCTATTATATAATAGAGGTTGATTGGGTCTGTTAGAGAACAATCTGATGCAACAGTTTAGTAGCTTAATGACTACTCAATCCAATGATAATTTCATCTACAGCTTAATTTGTATATTAATCTTACCTTTCGTAGGGCTCTTAAGTTACATAGAGTTTCATGCGTAGGCCTATGTTCTTCCTAAGTCTGCCTTGGCTCAACGCCGGGCATTTGCTGTGGTTGGTCCCTCTACTTGGAATGACCTTCCCTCCTCACTAAGGGCTAAACTAATGACTGGTTTTCCTCTTTGATCTCTCGTTCTTTAAAGACGTTTGTTTTTCCCGGAGTTTTCGTGCTGAGAGCGCCTCTGAATAGTTATTCTGAGAGAGACGCTATATAAATCTTTAGATATGATACGATAAATCGTGTCATCTTGATCATTTGTGAATGACACGGCTGATGTGCTTGTAGCAAGGTGTCGTCACGCGATTGGTTTGAAATGGGACGGGTAGAATACGGTTGAGTGGCTGAGTCGCGTCGAGCCGCCTCATAATCGAACACTATTTATATGTATGTACATAGATCATGCTATTCTTACAGCTTCATTTACATTGGCCGTTGTCAGAGTGTATACACACGTCATATTATAGGCCTACTGTTTTTGCATTAAGCCTTCATTCGGTCGCTGTGACGTGTACGTGAAAAGGCTGTTCTTGCATTGCGCCTTCGTCTCAGCAGATACATTGTATTTGTAAGTAAAATATGCATACAGTTACCTTGAAAGCAGATCTGCTTTTAGTTCCAACGACACTTAACACAAAAGACTGTATAATAGTGGATACGAGCGATCCATGGAAATGCACGTAATGTAATGTAATTAGCAACTTCTATTGCGCCGGTGTCTAATGCACAAGGCATCAACCGATGGCGCATCAAAACAATCCGTAATCAGGTCAACTTCCAGAAGATCAGTCCGTAAGAGACAGAGAGGCAGCCTAAGGTGGATAAGCAATTTGAAAGAAGTAAGTTTTCAGCCGAGAACGAAACGACACAAGCGACTGAGCACAGCGTACAGATACAGGAAGAGAGTTCCAAAAGGCAGGCCCAGCAACCGAAAAAGCTCGTTCACCGAGAACAGTTCTTGTAAGGCACGTATAGTAAGGCAACCCATTTCTGCAACTAGCACATTTTCTACTGGTTTTGATTGATGGTCAGTGTAACTGTACATAAAAATAGTAATGAGAAAGGAGCGGCCCTGCCAGCGGAACGATATTGTTCCTTTTGGGTTTACCCTTTGTCACCATGAACTACTGCAACAAATGTACACGAACTTGTATTTGGTGATCAATACAGTTATTGAATTGAATTGAATGGACAATATTAAAAAACAATCAGAATGGAATATTATTACTGTGACAGAGCCCATAATTATGGAGGCTATAAAAGTAGTACAAGACTTGAGAATCGTATTATAAAGTAAGGTAGAAAAAGGCAAGGGATCCAGATAGGATTCGACTGCATTATTAAGTTTACGAGCAACTGTATCAGTTTCAGCAACAGTTCACTGGCCGAACGGTGGCAAGACAAAATCATAATGAGATACCACAGCACGGATGAGGTAACCCAATAGGCTACAGTGACCAAGTAATGAAACGGAAAGGGACCCATACAGACACACCGAGACAGGACCATAATGAACGCACAAACATACACACAGACACACACGCACGCACGCGCGCAAACACCCACGCAGTGTATAATTTAAGCTGTCTAAAGGTAGTTCATGAATCGATTTGTAGACATATTTAGTTGTACTTTCGTGTTTCCCATGAAAAGGTCACTCGTTTTCAATGACTTACCTTACCGACGGCGCCTGACCTCACCTTGCATAAGTTGATTCGAAGAAACTGTTTACTTGCAGGTGAAAACTCGTATACAAAGTCGAGGCAATGGAGTCGCATTTGAAATGGGCGGACTATCTGATCATTGTCGCCTTCCTCGTCATCTCTCTGGCCATCGGAGTCTACCACGCGATGACAGGAGGCCGACAGAGGACGACCTCTGAGTTCATCCTGGCCGATCGACGTCTCAAGGTCATTCCGACGGCCATGTCGTTGCTCGTATCCTTCCAGTCGTCCCTCATCGTGCTCGGCATGACGGCCGAGATGTACTGCTACGGAGCCCAGGCCCTCGTCTTCGGTATAATCGCCACTGCACTGGCTGTTCTCTTTTGCGAGCGCATCATTGTTCCGTGGCTCTATCCGCTGAAGCTGGTCAGCGTCCTCGATGTAGGTTTTTTTAAACTCCAACGCAATGTAATCGAAACAATTTATGTAGCATCGTAGGCAGCAAGCTATACTTCTAGGGTACTTTATGAAGTATTGACAGGAATCACAGTTCTATAGCTGCCTTACTGTTCTACTCTACATGTATTCTACAGATCTATGCGCCTCTGAGTAGGCTTCTTGAAGGGGGCAAGGGGCGCTATATAGATTCCTGAAATGAATGAATGAATGAATGAATGAATGAATGAATGAATGAATGAATGAATGAATGAATGAATGAATGAATGAGTTATATTACTGCAATTGCCAGAAAATCTAGTGAAATCGTAATCGTTGACTCCAGATTTATCAAGCGTTATTCTATTCTATTCTATTCGTAGCTTTGGGACCCGCTTATTCAGGAGCGCTGCCTCGTGTCAGAGACGTTTTCCAAAGAAGATTCGAGACCGTAACTTATGTGTTTCTGTGTGTTTTAGTATTTGGAAATGCGTTTCATGTCAAAGAGCATCAGGATTTTTGCCGTCTCGATGGGAACTTTATCAGGGGTAAGGGAAAATTTGTGTTTCACTCATTACGGTTAAATACTAATAATAAAAAATACTAATTATATTAGTATTATTTCCACATCCACATTATTTCCACATTCCAAATATTATTTCCACATGCAGTTCCAGTCGGTCCTCAACTGTGCCACCCGAGGTAGCCCAAATGTCTGATTACAAGAGAGAAACGCTGCAGTAGCTTCATATAGACGAACGGATTGCTTCAAGATCCTCTATCTTGGACTAATCGCAGTAGTTGGCATGGTGCTGGCATATATCACAGAGCTTCAGTGTTCCATTTGGACGAAGTTGCGTCAGTTGTGTAGCCTAAGCAACAAGTGGGGAACACACGTAAGGCAGGAGAGTCCAGCAGAGTACCTATTTGGTGGAAGATGACGCATATTCGGTGTCATCATCCACCAGTCACATGGAATTTATGAATCTGTTATATCGTCTCTATGGGCATCCAGTTCTGAAATGGATGGTGACATAGACTATGCAGATCCAGAATATGGCATGGTGTGCAGATGGTG
The DNA here is from genome assembly GCA_020284085.1 of Aporrectodea caliginosa. Classification (NCBI taxonomy): domain Eukaryota; kingdom Metazoa; phylum Annelida; class Clitellata; order Crassiclitellata; family Lumbricidae; genus Aporrectodea; species Aporrectodea caliginosa. Next base: position 197,715 of record JACEVL010000048.1, on the reverse strand, counting down.
GTAGATTCCCGTTGATTGCAACCGTTGGTTCAAAGTCACGAAGGACGTAGATATACAGGTTTTTGAACATGGTCCATCATCAGATCAACTCTGCCTATAGGGTATTTTCTTATATTCAGCTCCATTGACTGTCTAGACTAAGTGTCCGATCTACATATATTGGATGTCGACAAACTGTCTCTGCCTAAACTGCAAAAACTCAATATTTTTGTTTTGGTTTGGGACTAGGCAACAGCTTGCGAAGCTTGATTTGCTATTAATGACTGAGAAATTCCCTGCATTCACATAAGCTTACTCTTCCAGTGTTTGTGACCTGGGTGTCGCGACATTTGAGGGGTTAAGGGGCGGTGCCATTGGATGTTCAAATACGGACCAGTGTGACAAAAAATAACTAGTAAACAGTTTTTCTTTTTTTTCTCAGGTTATGTTTTGTGGACTGTCGATGTATGCACCGTCAGCAGCTCTCGAGTCTGGTATCAATTCTATAAAGCAATTATACGAATTCCACTTCAGTATTATCATCTCTTCCTATTTCATTGTTATCGTCATGACCATCACAACTACGGCCATCACCACCACTTCCACCACCACGGCCACCACAACCACTACTAATACCACCACCACCGTATGGTATGATCCGTATCGTGTCCAAAAATTTATAAAGCGCATCTCGCAGTATGGACTATTTAAAGGCGCTCTCAGCACGGAAGACTCCGGGGGGGGAGAGAAACGACTTGAGAGAGCGAGGGGATGCGGGGGATCCCAGCCATGAACTTAGCACTTAGAAGAGGGGGAGGCCATTCCAAGTGGAGAGACCTGTCACTGCATGTGCCCGGCATTGAACCAATGCAGACCTAACACGAGGGACAGAAAGGTACAGACTGTCGGTAGAGCGCGAGGAGCGAGCAGATGTTGCTGAGCGAGGCTTACGCATAAAGTCAGAGAGATATTTGGGGTAAGGCTTTGTTGACATTTGGAAACCACAGAAGGAGGATCTTATATTGGATACGTGAGGTGATCGGAAGCCAGTATAACTTCAGCCATAATAAGTGGATATGTGGGTAAGCCAAGGAAGGAGTGCTATGAGCAGCGCTTAGAATGACTGGAGGGGAGAGGCGCGGCAATGGCCACCAACACCGAAAACCAATGACCAATACATACATTTAGTCAATATCCATCACCAAATAAAACGACATGAATTAAATTTTGAAATGTCGGTTTATATTCTTTTTAGCCACTGGTTTTCCGCTTGTCCTATCGATTCCAGTCTTGGCCGTTGTATCAGTGACCTATACAGCTCTCGTAAGAAGGCCTGCATCTTCTAAAAATGAGTTAATGTAGGCTATATCTGCTAAGAAAGAATTAAAGTACATAATGCTAAGAGAGAATTATATTGCATCTGCCAAGAGAGAATTAAAGTAAATCTGCTAAGAGAGAATTAAATTACATCTGCTAAGAGAGAATTAAAGTATATCTGCTAAGAGAGAATTAAATTACATCTGCTAAGAGAGAATTAAATTACATCTGCTAAGAGAGAATTAAATTACATCTGCTAAGAGAGAATTACAGTACATCTGCTAAGAGAGAATTACAGTACATCTGCTAAGAGAGAATTAAATTACATCTGCTAAGAGAGAATTACAGTACATCTGCTAAGAGAGAATTAAATTACATCTGCTAAGAGAGAATTAAATTACATCTGCTAAGAGAGAATTAAAGTACATCTGCTAAGAGAGAATTACAGTACATCTGCTAAGAGAGAATTAAATTACATCTGCTAAGAGAGAATTACAGTACATCTGCTAAGAGAGAATTACAGTACATCTGCTAAGAGAGAATTAAATTACATCTGCTAAGAGAGAATTACAGTACACGTGCTAAGGAAGTACTAAGCACATCTGCTAAGAAAGAATTGAGGGCTATCTATACTCTACTAGCCCTATGTTGAAACAGATTGTCATGAGTGAATATTGAGTACAATTCAGCAAAATAATGAGTGAATAAAAATGAATCAAACCATCATGAATTCAATCAATCAGCGAAATTCCTATAGCGCCTCCGTGAATACTCACATAATATTCTTAAATTGCATTTACATGTATTGTAGATTGATAATGCATTTGCCTTTCTCCTTTGCTTCCAGGATTCCAATCAATCAATCAATCAATCAATCAATCGATCAATTAATCAATCAATCCATCAGTCAACTAATCAAGTAATCTGACGGTCCTCCTCCGAACTCAATAATAATCGGTTAATGGTTTTGAGACGATTAGTTGGCGGTGTTATTATAAAGATATCACTGTCAGTGGTTCATTTTCTCGTATTTCTAGCATGCAACACTCATAAACGTAACTCTAAGCAGCTGAATGCAACCGATGTCTGAAGGATGTTTTTGCAAACTGTAGGGTGGAATGCGAGCCGTGGTATGGACGGACGCCTTTCAGTTCCTGACGATATTCGGTGGACTGATTGCCATCTTCATCAAGGTATACCTTATAATACCATATCCCGACGACGACACTGATAGCAGTGACGATGTTGACGCTGAGGACAATGACGATGACACTGATAGAGATGACGACGATGACAATGACGATGATGGCGATGACGATGATGACGCTGAAACAGTGATCATCAAAGTTGCCTTATGGTGTTTTACCAGTAGCAGTAAATGCTAATAATAGACATAATATACGGGCTTCCAGTATTATACATAAGAACGTAACAGGAACATCATAATCGATCGAAATGTGTTTGTTCCTCGAAGGGATTGATTGCCGTCGGGGGAATAACAAACGTCTTTAGACTGGCTGAGGAGGAAGGTCGACTCATCTGGGCCAAGTAACCATTGCCAATATTATCATCATCATCGTCATCATCATCATCATCATCATCATCATCATCATCATCATCATCATCATCATCATCATCATCATCAATGTCATCAATATCATCATCAATGTAATCATCGTCATCATCATCGTCATCATCATCGTCATCATCATCGTCATCATCATCGTCATCATCATCATCATCATCATCATCATAATCATCATCGTTGTAATTATTTTAATCAGAGATTTGTATAGCGGCTCTTCGAGAGAGGCTTTTCAGAGGTCAGTTCGATGTCGCAATTGTATTTCTTGTCTATTGTCTCCATATCATGTATAATTCTCTTTTCCATTTCACTTCTCTATCTTCATTAGAATTCAGTTGAAATGGTTTTGGTGCCTTTCTTGCTGTGTTGGACAGTTTTAGCGTCGACCCACGAGAGCGCCACACTGCCTGGACTCTTCTCTTCGGATTGGGATTCGTCTGGATTCAAGGCTATGGTCTGTCACAGACAGTCGTTCAGAGGATCTCATCCGTCGGAACACTGTCTAAGGCGAGGATGTAATCATGGACTTCGTTTCTCTCTCGTTCTTTTCAAGTCGTCAGTATTCTTTAGCCTAATCTTTCACCATAAAAAGTAACGCGCTCACAAATACATACGTACACATTCGTCTTTGTAAAGTTCTTAGCGCCTATGAAATATTGTTCGGATGCATAGTGCACATACATACATTGCATACAAGCATAGATACATGCATACACACGCGTACCCACAATATACATTGTTGACATTGTCTCTAAATTGTTGGCGCTCATGAGAACTGATCTTGTCGTGTAGGACGATGCTGTTAAACATTCCTCCTGTTATATTCATCAACGTCCTCGGCTGTTTCATCGGACTTATCGTCTTGGCTTACTACTCAACCATCAAATGCGATCCTCTGGCCAACAAAGACATCACAAACCCTAACCTGGTCAGACATTTATTATATGTTGAGCTAACATTACGAATATGAGTGATCTGTAGTAGAGTTGCTGCATTAAATCGCATCAAACTATGACACATGACAAATTAAAATGCTCACGATATGTGCCCTTATTTTATTGAATAACATTGCTTCACATTATATTACATTACAGATTGATAATGGGCTTGTTTCATGTGTACAGTTGCTTCCATATTTTGTTGTAACAACTTTCGCCGATTCACCTGGATTCTCAGGACTTTTCCTCTCGACGCTTTACGGAGGAGCCCTAAGGTACTTACCTGTATGAACTGATTAAATTAGTTAATTATAATCTAATCTAAGTAACCAAAGACTGACAGAGGTTTATCATCACCTTGGTTAAGAAGTAACGCATAACTTAATCAAAAGCATGACTGCTTTCAAAAGTGCTTTATTAACAGCAGTGAATATTTCTCCTTACACCACAAACAACAGTTAGGCTACTATTCGCTTCTGCCCGGGTTGGGCTGCATGGGAAGTTGGGAGCGCCCCTGAGTAATTATCTTGGAGAAGTGCTATAATGTTGAGCCAGATATAAACATTGCTGCTTTGTTTGGTTGTCATTTGTATGCATCGTGAAGTACCTCGTCTACGGTGCTGAGCGGTTCAGCGGCTGTCTTTTGGGAGAACATTCTCAAATGGAAACTAAACCACCTGCCTGAAACAAGAAAGGCTCTCATCAATAAGATCTTAGGTAACTATTCGGTAGTCTAACTACTCCATTATGCTCGGTAATTATTTGGGTAAACTTAGCATACTTTCTACTCTAATCGATATTTAATTCGTTGCTCATTATTTGTCTCGATGCTCACTACAATGACATCTGTCACACGATAAGAAACCTCTTCGCTATATTATAGTCTAAAGATATTTTATCGTTTGGTATGTGAAGCTTTTATCTTTTGGCTCGACATTTTCCTAATTAGTATTATATATTGCTTTCTTGGAATTGTATCTTCATTTAGCATTGCAGTTTTCTAACAATGAATGCATTTTTCTCGTTTAGTGGCTCAGTTAGCTACATTGGGTAGAGCGCACGTCAAATACGCCTCTGTGCGCGCGGTTGACGGTTCGCATATCGATTAAGGGTTTCAAAGATCTGAATCTCTGGCTAGCACGGTTAGTGCACGGTTGGGACCTTAACCCTTTGGAGGTGAGGTTGGGTATGACACACCCCGTAGGTATTTCTACACTGCGTTCCAATGCTTCACCTCACTTCCAAAGGGATAAATGGCTGGAGCCCATTCAGATGGCAGCGGTGGTGAAAGATCTCACCCGATCAATTTACTGAAAATCGAGCAAGGTTAAGGCCATACTGTCGCTATTGAAAAACGTCGGCAAAACTGGGAACGGCGGTCCCAAATTCAGAAATATGTATTTTCGTCACAGACGTCCCAAATTATGAAATGAAAGAAGTCTACAAAGTTATTTGATATTGTCACTTTAAAATGGAAGCTGGATTGATGAAAAGAACTGTTTCCATAAATGGAAGTGGGATTGATGAAAACATTCCTGTGTTGAAATAGAAGCTGGATTGATCGAAATAATTTTTCCCGTAAATAGAAGCTGGATACCAAGCTGGTTGCATGGATGAAACTAAGTTTCCATTCAATAGAAGCTGGATGAAAATAATGTTTTCAGTAATTAGAAGCTGGATTCCGGAGAATATATAGCACGTTTTAGCGAAACTACAAGAAAGCGGCCTCTGTTGATTTCTTTCATTTCAAAATTTGGGACCGCCGTTCCCAGTTTTGCCAAAACGTCTACATTCACATTTGCTTAAATTAAAACTGCAAAGGTGCGAATTCCGCAGTGCCCATGGAATCTGGATTCGCAGTCTTTGCTGGATTAACAGTCGACTTTTCCCTTTTGTTCCAGTTGTTCTGCTTGGAGCCTTATCCGCTGGAGTGGCTTTTCTCTCGGCTTCTGCTGCTGGTCCCATCACACAGGTAAAGCATGTCGTCGATTAATAATTATTTTTCAGTTTGTTTCTCTTAGATTAATATTTTCCATTAAATCCTAGAAATTATCTATTATTTAGTAATTTTTAAGGTAAATATGACCCCATAGACTCAGAAAATGACCGGAGAATATATTATATAGAATGGCGGCATAGTTTGAGGGCTTTCTGTCATGGCATGGAAGGTCCACATCGTTGAAGCTCTGAAAGAGATGTAAGAATAGTAATGATAATGTTGGTGAGGAGGAGAAGGAGGGGGAGGAGAAGGATAACCTTTATAGTCTCCAGAAATTTGAGCTAGATAGCGCCGCAAGTCCTTCTGTTAAGGGGAGCAGCAGCACTGTTACAGTAGCAACCAAGAGATTGATAAAAGCAGCGACAAGTTATAAATGTCTGACCAGGTTAAGGTTTGTTATAGTTATTGTTTTTGTTATTACTAATATTACTGTCACTACCACTGCTACTACTAATATTACTACAACTACTACTATTATTATTATGCTTATTATTATTACTGTACATAATTAATATCATCATGTTAGTTGTAGTAATAAGAGTAGCAATTATAGTAGTAGTAGTAATACCACGACTATTAGTATAACTGCTTCTATTGCTCCTGCTTTTGCTGTTACTATTACTACTACTTTTAGTATTTCTATTATGTACTTGTACTTTGGTAGGTGATGATGGCCATGAGTAGCTCAGTCAATGGTCCATTGACTGCGTTCTTCATCCTCGGCGCTGTCTCCAAACACGCCAACTGGAAGGTGGTGGTGGTGGTGGTGGTGGTGGTGGTGGTGGTGGTGGTGGTGGTGGTGGTGGTGGGATGACTACGACGACAATTATGATTATGTTTCAAAATCATGCTCTGAAAATAATTTCAATTAATATTTACTGATAAACAATGCTGATCTTAATGCTTTCTGGAACAGCGTAAATGACAGACAGATGCATCCACGATAGAAGAGAGAAAGAAGGAAGTGACCTGCATCCGTGTCTTGCATAGTTTTTGGACGACGCAGAATCTCGGAAGGAAAAACGTGAAAGACGGGAAATATAAATCCCAGCGACTTCAAATCCAATCACAAGAGTCCTGACAGTGTAGTGTTCTCGTGAGTCGATGCTAGCGAGAAACAAGTTCACAGTTAAAGTTAATGCTATATACATGTAAGAACCGATGCCATAATTGCTATTATTATTAACAATTAATATGATGATAGCGATGATGATCAATGCATTTCTGCGTGCGCCTGAATAAGATTGGTGACATACTTTCTGTTTTAGGGTACGCTATTAGGGGGCTTCGTGGGTGTAGTGGTGAGCCTCTGGTTGACAGTAGGGTCTATGATGCTGCCTCACATACACCCTCCGCTGCCTCCAGTATCCGTCGAACACTGTTCCATTGGAAATGGTAGCTCCTCTTTCTTCCAGTCCTCACTCAACTACGTCAACTACACTTCCGTCGAGGTCTTGGATGGAATTGACGCCAAAATGAAAGGGAACCAAACAGTTGAGACGCTGTCAGAAGCTGGAAGACACGAGGTAAGCACTCTCGGCAAAAAGACATTACTATGTAATGCATTATTTTACATTAAATTTCAGTCGCTTAGGAACTGCATGCATTGATCACACTTTAAATGATTGCATGATTCACATTAGAAGAAGGAGTAGGAGGTGGAGGAGAGGAGAGGAGGAACAGGAGATGGAGAAGGATAAGGAGAGGAGGATGAGGGGAGGGATTAGGAGGAGGTGGAAGTGGAGGAGGAGGAGAAGAAGGAGAAGAACAGTAGGCCTACTTTGAGCCAACCCGAGAGGCAGCCCTGAGTATGAGGTGTTATTGACAATTTCTTAGCCTCGACATATAAAGGCGACTGGCCAATCCTCTCCCTTGCTGTGTGATCTTCCTACCGACAGTGTACAGTCAGTGAGCTCATTATAGCTGAGTTGACTGGGCACCAAGTTGAGCCGAAATCTTGAAACATATTTCTGTCCTGGCGGAGATTTGAACCCCCGACCTCTCTCGGTTGACAGTTCAGCACCGTAACCAATTGATAGACTAGCACTGCATGACATTGCATGAAATTGCATTGCCTAACAGCACATTCACATCGCATTAGAGAACATTACATCATTTTAAATGCTTCTTTTTGTTCTTTTGCTCAGACTGAACTTCAAGGTCTGGAGAATTTCTACGCCATATCGTATTTGTGGTTCACTATAATCGGATCCCTAGTCACATGTGTCGTCGGCATAATAGCATCTCTTCTTATGAGTTAGTCCTATCTGATCTATCTATCTATCTTTATATGATCTGTATATTTGTATATAATCTTATCTCTATCCTCCAGTTATTCGAGGAAAATATGATGCAATCTAAATCAATTAATTTACGTTCTTATGAGATCCAATCAATTAATTCAAATTCTATTAAGATCTAATTCAGCGGATTCAAATGTATAATATTATATTAATGAGTGCTGGATCTAATTCAATTATTTAAAATTCTTGTAAGATCTAAGCTGACTTGGTCTAACACTTCTAGCAATGTTACCATGACGAACTTGATCAAACGGTTGATTGTTGAAGTGAAAGAAGCACTTCTAAGCAGCGTTCTATCTACTTTAGCTTTGCTTATGAAATATTTCATAGGAGATAGAGAATTGGAAGCGAAGGTCGAAGACCGTCTTCTTCTGCGCTTCCACGGATGCGGATGGTCCGACGAAAACGAAAACAAGGAACATCTGGACGACGAGAATCATGCAACACCACAGGAAACAAAAGTAGGCGCCACAAAATGCTATCATCACCAACATCATGATCTGCATCTTTCTGTTCATGCCTCATTGTAAATTACACCATTATCATCATCAGTTTCTAACGCCATCTGACGCCACCTAAGTTTAAACAAGAAATGTCCTACGGCCAAGGATGTGAATCAATTAAGTCTATTTTCGTCCATGTGTCCTGTGATTAACGAGTTTTAAATGCTTTCTGTTCCTCTATGGGCTCTAGATGGAAAGCAGGACGTAGTCTTGAAAATATTTGATTAGATCAGATCAGTTTTCAGCAAAATGTCTAACGCCGAATAATTTATATATTGTGGCACAATATATTATAACCTAATTAGAATTTTCCAGCGGCCACAAAAGGCGGAAGGAACTTCTAATTGTAGGCTAAGTTACATCGTTAAGTGTCTCGCGAACAGCTGTTCATCTTCTTTCTGTCCATTCTCATAACCCGGTGTTGTATCGTCGCTGTCTTTCTTTGGTATGTGTGTCATCATGTGATCGATATCTGTCGTCTTTTTGTTTTACGATCGACTTTATCTGCACACCATTGACCAATACTCTTTCTTTTTCCAGGCTTTGCACTGGCACAAATAGGCCTAACCCTGTTTATATAGCTGTTCATACACAACATTTGCTAGGACTTAAAGAAACTGGGTTATGGTTGAAGGAGTGTTTACTTGTAGGCTATATAGATATGAGTGCTCATCTGCTTAACGTATGTGAACGACACTTTGAAATTGATCAGATTTCTAAAATCGGCCAGGCTAAATAACGAATGATCATTAGTTGTATAAGGTCAAAGGTCATACTGGAGAATTCAGCCACGTTGTAATTAGAAATAATTGTGATCAGACCAATCTAATGGAAGAAATCTACTAAACAAAAACTTCAAAATTCACTTCGCTGAAGAAACAAAGACAACATGGGCTACTACCTTCCTTCCACTTTGTAAATTTATTGAGATAAAGTCTACAAATCCGAATCATAATGAAACTGTAGAATGCATTACAGCGTCCAAAACGACGGGATCAAACGTCAAGTACCCGATGAATGGGCGCCTCTGAGTAGGTTCCCTGAAGGGACGCTATATAAATGCTCGAAAGAATGAATAAATGAACAAACGAATGACAATACTAACAGTAGCAATACTTCTAGCAATTAATATCAATATGCACTCATTCATTCCATTCCATCCCATTCCATCCACACCATCCTGTTTACTCGGGTGTGGCCCCTGTTTACTTACAGGAGCTCTGCTGCTCCACCCTGAGCGTCCAGCGCCGTGGTTCTCTCCGCTCCTCTAAGCAGGTTGAGCTTCTTGTTCCCCGGTCACGGACAACTATTATGCAGCGCCGTGCCTTTCTGTTGCTGGCCCTGCAATCTGGAATGAGCTCCCTGTGGATCTACGCCTAATGCATAGAGCCCTTGCAGCCACATTCTTCTCTAACCTGAAGACTGTTCACTTTAGCCGGGGTTGAGTCGGGAGCGCTTCTGAGTAGATAATCTTGAAGGGGCGCTATATAAATCTCTGAAATGAATTAATGAATTAATGAATAAATGAATGAATGAATGAATGAATGAATGAATGAATGAATGAATGAATGAATGAATGAATCATATACCACCTTTCCCAACATCTGACGCCATTTTATACAGCGCGTTGGGTTGACTTTGTACTCAAATTTCGGAACATGTAGGCTACACTCTAAGGTTGCACAGTTATGTCAGTCAACGTCACGTGAGTTTCAAATACTTTTCAAACCCCGTAACCCTTGACCAGAAAACAATTTTCATTCTTCAAAAATGCGCTTAAACTCATCTACCGCAATGTAAAATGTAAAACATTTTCCCGGGGTAGAACCCATGCACCAAGAGACAAAAGCAAAAGTCGGCGCCTATGTACGCGTCGGCTGTTTTCTGATACATGACGGGCGGATCGAGGAAATGGACGTTCAGTAGACGATAGGCATCCCACAGTGGCGACCAGGAAAATACATTACACTGTCTTACGCTGGTACTGACAGTACTTGGGTAAAAAGAGGAGATTCAGGAGAGCCACAGTAATCATCTTTATTACGTTCTTATGCTGGCATAACAGGTCAAAGCATCAGTTGATCGAATGCCAACCAGAGAGATAGGTAGGCTACATTGCAGGCCTGTATAAATGTTAGCTTGTCATCTTTTAAACAGGATTCTTTGCTAAGCGCACAATCGGTGCAATGAAAGCTGTCACGACCCTGGCGCACCCTAGCGATAGAAGGCCCTGGTCGTGATAAATTACAACGGTGAGAGCGAGGGTTTTTATAATATTTAATATAAAAGTATAACGGCAGAGATATATACAACAAACTCTCGAGGCACACTCGGCGTATACTATTGTAAGCTGACGACTTCCAACGTTTCTAAGCGTTCTCGGCCTAAGCTGAATGCTGGAACGTTCTCTTGATTCAATTTTACTTAGCGCGATGATGTTACAGTTACAGCCTGCCAACGCCCGTAGTGTCCTCCTGCGGTCGGCCTTACAAGGCCTTATATACCGTTCGCTTATCTCTTTTACGACGCATCAGCCGTGGTAATAGAATGTCTGTTCTTTGAGCTCGGGCGTATCGAATCGTCCCTGACGAATTGATTCTCTGCGGGTCGTCTTTGATTCCCTCTCACTGCTTGTCGGTGATGACGCCCGTGGCGAGTCGTTATCTTGCGGCCGGGGCGTAGATGTCTTTCCGACCGTTGCCAGTTGACCGCGATGACCCCTTTCACATCTGGTGGTACGATGGAGAGCCCTTCCGGTCCGCTTCTATAGCGCCCTCCTGTCAGGCTCGTTAGTCGTTACTGGTTGGAATGCTGTGGCCGTGACATACCTCCCTTCCCAAAGACGATGTCGTGGGTCGTCGAGCCATGACATCGATCAGCTCCAGTGTCACTCGTCCGGACGACAGCATTCATAGAATACAAACATATGCATAGGTTATATACAGTTATATACATCAACAGGGTGGCTCCCCGTCGCGGCTGGTCTCCTTCTCGCCCCTCTGTCAAATCTGGGACAAGAAGTCGGCTGCGACGTTCCTATGTCCGGGACGAATAAGGTTATATCCCCGCAGGGCTGACTTCCAACAGGGTCTAAGTGCCCCGCAGCTGCGCTGCCCTTCTCCTAGTGTGTTTACATCGGCCACGCGATCATTACATACTGGGCCTGGTCGCTCTATGATTACGAACGAGGGCCCATCACCACCTCCGTGTTGGTCCGTCATCTTCGTTTTGCCCGCTATGCTATCAATGTCCATAATAACCTCTTCGCCCTCTGGTGGCGACTCTGCGCATGCGCATTTGCTTCCCTGCTCCTCCTCTCTCTTAACGCTACGGGTTAGTGAAGTGCAAACGACCTCGTCTGTCTGCCCCTCCCTCGCCTCTGGTCTGGCTTCGCTTCCTCTCCTCTCCGCTCGTTCCTCCTCTCTTGCCTTCTTCTCTTCCTCATACTTCCTCACTTCGACCCCGCACCTGAGTCTCTCAAGGTCGCGTTCCGCTCCTATGGTTACAGACCCTGGTGGGGCTACCATACCTTCCTCGCGCTCCTTACTTTGCCCTTCAAAGACCTTGGTCGCCCATTCTTCTAGTAATTGAGAGCGCTCCATTGCGAAGACGCTCTCCTCCTCCAACCCTTTCTTAAGTAAGTAAGATCTTAGCCTCTCATTTGACAGCTCTCTAATAAGCGCTTGCTTATCGGGTGAGAGATCATCCATGTTAGAAGAAAACATTTGAATAAATTGAGAATGTATGCTGGTAGTCAATGCAAGACACAAATGGAGGCCAATCAATTCATTCGATACTGTCACTATAGTGGCACCCGCCGCAGCCAACTCTCGGCCCGTGATTGCCACTCCCTCGATTACACAGATAAAACCAGCCAACAACGTAAGAGTCCTACCCGTTTTGTGCCTTTCGTCGGCCGGTTGGCTTGTTCGTTGTTGAGCTGTGTATGTCGGTCGCCTCCTCGTCTGTCCGACCTTCGGTTGTTCCCTTGCGATTCGTCCTTCCGACCTTCGGTTGGTTGGTTGACTGCCTGCAACTTGTCCTTCCGATCCTCGGTTGACCGCGTCCGACTCGTCTTTCCGACCTTCGGTTGGCTGGTTGGCTGACTGCAATCTGCACCTTCCGATCCTCGGTTGACCACTTTCGACTCGTCCTTCCGACCTTCGGTTGGCTGGTTGGCTGACTGCAATCTGCACCTTCCGATCCTCGGTTGACCACTTTCGACTCGTCCTTCCGACCTTCGGTTGGCTGGTTGGCTGACTGCAATCTGCACCTTCCGATCCTCGGTTGACCCCTTTCGACTCGTCCTTCCGACCTTCGGTTGGCTGGTTGGCTGACTGCAATCTGCACCTTCCGATCCTCGGTTGACCACTTTCGACTCGTCCTTCCGACCTTCGGTTGGCTGGTTGGCTGACTGCAATCTGCACCTTCCGATCCTCGGTTGACCCGTCGCGACTCGTATCTCTGCGTTGGTCCCTCCGTTCTGCACCGTCCGAATAAGGCTGCCGGTCGCTGACTGTACACTGCAACACTTATTCCTCAATCCCACTTCTGACACCAGTAATGTCACGACCCTGGCGCACCCTAGCGATAGAAGGCCCTGGTCGTGATAAATTACAACGGTGAGAGCGAGGGTTTTTATAATATTTAATATAAAAGTATAACGGCAGAGATATATACAACAAACTCTCGAGGCACACTCGGCGTATACTATTGTAAGCTGACGACTTCCAACGTTTCTAAGCGTTCTCGGCCTAAGCTGAATGCTGGAACGTTCTCTTGATTCAATTTTACTTAGCGCGATGATGTTACAGTTACAGCCTGCCAACGCCCGTAGTGTCCTCCTGCGGTCGGCCTTACAAGGCCTTATATACCGTTCGCTTATCTCTTTTACGACGCATCGGCCGTGGTAATAGAATGTCTGTTCTTTGAGCTCGGGCGTATCGAATCGTCCCTGACGAATTGATTCTCTGCGGGTCGTCTTTGATTCCCTCTCACTGCTTGTCGGTGATGACGCCCGTGGCGAGTCGTTATCTTGCGGCCGGGGCGTAGATGTCTTTCCGACCGTTGCCAGTTGACCGCGATGACCCCTTTCACATCTGGTGGTACGATGGAGAGCCCTTCCGGTCCGCTTCTATAGCGCCCTCCTGTCAGGCTCGTTAGTCGTTACTGGTTGGAATGCTGTGGCCGTGACAAAAGCATTGGCTCCCTTTCCCGCAGCGGATCACTTACCGGGTCTCTGCCTCGCGGGTGTGGCCCCTGTTTACTTACAGGAGCTCTGCTGCTCCACCATGAGCGTCCAGCGCCGTGGTTCTCTCCGCTCCTCTAAGCAGGCTGAGCTTCTTGTTCCCCGGTCACGGACAACTATTATGCAGCGCCGTGCCTTTTCTGTCGCTGGCCCTGCAATCTGGAATGAGCTCCCTGTGGATCTACGCCTAATGCATAGAGCCCTTGCAGCCACATTCTTCTCTAACCTGAAGACTGTTCTGTTTAGCCGGGGTTGAGTCGGGAGCGCTTCTGAGTAGATAATCTTGAAGGAGCGCTATATAAATCTCTTAAATGAATGAATGAATGAAGAATAGGTCTGTGAAAATACCATCGTCATTAAGCTATCTCTTCTGTAGCTTACCCCAATAGTGACTCTACGGGGATATTTGTAGGCTCTGCGATAAATTTTATCGATGGAAAGGAAGCTGCATCTTTATAATAGACCCACTAAGTTTTCCGCCTCTTGAGTCAAACTTAATCTTTAAAATTTTGTTTTTCTTCCTCCTTTTCTTCCTCTTCTTTCTTTCTTTCTTCCTTTTCTTTATTTCTTCATTCTCTCTCTTCTTTAATTTTATTTATTTATTTTCTTCATCCTCATTTTCTTCTTTCTTTTTTCTTAATCTCTTTTTTTTCTTCGTCTTTCTTCGTCTTTCTCATATTCTTTATCTCCTTTTTCATCTTCTTCTTTCTACGATTACTCTCATGTTTCTCTATGTTCGTTGGAAATTCCTTAAATAATTCCGCATGGTTTTGCTACTTTCAGGTTCTAAAGAAATTTCAAGATGATCTTCCTAAGGACATTGCGACATTGGCTTCAATGAAAACTGAAGACCAATTTCTCAAGCAAATCCATGACGACGTAAAGACAGAAACTAAAAACGCCTTAGCCACAAAAGACGACCAAGAAGAAACATCCTATGTCTATACTTAACATCGAACTAGGGCTGGGCATTTAACGCGTTATTAACGCGATTAATGCGTTAATTAATTAACGAGATTAAATTTTTTAACGCAGTTAACGCGATTGTCACTGCGCAAAAATTATTTATAGAAATGCGCTAAATATATTCTTGATAAAACCGATGTTTAAACTTTAAACTTTAAAGTAAAAACTAAAAAGTAAAAACAAGTAGTAAAAGCATGTTTGCTTATTGTTTAGTGACTGCAAGCATTTATATAGCCCATATTCAACGTAACTTCTCAGAGTCGGTAGTGTAGTTGTACTTGTTATCTATTGTGACATGCTTACAAAATTAATCGTTTTATTAAAAATGTTAATCGTGCGATTAATTTCGATTAAAATTTTTAATCGTTGCCCACCCCGACATCAAACGCGTCAGTGAGACTTGTGTAGCAGCAGCACACAGTCGCCTATAATTAATGTGCCCAGAAAGGCCAGAATGTTATCAGGACGCTTCCCGTGTGTTTGTTAGTCAGATAGTTCTATCTCAGTAGGCCCTATGTCAGGCAGGGACACATAAGATAAGTCGGAGTGGGGTAATGAAATCTATAATAAGGTACGAATTGTACGATAAAAAAATGTCAGCGTGAATTTGTACGTCTTTCTAGAGCGAATGTATACGGCATCGACCCTGCTCAAGTTTAAATGAATTTATTGGGTGAGATCCTTGACCACCGCTTCCTGTTTGAATGGGCGCCACGCCCTTTAAGGTCCCCGTGTTCGGATCTTGGTAGCCCGAGATTCATATCTCTTAAGTTAACCACCATTGGTATACGAAACGGCAACTCCTGCTCAGAGGCGCATGGGATGTGCGTTCTGACCAATTATAGCTAACAGGACAGTCAGTAGGTATGATAAGGTGCAAGACTACAATGTAAAACTGCACCGAATATAAGGTTGTTGATATCAACGGTTGTGATTTGTTGCTAGACAGAATCAGGCCCGCCGACAGAAATTCCGGGCCCCTAGGCAGAGCAGTCACGGGCCCCTAACTTTTTTTGAACAATTTTACAAAAATTTCTGATGACTTTTTTTTTTTTTTGCTTTTCCGTGAAATTGTCAGAAGGAAAATTGTCACAAGCCGCATTTTCCGCCCTCCCGGGCCCCCTCGTTACAAGTTACGTTATATTTTATAAGGCATAACATCATAAACTTTGTATATACATCATAAACTTTGTATATCTTATTCAGAGGCGCGTTTACCAGTAGGCGCACTAGGCGCGCGCCTAGGGCCCCAAATCTCAGAGGGCCCCCAAACGAATGAAAATATTTTTTCAATAATAATAGAAATAACGTTTTTGAATTTTTATTTATTTTAAGAATAACCTATTTTCTATTTTTTTACAGTTTAGCATTCACATAAATGTATATTAGACCTATTGTAATTTATTGTTGTGTTCATTTGGGCTAATTTTTGTGCAAAATAACATCAAACTTGTTAGCAACAAATTTTTGTGCAAATTACATCAATCTTGCTAGCAAGTTTTATGTGAAAGGTATTTTAGCGGTAAAATTAAAGGTAAATTTAATCATTGGCCATTACATGGGCTTCAACGTTCGACGAATACAATTGGATTGACGAAAAGAATTCTTGCTAAATAGAAGTCGGATTGAAGAAAATATTTTTTCTTAAATAGAAGTGGGATTGATTAAAAGAATCTTGCGTAAATAGAAGCTGGATTGGTGAAAAGTAATTCTTAATTAAATAGAACTTGTAAGGATTAAAAAATTCCTGCTTAAATAGAAGCTGTATCGATGAAAAGGATTAAAGTTTAAGTTGGATTGAAGAAAAATAATAATGCTGCAACAAGCGAGTATTAAAATACACTTTAACCAAGACTATGCAAAAGACAGCATTGGCCATTCTCCGTCTTCCACAAATGTGAATTCATGTATCGTTGCAACAAACGAGTAGGCATACTGTTACAGCCTACACTTATAAATATTCCTGCGTTTTCTTTTGACTAAAATCAATAACTTCACATTCCTTGAAAATAACTTTGATGACTAATCATAATTACAGCGTTAATAATACACTCACAAAAACGGCTTCAACATCGTGGGTTTTTGCACATGATAGGTGCTCAGTCTACAAACGTCTACACTCTACAAGCTCAGAAGGGCCCCAAAAATGTTTGCGCCTAGGGCCCCATTTTCTCTAAACACGCCTCTGATTATGTCAGATTACTACTGCTACTACTACTGCNAATTTGTGACGATGTGTGACATGAGGGTGGGGTCAGAGAAGTGTGACGTCACACCAACCAGGTCTATGTTATTAAATTTAACAATTGACAACAATTTAATTTTATTAATAACAGCACTAATTTTTAGGTTTAAATTTTCATTATTTTTTAAATTATTTTAATGTATACGGGCACCATTAGTAATAATTTTATAATTATTTCAATATTTGGTCACCATTAGATTTTAAAATTCATGCTTTCCCTATTTTGTTCCATGAAGGAGCATTACGCCCCCAACAACAATGGCATATGGTGCCCATATGGGCATCATATGTGATCCCATATGGTAATGATCCCTAGATTCATCTGGTTTGCACCCGATAGCCCATATTGATTGCATATGTGAAAGTCATCTGGGCTTGATACAGCATCGATATGGCATACATATGGTAGGAGGTTATCTACACCATATGTATGACATATAGATTCCAGATGGTCAATCAATCTGTATTTCATATGCAGTCTATATGTTGTCTATATGTAACGGACTTATCTACACCATATGTATGACATATAGATTCCAGATGGTCAATCAATCTGTATTTCATATGCAATCTATATGTTGTCTATATGTAACCGACTTATCTACACCATATGTATGACATATAGATTCCAGATGGTCAATCAATCTGTATTTCATATGCAATCTATATGTTGTCTATATGTAACCGACTTATCTACACCATATGTATGACATATAGATTCCAGATGGTCAATCAATCTGTATTTCATATGCAATCTAGATGTTGTCTATATGTAACCGACTTATCTACACCATATGTATGACATATAGATTCCAGATGGTCAATCAATCTGTATTTCATATGCAATCTATATGTTGTCTATATGTAACCGACTTATCTACACCATATGTATGACATATAGATTCCAGATGGTCAATCAATCTGTATTTCATATGCAATCTCTAGGTTGTCTATATGTAACCGACTTATCTACACCATATGTATGACATATAGATTCCAGATGGTCAATCAATCTGCATTTCATATGCAATCTATATGGTGTCCATATGTATCCATATACCTGCATAAGTAATCAGGACATCTACATTATGTGCACACCATGTAGAACACAGATGGTCTGCTGATGTACTTTCCAAGTTGAATGCACATCAGTAGAACGCCTGCATTCTATAATCCTGTCAAACTTTCCATGTCAAAATATATGTATATAAACTTTATTCATGACAAGTTGGCAACACAAAAGTAACAAACATACAACGAAGGAGAAACAACAGAAAAATAGACACATACCATGAGAAAAAAATAAGCAGCTTAACTAACTGGGAAGTAAACGTCTTTAATTAACATTTGCTCTGAAGACACTGTTACAATTTTGTAACATCTCATAGTTCTCACGAAGTATCTTTCTGTCGTTGTGCAAACAATGCATGCAGCCCAGTTAGTACGGTGTTATTACTGTAGATTAACTTCCACAATACTGAGTAACATCAATGTCAGTCAGAATCGGTAAACAACCAACATACACAAAAATGTTCATCAATCATTTTTGTCATTTACTTTCAAATCCTCTAAAATATTCTGTTCCATGTATGTGTCAACCTTGCAATCTGACTTTTGGTATATAAAACACGTTAACATGCAAAGACGAGTAGTGGCTATCAATGTGCATCAAATAAGTGCAACCAAACAATTTCATCCATGCAATCTTTAGAGAGATACTATAACAGACTTGTAAAATTTTCAAATTATTTCACTGATCCTCAGTTTAAACTGTCTTTTGCAATCAAAATGACGAGTAGTTTGCTTTTCAGCAAGGTCAGATTAATACAGATAACTGTTATACAGCTAAAAAAAGGTACGGTACATCTCAAACAACTTTGCAATATTAGAACTAAGTATTATATCATTGTAGTTGCTACTATGTGATAGATAACCAATTTTATTTTACACAAGAATTATTATTATTATTATTATTATTACAAACATTTTTAATGCACACAGTAATGCGAATAGGGTGGCGCAGTTAGTCAGTTGCCATGGAAGTGCAGTTAGATATCCACCTGTTTCAAAGCCAATGAGAAATGTGAGTTCTGATGCTTTTCTTGAAAGAAGAAAAGCAGTTTGAGCAATGGATAAACATTGGTAGTCAATTTCATACCCTGGGGGTATCAACATTGCATGCACGAAGGCCCATGACTGTGCTACATCTAGGCTCAACCAAAAGACCCGTAACCGAAGATGGCAGACTGTGGGGCAGGATGTAAGGAGAAATTAGTGGTTGGAAGTAGATAGGAGTGCTCAATGTGAGGGCTTAATAGGTCAGACATGCCAGTTTCAATCTTATTCCGAACTCAACTGAGAAGCCATTACAGCCGACCGAGCCAGAGTATTGTGGATGTGTTGAAGCCTGTTGCAGGTCTGATATGCCTACAAACACAGAGTTGGCACAATCAAGGCAAGAGCAGACAAGAGAACAGCCTATGGTCTGTGGCATGTCTGGTTAAGCAGACCTTGTGCGACTTATTGCCCCAATGTGATAGAAACAAGATTTGCAAAGGTTTGTTAAGACATTGGAATGAGATAACTGTCCATAGTGACCCAAGTGTCAAAGCTAGAATGAGAAGGGAAAGCGTGCAGTCATTGGCATAAGCCATACATGATTGCCTCAGACTGGGGTTTGGATTAGGCTCAAGTAATGAAAGTTGAAGTTGAATTAGGATCAGGTTCATGTCCAGACCGTTGAAGCAGAACCATGGATGCACTGAAGAGAGGCACTCCAAGTATTACTTTGCTGGACTGATCCCTTGGTGACAAAGCAATGAAAGCTGAGCATCATCAGCATAATTCTGTAATTCCACTCCAGTGATTTTGCCACCACCAAGATGCTTGGTACATATCCATAATGCAATTTGCTGTTAAACAGTAAAGTCAGCAAAGATTTAGCCATTAGGTCTGCATATAAGTTGTTCAGGTCCTATGCCATCAAAACCTGCAGCTTTACCACATTTCAGTTCACATAAACATTTAATAAAGGTCAAGATACTCTGATGTCGTCTTGACCAGCCTTGTTTTATATTTATTAATATAGTCTTGTACACAGCCCACAAATTCATCACTCAATGTCTTATTTATTCATTAAGGAAATTTCTATAGCACCTCTTCAAGAAGCCTACACAGAAGCTTAACTGTGCAACATACTTACAAAGGTGATAACAACACAATATGCAGCGAAATGTTACACCTATTAAGGTGCACAGTGCCCACAAATAAAAAGCAATCAATTAAGTAACTCGGACGATTGCAATTATTGTTCACCAATAAATATTAGTGATAGAACTTAATAGCATTGAATCGACAAGGCATTTGTTGATATGTCAATGTCATGTTGATTCAGTTTCACAGCTACAAAAACAGAAATTGATGGAGGTCATTAACGTCAATCAAAAGGGATCTGGCAAACCATTCAGGACAAGAATTACACAGACAATATATGTTCACTTTTTCATGCAACGCTGTGGCCAATACAATACAATACAATACAAATGAAAATTTATATAATAAGAATTTATTATTGGGTAGGTTCCTCAAAGTTACAGCGCTGTACTAGCCGCTGTCGAACATGCTGTCTATCAGTCTATGCTGATTTTCCTTTTCTGTCATGAGAGTTTGTAAAGAATGCAGCACATTTAAGTAGGACTTCATTGCCAGTGACCGGCAAACTTCGTGCTTCTACGGTTCCTACAATTGCACAACAAGTTCAGAACAAATAAAAAATCAGACGCTTGCCCAATAAGAAGTTAATAAGAAGTTGCTATACTGATTGAACCCAGAACATCAAAAGCAATATTCAGAAGAGGTTAAGAATGATGTCATAGAAAGAGCTTTTATCGGTGAAAGAGATGAGTTTATTAAGAAGTGAGTACACAGTAGAGCATGAATTTAACTTTTTCTGACGTAATTATTTATTAACCATTTCAATTCCATTACACAAACACATGTACCATACATCAAATAATATTCATTACATTAAACATGCGTGTGTTTATGCATTGCATTGTTATATATATATATATATATATATATATAAAAAACAATGCAATGCATAAACATGCATATATATATTATATATATATATATATATATATAAATGAAAAGAAATTACATTCACATGATTATTTTTGGAATGCAGACTACTATCAGGCAATGTGCTCTTTTTCGACTGCTGGCCCCACAACCTGGAATGGGCTCCTTGTTGCACTTTGCCTAGTGCCTAGAGGTCAAACTCATGTTCTTTACTAAATTAAAGTCTTATTTAGCCACGGTTGGACCAGGAGCATTCCTGAGTAGATTATCTTGAAGGGTGCAATATAAAAATTCTTTAATAATAAAAACATGAAATATGTTGAAGATTTAACCTTAATTGTTACAGAAAAATCTTCTTGCCGTAGCCACGTGCACCTGCATATAATATAACCTAAGTACTTGTACTAGTACTTTAGACTAAAGCACTTGTAATCTTACTTGTACTTGAAAACTTAGTACTTGTACTTGAAAACTTAATACTTGTACTTGAAACCTAAGTACTTAAAACATCTCTGAAAATTAACGAGCATCTCACTTACAGGAAGAATTCGACAAAGGTTTGGCTGGGTCTTGGTTCCTGAAATCTGTATCTTGGTAGATGAATTCAAAGCTGGCACAGCATTTTCACCACAGTCTACAATCAAGTAAATAAATCGATCTAAATAATCCAAATCTCATGCACAAAAGTCCATTCATAGTGAAGAAGGGCAGTACTTTAATGGTTCCGCGACAACTCGTCGAACGACATTTCGTATAACGACACTTCGTCTACGACAATTCGTCTAACGACATTTCGTCTACTAGTGTATCTGTGTCTATTACGGCTAATCAACAGAGGCCGCATTCTTATAGTTTCGCTAAAACGTGCTATATATTCTCAGGAATCCAGCTTCTAATTACTGACAAGATTATTTTCATCAATCCAGCTTCTGTTGAATGGAAACCTATTTTCATCCATGCATCCAGGTTGATTTCCAGCTTATGTTTACGTGAAAAATTATTTCCATCAATTCAGCTTCTATTTCAACACAGGAATGTTTTCATCAATCCCACTTCCATTTCGGGAAACTGTTTTTTTCATCAATCCAGCTTCCATTTTAAAGTGACAATATCAAATAACTTAGTAGACGAAATGTCGTTCGACGAATTGTCGCTCGACGAAGTGTCGTAGACGAAATGTCGTTCGACGAGTTGTCGTGACACCTACTTTAATATAGCATGAGAGGCAACCATGGTTAGCAACCTCATTCTTCTTAGCTTTGGAATATGAGGGCAGGTGGCCAGTCCTCCCCTCATCGTCTGATCTTCCCACTGACATGGTATTACAGTCAGTGTACTCGCTATAACCAAAATTGGAATCCAATGAAATAAGTAAGTAAGTGTGTTCCTTATTAGACGCTGGCAAACGCACGGCGCTTTACATTCGAAGTTATGGAATAGTAGCAGAAAAGTTAGTAAAAGTCTGCACCCATCCAAACACCTGTTTACTAGCACTTTCGAGCACGTTGTTTCCGTTATAACATCTGCCAATCAGTTATAATAATCTTCTTTATTGAAACAATCCGGTTGACAAACCGCAACCGGTTACAGTGTACAGTTATGCAATTGAAACAATTCACAAGAACACAAATGACAGAAGACATAAATCTTAACTACTAACAGAACAGACGGGGTTAGCTCGAATCCCCGAAAACGCTAAAAATAGAAGAAAAAAACGATTTCCCGAAAACAGTTTTCTAGAAAGCGGTCGAACTATTCAAAAATAAATTGTAAACATGACAAAGACCTAGCGTGGCCTTGATGTATACGATATACTACCTATTCAAATATGTATTTGTTAATGATGTTCATTCGGGTCAGACTTAAAAATTCCTTTCGGGGATCCGGCCAAAATTCCTTTCGGGGATTCGGGTTTCGGGGATTCGGCCCGCACCCGAACAGACAGCCAGCAATACACGGCGCTAATAGCAGCCTACAAAGCATGTCCGCCTACGGAACTCTATCTCGGTACCTCTCGCTCTCTATGCCAGTGTGTTATCCAATGCGCTATCGGGCCCTTGGTTGCTGTTTAACGATACTGTGTCATAACAACGATGATTAGTGTCGCCCTCCTCCTTTCTCCAGGTTTGGGACTGGCACTACCACAGGTAGGGTAGTAGCGGAATTCGCTATCGGGCCCCCCAAGTAATTAGGTTTTATAATTACTCTACGCTCTAAACATAATACTGCATTGCACATTTCAAATTAACAAATGGACAGTTAAATAAGAGCAAGTTTTCATAAATATTACCTCTGATTATCAGGCCATGCGCCAAAACGGAAACGGAAAGAGGTACACGCAGCATTCATGAATCCAGCGAAATAAGTAAGTGAGCAAGTGTGTTCTTTATTAGACGCTGCAAACGCACGGCGCTTTACATTCAAAAGTATCGAATAGTAGCAGAAAAGTTAGTGAAAGTTAACTAAAACCACACTAGCCTAGTTGTGCAGCATCCTAGCCAAGAAACCGCGCCTGGTGAGGGAATCAAATCTAGAAAGAACACGGTTGTGTGATCGTGGTCGCAGATCGTGACCAGAATAACTGTATAGACAGAGGGACGTAGGTAATGGAGGATGCACACGATCAATTCTTGATTTTAATTTTTTTTACTATAAATATTCGCCATCCGCGTTTACAGACAATGAGTACTTATGGTAGAATAATATTAATCACACTGTATGGTTTACTCTGTAAAACATGATTCGGCCTACATAATCCTTTTCCCATCTGTAGCAGTTACCACAATAGCCTACACCCCTATTGGCATCGCCGTGACAGAGTGCCGTTAAACAGAATCTAACTATACCTAGGACTATTCGTAGGCTAATAATAGTCCCAGACAATACCCACAATTATACTTCGATCGATGTCGCTTCGAGTGAAATCGTAGTAAAAAACATTTTAAGAAGCTGGTCAAAAATCTTATAGGCTACTAGCCTGTCTCCTTGGATTCGAACCCGTACTAGCGACAACATGTAGGGCATCGTAGGCCTATTGTAGGACTATGTCGACTACATAGAGATCTCGAGCTTCATGCATATTAGAAGCCTAAATCTTTAGACCTGAAAACTAAGGCAGATGTTAATTTTGTAGAAAGATGGATTTCTTCCGCTGATGAACAAAGGAATGGGAGAAAGTGGTCAGACGTTGAGAAAAGCAACATGACTACTTAAGACTGCGATGACCATACAGTATCACACACACGCACGCGCGCACACATTTACACACACACGCACATGTACACGCGCGCGCACATAATTATTATATAATTATGCGTGTATTTGTGTTTATATGTGTGCGCGCGTGCGTGTGTGTGTGACACTGTACGGTCATCGCAGTCGGGCTTCCTTTTTCCTCGGAGTACCTCGCACTGGGAGCGCTGCTGAAAGGCTTATGCTATGAGAAGCGCTTTATAAATGATTAAATACAATAAGAAGACCCTCTTTCCGTATCCACCATAGGTGTTGACTAGCCTGGATGGTGACACGCAGACACAAACACACACACACACACACACACGCACACGTGTGCGTGTCGCAGTGTGTGTGTGTGTGTGTGTGTGTGTGTTTGTGTCTGCGTGCGCGCGCGTGTAAATCTATATGCGGTGCGTGGGGTTTCAGAAAGTGAGGGATAGAGAAACTTGGTCAGTTCATCTCGGGTGGAAATTAGATAGGGTTGGCTAACCATTCCACTGAAGGCCTGGCTTCCCCGTAGGCTAAGGCAGCTTGCCGCCTTACCACAGGAGTACAGCGCCTCTGCTTTCTTCGCACAGCGGGCAGCGGCACATGCTGAGATCCTTGTTCCCCGTTCGCGGACTGTTATTAGGCAGGGCCGGTGTTCTCCGTGGGCTCTGGCTGGCCCAGCGACTGGAAATGGGCTCCGCCGACGTCGTCTGACACCAATAGCTCATTCTACCCTGTTAATCTCTGGCCTTACGATTGTGTTGTTGTTGTTGTTGTTGTTGTTGTTGTTGTTGTTCTTCTTCTTCTTCTTCTTCTTCTTCTTATTATTATTATTATTATTATTATTATTATTATTATTATTATTATTATTATTATTATTATTATTATTATTATTATTATTATTATTATTATTATTATTAATTAGTAACTGCTATCTAATGCACTGATTGCATACCAAAGCCAAGCCATGATCAAGTCACCATCCAGGCTAGTCAACACCTATGGTGGATACGGAAAGAGGACAGACAGACAGACAGACAGACAGACAGGCAGGCAGACAGACAGACAGACAGACAGACAGACAGACAGACAGACAGACAGACAGACAGACAGACAGACAGACAGACAGACAGACAGACAGACAGACAGACAGACAGACAGACCTTTCATGTAGAGGGCAGATCTGTAGGTAAAAAAATTGCTGGCCAGACACAATTAGTAGAAATAGTTTACAAATGGTATACAAGCCAAGCAAGTATGATGGATCACCAAGTAGACGTGTGACAGACAAACAGACAGACAGACAGACAGACAGACAGACAGACAGACAGACAGACAGACAGACAGACAGACAGACAGACTGACAGACTGACTGACAGACAGACAGACAGACTGACTGACTGACAGACAGACAGACAGACAGGAAGGAGGACAGAGATACACTAGAAATGGAAACTTGGTCTAGCAGCTGAAAAAGCTTGTTCACCTGTATGACCTACCACATAGCATCTAGAATTCTAGATGGTTATAACAGATCTGCCTTCTATATGAAATGTAGATTCGTAAGCCATCTTGTATCTATGTCGTATACAAATGGTGAAGGTAAGGTGGTTACATAAAGAAGCCATATGCATATCATATAGCATATAGACAGATCTGCCTTCTATATGAAATGCAGATTCGTAAGCCATCTTATATCTATGTGGTATACAACTGGTGTAGGTAAGGTGGTTACATAAAGAAGCCATATGCATATCATATAGCATATAGTTATACATTGAGGCATGAGGAGGCAGTTGTCTCCTCTTGCTTCTTCATATACTGGAACTTCTATTGACCAATGACCCCAATGACCAGGATTTTGCCAATGGTCTGTGAAGTTGCTTCCTCTTGAATTTAAGTCTCGTTACGTGCCTGCAGTAGCCTATGCAGCATATAGCATCTTGAAGATGAGCTGCAGTCGAGGCATGCATCGTCACAATCAACTGTGTGCCAATGTGGCAATGTCTTGCAATAAAATTGTTAAACTGTTTTTTGTCTATCGACTATAATACCGGTTTAAGGCGTGTATGTTTCATTTTCATTTGCATTTTCATTTAAGATATTTATATAGCGCCCCTTCAAGATTTCTACTCAGAGGCGCTCCCTTCTACAGCGCGGACACTGAATCGGAGTTTCACGCCGAAGCGCATGAACAACTGCGAGTGAAGGACTTGCCCAGGGTCCCTACGCGGCGGCTTGGAGTAGATTCGAACCCGCAACCCTCCGGTTGCAAGGCACCGAACATATATACCTCTACACCACCGCGCCCCACGGTGTTTGTGTGTGTGTGTGTGTGTGTGTGTGTCTGTGCGTGCGTATGTGTAGCGCGTGCTTGCGTGTGGCCCAAAATTGAGAGGTCACTCAGCAAGTATCGGCAAGTCTCCATTGCTGCAATAATATGAGCGTCGGAGATCTACACGTGCAGCTGCATATTGCTGCTCTAAAGCATGACTGCTCGGAAGTTTTATTTTGATTAGTATTCCTTCATTAGCATCAACATCTATAGGCCTATGGGACTTGATATTCTCACGCTTTTCTTGCAATTTTTGTAAGCATTGATAATGTAGATTTTGTATGGTATGCATGTGACATACAACATATGGATGTACCATATGTAAGCCATATAGAGCCCATCAGTAGCGTAACTATGGGCCCGCAGGGCCCGCAACTGCGGGGGGGCCCAGGTAAAAGGGGCCCATTTTCAAACCTGAAAAAATGAACTATTTTAATTAATAAATGCACAGCAGAAAGCCGGAAACCGAAACTCCTTGTAAACTCCTTAGCCTTGTAAAATCAATAAATCATGCAGGCAGGCAGATGATGTGGAATATTACTATTGATGCGCGGTCGGCGCATATTTTTCTAGGCTTTGATTTAAGCTAGTGAGCAGTGACTCGAAGGCAAACTATAATCGCCAGATGACGTTGAAATTTGCAGTTAATTCACTCAATTAGTTTCACTTTTCGTCTTTGATTTATGCTGACGTTATTAGTCTCATTGCCAAGTTTCCGTCGGCCATCGTTGTTGATATTTATTTAAAAAGTTTGTTTAAATAGATTAATAAAATAGTTTTTAATAATATAAAAATGTAAAATTATTATTACTATTTTTTTAAATTATATAACAACAAAACATTAGATCGGATTACAATACAAAATTTAAGATTTAAAAATAAAAAATTGTACTAATGATGGCTAGCAAGCCTCTAAGTGGAGCAGCTAAACGACGGAAAAAGAAGGATTTACAAAACGAACTTAAAAAACGATGTAAAATTGACTCATTTTAATCAATTTTAATGCAAATCGAAAACAATTTTTAGTTGTGGCATAAGATTACAAATTAATAATAAAATAAAATATCATAAATTAAAATCATTAAAATGTATGCCTCAAAAGTGAGTCGATAATTTGAAACATAAAATTGTCTATCAGATTGTCATCGGCTGTATGGAGGGGGGCCCATTTTGAAAATCTTGCAGGGGGGCCCAGAATATGAAGTTACGCCACTGGAGCCCATATGGGCAAAATTGTCATATGGCTAACACATGTTTACCATATGACTTTGCTGTTGGGGGCTTCGCCATGGAAATTGGGTTTTTTTGAAGGGAGGAGTGGTCGGAGCTTTGTGACGTTATTTTCAGAGGGGGGTGTTAGTTTTTGTGACGAAGTGTGACGAGGGGGAGGGGGGTTCAAAATCAACCAAAATTGCGTGACGTCATTTATGGACGGCCCCGTAATGCATTCATTGGGCAATGGCACGTCATTTGAAATAATTTACGACGCTTTTTGTTTCACTTAAAGTCAGAAAATAATTTACGACGCTAAACTACACGTTTACCGACTGCTTACTTACCAACGTCTAGTGCGGCATTGAAGACATTGAAATAATTTTGGCCTAGCAACGTAAACTACGGTTTTACCATGAAACTTTCGGACTATCGAACCTTCGGACTATCGAACCTTCGGACAAG
Organism: Aporrectodea caliginosa; assembly: GCA_020284085.1. Taxonomy (NCBI): domain Eukaryota; kingdom Metazoa; phylum Annelida; class Clitellata; order Crassiclitellata; family Lumbricidae; genus Aporrectodea; species Aporrectodea caliginosa. The sequence goes on along the minus strand of JACEVL010000048.1, from coordinate 169,315 downwards.
GATTTTATCAACGTGAAATACGGGATTACCCATAAAAATGTATTTATACGTAGCGTATATGTTTTACCATGAAATCTTCGGACTATCGAACCTTCGGACTATCGAACCTTCGGATTATCGAACCTTCGGACTATCGAACCTTCGGACTATCGACCTGTTCCCATGACGAGCGCCTCTGAGTAGATATCTTGAAGGGGCGCTATATCAAGTTTCATTGATTGGTTGATTGACCTGATATACTGTTTTCTGTGTTGGCGCCATTATTGGCCGCCATCTTGATTAATATGCATTTTTGAAGGGCACCCCCGTGGTCAGATTTAGTGGGATTTCGAATATGTTATTCATCAATGGAAACTGAGCAGGAAACCGTTTAAACAGCTTATGAAACAATTATTTTTGTCCAGGTGGAAGATAATTAGATTTGATCTAGATTGCCTGGACTATTTCTTAATCAATAGCAGCCTGATATCCGAAAAATGTCACGTGACAGGATACATAAGCACGGGTCGCGTGGATCCTACCAAAAACTATTACCATAATTATGACCAAACCAAAGTACACAGAAAGTTTCGTGCTCTTGTCCAGCCGGGCCCCTTTATCTTGCTAAGGAACCTGACTATTAGGGGCATCAACATAGAATTCATGACAGACAATGACATTGCTAGATTATCACAATTAAAAGAGCCATAAGGGGTCGTTTAATAATTATGTCTACCAGATACGGGGAGTGGGTTTGGAAAAGTTTTGACAGTTGCTGACATGTGGAGTTTCGGTACAATTTGACGTCAACATTTTTCCCCAATGAATCAACACTTCAAAATGGTAGCTTAAACATTAAGTAATGCTAAAAATGTATAAAGTGCTTAATCTTTAATACTACTAAAAGTCTGGTAATAAACTAAACTCATATATTTTGAAATTCGAGATTGCATTTTTTAGTGTACAAAAATCTAAAAAAATGATTCTACATGTATTGAGCCATGGTGTTTCTTTTTGTAGGGAGGGGTCTGGGATTGTTGACATATTTTTAGGGGGTCCTTCAATGTGTGACTGTTGTTGACAAGGGAGGGGGTCAAAAACTGTCTAAAATTTGTTGACATAGCCTAATTAATGGACGACCCCTAACCGAATATCGCAGGATGCGGGATAGGATGTGTGGAGAAACTAGTGGTTGACTGTAATATACATTCAAGTAGTTCTATCGGTAGGGTTTTCAGAGCTACAGGCAAAAGGTAAGAGATATCACAACAGTTTTCAAATTTCTTAAGAACACGTTAACATAAAATCGTGAAACTGGATGGACATTTCAAGTCCGGCCGTTACCACCACAATTCAGATAGGGGGCACGTTTAAATATCAACTTACTTTAGGAGGTTAAACTCAATTAAAGCATGAGGATGAACTGGGCGCAGCAAGTAAGGACTTAGCTTAGTTCCTACATCACGTCCGCATATCTAGAAGTTTACGAATGAGGCTAGTATCGTTTTTCCGATTTCCCTTTATTGATATTCGAAAGCAGCATGAATTAATTTGATAAATACAAGAGCTGACAGCAAATCGACTCCACAAAAATAGATTAATCAAAGTATATTACCTCAACAACTTTGTAAAATTAACGCAGTTCTAAAAGACTGCAGTCAATATAGTAATAATTATGAGACGATGAGCGACACTTGTGGGACAGTACAACACAATACAACACAATACAACTGGGACGCGGTGGTGTGAGGGGTGTATTCGGTGCCTTGCAGCTGCAGGGTTGCGCGTTCGAATCCACCTCAAAGCCGCCGCGTAGGGACCCTGGACAAATCCTTCGCTCGCAATTGCTCATGCGCTTCGGCGTGAAACTCCGATTCAGCGTCCGCGCAGTAGTCGGGAGCGCCTCTGTATAGGAATCTGGAAGGGGCGCTATAACAAGTGTTCAAATACAATACAATACAAGTAGTTGTAAATGTTGTCACATACAAAGGCTGAATTTATCCAATACTAACAGAATCATTTGAATGCTATTCAAATCCACCATTTGGTAGTCATCGAGATCTTTTCCAATTGATTTTAATAACAATTAGGCCTACGACCGAATTCCTTTCTGTAATTTGTCATTTTGCTGATTTAAGATAGAATTAATTAGTGAGAAAGTCGTTACACAGTTTTCGCTCAGCAAGCTGGAAGCAGCTGTTGTGGAATAACATAACGAAGGCAAGGTGAAATGAGTCCAGTAATAAACGGCTATGAAAACAGCTAGAGATTGCAATTGCTCATAGAACGTCTCCAAATATCAACAGCGGAATGGTCAACAACAATCCTAGATTTGGTCATCATTATCCAGTTTCAACGTGCGAGTAACGCTACTACAGATACAATTACATAGCAGGCAGTGCATATTAAGCAATAATACATAAGTTTAGGCCTATGTAAATTAGAACTATGAAAAATGACGATTCACAAACGGCTGATAAAAACAACAATTAATATTTTACATATTATACTTCACGGCAAACAAACAATTTAACATTGAGTTTTCTACAGCTGCATATAATTCGTTAATTACATAAAAATTATTACCCTTTCAATATTTTTGTTCAAGAGCTATCAACTCAATTTGTTATTCTTCACTTCTCTAAAATGATTAGAATAAACCTGTTGGCTTCATTTGGTTCACGAATCGACCTTTCGACGGCGTTGCATTTCAGCGAACCTTGCAGAAATGCCAATATCCATAGATAGTTGGACGAGACACTGGAGAAATTCAACAATAGTAAGAATTGTGCATCCAAGAATCAGTCCTAATGCACCGCCAATGTCGCAAACCATTGTGAGGAAATTGTAGGCTGGAGTTGTTTGGATGTCGACGTAGCTCAGCTGAGAGTAGAAGATATCCAGGAAGACGAGTTCCTTGCTCAGTTTCGACATCGTCAGATTTCGTCCCTTGAACTGCGACCTTTGCGACATGTAATTGAGAAAATGTTCGGATAGAGGACTTGTCGAGATTGAATGTGGATATGTGACCTGATGGCAGTGAAGTGGACAATCACACTTGCGTGACGCACCGGAAGAAATCCACAATACCCAGGCCTTTGGAATACAGGTGTAGAGTTGTTGGAAAGAGCATACTTTTTCTCCTGGAACTAATTGCACATAGTGACTTATCAGACTAAATTATTCAAGTAACTTTCCACTGTTAATGCCATCATTATTACAGATAAAGAATCGTTACACTTTACAGCGGTTTATAATATGTAGTTACCCATATTATTTATGAGCGGTTTGCGTCTAAACGTAGACACTACACTTGCTCCTTTGAAGGACAATGTTTTGCAGTTGATTTTAGCTTATCACTAAAAATAATTTTTCCTTAACTGTAACTGGTCAGTTGGTTCAGTCACGAATACTGCTTTGCGATTGTGCTTCTGCGCCTCCTTACTCATTACATTAGAGGACACTATGACTAGTGGGAAATGTCTTATAGGATATCAGTAAATGGTCAGTAAATGGTCATGCATTACTCTAAATTGAGACAATGTGTGCTCACAGCCAACATGCTGACCAGTGCAGTTCTTCAATTTTTCTTCTTTTCATCAACACCTTTCAACCTACTCAAACGGTCAGTCTTCAAACTGTCAATCCTTATGAGCTACACTACGCTCATGGCGTAGAGTGACTGGCTGTGACAGAAGCTCTGATTTTTTTAATGTTATTATGCAAAACAAGGAGTTAATGGACACTGCAACCATCTCTTCGACATTTGTTCAGTACTTAAGAACTTAAGAACAATCTGTGACAGTCCAACTGAAAACTTTCAAATAGGCGCACACTAGATAGGCCCCAATGGTCACTCGAATCCCGTTCTCTTTTATTGCCATCTTGAATAGCATATCACCTCGGAGTGCTTTCGTCAAGTCTTTGTGGTCGCTATTTCTTATCAATCATGTATTTCTCCAACCCTTGCTCTATTAAGCAAATGTGAGCCGTTCCGAATGTTTTTGTTACTGTGCAAGCGTGGATGAGCGAAGTTTCAGATAATCCCTCGCCATCATGCAGAGTTAATCAAACCACTCGCTGACTCGTTGACATAATAAATTAATGCTACTGTTGATGATATATTGGTTAAGATGTTAACGAATAAGTGAAACAAATTATTTCATCATCATCATCATCATCAGTTCCTGACGCCAGCCACTTGGCGGCGATGGGTACGAATAAATGATCTCCACTTTCCTCGGTCTCTCGTCAAGTTCATTGCTCCTCTTATTGTCAGTCCAAGTGATGTTATGTCTTCATTTATATTGTCTATCCAGCGTTGTCTTGGTCTGCGAATGTGTCTTTTTTTCAAATCTTGCGTGTAGTGCGCTGTGTGGAATTCGGTCAACTGGCATTCTTTCTACATGTCCAAACCATCGGAGTCTTTGTTGCACGACTTTGTCTAGCATGGTTGTTTTGATACCTAATGCTTGTCTAATGTCATCGTTCCTTATTTTCTGCAGTCTTGAAATCCCTGCAATCTTCCGTAGCCAACTCATTTCTGCTGTAAGAATTCTTTTCTCATCCTGTTTTCGCATTGTCCAGCATTCCGATCCGTATAGGAAAATCGGTTGTAGGTCTATCGTCGTTTCGTATATTTTAATCTTGGTTTTCTGTGTCATTTTATGCTTCTCCGTATCCTGTTCATCATTCCAAATGCTTGTGAAGCGCGTCTAATTCTTCTTTGTATATCTTTATCATTGGTGCCATCTGCGTTTATTAGCCCTCCTAGGTAGACGAATTGTTCCACTTGCTCAATAGCTTCTCCTTGGATGTTGATCCTTATTGGTGTCTCTTTGGTCTTTTCAATCACCATTGTTTTGGTTTTCTCTGCGTTGATCATTAGGCCGAATCTTCTGCTGGTTTCGTCTATCTGTGTCGTAATATTCTGTAGTTCTGGTCCGCTTCTAGTGAGGAGGCCAATGTCGTTAGCAAATCGGAGATTGTTCATCAGCCCTCCATTTAATTTGATTCCTGTCTCGGTGTTGTTAAGGCTGAGTAACATTACTGGTTCTAATGCCAGGTTAAATAGGTATGGGGATAAGATGCATCCTTGTCGTACTCCCTTTTTTGTATGAAAGTATTCTGTGATCTTTTTATCTACTTTGATGGCACTTGAGGATTTCCGATATATCCCTTGTACAATATTGATCAGTTGTTCTTGTATTCCTGCATTTTGCATCACTCTCCACATTCCATCATTCCATATGCTGTCAAATGCTTGTTTGAGTCTATGAAGTTGATGAAGACTTTCTGGTTGTGTTCTATGTTTTTTAAGTATCTGTCTCATTGTGGAGAGTTGATCAGTTGTGCTTCTTCCTGTCCGGAACCCGGCTTGTTCTTCTCCAAGTGCTCTTTCAACGTACTGCTTCATTTCTGTTCTGTATCATTTTGGTGAAGACTTTTTCTGGAATGCTCTGTAGGCTAATTCCTCTTACTTGATCAAAATGCATGCCACACAGGACAATCAATGGAAACATGCTGGCGCAAATTTATTAATAGACCGCCTAGAATCTTCACCTACAGCGGTGAGCCAACAGCTCACAGGACCATGATTATTGCAGCACTTTAGAAGCAGCTCTCATGTCAAACAGGACTCCACATCTAAATTCCATATTTCAATTTAAAGGTTAAAAAGCAAATGGTAAGGAAGTATTTTCATCGGCACTTCTTACCTGAAGAACAAAACCCCAACGATCCAATTTCACTCCTGTTTCTAAGTCTTTCTGTAGCTATCGAGAGCTTTAAAGCATTATTGTTTTGCACGGTACTTTATTCGACATAGGCTAAGCGATCATTAGCCACTTCAAATGTAACGAGCCTTTCAAACAATAATTAATAACAATTATAATTCATTCATTCATGAATTTATATAGCGCTACTATAGTACAAAATGTCAAGTGGTATTCAGTATCTAGAATTTTTATCTTAAAAAACATTATATTCTGGATTGTGTAGCCTACTATATCTTATATTACATGCATATGACGTCGCCTATGAAGAGATATCTTATTTCGTGAGATGCAGGCCTTTGAACATGGTCACCCTGTAAACCCTTAAATATCTTAATTAGCATTTCACTGGCATTCGCTACAGGCCACATCCATGTATCAATCTAGCACAATAGTTCATGAAAATAGAACATTGCAAGTAGTTCTAAAATTTTCAAATAATCACAAGTAAAATGGTCCACAATGCAGCAGCATTATTCTCGATGTATTAATCTGAAAATAAATACGTTCAAAACTGAAGTTATTGATACCACCAGGATCAGCATAAAATTCAGCATAAAATTAAGAAAATAATTATTTATAATGTTGTACAATGAAAGTATCGTGTTGTTTCATTTGCAAAGTAAAAGTGTAAGTGCAGATTTATGCGATTTGGAACTTAATTTTAAATGAGTTTTAAAGAAAATCTTATCTTTCAGGTACAACATGTTACAAATTATACTAAAAACCTCATAATTTCCAATTGTATAACATTATGCATCATTATTTCAGAATATTTGATAATCGTGGTGGCATGAATAACTCCAAACCTGCCATGTGGTCTCTTTTCATATGCTGCATCATATCAATATATATATATATATATATATATATATATATATATATATATATATATATCCTTTTGACTCCTGGCCTACAGGCGTTCGTTCAGGTAATAATAAAATTTTATTGCTTACGCTCGATATTCTTGTCAGACGTCGTGCCTTTAAATTTATTGATCGTATTCCTAGCACTGGATAGAGCACATGAACATAATCTATGCGTCTCTATGGGCACTCGCTTGTGTTACGGCTCAATAACCGGTTTATTTAACGATTAAGTTGTAAAGCTTACGACTCCTCTTTGTATGACTATGAAACAAAGACGGAAATTCGAACAAAATGTATGAATACTTTACATGCGGGCTTCAGCATTTTTAAACTAAACATAATCTTCGCAAAGTTGAATGCCTTGAAGCAGTCTTCTATCATAATAGGTTTTATAACATAGAACCGACGAATTCATCTGCTAATAGTAACCGTTTACAAAAGTTAGCGAACCAATTTTACGGAATGTTAATTCACTCTCATATCTGCACCAAGGTGGACAATGAAAACGCTGTCTTTGCTGAACTGTCACTAACTAATATTGCGCAGCTTCAGTCAGTTCTTAATACAGCTTCCCCTCTTACTGAAGTTGTTCCCAGATTTAACCATAATATGCTCCTCTGTGAGAGATACCCGGCATTGGCTCCCCATCCAGCAGCATATTCAGTTTACGATACTTACCCTTATGTCTCGTCGACTCTGACAAACTTCCGAATTTCGGTGTCCTCAGTCCTGTATCGTGTTTCTCTTCGGTCGGCTGCCAACTGGCTCCTGACAGTACCACGTCTACGTACTGCTGCAGATCAGTACAGAAGCTTTGCTTATCATTGAACCCATCAGCTGGAATCGATTTTCTCGAGAACTGCGGCTCGAACTCCTTAGTCTGTCCACAGTTGGATGGTCCCCTCTTTCAAAACTGGTGTTGCATTGGATGCTTGTCCTATGCCATGGACCACATCACGGTGTTTCTCGTGACCGATTTCTGCTGTGTGTCTATAATATATATACACCAGAAATCGGTAAATCGCAAATATATTTCACGGGTCAACGACATCCTGTCATAGGCCGTCCATTCATTCACTCGCCAGAACATGATGACGGCTATTGTCATCCCGATTATCATGATGTTCATTAGGATTGTCATCATGGGCATGGAAATCATCAAGATCGTGACGATCACAAGCATGATCGACTTGAAGATAAATCACATTGATGACAATGATTAAGATTACTGTTGTTCTTGATGATGACGATGATAATACTCATATTCATGACAATAATGATGCTGAAGATTATGACAATGACCATGATGATCATAATGCTGATGATTATGATCATACTGCTTATAATGATGACTATGATGAAGATGGTGATTAATGATAAGTTTGACAATAATCTTGAAAATGAACATGATGCTACTCAACTTGATGATCATGATGATGGCCGCAATGATTATAATGATCATAATGACTATATTGTTGGCATTATGATCGTGATTATTATCATCTTTTGTGTATGTCATGATCATTATCATAACCATGATCGTCATTATCATAAAGATCACTGGTATAATGATATTTTTATAATTACTAAATAAATTAATAACTCGCGCAAGGTCAAACCGAAATGTAAATCTGAGGCGCAGATAGTCAGTCGCAAAGAGAAGATGCAGTTAGCTATCCAAGTGCTTGAAAGCCGAGGAGAAATAGTCATTTTTGACCCGATTGTTGAAGGAAGGAAGTGAATTTGAGCTACGAAGCGAAAGCGGAAGTCGATTCTCTTCCCTGGGACAGAGGCATGGAATGCACGCGAACCCATAACTGTTCTGCATCGGGGCTCAGCTAGAAGACCCGTACTTGATCGCATGCAACGAGGAGGAATGCAAGGAGTTGGTAGTGGCTGAAGGTGGAGAGGCGTGCTGGTGCTACTACTACTACTACTACTACTACTACTACTACTACTACTACTACTACTACTACTACTACTACTACTACTACTACTACTACTACTACTACTACTACTACTACTACTACTACTACTACTACTACTACTACTACTACTACTACTACTACTACTACTACTACTACTACTACTACTACTACTACTACTACTACTACTACTACTACTACTACACTACTACTGCTACAACTACTGCTACAACTACTACAACTGCTACTGCTACTGCTATTATTACTAAAACTACTACTACTAGGCCTACTACAACACCTACTACTACTACTATCATCATCATCATCATCATCATCATCATCATCATCATCATCATCATCATCAGCCTATATATTACTATCACTACATGCTGAGTTGTAGGCCTATTGGCCTGGTAGGAATATGGATTTTGGGAAGGCGTGCTAATGACGTGACGGGTACTGTACGGGTACGGGTATACCCGCGGGTACGGGTAGGGTCGGGTAGTAATTTTGAGCACGGGTCGGGTATGGGTACGGGTAACGGTTCGGTGTTACGGGTACGGGTCGGGTAGCAAAAACGCTGTACCCGCAGACCTCTACTGCGCATGCGCATTTGCTTGCCTGTGACGTCATGTGACGCAAATAACGTCGCAGGCACGGAAACGGCTAGGCTTCAGTTTGAATCTCGTATGCTGTGTCCACTCAATATACGTCGATGCTCGCACAGATGGACCAAAAAATTGCGTTTACAATAAACTAAGTCAATTCGGCGCCTTTATCCATACAGCAAAGAATGTATAGGGGTCTAATACTTTAAAACGAGAAAACGACTCTTGAACCTTAGAGATGATATTACCCCTCGTCCTTTTGATAATACAGGAGTTCGTTTAGGTTATAACAATTAATACCAGTGGCTTAGCAGCCATATAACGATGGTGGACAAAGTCCAGGGGCCCCCGAGGTCCCAGGGGTCCCACGCGTTTTACATGTAACTTAAAAATTCATGTACTTTTTCCGTTTGTCCGTAACAATATTTTGGAAAAATGTCACATTATGTCAGTATGCTTCTCAGTTAGACCTACATGGTACAAATTATAGTGCTCACTAGCTATGAATGTAACTAGTGTATACGCGACAGGCTAAATAGGCCAATGCATTTCTGGCTGTATTCTTTTCATTCATTCATTCATTTAAGAGATTTATATAGCGCCCCTTCAAGGTTATCTACTCAGAAGCGCTCCCGACTCAACCCCGGCTAAAAAGAACAGTCTTCAGGTTCGAGAAGAATGTGACCGGAAGGGCTCTATGCATTAGGCGTAGTTCTTGTTCTGCCTTGAACTAATAATCGTAATCGTAATTGTAAACCCGAAACTTTTACAACCCCAAAAAAGCGGAGTCGCGGGAACCAACTTAATCACTGCAGGCGCTTAACCAAAACAGAATCCGTCGGCCGATGGTCAAGATCCAAAGGGTCAGACAGGCAGGCAGACGGTCATACGGCTACGGTGGGTGGTGTTTAGAGTTGAAATGGCGAGGGAGGTGAGGGGAAGAGAAGGAATCAGGATGGGATTTGTGAAAAGCAGTGTTTTAAATTTTGAGTGAAAGATGGTCCAAAGACCTGTGTCGAGATAGCAAGAGGTGAGGTTTTGGTGAGCTCGTAGGATGTATCAGATATTTGTCGTACTACTGCATGGCATAAGTTTGTCCTGAGAGGCGGAGCAGCTATGGTCATGCAGCAATTTGCAAATTTTAGTGATGAGGAGGTTGGACGGTGAACATCTGTGGGAGATAGCAGGGTTGAGAGGATTGAAGTGTGTTGTAGGCGAGTGATATGAGTTTAGGCCTATATTCCATTTGTTCAGATATCTTAAGCCAGTGCATGGAGTTGTGGCGAAATTGAATAGCGCTACAAAAGTTTAATAGAGGACCGGAAAGAAGTGACGTCAGAGAAAAAAGGTTGTTGTACAAAATGTCGAGCAAGGCGCTTAAATAAAGTTTATTTGTGTTGCCCGCAGGATAAGTATATCCCCGATTTGTGCCGACAAAAAGTGTTAAAACAGCCATCTTGTCATGGGTCAATTAAACGTGAACCCCGGGTGCAGTAGAAATAGTTAGGTTGAGGAAATTAGCGAAGATAACGACCGACCTAATTAGCGTAGTTAATGGTAACGCTGAAGAGCGTCCGGCGGCCATTTTGATTGGAATATAAATTTGGTAGAAAAGAAGGGATTAAGTGAAGATAATTTGGTTGGCTACTCGCCCCTGGAAATTAAATGTAAAAATTAGAGGGAGTAATGTTGTGGATTGATTAGATTGAGCATAGCTTGATTAGCCTAAGTGATGTAACTAGGTCAAGAGGTCAAAGCTCAGATCCAATAATTGTATGATTTGATTTATTAATTGAACAGATTCTTTCGAAGTGTAAGAAAGAATACAAAACACAATTAGTTCAGTTCAAACTCTTTTAGTTCATTTTATTTCTGTAATCAATTGCAGTTAATTGTCAAACTGTTACACAATACAATGGAGTCTGATTTAGACCGATGCTTTCAATTGATGCATTCCGATCCGAAATTGACCAAAGCGTTCCTAACAAAATTTGCTCAACTATTCCCTGCGTTAGTTTCTGAAGGGAGTAAGGTACAGGAGGAAGAGGAGGTTGACGACCGTGATTCGTTCACCGGGTTCGAAGCCCCTAGAGGTCTGGACAGGAAGTACCTGAAAGCAACAAACAGATTAATTGATTCACCATTTAGGGGAGACCCATCACGAAACCCAGAGCTATCAAATCAATCGATGGTTACCCTCCAACCGAGGGTCACGGACCCCCTTGGCTCCGTCCTGGAACCTGACCGAGAACTAGATGAATTAGAGGTTGCCTTCCTTTTGATCCGCATGGGGAACGAGCCTTCGGCGCCGTTTACCTCCCTTCCTACCTTATAGTGACAGGAACAGGTCCCTGGAGTTCGATCCTGGCCTGGCTGGTGAAGCCCCGTCCGGACCTAGGTCCTCCCCGGGCGAGCGAAGCGCCACAGAGTAATATAAGAACAGGTGTGATGTGGTGGTTTTTACGGTACGGGGGGGGGAACGGCACGGGCGGGCATTATGAACAACTTGGAGGCAGTTTATTTGGGTGATATCTTTATTGAGGAAGAGAGAATTGCAGTTGTCCAATTTAGCGTGAACTAAAATTCAGAACTATTGATGCTGCGATTGTAGATGCAGTTTTGAAGTCGAGCATCTATAATAGGGTGGATTGTGCGAAGGTCGCGGATAGCTATGGCCTATTAATGTGACTTGAACTATGGATTATTGATGATAACGTCTAATACTTTTTCCCCTAACTGTGTTTTAGATAGCTATATTTTCACTCTTCAGTCTCGTTAATGGGTAAGGGCCCCAAGCTTAGAGTGTCCAAGGGCCCCCGGCTAGGTTGTTACGCCACTGATTTATACGTATTATGTTTTATGTTATCGTCAGCCGCCGTGCCATTAAATTTATTGATTGGATTTCTAACAATAGACAGAGAGCATGAACATTGTGTATGCGACTCTCTGGCGTTCTCTTTGTATTATAGTCGACTGACAATGATAATTAAAATGGCTCTGCGTTTCGAGTCATTGTTTCATTTAACGATTTAATTGAAAGGTTTACGCTTAGCCGCAGAAATAGTTAAGGAACATAAGCACATTATTAGCTTGCAAATACAGAGTTAATCGTAATCGTAATCGTAATCAAGCATTTATATAGCGCCACTCAAAACAGAGGCGCTCCCGACCCGAGCCAGTCTCTTCACTGGTAAAGGGAGGTTTTCAAGCGCTTGCGGAACTGGTCAAAAGAAATAGAAAAAAGGTCAGTCCTGAGGGACTGAGGTAACTGGTTCCAGCTATTGGGACCAACAATAGCGAAACTCCTAGACTGGGCCATAGAAGTACGCACCCGTAGAGTTGCTCTACAGATATCCCTCACACACGCCATTGAGTAAAAAATGAACGACATAGGCCTACCTGGGTGGTTAACAAGGGCTGACCCATATCAATTGCTTCTGGAAACCAGGTGAGGAGAGCGCTAGCCGACTAAACTTTGATATGGGTGACAATTGGGGTGATAGGTTGGTCACTTATAATTGCATATATCGCTTTATAATACCCAATAAACGGTCTACTACTATTACCTTGGTATCACAGATAATTAGAAAAAAGATTTATAATGCTGCTCCTACTATACGTTCGATAACAATGTCGCAAGACGTAAAATTTACGTATTAACGAATAACGAGGACGTTGAATAAACGCTTTGTATTTCGGTGAGTCATCTGAAAAAAAGAAATGCAGAATAACACGCATTAAAGGTTTGTTCTAGTAGTTAATCTATTAATTTATATTAGACTCACTGAAATCCTTGAAACATTTCGGAATCTCTATCTTATTATAACGCCTATTTTTGAAGATACAAGAAATTAGCGAGGTTTTGATAAAAATTCAAATCACTCTGTGGAGCATAGACTAAGAAAATTGATACAGTGATTCAGCAGTTGGCAGCTAATATACCGAACCACGGTGTTCTCATTAATAAAGTAATACCAGCCACAAACTTAGATAACTTTGACATCACATTATGACCTGTATCTTGGTCAAGATTTTGCCTTCTTTACACTCTTGACAATAGTAAATGGAAGACATTTGGTTATTAATGAAGTCTAGACCGATCCAGTTGGCGAATATGGCAAGTAAGGCAAAACGTATAAGAGAGGAGTAAAAGTAACGAGTTTTCGTAAGATCACGAAATTAGCTTTTGAGATGTCGGATATAAAAGTTGGCAACAATCATTGTTACAGTTTATTGCATCTGATTAAAGCTTCGAGTCTCCTAACATTACAAGGCGACCCAATAAACAGCGAATGTTGTGCCATCGACATAAAGTGTTCGACCGAGCACTTTAAGTAGCATCCATTGTGGGTTTATTTTAATCGGTCAAATATCGATTCCTTTCTGGCCGGTGATATAGACAATACTGGTAGTAGTTTCAGTTTAACGACACTGTGTGATGACAAAGATCATTAGCGTCGCCCTCCTCCTTTATCCCGGCTTGGGACTGGCACTGCCAGAAAGCGAGCAGTGGCGGAGTTATAGACAATACTACCTGTTATGCATAATGCTATTGATCCGATTGTAGCTTAGTAGGCCTAATGTACGGACCCTAAGCACTTATCTCAGTCACCAAGCAATGGAATTTGATGTCCGCGTAAGCACAGACGTAAACAGTGAGTATGGTTCGCCTCTACCGAGCACTTTATGTCGATAGCACAACAGTGGGTTGCCTAGTAGCCTAACGTTAGCCTCGTTAGGAGAACAGAAGCTTTACTCCGATGCAATAAACCGCATCAAAATGGTCGTAATGTTTGACTTTTTATGCTGGCTGAGAATGTTTAATATTCCAATTAAAAGAAAACGACAGCTTTAGAAACGGATGCCGTGCTGTTTATGTGGCGACCGGCGACTGGCGTTCGGTCGCTACCTTCTGCTCAACGGACGGCGTCGACTCCAGCCCACTATCCTCCGATCACTAAACAACGACACTAAAGCACCGTGTCGCTATGCGAAGAGGGTACGAACCACCATTGACTCCGCATGTGTAGAGAAGTAAGAATCAGATGAATCTACGTTATAGGCGATGCACCTTGTGGCAGGCCTTATTCAACGGTATGTATGTAGGCCTATGTATGAGTACTTGTTATAGCGCCCCTTGAAGATTTCTACTCAGAGGCGCTCCCGACTGGACACCGAATCGGAGTTTCACGCCGAAGCGCATGAGCAATTGCGAGTGAAGGACTTGCCCAGGGTCCCTACGCAGCGGCTTGAGGTGGATTCGAACCCGCAACCCTACGGCTGCAAGGCACCGAACATACCCTACACCACCGCGCCACACAACCGTGCATTTTGCAGCTTCTTGTTCAATTGTTTAACGACATCCTATGGCATCTGTGGCTGTTGACGTTTAAGAAGGTTGTTTTTGTTGTTCCTTTACATTTGACTCATGAGCTCTTTTTATTATAGCTTTTTTTCTTTTTCTCTTGTATTTCAATTTTTTTCATTTTCTTTTTTGCTCTCAGGGTCTTTTTTTAAAGTGCTTCTGAAAGTTTGAAATCACTTTGGTGGCCTTTTCTGGCTCTTTTGTGGGTTTTTTCTTTTTTTTCTCTTGGCCTTCACTGCCTCTTTTTCCATTTCGGCTCTTCTTCCAATTAACAATTTTTTACATTTATTCACAGAAATTCTTTTTACATAACATCACATCCATATTACGAAGAACAATTTTATTGGAATAACTGATTTGAACTAAACGCTTCATTCGTGTGATTAATTCATTAGCCTGGATGTCATCCAACGTGACATGTGTAATTATAAATCAAATATAGTATAGTATTTACAGTATTATTATTATTTTTTATTTGTAGGGTAGGCCTACATTTTGTAGCATTGCATTTGTTTAAATACGAATCCACAGACATCTCCTAAAATAAGGTTCCTAAGAGTTATATAGAGCTCTTAAAGATTAATTTAAGCGGTGCCCTATCATTAGTCATCAATTATAGAACCTGAAATTATGTTGCTTTATTTAATTGATAAATTAGAACTTTCAAATAGCAAAATAAGCTACCGTAATATCAATAATTAAAATTAAAGTTCAATTGAACGTGTACAACACGCCACCTGGCGATTCAGAGGCACGACGCCGTGTAACAGAACAGCGTCAATATTAAGCCATTGTGGATCATACATAGGCTCACTCTGCCTTGTGGCCTGTCCGCCACATTTATAGCAAGAGCGTACCTAACATCACATTCACCCACTTCACTTGAAGGCTTTCTGGTCATGATAGCCTGATAGGCGTAATCGTAATCGTAATCGTAATCTCCAAACTTCTAAAGCGCCACTCGAAAGCCAAGCGCAGGGCACCACCTTATTCACGAGCGCTGCGTCTAGTCAGAAGGGTTGTCCAAAAGAGTAGTCCGAGGAGGTCCGAGTCCGTTTTCCAGAGGATCAGAGGGGTCAGAGTAGCTGCTAAGGTGGGTGTCGTTTAGGTCGAGAGTTTGAAGGTAGATGATCAGTTGAGTCGGGGTAAGAGTTCTTGAAGAGGCATAACCAGAAGCCTTCAATTGAAGTATCGTATGACAATTTCAAAATTATATGGCGTATATGGCTCTTGGAGAGGGATCATTTTTCAAGAACGCTTCTTAACTGACAAAGCAAATCCTTCACAGTGGAACAGAACGGCTCAGCTGGATGAGGTATTATTGAACCAGGATGAACTTTTCAGTAATACGGTCGTTCGTCTTTGTAGGCCTACTAATAGCTAACGTTTCATATGGTCGTCACTCGTCAGTTTTCCTGCACCCAAATCATTGATCGAGTTCTTACTGGTAAAGGCTGGAAGAGAGCGTCTTTGTGATTCTAGGTGCATTCTGTTGTAAATAGTTATTGAAATTCATTTTTTCGGCGTTGATGTGTTTTTCTATTCAATGATGAGAAATTCATTTTTCGGCGTTGATGTGTTTTTCTATTTAATGATGAGAAATTCATTTTTTCGGCGTTGATGTGTTTTTCTATGCAAGTACTCAATTGCAAAGGCTTGGGTCTATTTGATGTGAATGCAGAAATCCACAAAAATGTCGGGACGGAATATAGAATTGCTCTAAAATGCGGTTTTAGATACTTAAGCCAAGCATTACCTTCTCAAACTCGACTGACCTGATCGAAGAATCCCTTTCAATCAATCAATCAATCAATCAAAAGTTTTATTGCCACCGTTTCAAAATATTAAGCATACAATTTTCCGCTCTGATTAGAAACGCACAATAGGAGGCCCAGAAGGGACCAAAGTCCCGCTAACTAGGGACACCTAGATAAGTGTTACATTTAATAAAACAAAGCCAATGAACATCAAGAATTAACATTACTTATTATTAATACATGTTAGCTTTCTATACTAAAACGCTGTACCTGGTGACGTGGGGGAATGCGAATGCGCGTGCGGCTTAGACTTTTATTGACATGATATTGACATACATCGCATGGTAGGCTATGTTCTATGTGTCGGACCTGTCGGTGTATGCAATGCGCCAGGTATATAGTTCAGGCATGCCTACACTTGAGTTGAATGCATCGGCTTTAGTGTGGGTGTTACACATAAACGATTTTAGAAGTTCATTTTTCCAGAACCAACTGTAATTGTACTGAAGCAGTTTAACTTTAAGATATTAACTTTAAGTTAAGCTGTGCAACAGCATAGACTAAACGAACTTAACGGCTCTTTGCATTTGCAGTATCACTTATTTATAACGTCTTTAAATGTCATTAGCCCGTTTTCTATTTAAAGCTGGCAGTTAGGGTCTACGCGTGCAAGAGGGCCTACGCCGAACTTAACACGGCCCTGTCTTTGCTGTAGTTGACAGGACATACAAAATAATTATGGATAGATAGGCTATAAATGTAATTTTACTCTTCCGCTCAACTTAAGAAGATTGGAAACGCAGTTTCTGAATTTATACAGTCGGAAGAGAGCGTTTTAAAGGTGTCTTACGGCAAAATCGCATTATCCACTCTATAGCGAAATCTGGCGGTTTGTGAAAAGTAATCTCTAAAGAAAACATTATGCCTGACAATGGAAAGCCCGCCTCTCACTAAGCCTTGACCTCGGTGCAGCCTTCGACACCATAGACCACAATCGTCTCCTGTCAAGACTCACCAAAAGCTTTGGTGTCTCTGGAACTGCCTTAAACTGGTTAGCTTCATACCTGTGTGACCGGAATCAGCAGGTGGGCATTGGTACCGTTCAATCTGAGTACAGTGCTTGCACTACTGCTTTCGAAGAATTTATAAAAGATAATTACCTGGGTTGAATGATAAACAGCATCCTTGATCAGTTGTCACGTCATGTTTCGCTACTTTGTTACAAGCTTACATTGGAGTAATTCGAATGAATGTTGCTGATAGAGGTTTACCACATACCGTACCACGATTGCAATCGTAATTGTAATCTCGAGACTTCTACAGCGCCAAAAAAGCGGACTGTCTACCTGCCTGAACTCTTTAGATCTTGATCTGGATTCACGGGAACCAGGCGATTCACAGGCGCTTAGGGTAGGGTCAAAATCAAATCCAGATCAAGATCTAAAGAGTTCAGGCAGGTAGACAGTCAAACGGCTAATGTGTATTGTGTTTGGAATTGATTAGAAATAATTACCTGGATTGAATGATAAGTAAAATCCCTGATCAGTTGTTATCTTCTTAAAGGCGTTACTTGAATTGCAAGCAGTGCAGTACTAAGGCATAAGCCAGATAAGCCATGGCTTAGGGCCCCGCGAGGTTTGGGCCCACAAAATCCGGAGAAATTAAATCAAATTGTTGTAGCAAATTCCTAATTTTGTATGATTTTAAATAATTTAGCGCCAGTAGGTTGTAGTTACTACTTAATACTGACCCTAGCTGCAGATTCACACTCTCAGTCCCCTAGCGACCGACGGCAGACGCCAAAGGATCAAAGCGAAACTCTAATATTTCCCACTCTGTGTCGACCATATTGACACATTATTGACACGGTGCCGGGCGCAAGTGGGTGAAAATTCTGAAATTACCTAACTTTAGTATAACGGAACATAATCATGGGCGTGCACAAGAATGTTTTAGTGAGGGGGAGCAAAGAATTCTTGACACAGTCCTTGCTTGAATGTCAGCCTACTTCGAAATAATATACCTCGAAATCGAATGCTACAGTTGGGCTCTGCCACAGCCCTTTCTGCTAAACTCACATCTAACTTTGTTCTTGGTATTAAGTCTAGTAAAGCTGTTTCCCGCTTTTCTGCCTTTGTTGTGCAATAATTTTCATCGACAGTTCTTGATTTTTGACTCACAATTATTATCATTTTAACTCATAGTCATACTGCGCCTAAGTCCATATTCTTCAGCTATCTCATTGGCTACTAGTAGGTGATTCTGTAACCTTTACTTATGCCATTGCAAAACAATTCCAATAAGATAATATTATTGGTCGCAGTCGAGGCAAACAGACTATCAGTGCTGCTGTAGAATTATGAAATTACACAAAAACACCTTCACATAGTCTTTAGGTCACTTTCAAATTAATTACTGGTTTGGCGATTTCACGATTCGTGCATAGTCTTTTTGCGCTTTGGAAGGTGTCTTGCTATTATGCGAACGCTGTACCGCTACTTGACTGACTTGCCTACCATTAAGAAGGTGAGATGTTCATTAGGGTGTCCCAAAAAGACAGAGACGTTTCAAAAGTTTATATATCTTGATAGCCAACCTCTAGAAGGTTTCTATAGGACTAGTTATTATATTGTACAAAGTTACAGCTAATTAGATTAACATTTAGGCGCGGCTCAAGCGACTCTAAGTTAAGCATTGTATAGCTGAATCATACACATTAATTTACCATTGAGAAATTTTATCCAAGAGTATCTCAGGAACTAAAAGAAATCGAGAAGCGATTTTGTATCTATGACAGCGTTTTGCGAGGAGAAGTTAAATAAGATATTTCTAACATTGTAGGACAATCGGACGACCTTCATTTTTAAGGTCATTTGACATCTATTGTCAATTTGTCATAATATTTCGTTATCGGTGAAGGCTAAAAAGGTGTCAGTCCTTGACCCCCACTGGGGTCAAGGAAATCCAATAGTGTTATAAACAACCTGGTATGACCATCATATGACCATCGCATGACTTTGTAGTTCAAGGTCACTAGACCTGTTATGGTTAACATTTGGCCTCACTGGAATTACAAGTTATGTAAAAAAATTCCCGGCATCTATATGATGGTTTTTAGAGTCTTGGATTCCAAAGAAGTATACTCAACAGAGTTATAATGAACATCATATGCTGAGTGCATGACTGTAGTTCAGGGCCCATTGACTTGCAATGCTTAACATTTGGTTCTCCGAAACTACAAGTGCTAGAATAGTTTCCTTGATGTCACTTAATTTTTATGGTTTTACGGGCCGCCACATAAAAAACTGTACACTCAACATTATACGATCATTCGCTTTCCTCATTCTGCAGCTTCTCTCCAATCTCTCCTTTCTTTGAACCGGCATGATCTCTTTGTCTCGCGAACTAGAACCACTTTGGAGCAAACTAGATAATCTGTCACCATTGGAAGGAATCTGTGGAATTCCCTTTCCTCCTCTTTACGCGTTTCCATTCTTTCTTGATCTGTTCCTAAATCTCTCTTGCTTCAAAACCTATTTCTTCTCTCGGGGTACTCGCACTGGGAGAACTACTGAAAAGTCACTGCTGTGAGCGGCGTTATGTAAGTTACTAATTACAGCCATCAACCATTGACATATCTCGACATCTGCTGCTCTTTACAAATTCTAAGTTAATTCTCAAATTTTTCCAGCAACTTAATTTTCATGAACTACTACCGAAATCTGCCGTGACATATGCGAGTCATAAAGCGGCACTGTAAGTTTTTCGTTTAAGACCTTCATTTATATAGAGTGAAATGTCGTCCGAGCAGAGTAAATGAGGGTTTCTACAATATGTGGCACTTTTGCCTCGAATTTTTAAGAAAAAATCAATAACGATTTTTTGTACTTTTCAAAGTGCTAATCTATTAATATTAATAATATCAAGATGTGTGATAGGCAGCAATGCACAGAATTCAATATTTCTGTTAAAAATTGAGACAATGTGTTTTTTCAAAATTCATCGTGGAGTTGACCAGCGTCACGTAGTTCGCGTCACACAGTTGACTTTCACATTTTAAGAGTCTTCAGGCAACAATGAGAAATATATAATCGGTCATAATCAGTCACTGTCAGCTGAAGGTACACATTCGCAGCCTACTGACAATGGAGGCATAATTGAAAGACAAAAAACAGCAAAATGGCCCTAAATGGGAGAAGTAATGAGGGAGCATAAAACACATGAGAAGTGAATGAGATCAGTACCAGAAATATTATCATTATCAAAGTTCAACTCATTGTATATCGATGCTTATAAGGATGATGAAATGACGACTACAATACAGATTATAATATGTTTGTTAGGGCACTATATATATATACCATTTAAATGCTGCTAGATTTTGAAAATGTGGATTAAGTGACAATCTGTCGACTGCATGACGTTGGCGCGCGTCACGGAGTTGACCGTCACGGAGGTGACAAATCGTTTAGTTTTCAGCAAAAACAGGCGCACGCGAAATAAAATAATTTCAATAATCTTTGCAACAAAGACAGGACTCTATCACATCCACAAAGGTCACATTACATTGAAAGTTTTATTTATATATTCTTGAATATTTGCGTCACGGAGTTGACCTCAATTAAACATACGCGGTGCAACAATATTGTTAACTTTTTGCTGTTTAAAAAATTAAGCGCAATATAAACATCTCATGTTTACCAGCAGCATTGGCAACGACAAATAACAAATATCAGCTGCTAAACACTGTAAAACACTAGCCGTTACAAGTTGGACACGAGTTTTGTAGCCGTCATGGAGTTGACATTTGGATGTGGGACACTGGAATTTGCTCCATTAAAATTTAATTTTTCACTCAAACAAACTCAAACTCAATATATTAAGCATGGTTTCTGTTGTAAACAATATGTTACTGAAAATGAATAGTAAATTATTGGTTTGGTCATATGCACAATTGGAAATAATCAGGTTTTCCCGACTTCGGTACACATCTGGGACAACACAGTTTCTGTTAAAATGCTTCGACTGTGAGGTAATAAAACCACCTGAATAATTTATGAACGTGCCAATTTTAAAATTCTTTTAGTTTTATTTGGGTTGTCTGAAACAAACCTACGTAACGGATTATCATATGTTGTCACAGAAGCTTTAAAAAATATTTTAAATACCGCGGACAGCAAAATGGACACTTATTGTAGAAACACTCAAATACCACTCCTTGGGATTTTCCCAAGATCTTGGGATTTTCGGGGTCGACTTCGGATCTGGGGATTTTGCAAAAGCAATCTTGGGATTGTTTTCTAAGGTCTGCAGACTAGTTTTACCATACTTTCCAACAGCGGTAGGCCCCCTAGCCAGTCAGATTTGAAATAAACTCGATCATCGGGTCAGTATGAAAGACGTTTATTCTTATTGCAACTTGTAAACATTGTAATCGTTTAATTGAATGCTATGCTGAGGTTTTTCTTTGCCAGTTCTTACCTCAGCATTTTTGTGAACAATTGTGATTGTTAACCCTTTGAACCTACAGGCCGGAAAACCGGCCTGCCACATAGGCGTATAGGCTATACCCGAAAAGCCAGAAAACCGGCCTGACCATCTATCATCATTTCCCAACAAGCATGTAAGCCGGCATTTACGTAATTGGTGCTTACACGGCGCACACTTCTAATGGATGATGGATTTTGTTATATCTACTTATAGAAGTCATGAACATTTCTTACGTAGATAATTACATTTGTGTTTTTGTGACTGCGTTTCCTGCAAATGAAAGTAGGTCTACCGGCAATGTGTGTCTTAGCATCGTTTATCATAGTTTATAGTGTCGAAACATAAAAAAAGTAAATAAACAATCTATTAGTATGGAATATAAACGTCAGCAAACCAATACCAAGTGTTCAAATACAATACAATACAATACAATACAATACAATACCGGTAATGAGAAACAGCGAAAACGAGAAACTAAGCAAACATTTATGGTCGTGGGAGTTGGTGATATGCTGCTGGCATCAGACAAGTAGTCCGTTGTGGCAGGCGACTATAATACCACTGATGATTTTGGCAGTGAAAATGATACTGACACCAAGTTACCTCTTCACCCATCTCAGAAACATGTTGCTACTGTTTCTTAGTCGATGTGGTCGCAAGTTGAATTCTGGCGATAGCCTAATTCACGGAAATGTATAGCAACGAGTTGCAGCACAAGAAAAGTTAGGCTATGTTGCGAGAAACTGTGCATAAGCAATGCATAAATAATTCACTAATAATTTTTGGCATTCATGGTCATGAATCATGTATTTTGATGCGTTTGGTGGTCAACTTTACTTTGGCCTCCCATTTAGCCGCATAGCATGCTTGGACCGAGTCTTGCGCTCTGCAGCGCGACTCATTGGGCAAATTCCAAAGTATGGACACGTCTCCAGCTACATGCTGGAGGTCCTCCACTGGCTCCCTGTCTGCCAGCGCATCGAGTACAGGGTAGCTGCTTTGGTTTTGCGCTGTCTCCAGGGCCTCGCCCCAACTTACCTCCGTGAGCTCTGCTGTTTGATTTCTGTTATCCCAGGGCGTCGCCTCCTACGCTCCGCAGAAAAAGGAGTTCTTATGGTTCCTTTTGCTCGTACTGCAACAATGCAGAACCGAGCTTTTTCTGTGGCAGGCCCAATGATCTGGAATGGTCTTCCTCTAGAGCTGCGTCTACACCCTGGGAGTCTGCCTGAAACTTTCCTTACTAAACTCAAAACTGTTCTTTTTGGGCGCGTTGGAGTCGGGAGCGCCTCTGAGTAGCTTCCTTGAAGGGGCGCTATATAAATTCCCGAATGAATGAATGAATGAACTTATAAGATTTTATAAAATTTCAAAGTAGATATTACACAAATATTTTTTGGTCCAAAATTCACCAGGACGCCCTCGTATATGTGTCGATTGGCTAGGGAGCGTCAGTTCAAAGGGTTGAAATGCATTTCATATTTCATCACAACCTTTTCCTTTTCATGAACTTGGGATTTTTGGCATAGGCTACTTTTAGCCAATTTTACTAGGAGTTGCCCCGTCGTCGCGGAGCGAAGCGCCCGACGCGCTACAACGTCAGACACTGGGTGGCAAAGGTTGCGCAGGTAAGATGGAGGACAGCCAAGGATGCTGCGTGAAACCAAAGAAGTAATCCGGTATGAGAACCGTTGGGCCACAGGCAGCCAGTGTAGCACATCGCGCCTGTAGGCAGAGACGGAGCCGAATTTGGGAATTCGCCCAATAAACCGAGCAGCTGAGCGCAGAACTCGATCTAGTCGACTCATCATCATCATCATCATCATCATCATCGTCGTCGTCGTCGTCGTCGTCGTCATCATCACCACCATCACCAAATCGTCATCGTCATCATATCATATAATGTGAGGCCGCCATCTATATTCTATCACACAGACTAATAAATGACTGGGTAACTAAGTCATTAAATCAATAACTCAGTCTGTCAGTATTCAAGTAAAATAAATACCGGGATCATGTATGCTGTTTGCATATGTATTGCATATAATTATACTATATCGATCTAAGTTCTTATGAACCTTCGGAAGTATCTTACAACTAAACTTCAAGAATTCAGTCAATTTTAAAATAAAGGATGCGGGTCAAACGTACATCATCATCACCATTATCATCATCATCATCATCATCATCATCATATTCATCATCATCATCATCATCATCATCATCATCATCATCATCATCATCATCATCATCATCATCACTGTCATCACCACAACCACCACCACCACCAACACCACCACCATCATCATCATTATCATCATCATCATCATCATCATCATAACCACCAAATCGTCATCGTCATCATATCATCAGCGGTGTGCCTCTGTATGGAGCGTTACTGTTTCCAGAACACTTAGCTAGCCGTCACTATTATGAGCTCGTATCTCGGTCACTTGTAGTTCGTTTCAAGTGCGTATCTCAAGAGAGTATGCTCTGTACACCCTTAGCCAACGCGACAGCGTCCACCGGCAAAAACAACGGATTCATTTATAAATGGCTTTTACATCAGCTGATTAAACACTTAACCTCTGTCCTTGTCCAATCTTATTAGGTGGAACTGATGAGTAAAATGAAATCTATATCTGTCCATATTTTGTTTGTTCTATCAACTACAGGTAGATATTTCACGGTGAAGATATTCACATCTTAGCCTGCTCGAGCAACGACTTTCTTATCATGAGTGTCTATTCCGTTATAGAGACATGTAAAAACATGTCAAGACATGTGAACACAGAGGCTGAAAATTGTCGAAGGATCGTTCTTCAGAAAACATATATAGCGCCCCTTCACGACAATCTATTCAGGAGCGCTTCCGATTCAACCAAAGCTAAATAAAGCAATTTACAATCATAATTGTATTATAATCTGCAAAAACAAAATATTTTGGTAATAACTAATTATTATTATTATTATTATTATTATTATTATTATTATTATTATTATTATTATTATTATTATTAGTATTATTATTATTATTATTATTAGTATTATTATTACTACTACTACTACTACTACTATTATTATTATTATTATTATTATTATTATTATTATTATTATTATTATTATTATTATTATTATTATTATTATTATTATTATTATTATTATTATTATTATTATTATTATTATTATTATTATTATTATTATTATTATTATTATTATTATTATTATTATTATTATTATTATTATTATTATTATTATTATTATTATTATTATTATTATTATTATTAGTATTATTATTATTATTATTATTACTACTACTACTACTACTACTATTATTATTATTATTATTATTATTATTATTATTATTATTATTATTATTATTATTATTATGAATTAATTAATTAAATGTGCAAAAGGTCACACCGACATGTGAACTAATAATATAAATTCTGCTTAAACAGTTTAGACTGTGTTTTCTTATTGATGTATTCTGTGTTGTCTGTTATTTCTTAAATAAAAGTGAAAAAATGAAAACGTTGAAGCATAATTTTGAGTGCGGCAAAACATTTGACCTAGGACAGCAGATTGTTAAATGATGCCTTGGTGTTTTTTAACAATAAAAACGAACCAGTCGGGATTTCCACGTGCTCCGATTGTGAAACGGCGAGTGAAGTAGGGGGTGGGGGAAGGAGGAATGGTGGATAAGCAATCTGAAAGAGGTAAATGATACAACTGACTGAACAGAGAATAATAAAATAATAATATATTTATAATAATATATTTTCTTTAATCAAGCGCCTTACAAACGCACTGCGCTGTACATTTACGTGTTATGCAATTGAAACAATCTTGACTACTAACAGAACAGACAGCCTGTAATACATGGCGCTAATAGCAGCCTGCAAAGCATATCCGCCCTACGGGACTCCAACTCGGTACCTCTCGCTCTCTACGCCAGTTGTTATCCAATGCGCTATCGCCCCCCAAGAGGACAGAGAGAGATACAGAGACAGAGACAGAGAGAGACAGAGAGAGACAAACAGTAGGTTCAGCAACGGCTAAAGATGGTTCAGCCAAAACAGTTTTTGAATTAGGTATGACCAAACAAAGCCATTCAGGTGACCTCGCTGAATAATGATGAGTCTGGAGAATAGAACTGATTCTGAGTAATGTTGCTGGCCAGATTTCAAAGTCTTAAGTCCCAATTTGAAACAAATTCTTTGCTGAACAGGAAGCCAATGCAAAGAGTTAAGGACAGGAGCTATATGTTCATATCTGGATGTATTAGTTCTGAACTCTCTGCAGCTTCAGGATTTTTTTTACTTATTGATAACAGTAAGAAACGCTTTACAGTAACCTAGGCGACTGAAAACCAATGCATTTGCCAGAAACCCTAAAGAGATTAGTGAGTTTAATGATAGGTGAGTTTGCGTGCGATTCCTGACTACCTGACAGTATCTGTAAAAGGATTTTAGATCAAAAATACAAAGTTGAGCTGAGTCTGTAATTTGACAGGTTACTTAAGCCAAGAGAAGGTTTCTTGATCAGCGGATGAACTATGGCATGAGAAACAGCAGATGGGAAGGATACCTCGTGCAACGAGATATTGATAATCAATGTATGATTGAACCCAGGACAAGAGAGCACTCATTTAACTTAGTGTGATCAGAAGGCAGACGATAGCGACACAAATGACTTCTTCGGCGCTCAGCCTCAGAAATGGAAGAGTTGAAACAAGATATGAGTAAAAGTAGATGGAACCTCTCTTAAAAGCTCTACAACCCTCTTAGTTTTGAAAGGAATTTGCCTTTTTAATCAGCTCACTTACGGTAGGCTGAAACTGCAAAGCCAGCTCATTAATTGTTAGATAACCACGATGGAATTGCCAAGATATCATTAGGCCTATGTAGAGTATTCAAATCAATTTGTGCCTTGGGCGAAATATAATGAATCTGTAGTTTGGGGTCAGTTTAAATGGGAAGTCAAATTTCGAGAGAAAATGGCAACGTGATCTGAGAATATGACTTTTCAGAAATAACAGAATGAAGTCAATTAGTTCAAACGATATTCAAAGTGTAACCCTTCTTATGCTTAGGAGAGGTAGGCCTAATGAGCAGTTGCACGACAAATTATTTTTACCAACATATCAAGAAATGTCAAAGATTAATCAGTGATTAGAAAAATCTACACGATTATTAAAGTCATCCATTATTAATAACAATTTCAGAAGATGTATCAAGTATTCAAGTAGTGACTGCAAATCACTCAAAAAGCATATGAGACTTCAATTGCCACTTAAGCCACGGATACTCAAACAAAAGTACTTTAAAGTCAATAAAATGCTAAACTTGTGAATGGGGACAATCAATGAGAAGCATGATGACTACATAGTAGTAATTTGCTCAACTACAGAGCTCAAAGTAGGTCCTTAACTCTGTTAACTCTGGTGATACTCAATACTAAGTTGTTGCCAGACCAACTAAGATTTGTGTATAACCCGAGACACGATATCTCTTTGGACCTTCATCAGCCTTAACCTTTTAAATGACCACAAATTATTTAGGATTTTACACGAACTTACAGTGTAACTTCGTCTGTCAGACATAAGGCCTACAGGTGTACTGGTGCAGTGGTACACGATAAAGATAATATGTTGTTGATTGCAATGGTGGAGTAAGAGGTTGTACTTTGAACTTTTTATAGATAGCGACATGTGCGTTTCTTGTTATACCATGATCATTCCTTATTATGCAGAAACGTCTTAGGAAGGTAACGTCATCATTTTGTAATCTCATTGTTTAAGGAAGCAACCATATTATAAAATTTAGAGAATTAATTTCCGCACACAAGCAATATGGGCGCCTTTGCAGGAAAGCAGAAGCGAACCGATAACGATAGTAATCGTATACAGCAGAAACGTAACTTCGGATTGTCTACAACTCGCAGAAGAGGTAAGCGGACAGAAACAACTTTATTACTTACACCCACACAAACAAATATTGCAGGTGACAAATTGCTTTTGTTTAATATCCGTTTATTCACGAAATCAAGCGATTTTAGTGTATTAAAAAGTTACTATAGGCCTGTCTCAGTGAAAAATGTAATAAACTAAATTTTGCAAAATAAAAAATAGGCTTAGGCTACAGAGCAGATTTTAAGATGTTGAGCATCCAAAATAATTTTTTTTTCTAATATGTTTATTTGGCAGAAGAACAGCAAAGACTGCCGAATGAAATACAGGAAGAGAATCAAGTTTCATCTGGTACGACGGTAAGATCGTGTTTGTCTTCTAATTACGTGGGAATTAGGGTAATCTATCGTTTTAGCGGGTTTAATTATTTCTGAAATTCTCATATCGGAATAGCGGGTTTTATTATGTTGTTGCTAAATTAGGCCTATTTGATATTGTTACTTTAAAATGGAAGCTGGATTGATGAAAAAAACTGTTTCCCTAAATGGAAGTGGGATTGATGAAAACATTCTTGTGTTCAAAATTGAAGTTGGATTGATCGAAATAATTTTTACCGTAAATAGAAGCGGGATCGATGAGAATATATATCTTTCCTTAAATAAAAGTTCCATTGATGAAAAATATTTATCTCGTCAAATAGAAGTTGGATTGATAAAAGTAATCTTTTGCAACTAAATGGAAGTTGGAATGATGAAAAAATGTCGTCATGAAATCGAAGCTGGATTAAAAACGTTTATTGCGTAGTTTCACATAATTAAACCCGCTAAAACGATACTGAATAGGCCTACTAATGCAATAATTAAACCCGCTAAAACGATAGATTACCGGAATTAGCCTATGTGTTATTTGCACCCCATAACGCATTTTAGTTTTAAAAGGTGCAAAGAATTGGCGGAATGCCACGCAAAATTAGCGCTAACATATCATGAGGACCCTAGAATAATATGTAGCCTAGTGATGCAATAATTGTAGGTCTTATAGGAAATGTAGAAATGCGAAAAATATATTTTTTTAAAGTTGTCCAATATACACGAGTGTCGTGTAAATTGAACCGGAAAATATATTAAGTATAACTGGTCCAATATACAAGAGTTTCGTGTAAATTGAGCCAGTATACATAATTTGACACGACATCACATGGTCCAATTTTAACAATTCTATGTGGTCCATTTTACACGACTAGCCTACATTACGCTACGGTACCAAATTTCACGTAAAAATTGGCTTGATTAAAATGAAAGCTCTTATTGTCATCTCCTCTACAGCACACGCAAATAAAGTAACTGCGCATGCGCGCTTGGCTTCCGCTGGTTCCATGCTGTTTTGGTTTCACTATACTAGGAGAGTTTCAATTTACGCGCTGGTCCAAATTACACATGTTTCCCCTAGCAACAAATTTAATAACTTCGTAAACATTTCAAAAGCGTAATACCTGGACCATCCGCGCAACTTTACAAACCAATTTATTGCATTCCTGTGTAAATGTTTATCTGTTTGCATTTCAGCCGTACGATCTCCCACTGGAGGTGTTGGACATTATTTTACAAAAGTCCTATCTACACTGGATAATGAATTCATCAACAAAGCAGAGAGACGAAGAAGTTATCAGGTCTCTCATATCAGTGGACGTTTGCTTCAATCGAAGAATTACCAGACAACGGTTCAAGAACGCAATCTGGCGTTACCTGAAAGGTGAGAAATCTTCCAAATATTTTATTTACCTCGACAACAAGCTATTTCTTGGATAAATTATTCTGATATAGTTTCTTATCGATAGTGGCTGCCCGCAGAAGATGCATGAAGGACTGACTGTAAACACGTCGGATAGCGTGTGTACAGTCCTGTCTTGCGGGACCATCCACTGTATAGTCGTGGTGGAGGTCGTCTTCTTGGCCATGGGTGTCGAATTCTTTCCTGGCCTCGTTCTCGAGGGCGCAGCTGCGGTGAGCAGGTTGCTCCATATTGTGAGTGCCACCTACTTCTGTAAGTGCTCGGCGAAAGCGGCTGAACACGACAGCATCCGCCTGCTTAAGCCACATTTCGGGCCCTATCAGTGACGAGGAGTAGGCCTAAAGAGTTGTCCTGGTCTATTCCTGTGTCAAATTCGGTTCCGCGACAACTCGTCGAACGACATTTCGTATAACGACACTTCGTCTACGACAATTCGTATAACGACATTTCGTCTACTAGACTAAGTGTATCTGTATCCATTACGGCTAATCAACAGAGGCCGCTTTCTTATAGTTTCGCTAAAACGTGCTATATATTCTCAGGAATCCAGCTTCTAATTACTGACAAGATTATTTTCATCAATCCAGCTTCTGTTGAATGGAAACCTATTTTCATCCATGCATCCAGTTTGATTTCCAGCTTATTTTTACGTGAAAAATTATTTCGATCAATTCAGCTTCTATTTCAACACAGGAATGTTTTCATCAATCCCACTTCCATTTCGGGAAACAGTTTTTTCATCAATCCAGCTTCCATTTTAAAGTGACAATATCAAATAACTTAGTAGACGAAATGTCGTTCGACGAATTGTCGCTCGACGAAGTGTCGTAGACGAAATGTCGTTCGACGAGTTGTCGTGACACCGTCAAATTCAAACTCTTTTACTATAAACACGGAATAATGTTATTGGTCTTTTCAGGTATCTACGAAAATAACAAGAAAAGATCTGCCATAATTAGAAACAACAGAAATTATCTCGTGAAACATTTTCAAATGAATGACGAGTTCATAGATTCGCTGTTGTCTATCAACTGCATAACAGAAGAACAACGTGACTTCTTTCAACGACAACCTTCAGAAACAGATAAGAGCACTGAGCTTTTGTATATCCTAAGTTCCTTTGACGACACAAAGTTTTCAAATTTCGTTACGTCTCTTCGACAAACCAACCAGAAGACAGCGGCAAGGATCATGGAAAATGGTGGAGGTTTACAGTTCAATCTTTTTTCTAGAGACTCAAGATTAACGTGCTAAATAAGTTTAGTTCTAGATTATATCTATATCGAACATCAAAATCATTGCTAAAGATATCTTTTGAATCATTAAATAAATTATAGTAGGTTTAATAAAACTACAGTTAAATAAAATAACACATTTATTTTACTTTTCCTGCTTTTAGTTGTGGTAGAAGTCAAAGTTAAAACTTGTGGTACGTTACCCAAGGACCCACTGCTGCTTCATCAAAGAATCAGCGACCTTCGAAACAGAATCAAACCAAGGTCATATCAAACTGATAAACTCATCAGTCAACTAAGGGAGGAAGGCATAGAAATCCTTAACTCTCAACTGGACAGACACACTGTGGTCGTTTGGATCTGGTGTCACTCACAAACAGCCCTTGAACATATTCAGAGAATGTGTGAATCGCATCAGCTGACAGACATACTGTTTGGTTTGACAAATATTCGACCTACTTCTGAACTCAGCCAATCGAAAGTGATCAACATTGATCGAAACCATTTCAAGAAAACAGTTGGCAAGTTCATCATGAAGAAAACTGTAAACATAACATGTTATCATAAAACAT
Source organism: Aporrectodea caliginosa (assembly GCA_020284085.1). Lineage (NCBI taxonomy): Eukaryota > Metazoa > Annelida > Clitellata > Crassiclitellata > Lumbricidae > Aporrectodea > Aporrectodea caliginosa. Next base: position 138,042 of record JACEVL010000048.1, on the reverse strand, counting down.
CAGGAAACTTAAGATAGAACATATTTGATGAAGGAAAAGACTTAGATAACGATGATAATAAAATTAGTAACGTTTCGAAACTTTCAAGAAAGCCCATTAGTTTATCTGTATGGTGAAAATAAATACAAATAGAGCCTCGCGATAGAGGCTGAAAATCCTGCTACAGAGAGAAACTTTATCTACTAAGAAAAGTTTATAGAAGGCGTTATATTATCGCGCAGCTACTTGATACTGCTTATGTATCTCACTATAATTATTGAATAGGCCTACAGCAGGTATTGAAAGGTAAAAAATACAATGTGTAAAAACGGAAAAGACAAAGACGCGACAAAGAGGCGTGCACTAAAATTTAAAGTAAATAAGGATGAGGGATAGTGATGTGATAAAAATAGATACACAGATAGTAATGTCAGTACTGTTGTAACCAGTGCAAAATGATGAAAGTGGACGGTAAGATATATCCAGTGTAATTGGATAGATAGCCTAAGCCAAAAGAGACGAGAAATACAGAAAAATGTTAAGAAGCAAAAAGGTCGGAAGCGAGACCTAGAAGCAGTGTAAACCAGCAATTACGTACGACATGAATCATAATGACCGCTTTATAGATGAGTAGTTCGTAAGCTGGTCAGACAGTCGCAGGTAAAGTGCGATTAAGTTGAAGAAGCAGTTACCGATGACAATTTGGCGAGATTAAAAGGCAGTTATAGATCAACTGGGAATGAGATCAGTGGGCTGAACAGCAAAATGACATCAACAGCTACAAAATAAAGTGATGTTCGGTGGTCGACTGGCTAGAGCGCTTGGCCTGTAACGCGGAGAGTACGGATTCGAGCCTCCAATTAGGCGGTTAATTACTGTGGATAGAGAACTTGAGCACTTCATTAACTCACAATTGCTCGGCATCATCGATATTCCATCGTATGGTACCGGTAGTGTTCACTTCTGATCTTTGGATGGAGGGCAATATCAAATACAGTTGTACTTTACTGTATTGAAGAGCAAGCGTAATGAAATAAGATTCAATTGCAGCAAGTGACAGTCATTTTTAGAGAGCACACATTAATGACCAGCAAGTTTAATAAATAAAAAAAATAAAGAAACATTAGAATAATAACAATCGAATCAACTAGAAAATGAGCGATTGCTTTTCATAATAAAGACTAATACCATAATAGAAACAACACTAGCTGAATAAATGGGCTCCATGACAAAATGTATCAAGACAGAATCAACCAGAAAATATGTACCAGACAAAATGTACCAAGACGAAATATACCAAGACAATAATTACCAAGACAATAAGTACCAAGACAATAAGTACCAAGACAATAAGTACAAATAAGTACCAAGACAATAAGTACTAAGACAAAATGTATGAAGAGAGTCACTCCATTGTTCAGTGCATGGATGGTGTATAGCTGATCGAAGCCCTCTGGTGTAACGCGGAATGTCCCATCGGCAAACCAATGCTCACTGCTCACCAAGTAATCTACATCGATTTGCGCAGCGAAGATGAGCATGCCATCTTCCTGGACACGCAGAAAGTCCTCACTACCGATAGTTTTTGTATATAAATCCATCTGTCTATCGTTCAATCCATTTGCCCCATTTCGCTTCTTAGTAAACAAGAATTCACCGAGTACTAACTTTCTATTGCCCTTTTGCGAAACGATAAACGTAGCCATTTTGTAAGAGTCATGAACGTCAACTGAAGACTACAACACAATATACACAATATAGAGAAGGGATGGACTAAGTAATAAACATCTGTACAACACAGTCGAGAAGGGATTGTCTTCATAGTCCTACATGCTTGGCCTAGATATGCTGGTACATTATGTCTGGTCTATTTTGTCGTGGTAGTCATTGACGTGGTACTTGTTGTCGCGGTACATTATGTCTTGGTACACTGTGTCTTGTAGATTTTGACGTGGTACATTTTGTCTGGTACCTTTTGACCTGGTACTTTTCGTCTTGGTACATTATGTCTTGCTCCCGAATAAATGATACTAACAACAAGCACTCATTGTCAGATTACAATTAAGTTATATAATTAAAAGAAAAATAATAATAATAAACATAGGTCAAAAATAATTTTAAAATAAGTATTTGCTATCAATTATTGTGACTGCAAAATAATATATAAATTACAAATATAATTCCAATAAATAGAAAATAACAACAATTAAAAACAAATGTAGGCTATTAGTAATTTGTGTAATTATGTTTTATTATTTTTATTTCAGTTGTATGTCCTATTTCCGTCAATTTGACTGAAAAACTCGGCGTAGGAAGAAATGAGAGAGTGCGGGGAGTTACGAAACTTCGAAATGAAATCTACATCCTCTGTCAATCATTAATTTTGGATTCTCCTTATGAAATTCGTGTCTTTGAGGATCGAATTCCATTTCGTCTTGAGAAGAAAATCGAAATTAAAAAAATTAAATCTCCCTTTGACATTGGTTCTTCTGAGAAAGAAAATTGTCTTTACGTCGCTGACCATGATGAGAAATGCGTCTGGAAGATAACAAAAGATACAAATTACCAACGCAAAATCATCAAATGGCTGAGCATTGATTATCAGCCACGTAAGCTGTCAGTGACCAGTGATGGTCAGCTGGTGATGGTCAGTGAATCGTCGTCCTCTCTTATGATCTACGGATCAGATGCAGAACTAATTCTATCGATTCAGTTACCGAGAGACATCAAGAACCCAAATCATGCAGTGGAAACATCCATCGGGAATTTCATCATTCTTCACGAGTGGATGGAAAAGGAAGAGCGAGAGATTGGGTCGAGTGGGAGAAATAAGGAGTGGATGTGGGTAGTTAGCGAATTGACCAGAGGTGGACAGATGGTTATCAGTCGTTTTATTCCTTCAAATGAAGTACAACAACTGAATGATCCATGCTATATCTCACTCGATTCAGACGATCGAGTGTTCGTGGCTGACATGGGAAATGGTAGAGTGGTTCTTTTGGATTCCTGTCTTAAATGGAATCGAATTCTTTGTCCAGGAAACGAAGAAACAGAAGAAACAACAAGGACCCGAAGGCCATTTAGATTGTGTTACGACGAAGAAAAGAAACAACTGATCGTCCTCGGAGATTCTGATAAAGGATTTAATGTAGCCTATACACTTTCAATTGAAAATATATTATTCACTTTTCAACAGCATAGGCCATTTCCCACAAACAGTGTCCCATTTAACTTATTCTTATTCAACTTCATTCTGCAAGTCTCCGTTATTAGGCCTATATTAAAATATTATTCAACTGATAAAAAATATTTTGACTTCCGCTAATTTTCTACAATGTTAGAGAAACAAGATACATGCAATTCGCCTAGTGTCTTTTGAACATGATAATATGCATTTTCAACTAAATTATTTATTCGGCATCTCTCATAAAAGTGTAGGCCTACGTAAATTATAAATAATATACAATTCTGTCTTCTCTTATATTATTAATGTTGAAAATCTTTCAGATGTACGATTTTCCACTGGAGGTGATGGACATTATCTTGCAAAAGTCCTATTTACATTGGATACTGAATTCACCAACAAAGCAGAGAGACCAAGAAGTTATCAAGGCTCTCATGTCAGTCAACGTCCGCTTAAATCAAAGAATTAAAACACAACGGTTCAAGAAGGCAATCTGGCGTTACCTGAAAGGTGAAGTGCCTGCCACTCTTTACTGTAAAAAATTATAATTACTTACCTTCGATTATTTGGATAAAATATTCTAATAATAATTATTATAATCTGAAAACTTCAGACTGCCATTGTCGTCACGCAAATGGTTAGCTGATTATCCAGGTATGTGACACAGTGCATTTTAAGTAAGCCCTACCTTATGAAAGAGCCGCCTTCAATAGCTATTAAAACAAAGCATTCGTCACAAAGCGAGCGTTGCCCATACAACTAGAAGAGTGATCATCGGTGGGTTCTCGCACGCAGGAAATGTCCTACCGAATGAGTACCATCAAGAGTCAGCGGTTGACAAAGTGGTCAGAGTCACTGACTGAACTAAGTAAGTTGCATCGAAGATGACCAACTACGATGCGGATGATATCCGTGGTAGGCCTACACGATGCCTCTACTGTCCAGTTATCCCCGTAGCTGGTAGAAAGTTACCGTTCCATATTTCTCGTTCGAGGCAGCTTATGCACTATGAAGTCCCGGACGAAGTCATTGAAGTGGTTTTAGGTTTCCAAAGGACTGATGCCGAGTAAAAATACCGATCCACTTCACTTTCCAGCAACCACTGTTTAGAATGCCCAATGAAATAGTGGCGCATTAATAATACCTTACTTGTATATTTGTGAATATTTAGATAATTCAAAAATATACAAATAAAGTATTTTCATTTAGACGAGTCAGACATCTTGGAAAAGTTTTGTACACAAATGAAAGCGCGGATGTGGCTCTGCGTCTATTTTACAATGTTTTTATATAATATTTATGGGCTTATTGTCATTGTCGACTTGAATCAAAAGTAAGTTGGTAAAGGTTTCTATTTACGTCGAACAAAATGCTTCCCTGATGATGATAATATTTTAATGTATCAAAGATGAGAGAGTTTTGTGTGTTTAGATTTCTATGGGAAAACCAAGAAAAGATCTGCAATCATTAGAAACAACAGAAATTATCTCTTAGAAACCATTCAACCAAATGACGAGTTAATAGCTTCACTGTTGTCTCTAAACTGCATAACGGAAGAACAAAGTCACGTCATTCAACGACAACGACAACAATATAGGCCTAAGAATAACGAGCTTTTGTACGTCGTGGAACATTTCGACGAAACAAAGTTTTCAAAATTCTTCAAATTTCTTCGACAAACCAACCAGAAGACGGTGACAAGGATCATACAAAACGGAGGAGGTCTACAATGATCAGTACAATCCAAACTTCAGCTGAAGGCTTATAATTAACACAATTTGCTTAATAATTATAATAATAGGCCTAATAATAATAGGCCTAATAATAGGCCTAATAATAATAATAGGCCTAATAATAATAGGCCTAATAATAATAATAATAATAATAATAATATATATAATAATATATTCGTTTATTGGAAAGAAACAGGTAGACACACCGCTATCTGATACATAATAGTAGCCTAATAGAAAAGTTTAAAATGAGTATGGTGTTTTTAGTCATACAATGTCAGATTAGCCTATATCACCAAGAGAGCTTCTATTATAGGGCTCTGGGGATAAACTGTCTATCGTCTTTCGGAGGCAATGTGTAGTTATGTGGACGGGGTCGTAGATGATATTTGATGGTAACAACAGGAGGAAATAATAATAATAATAATAACAATAATAATAATAGTAATAATAAAGTGCAGATATGCATTTATATCGAGTTACATCAAGATCGTTCCAAGACCATGAATAATTTAATTAATTAGGCCCTATGCCCTGTCGTGAAATGTACGTCTACTAGCCACTGTATAATTTACCATCACAACTCAATTACAAGTATTGAAAACTTTTGGAAATCTAATCTTTATAACAAAGTATTTCGCCGACTGTTGAAATTGATCCGTCAGCTAGGTAATTAGCGCTTTTACGCAAATTCATAAATTGGTGCGCTATAGCTACCTCATGCGCAACTGCCTTGTAGGGTGGTCCCGTCCTACCTGAGGTCTTTCTGCGTTCTGGTCTCTACCATACCTGCTAGGGCTTCTGCGAGCTTCGACTCGCGACCTAATGGTTGTCCTGCGAATGCGCTCTGCTTTGCTTGTGTTGGCCCCTCAGCTTAGAACTGCTTCCCAGTGTCTTCACCTTGAGTTAGCAGCCCTCTCACCTCTCCAGTTCCGGAGCAGCCCTCTCACCTCTCCAGTTCCGGAGACGCCTTAAGACTTTCCTTTTAACTGGTCTAGGCAATAATGTGGGTCGAGAGCGCCGCTGATTTCTGAGCGGCGCTATACAAATGTTCGATTATAATTACAATTACCTCAGCAATGATGATATTTATTTTAAAAACATGCTAGTGCTCTTTATGAAAATGTCAACTTGCGCATTTCGAAAAAATTAGACGAAACTCCGTATTGGTCACGCGTCTATAATCGTAATCGCAATTGTATACTATAAACTTCTAAAGCGCCACTCGAAAACCAAGCGCAGACCACCAGCTTATAGAAGAGCGCTGAAGAATCTAAGAAACTAAGAACCTAAAGAATACTTTTAATTGAACTGCAAGCATCTAAGACTATGTCTGACGAAGTAGTTTGACATTTAAAATACTTTTGTGGCTTTAGGTGTAATAAAAATCGAAGTGCACACTCGCGGTGCAAAATCTAAAGCGTCAATGGAGACACAAGAGCTACTTCATAAAAAAATAGAAGATCTTCGAAACATAACAAAACCGAGATCAAATCAAACTGATAAACTGATCAGTCCACTGAAGAAGGAAGGCATAGAAATCCTGAACTCTCGTCTGGACAGACAGATTGTGGTCGTCTGGATCTGGTGTCATTCACAAGCAGCCCTTGCATATGTTCATATGCTGTACGAATCGAATCAGCTGAGAGATGTTTTCTTTGAATATATTCAGCCATCTATTACAAAGGTGATCAGCATCGACAGGAATCAATTCAAGAAATCCGTTGGCAAGTAGCCTACCTATGAACTCACTCAACATAAAGAAAAACCTAATACATGTTACAGTGGTCATATAGGCCTTAGATTAATAACGAAGACCGCGCTCGCAGGTTAACGAAATTAGCATAATTTTGAAGCGGAAATTAAATGGCAGATTATTGTGAATAGAGATGAAAATGATGAAAACTGGACAAATATTTTCTATTGAGACAGAAACTTTGTTTACAAAGAGAAGTCTAGGGGCGCTACATTATCGTTAAGCTACTCAAATTGTGTTTATGCAGTCTACTATGAGTGAAATCAAGACACTAGAAACCATAAGGTGGAATTGGAAGACAAATATGGAAATGGTACAAGTGGAAACCGCCCAGCAGCGGCAAAAGGCTTGCAATGAGATGAAAAGTATGTAAAAAGACTAAAAGTGAGATCTTCAGACTTTAGTGACAGGGACCAACATTGTTTACTCTCTCCATTTTTTCAACAGTATTGTACTTAGTCTTTTTGTTCCAGGTTGTGGTGTGTCAGCCTGTTTTGCAAAATAAACGAATATACATACATAGGTAGTCAAACGGAAAGCAAGTAATTAAGGTTTTGCTAATGAGCAGTAAAACAACTTACGAGATTTGAAAGCAGTAAAATCCAGCAGCAGAAAAATTTTAAATAAAGGCCAGAAAATGAAAGAGAAAATGATCTACATTCTACAAGTTAAATTGTTAAATAATAATAGAGAATTGTTTTATTTCAAGTGAAAGTGAGCGGTATTAAATGACCAGATATTTGCCAGATGCACTTTAATTCTAATTATATAAGTAAAATAAAAATATGAACAATGCATAAACAAAGTTATCAACAATTAAAACAAACTAAACATTACGAGACAATTATAATAAAAAAAATATTGCAGATAAAAAGAAAGATATTATTAACAGTCAATAACCTGAGTAATAATGATAATTTTGTTTTTGTTTTAGTCGCGTGTCCGATTTCCACTAACTTCACTCACAGAATCGATGTTGGAAGAAATGAAACGGTGTGGGGAGTAACTAAACTGCGAAATGAAATTTGTGTCCTCTGTCGACCATATAATGATGCTCGTAATTCTCATGCAGTAAGTGTCTTTGAAGATAAAGATCCATTTCGTCTTCAGAAGAAGATCGAAATAAAAGAGATTGAATTTCCGTGGGACATTGGATCCAGTGAGAAGGAAAATTGTCTCTACGTCTCTGACTACTTCCAGAAATGCGTCTGGAAGATCACAAATGAAACAGATGACCAACACAAAATCATCAAATGGCTGAGCACTGATTTTAAGCCATCCACTCTGTCCGTGTCAAGTGATGGTCGATTGTCTATGGTAAATGATTCATCGTCCATTCTGATGATCTACGGATCAGACGCAGAACTTGTTCGATCCATTCAGTTACCAAGAGACATCGAGAACCCAATTCATGCAGTGGAAACATCCATCGGGAATTTCATCGTCCTTTACAGGTGGGGAGAAATGGAGGAGAAGGGACGGAGATTGGTTTTCAAGTTTGGCATATTTGAATATACCAGAGATGTACAGATGGTCCGTCGTTTCATTCCCTCAAATAAAATACAAGAACTGTACGATCCTTCTTATCTCTCACTCGATTCAGACGATAGAGTGTTTGTAGCGGAATATAATAACGATCGTGTGACTCTCTTGGATTCCGATCTCAAATGGAATCGAATTCTTTGTCCAACAAAAGAAGATAAAGAAGAAACGAGGATCAGATTGCCATTTAGATTGTGTTACGACGAAGAAAAGAAACAACTGATCATCGGAGGAGGTCGGCAGTTTAGAGAAGGACTTAATATCTACACTTTATGTCGAAAATGAACTAACATTTTATCAACGTACATGTAGGCTACATGTAAGCTTATGCTAACAAACAAATAGGCCTAGGCCTATCCCTTTAACAATCTTTCGAGTTATGAGATTTATCAACTAATTCCTTTGAATAATATTTGATAATATTCAACAGATAGCCTAATATAACAATATGACAAGAAACAGTTTGACTCTCATTTCAGATATTATGCGATATGCATAGAGCGCCATGTTGATAACCTGTAAAAAGATCGAAACGGACCTGTGCTGATAGGTTAATTATGATCGCCGCTGCATGATCTGAAAGCGCCGAAACGAATTTTAATTAATTAATTAGTTAATTAAAATTGTCACCCGTCTCATCCGAAGCGTGGATAAAACAGCTCTAGACACCAGTATGGGAATTGTAAAAAAAATAACTGGGGGGGGGGTAGACGTTGATTTATGTGCAGTTTGGGTGTGAAATGTAGACTTTACTATGGGAGCCTAAGAAAGACTAGGGGGGGTTGAACCCCCAACCCTCCCCCCGGCAATTCTCACCCTGCTAGACACACAGGAAACATTTTGCCTCTCTGAATAATAAGTGCATATCTCCGCCCGCAAACAATGAACGCACTGGTGTTCAAATAGCGTCGACTGCTTTCTAGCGTTGCAGGCATCTAAGGAATAATTATATCACTAGGCGATCTCTATCTTGGTGGGTTTTAATCCTCATTTTGAAACCCTTAGTTTGGCACCTTTGGACACATGTCCCATCTGCACCCATAGGTATGCTTCTGTCTGAAATTTTGACAGCTGAAAAGAATGATTGAAGGCAGACAACAAAACGGGATAATGCCAATATTTGAAGGTTATGAACTGATTGCATTCATTCGTTTTATTGCTCAATTTGATGAAGCCTTCTGTGAACTAAACAGGCCAGCTTGAAGTGTATGCACTATTCCAGTTACATTCCAGTTACATATTCCAGTGACTAAACGCAGCGCTCGTGAATAAGCTTGTGCCCTGCGCTTGGCTCTCGAGTGGCGCTTTAGAAGTTAGGAGATTACGATTACGATTACATCTGCGTAACCAGAGCGCCCATTCACTTGCCTCAAGCTACATGTAATAAAGACACACTTGAGAAGTACACTGCTCGATGATAGATTGTCACATGTAGCAGTTTCGCCAGAGCTCGTTCATTGGATTTGGACAATTTAAGAGCAGTTAGATATCCAAATGATTGAATGCCAAATTATGTGAATGCCAATGTTGCTTTTTCTTAGCTGTTGGTTACTGGGCTCAGTAGACCTACCCGTTGCATTCATCATGTAGTTCTATAATCGCCCCTTCCGCCATGCTGAGCGAAATCTGTGTAACGACTTTAGCACTGTCTAATTAATGCAATCTTAAATAAAGACAATGACGCATCACAGCGGTGCAAATTTTGATTGTATTAGTTATGGATTTAGCCAGAGTTCAGAACTTTCTGCAGCGTCAGCATGTGTGCCTTATTGATAGCCGTAAGAAGCGAGTAGGGCCTATAGAAATCTTGGGGACTGGAAAACAATGTAGGCTATTTACTAGAATTATCCTTGAAGACAGGGACACATAATCATGCATAATTCTGCAAAATATTAATAGCACTGATGTGCAGGTATAACTTAATTGTAACATTATTGCCGCGTTCGCTCCCGCCTCAATAGAGGTCGCAAACTATGTATCATCGATTGAGATGCTCACGCGTTGATGTGGAGAACAGACAGAGGAAAGATTAGCACGATGAACTAGATGTCTTGGGTACGATTCTTTGACAGGCAATTTTTGCCATCGAACACGACTTCTTAACTCTCAGTGGCATAATTCTGCGTCCGTGCGTTTGTCTGTGTGCGTAACTCTAGATATGTCTGGCCTGTCATCGCGTTTGCCCGTATCTCTAAGTAGACCCATGGTGGCTTGACAGCGCGATCGTCTGTGTCTGCATTAGTCAACGTTCGTCACATTATTAGAAGTGTTTTCACCGGTACAATCCTGTGCATTGGTGGTTTGATTTTACACAATTACATCTGCTGATTAAACAACCTTTTTCGCATTTCCAATGAATAAGAGCAGCACAGATCTTTCAAACTTCCGGAATTGTCATCAACACAGGAACTCACTTGTTGTCAGTGCCAGGAACTCAACCCCACTGACATGGATCGGATATAAGCCTACATGTAAGTAGTTTTTGTGACAGCAAAGCCCCCCCCCACCAAAATGAACTGATTTATTCCACTAACATGCAACACAGAATTTTCCTTTCAGCAACCTCAAGTGATGATTTGGGACATACAGATCTAGAAAACAAATTTGATTTGCGATATTAGTTTGCGCCATGTTAACTTCAGTTTTCTTATGCAAAAACTTTCTGGCCTTTTCCAATTTAGAGGGAAAGGCCAGTTTTATGCCAGCAAGCTTCGTTTTATGCACATTTCAGAGTTTTAAAATATTTGTAGCCTACAAAAATTATTCAACTGATACAATATCGGATTATCTTCTGTGTTAGTCCTAGTTTCTACAATAAATTATGCTTGTAGACTTTTATAAACCCATAATAATTTTTAACGTTGTGCTTGGACTTACAGCTATGCAAAACCGCGCTTTCTCTGTGGAAGGCCCTTGTGTTTGGAATGGCCTCCCACGGGAGCTACGCTTGTTCCATAGATCATGCAACGATTACGCTTTACGGGCCACGGCCATTTGAAAACTTAACCCTTTGCCCGGGCTGGAGTTGTGAGAGAATCTGAGTAGACAACTTGAATGGGCGCTATATAAATTTTTGACTGAATTAATTTATAGAAATATAAGTATTTGCAATTTACGCCAAGCAGCTTTTTTATTTAGAGGCTAAGACGAGAATTAAGCGAATCATAAAAATCACAGAAGACAACAAAACATCAAATATTCAAGACACATGACAATCAACATTAACTTTTGTATACATCAAACATAACGTACAACACTCAACCTAAGTAGAATCAGTGGCGTAAATCATGGGGGGACAGAGGGGGACAGTCCCCCCCCAAAGTTTTGACTTAAGCCCTGCTGTCCCCCCCAAAATCCGGCCCTCTTAGGTACTCTGTCCCCCCCAAAGTTATGTATAGATTTTCGCCTCTGAGTAGAATAGACTAATTATATTAGGCTACCTCATACATTACGAATGAGACGAAAATAGGCTAAATATCTATAGTCCAACAGCCTCACAAAATGATGTACAGCTAACCGCTCAGTTAAATATCTAGTCCAGCAGAAGCATTTGTGCAGCTATATTTAATATTATTTTAATAATAAAGCTACATGTATAAAGTAATAAAATCCAGAATGAAAGACTTTACTGCGTCTTTGTAACCACAGCATAAAACTCATTTTGATGACCTGCAGCAATTCTACCGTCTAACAAATATGTGAGAAGAAGGCAACACCTTAGATAAGTACTGTTGTGCCCATAAGGAGGAACTCCTGGATTCTCTACAACATGATGCCTACTGTCTATGTATTCTGAAAACAAAGTGGTAGGCCTACATAGTACCCATTTATGAATGCAAGTATCCCAGCAATTCTACAGCAACTTCTCCATATCTCGAATTACAATTATTGTCTTCAACAGTATGTGGAATCATAATTCAGCAATAAGTCAGCAACTAAGTCGTCAGGTGGCGAAAATCGATGGCTAGAACAATGCTCTAGAAATTCTTTCTCTAAATCAAGCAATTCGTCACATATACCACATCCAAAACATTTTGAGAAAGACGCTTTTGCATCCACTGGAGATTTTAATTCACTAATATAGAGACATTCTCCATTTCTAATTTTCCGTAAAGAACCTGCAATTCCGCTAGAATCTGGATATTCGTTCTTTGAGAAACGTTTGTTTGGTTTATCAAAAACGCCTGTACTACTAAATGTGATGAAATCATCAGACAGGTCAGCTTCACTTTTCATTTCCAGATCCTCTGGCTGTGTTCCTGCAGGGAGTTTAAACTGCTTTGCTGAAGAACTTCTTTTGGTATAAGGTCTATTGCACATGTGTTGTTTCTCCGTTGCACGAGTCCTTCTATGTCTCATTAGACGTTCAAGTTCTGTGAATCCTTCATTACAAACCTCACTTTTGTGTGGATTTTCTCCTGTATGAGATCTCATATGACTCCTTAGAGAACTGCCAACTGTAAATGATTTCTGACATAACTCGCATCGGTATGGCTTTTCTCCAGTATGGGTTCTCATATGCGTTTTCATATGACTACCTTGAGCAAATGTTTTCTGACAAAACTGGCACATGTATGGTTTTTCACCAGTATGGGTTCTCATGTGATCCAACAAGCCACCTATTTGAGCAAATGCTTTGTCACATAACTGACATTTGTATGGTTTCTCTCCAGTATGGGTTCTCATGTGACTTCTTAGATGACTATCATCAGCAAATGATTTCTGACAAACGTGACACTTGCATGGTTTCTCCCCAGTATGGGTTATCATGTGCCTTTTCAAGTTACCACCATTATGAAATGACTTCTGACATATCTGGCACCTGAATGGCTTTTCACCAGTATGGGTTCTTAAGTGCATTTTACGATGACTATGACTAGCAAATGATTTCTGACATAACTGACACTTGTATGGTTTTTCGCCAGTATGGGTTCTCATGTGCAGTTTCAGAGAACCATCTTGAGAAAATGATTTATGACATAACTGACACCTGCACGGTTTATTGCCAGTATGTGTTATCATGTGCGTTTTCAGAGCATTACCTCCAATGTATGATTTCTGACATAACTGGCACCTGTATGGTTTTTCACCAGTATGGGTTCTCATATGCATCACCAACCCACCCAATACAGTAAATGATTTCCCACAAAACTGACAATTATGTGGTTTCTCTCCAGTATGAGTCATCGTGTGCTTTTTCAGATTAACATGTTGAGCAAATGCTTTAGGACATAACTGGCACCTGTATGGTTTCTCTCCAGTATGAGTTCTCATGTGCTTTTTCAGAGAACTGCCATCATTAAATGATTTCTGACATATTTGACACCTATATGGTTTTACACCAGTATGGGTTCTCATGTGCACTGTCAGATAACTACCTTCAGCAAATGTCTTCTGACATAACTGGCACCTGTATGGTTTCTCACTAGTATGAGTTCTCATATGCTTTTTCCGAATACAGCCATTACTAAACGATTTCTGACATAGCAGGCACCTGTATGGTTTCTCACCAGTGTGGGTTCTCATGTGCGTTTTCAGAGTACTACCTTGAGCAAATGTCTTCTGACATAACTCGCACCTGTATGGTTTTTCGCCAGTATGGATCCTCATGTGCATTTTCAGAGGACTACCTTGAGCAAATGTTTTCTGACATACCTGGCATTTGTATGGTTTTTCACCAGTATGGGTTCTCATATGCAATACCAAGCCACCCCGTAAATCAGAAAATGATTTGTCACAAATGAGACATTTGTATGGTTTCTCTCCAGTATGAGTTCTCATGTGCTTTTTCAGATGACCCCCTTGAGCAAATGATTTCTGGCATAACTGGCACTTATATGGTTTTTCACCAGTATGTGTTCTTGTGTGCTTTTCCAGACAACTAGCGTAATCAAATGACTTCCGACATATCTGGCACCTGTGTTGTTTTTTCCCGGTATGGATTGTCATATTCGCCATCAGGCTACTTAATTGATAATTTCACCTTTTACGTGTGGGATCTTTAAAGGGCTGTCAGAGGAGATCAGTTTCTGAAATAATTCATATCTGTGTGGTTATTTTGAATGATTCGTATATGCTTCTCTAATCACCAGATTCTGGACAAAGTTGAGATTTGTAAGCCTTCAAATAGGCATGAGTTTTGGTTATCACTTCAAAGTAAATCAGAGTAACGATGCCTGTGTAAACAGTTTCTGAAATTGTTGTTGCCACAGCCTTTCCAACACCAGAAGTGTCCAGCTTCTCACATTATCGACCACTTCATCTGAGTTTTCGTTTCAGATGCTTACAAGAAGTAGTCATTTTTCAAGTGAAGTAAGAAGTGCGTCACACATAAGAAAACGTTATGACAAAATACTGAAGCAATCCAGCCTTCACATAATAGTAAACCTTTATGCTATTGTCCAGTATAATTTTGTACTGAAGATGAAATAGTAGGCTATAGCGAAACTTGTAGTCAAATAAATCCACTGTAACGTTCTTGGTGAAGATCAACGAGATGTAGACCTTGCACTGTCACTGAGTTTTGATGCTCTAAAAGAATGTTGCTCGTCCTCTTCATACACTTGCTAAAACGAACAGTAAAACCTCAATGTATAACATGATTCTATATAATTATTCATTCATTCATCCATTTTGACAGCTTAATATAGCACTTCTTGAAGGGACCTACATGGAAGCACTCCCAGTCCAACACTTCAATATATAGCACAATTTCACTGCTGCTCATTACAGTAGAGTGACGGTCCTCCGTTCATAGTTGAGTGACTAGTTAGTAATAATGGCAAGGTACATTTCCAAGAATTCATTAATAAATTAATTGACGTCCCATTCTTCGAGTGCAAACAGCCAGAAGGACGG
This sequence comes from Aporrectodea caliginosa, assembly GCA_020284085.1. NCBI lineage: Eukaryota > Metazoa > Annelida > Clitellata > Crassiclitellata > Lumbricidae > Aporrectodea > Aporrectodea caliginosa. Next base: position 122,990 of record JACEVL010000048.1, on the reverse strand, counting down.
ATGGAGAGCATTGACGCTTGGAGGGTGTCTCGTGAAAAACACCGGGAGGAAAGAAACGTTAATCACATCTTATCTATCCGACACACAATGAAAAGGACTTAAGTTAACGACACCCTGTGGAGAGTCGCATTTGGCAGTTGAAGTAGCAGGGCCTCTTCGGTCATCACCCAGCGAAACCACTGTCCATAAAGATTATCATCTGAAGATAGGAACTTGAAATATTCGAACAATGCAAAGAGCTGGAAAGTTATCAAAAGTAATCAGTAAAATGAGAAGATCGAGAATGCAGATCCTGGAGTTGACAGAGGTCAGATGGAAGGATGATGGAAATTTCACAAGAGATGGAGTTTACAAGAGTTATATCCTCGGGAAGTAATGAGCACCAGACAGGAGTCCCACCACATTGGGAAAGAACTGGTGCAGAATGTCACCAGCAGCACAAGACATGGAGATAGAATTATGATTGTCATTTGAATTAAGGGCAGATCCAGAGTTAAAGATCTGCATCGGGTGCAGGTCTCGCGAGTCTTCATGGTGGATCAGATAATTGCCGTCAAATTGAAAGGACTTGAAAATGAGATGACGGAGTAAAGGTTGAGGAGTCTGATGAAAGCCGTAAGATTTGCCGAAGAGCAGGCAATAATAGTAGGTACCAATACTGGGCTGCAGAGAATAATGCATGACCTGAGGAAAACATTTGAAAAATAGAGTATGAGGTTAAATATAAAGAAAACAATGGTGCTGAGATTGCGTAAATATGAAGGAAAAAGAAAACTACTGTCATCAAAAGTGCAAACGTCGAGCAAGCCTACAAGTTTTGTTATCTTGGAAGTTTAATAACAGATGATTGTACTCGGCACACGGAACTTAAAAGAATAGCCATGGGAAAGGAAGCAATCTGGAAGAGATGACAGCTTCTGTAAGGAAGACTTAATCTTAATCTAAAAAAATTATGGCAAAAGCTTCACATGGAGAGTGGCACTACCGTTATATGGATCAAAGACTATTGGAAACACAGAAATGGAGAAGTGTTCTCACTCATTTTCTCACAATGATTGGCAATTCGTCTGGAATTAAACTATGTAACACACATGTTATTCTGTCTATAATAATTATATTCGTTTATTGAGAAAGACAACTCTGATTGGCAAACCGCAATCAGTTACAATGTCAAAGAGTTTATGGAAAATAATAGGTGTTTAGTTTTACTCATTATGCAGTTGACCATAACGTTCAAATGAGGAATGGGCATAGTCATTGAACACTAGCATAGAGGACTCTAGGTATGAAGTTTTTATTGTCTTTGAACTTCTTATGTAAAATTCTTGAACACAGAGTTATGAATTGTATGCAAACTCACTTCAACTCTCATTTACTATGTCTCCATTTCAGTCTTCATACCATACCAGCTTCATTCAAATTTCATTCTTGCTGTTCACTATGGAAAATGTTCCTCTTGCACTTATCTGCTGAGTTTGATAGAGTGTCCAACCACCTTTTGCACTGATTTGTGGTTTCTCAAAATGACAGATTTGGTTTCCAACTTATCTATTTCCGTGCAATTAGTCTGTATACTTAGTGGCATGTACTTCCGTGGCTTTTCTAATGCGTGGTATCACTGAGGGGTTCAGCCCTCTGCTTTTTTTTGTTCACAATGTATAGCACACCACTAGGTACATGTATGCAGTCATTTTCTAAGGTATCATTTTAAGCAGATGATACTTAAATTTAAATTTCATTAAAGGTTATTTTTTATTGATTCTGTGCAGCTGTTGTTGAAGAGGCAAAGTTTTGGATGGAGGCCAAAACACTCTCCTTAAAATCATTAAAAATTGAATTTCTGCTGCTGGGCACTCCACTGAAGTTGAAGAAGTTTGAACGGTTTAAATATTTCAATATTAAATATTCAATCCAACTTCGAGTTTCACAAGAAACTATTTTCCTCAATCCAGCTTCCATTTATGCAATTATTCTTGGCGATCCAGTTCCATTTAGGTAAACAATCATTTTCATCAATCCACAATCCATTTTAAATTGACAATATCAAATAGGCAAAATATTTTTTTGGTTAAATAGAAGTTGGGTCATTTTATTCATTAAATGATAGCTGGATTGATAAAAAAATTTCTCTACGAAATGGAAGTGGGACTGATGATAGTTATCATCGACATAGGTAGATTGCCTACCTAACAACGTGAAGTATGGCATTGAAGATATTCAAATAATTTAACAACCTAAACTATGGGATAACCATGGGATTGATGAACAAAATCTTGCTTAAATAGAAGCTGGATTTATTACAGCTATTTTGAAAATCATTGAAATAATAAAATATGCTAAAATACAACTCATACAAACACTCGGTTATTTTCTATCAGATTTGCAGGGGCTAACGTTTGGAATAGTATACCGTTATCTATTCGTCAACTACCTGCTCTGCGTATTTTTAAGAAAAGACTCCGCCTTTACCTTATTCATCAAATTACTTGAATTCTTATTTTCTTTTTTATTGGGTGTGTTAGTTAAGTGTTAGTTAAGTTATGTTAGTAATTTTGTTTAATAATTTAGCCATTTTCTGGTCATCAAAGTTTTTGTGTAATCACAAGAACCGGCTGTCATGCATTATTTTCTGTTATTCACAATTATTAGGTGGCCTTATTAGCGGGATTCTTCATCCCTTCTGGGTCTCCTCCTTGATTAAAAAAATTCTAGATGAAATGGAAGTTGGATTGATGATAGTTATCATGGACATAGGAAGCGTCCTTACTTACCAACGTCAAGTACGGCATTGAAGACATTTAAATAATTTACCAACCTAAAATACGGGACCCGGATAACCCACTAACCGACCCTCACGACGCCTAACCTGACCCTAACCCACACTCACGACGCCAGTAAACTTACGCACTGTATCCTTCAGCCCCCGATTCTACAAGGTTGCCAAAAATTTCCTGATGAAATGAAAGCTGGACTGATGATAGTTATCTTGCACATAGGTAGAAGTGCTTACTTACCAAAGTCAAGTACAGCATTGAAGACATTAGAATAATAATTTAGCAACGAAAAATACGGTTTTACCAAATAAAATTGGTTACGTATCGATAGTCCGAAGGTTCGATAGTCCGAAGGTTCGATAGTCCGAAGGTTCGATAGTCCGAAGGTTCGATAATCCGAAGGTTCGATAGTCTGAAAGTTTCATGGGAAAACATAGGCTATATGTATACATATGCACATATTTATGTATATATACATTATATGTGTTTATGTATATATATACATATATATGTTTGTGTGTATATATGTATATATAATATATATACATATATACACACACAAACATATATATGTATATATATATACATTGTATATATATACATATATATATATACATATACTTGCACATACCTATACATACATGTACACATATACATATACATATATATATGTACATATACATATATATATATATGCACACATATATATATATATATACATAAGTACATATGTATGTAAATACATATATATATACACATGTACATAAACACATACATCTATATGTACATGTATAGTATACACATACATATATACATATAGATACATACATATATGTATATACATACATATACATATATATATTCACATATGCACACATAATTATATATATCATATATATAATATATATATATGATATGATATATATATGATATATAATTATCTATATATATATGATATATATATACTTATGTCCATATATATATAACATATGTAGGCCTATATAAATATAAATACATATGTATACAAACATGCTTATATATACATATAATGTACATATACATATATATATATATATATAATTATGTACATATACATATAATATGTTTTTCACCATGACACTTTCGGACTATCGAACCTTCGGACTATCGAACCTTCGGACAAGGAATTTATCAACGTAAAATACGGGATTACTCATAAACATATATTTCTACATCGGCCATATGTTTTACCATGCAATCTTCGGACTATCGAACCTTCGGACTATCGAACCTTCGGATTATCGAACCTTCGGACTATCGAACCTTCGGACTATCGACCTGTTCCCATAAAATTACGCCCATGCAAAAATAATTTGAGCACCTAAACTGGAGGATTACCAAAATGGTGTCTAACAGCAATTGTTGATTTGGTAATTTTTCTTTCTTTAAGCACAACGAACTTTGCTTACTTGCTTACAGGAACTGTATTGTAGGCGCTCTATGCTCTTCGAGTCGGGACCGGTAAGATTGTGGGCTTGCTCCAAGTGTTACCAAGCTTTATTTGATGATACTTAGGACCATATGCATTTAAACGCGCCTATTCCATATCTGTAGAATAATCCTGCGATTTTATACAAATTTATGAAAATCTGTAGAAACTCAATCGTTATCGACATGACTTTGTTTACGCGTATTTCCGATCACAGATTGTTCAAGAGAACGCACGGATCAATAATTATGCTGTAGCGACATCTGTCCAGTCACTTCGTGTCGCTGGATTTAGTAGATCATAGAGATGTATAATATATAAATAATTATATGGTACTTGTCGGTTTAACGACCCCAAGAAAGATCTTTTAATTATAACTAGACGAGACCCCTGTAGGCATACAGGAATGTGGTCACGACAGTTAATATCTGTCTTCTAATGACAACACTAACCCTGACCCTAACCGACCCTCACGACTTCAAGTTTTATAGTCCATATCGGTTACGTTGAGGTTAAGCCTCGTTACGCGCCGTGAGGGTCGGTTAGAGTTAGGGTTAGTGCCGTCGGTGTCACGACAACTCGTCGAACGACATTTCGTCTACGACACTTCGTCGAGCGACAATTCGTCGAACGACATTTCGTCTACTAAGTTATTTGATATTGTCACTTTAAAATGGAAGCTGGATTGATGAAAAAAACTGTTTCCCGAAATGGAAGTGGGATTGATGAAAACATTCCTGTGTTGACATAGAAGCTGAATTGATCGAAATAATTTTCCCCGTAAATAGAAGCTGGAAATCAACTCCTAGTTCCGCGGGCTCGCTTGACTGTTAGGCAGCGCCGAGCTTTCTCGGTTGCAGGCCTCTCCATCTGGAATGACCTTCCATCGTAGCTGCGCCTGCTACCTTTGACCAGTCAAACTGGGTTTTATAAATCACTCAAGTCTTTTTACTTTTGCCGTGGCTGGGCTGGGAGCGCCTCTGAGTAGATTTCTTGAAGGGGCGCTATATAAATTTCCAGAATGAATGAATGAATGAATGAATGAATGAATATTACATCAGTTATCAAAACAGTGCACAGTAAGCTACACAGTAATGTAGTGAACATGTCTAGACTGTATAGTCTGTAGTTCTCACGAATTTGGCTATTCTATAGCTTTCTGTTCGCAAACGTGTCTATCAAGTCCCTTTCGGCATTTAAGAAACTGAACGGATCATTAGAACAGAATTTCGTCAAGAGCTGTAGACTTGTGGAATGGTTTGGATGATTGTAGGCTACTGTCTCAGTGGGCACAATCACAGCTTTTAACAGGAAGCTAGGAAAATTGGGCTAAAATGGATAAAATTAAGTATGTTCAAAGTTAAATTTCAGTAGTTTAAAAAAAGGCTAAACGTCTTCTAAAGCACTTAAAACTCTTGTTGTGTTAAATCGTCAATATTAAAATTATGAAATTCGCTAGATGTGTTTTTTTATCATCATGTAACTGAAAGCATTATTGACATAATGTGACTTTCCCCTAATAATTATTGTCACAGAAAAACGGACAAAAAGTGCATTAAATTTTTCGGTTTTAAAGGCTTGGGGGCCCTTTGGACCTCTGGGGCCCCTGGACTTTGTCCACCCTCGTTATATGGCTGTTACGCCACTGGGGGCAATAATTCTGGCCATGCAGTGCCCCTAGTCTGGCCTGTGGCCAGAATATTGGCACTCTATGGCCAGAATTATGTTTCATCAAACAACATATAATATGTAAGCTGTGTAGGCCTCTAGGCAGGCTAGGACCTAGTTTATAGGATGATTTAAAATTTAAAGGAACAAAATAAAAGTTTAATGTAACAATTAATAAGTGACAAAATAATAATCAACTTCACAATAGACTAGAGTTTCGTATTGCAAGGTTGACTTAAATTTTCAAAGCTCATTACATAAAATTCATTAAAAAGCTAGCAAAAATTATTCTAGCTTATAAAAAACAGTACTTGCTACCTAATACTGTATATTGCACTGTTAAGTAATATTCATATTGCACTGTTCAGTTTTAATTGCATGTTTAAGACCTAAACAGACCTATTGCAAGGTTGACTTAAATTTTAAAAACTCATTACATAATATTCATTAAATAGCTAACGAAACTTATTCTAGCTTATAAAAAACAGTACTTGCTACCTAATACTGTATATTGCACTGTTAAGTAATATTCATATTGCAATGTTAAGTTTAAGACCTAAACAGACCTAAACAAGGTACCCAACAAAAGACCTAAACAAGGGACCCAACAAATTAGTGTCAGGCATTCAATCATTTTCACATGTAATGCATATGAAAGTGTCTGGTCCTTCTTCTTCCAATCCCTGGCATGAATTATGAAACCATTTTTGACATTCCTGACACTGTGTCCAGGCCACAGTATCTTTATCATCACAACATCGGACTGAGCAGGTGGCACACGGAGTCGTGTCCATTTTCCGGTCGTATCTTTCTGAAGTTGTTTTTTCCGTGTCTTGCTTTCTCTGTGATTGACTCGATTGTCTAGGTGGTTTTGGATGAATTGACGTCTTTGTGGCAAAGTTTTTTTTCTGTAGTTTCTGCTTTGATTTCTCCTGATTTTTATTCACGTTTTCTTGAATTCGTTTGGTCTTTGCATCTTGCTTTGCCTTCTTCTGTGCATCACGATCAAGCTTCTCTTGTACTTCTTTCAGTTTAGACTCCTGTGCTTCCTTAGAAGTCAGCAGAAAAAATTTATGTTTCTTACTCTTCTTCTTACGGTCGATAGGTGTTGGGTAAGGCAGTACATCGGAATCTGGATCGCCCGGGTAAGAACTATTTCCGAAACTATACTTCAGAGTAGGCCTACTTGTTATTACAGCTTGATCTGACGTCTTGAATGCATTTGGACCAGTCTCGTGTGAACAGTGTGGTAGAATATCTGTCATCGGCAGCTCCATCAAAAACTCTCTGACCTCTGTAAGTGGCAGCGGCGCATGGTGTAGATCTGTAGAAGACAGCCCTGTGTTAGACCACTCTGCATTTGGCTCCTCCGTAATCAACAGCTCCAGGTCCAAACCACTGGTCAAGCTGATATCCTCAATATTGCTAAATGGAATATCAAGCTCACATATCATTGCTGATTCATCTATAGATTTGGGCACTGTTTTAGACAAATCCTTCAGCTTTTTCCATGTCAAGAATGCTTCGTCTTTCTCAAGGTCATAACCCTTACTGTAACAAAAGCGGAAACAGTCGAGCTGTGAAGAAGTCAAACTGTTTTCATGAATAGCGAGTGCAATGTGAGGCGGAACTGCGGAACACGTACTTGACAAGACTTCCGGATCTTCAGACAAGTAGTCCGACATATTTACAACTGCATTCAAATGAGGAACGTCACATGTGTCGTTTGAAGTATTAAGAGTCTTGATTCTGTTGTCATCTTCAGCAATGCTAGTTGTGTCACTAGGCCTGTCACTGTTTTCCTTGTGAGTGTTTGCGATGCAAGTATCGGTGATGTTATTGTCATCAATGTTGCTTTCCTTGCCATCACTGTTCTCGTTGTGACTGGTAGCATTGTTGATGTTGTCATTTGTAGCATTATCTCTTGAGCTATACAGAAGATTGGTTTGATATGCTTGAAGTGGAATAGCATCTGGACAGAATGGATATATTCCACAGGCTCGAAATCCGGACTGAATGTTGGCAGTAGTCACAGAATCCAGCCAGGCTTTACTTAGTAATCCGCAAAAGTTTGTCCGTGATACTAGAGTCCCTGGAAAAGAAGACATCAGAGAATCGCATGCTGAACGATAAGCCGTCTTGAATGGTCCGAAAACAGTCCGATCACAAGGCTGCAACCAGTTTGAGGTATGGGCAGGTAGCTCCAAAATATGAATGTCATTCTGAATGGCACAGTCAATGAGTTTTAGAAAATTATGAGAATCATGGCCGTCGAGTATTAGTAACTGAGGGCGTTCTGTTCCAATATTAGGGAGGAAGGAATGTGTAAACCACAGCAAGGCAATGCCTTGCTTGGTCCAACCACTGTCAGACCAGCTCCATGTTGTTCCTGCAGGAGCTGACGTTGTATCGAAACTACTGAGAGAGCGTCTTGTCTTGCCTTTCACAATCACATGTGGAGGAATGCTGCAATCTGCATCCAGCTGCGTTCACACATCCAATAATGGTTATAGTTTCACGGTTTCCACTGGTTCTGCTGTGCAGATACTTTGATCCTTTTTCAGCAACTATCCGGCCTGGTTTATGGTCAAGTTGGACTCCGGTCTCATCCATATTCCATATGCTTCCGGGTTTGACATGGAGGTTACTGGCTTCCATTATGCTGTTGAGACAAGCAAAATATTTCTGAACTTTTGTGTGATCCATGCACTGATGACGTATGGCAGCAGTACCCTCTGGTTGGCGCAATCTCAATCGTTGATGTCTCTTTTTCAGACCACGCCACCACTTCAAGGACGGTTGTTCATTTTTGAAGCGTAGTTGATGTTTCTTGGCGAAATCACCTGCATATTGAAGGAACTACTTTCGACCAAACCCAATACCCATTGATGCGCGATTGCAGGCATAGTCAACAACTTTTTCTTCGTGCTCTAATGACATCAACGTCGGATGCCCAGGCTTTGCTCCGACTTCAGTTTTTCCACATAGACGAACTTGAAGTGTGCACCTCGGAACACTAAAAGTCTTGCATGCTGCACGCTGTGACAATTGTTTGCTTTGAACAGCTTCAATTGCTGCGACCATTGCAGTTTCGCTCCACATGCAATGGTGTCCACGCTTGGGTCGGACGGTTGACGTGCCAGCATTTCGATTTTTACTCTTCGTCGACTTTACCCTTGCCATAGTTCTGCATACCGGTAATACATAACAAAAGCATTAATTAATAGTTTGCATGTGTAACGGGTCCCCCTTGCCTCTATAGGGGAAGCTTAGAGTTGGATCTTACTCACGTTACTTTATTAGCTCCCTCTGGAGAAGGTAGCAATGCATGTAAGGCCTATCATTATAGTAGAATTCAATGAAGATAGTCTTGAGTTTTGAATATTAATTAGTTCAACAAATGTCTGATTTAAATACAATTATATTACAATGTTGATGCTATATTTACCTATTCTAGAAAGACTAGTTATTCATTAGTTCATAGGCTACAATCCTTACTTAGAACCAGCATCATTGACTACTTAAATTTATGTTTTATAAGGCCCTAGCTAACCTCCCCAAACAACTCTGTGATGAAAAGTTATATTCACTTGAACTGTCCGCTCGTCGTGTAGTTACAGTAGATCGTCATTGATCTCCCTCTCGACTGACTTGGCTTGCTTCAGGCTGACGAAGTTCTTTTCGATGGTTCCTCTTGTCATGGCCATTCTGCTTGTAGTAGTTCTTCTTGTTGAATTCAGCGTTTCTCCCAGCTTATCTCCTGGCTAGTTCTTGATGATGATTGCGTGGCGAATCACACCAAAGTTCAGAGTTCGTATAACTCGTAAACGAAAACGTTCTACGTTTGAGTTATAAATCGCACTTTTGCGTTAGATATCAAACCCAGTCGATCGTACGTTATCCGCCGAAACTTTCGTTAGTCCGACGAGATTTTCAACGTTCACAACACTACCGATTCAACGAAGTGTGTCGATGGACACGTAACGTAACTTCGCTTTCTTCTGATCGTTCTCGTTACAACAAATTATCAAAACTTGCTGTAAGATCAGGAGTTTGTCTATTGAACTGACTCGATCGACTACCTTAGTCTTTGCAGTCAACAGCAACACTGAATTGATCCTTTGCGATTAATTCTGCAGTCCAGGCGTGAAGGCGGCAAACCGCGGTTCACCTAGCAGACGACAGTTCTCAACGGTCCGTATTTTAATCCAACCAATCACGTCTCGCCAACATCGTCACGGATTAACCCAACACCACAGGTTATCCCCGAAGCTTAGCTAAATATTATTATCTATATCGCTGGTTCTGACGCTGGTTCAATTAATTAAATGAATAATTAATCCTATACACTACAACATCCTAACAATTACTGCAGCCTTACTCCTTAACTGTACATACATATATATATAAGAGCATCTATCTACAGCACTTAGTAATATGATTTGTGTGGGGTCTCAAGGACATTCGCTACATAAACCCCCACAAACAAAGATTTGGACACAAATCTTAAATATTAAATGTCCTATATAACTACACACAAATCTTATCATTACTTAAAGACTACCTATTCACTTACTCATCTAATAACCTTTACTTATTCTAATCATCCTGAATATCTTATCCTATTCATTATACTTTAGACTAGAATAAACATCAATTCTACTATTAACCAATACTAACTTAAGTAATTGCTTTAACCATCACATTATTGCTTTACCTTATAACACTAAATTACTGACATTACTTAACTTCTATAGAGTCCTATACTCTGCCTATAGAATATCATTCTATAACTAAATCAGCAAATTAAGTAACTTACTATTTAATCTACATTATAAACTAAACTCCTTTCTTAGATATACTTAATTATCTAAAACATCGGATTAACATATTCGAATATCATCTTACTCGTCTTCACACCATCTTCCAAATGTAGAGTACCGTGATATTCCTCTCTTCTCACTAAATCTCTGTCTCCATTTCCACTCAGGTACATAACCATCTCTCACACTAACTTCTCTCTCAAATCCATTAGAATTCCTCTTTAGGTTCATCCACCTCCTTCTCTTCAACGACTCCTCTTCCATTCTCTTCTCATTACCAATTTCATTAATTCCTCCTGCTATATCCACTCTTGAATAAACTCCTTTAGCCGGCCTTCGCCAGTCTAAGCATTCTCCTTTAAATTTTCTTTGATCTCCTCTCCAATTTGTAACACAAGATCTGCCACCATCTTGTTTCCAATACTTCTTATTCACCCTACTTCCGACTACATTCCTTCCAATCTTACACCAACCAGGTTCACACTTATTCAGATAGTCTCCTCTGTACCTCACTCTATCATCGTGTCTGACTCCGCTCGTCTGTTTATTCCTCCAATCGGATGTATAAGGTCTTCGATAACCTTTCTTACAACCGATCTTTTCACTTCTATCTCCTTCACTTCTCCTTTCATTCGAATACAACTCGGGATTACTCTTCCCGTTGCTAGTTTCCTTTTGCTTGACGCTAAGTAATTTATTTGGAGTCACTTCCAAATCAGTTGAGACTGACACTTTCAAGGGTTGTTCTGTTCGAACCCGTTTCTCATTTAGTGCACGTGCGTTGCAACCTGCTATCTTCTCCGTCTCAGACTCAACTATCAACACACCGCCATTTTTATTTGCCGCGCTATTGTGTAAGCGTCTTCCAATGACGTCATCACGTCCATCCTTCTCAGCTAGACATTGCTTGTCTACCTGTCGACTATTTTTTAAGTACGGAACACTTCTGCTCACATTGCTAACAACATCACTAGTTCCGCTAGTCCCAGTGCCTTCTGTCCTAGATTCCTGTCTAGTCCAATTACACAGTTTAGGTCCAATTATCAAGTCTGTCACTAGACTATCAACAACAATGGCCTGTGTTTCTCCTGTGAAACATTCACCTTCAATCTTTATTTTAGCTACAGGATACTTCTGTTTCATTCCATTTGTGAAAACACAGGTTCTATTTTTCCCCATGTACTGATCTGGATTCACCAAATTTGTTTTTACTGCGACACCTGTAGCTCCTGTATCATATAAGCACGTAGCTTTATGTCCATTGACCATCATGGTCCTAGTGAACTCGTTTTCACTACAAGCCTCCTCGCTATCACTCTGTTCCGTTTTAACGGCACAATACAATATTGCCATTTCTTTATTCTCATCTTCTTCTTCTTCGCATCTCATCATTGCTACTTGATGCGTTCTCATCTGTCTATCACCCTTATCGCATTGAGCTATTCTATGTTTTGTAGACCCGCACCGGAAACATCCTGTTTGTCTATTTTCTCCATAATTTCTTTCTTTCTTATTCTCATTGAAGTTCCAACCACTTCTGAACGGGTTTCTATCCTTATATTCGCGCTGCTCCTTGCTTCTATCCGGTTTTGCAATCGGGCTACTCCTGTCTGTATGCTCAAACTCTCTGCCATGATACTTATTATCCTTATCCTTGTTCTTGCTACTATGTACCCATTTTCTTTCATCTGATTCACGAGCATCGAGAAAATTCTGGGCCTGCTTTAGCATTTCACTAAGCCTCAACTTCCCTTTTTCTTTCAAGAACTTTCTCATCTCATTGTCACAATTGATGAAAAACTGATCCCTCAGAATAAGAGTTTCTAATCCTTCATATCCTTCACCAATTTCTGCCATCTGTAACCATTGCCTAAGATACCTCCTAAGTCGTTCAACATACTGTGAAACCGTTTCATCTTCATCTCTAGAAGATTTCTTAAATTTCTGCCGATATCCACCCTCAGTCAGCTTAAATCTCCTGAGTAATTCATCTTTCAACTTCTCATAATTTTGGGCATCCTCTGCTTCCATTCGCTGGTACACTTCCAGGGCTTTACCTTCAAGAAATCGAGCAAGTGTCAGCGCCCACATATCCTCTACTACATTATACGCAGTACATGTTCTCTCAAACCTTAAGAGATAGGCGTCTAAACAATCCTTATCCTCTCTAAATACTGGCATTTTTATGTTCTTGGCATTGTTATTATTTCGTCCAGTATTATCCCAATCTCCTCCATTCCCAAGTACATCACCTCTGTTTCTTTGCTGAGCATTGTGCTCCGTCCTCAATTCTAATTCTCTTAGTTTTATCTGTTTCTGGTTCTCAATTTCTATACGCTTCAATTCTAATTCGTCTCCATGACGTTTAGCTTCAAGCCCTTCCGTATGCTTCCTAGCTTCAAGCTCTTCTGTACGCCGCTTCTCTTCAAGCTCTTCCGTACGCCTCTTAGCTTCCCTATCAAGCTCCTCCAAACGTCGCTTCTCTTCAAGTTCTTCCGTACGCTTCTTAGCTTCGAGCTCCTCCAAACGTCGCTTCTCTTCAAGTTCTTCCGTACGCTTCTTAGCTTCGAGCTCCTCCAACCGTCGCTTCTCTTCTTTGGCTTCTGCTTGCCTTTCTTTTACAAACTCCCTGAGTTCACTATTTTCGAAGCCAAGTTCCTGTCCAATTTTCATCCATTTTTGATATTCTGCGGACATCTTGCGTTATTTTCACTATAGGCACTGCTGGCGCTATATGAAAAATCTCAGCCTTGCGCTGATAAATTTTCTTAAGGCTATAAATAGTTATATAACCTTGACCCAACCTCGCTTTCACCGCTAATTACCTATAGCGTTCCACACTCTCGGTATGCAGTTGACCTGACCTCACCGAACTGACGTCACTATTACGTCGTGACTACACTTTCAATATGCAGTTGACCTGACCTCACCGAACTGACGTCACTATTACGTCGTGACTACTAATAAGCTAATCAGACGACAACAAGAAATTGCAAATGGCTGCCACGTGAGTTGAATTCGATTTCAACCTCAAAATTAATTAAGCTCGTGTCTATTCTATCTGTCTAATTCTATCCCGGACGAAATGCCACCACTCATGTAACGGGTCCCCCTTGCCTCTATAGGGGAAGCTTAGAGTTGGATCTTACTCACGTTACTTTATTAGCTCCCTCTGGAGAAGGTAGCAATGCATGTAAGGCCTATCATTATAGTAGAATTCAATGAAGATAGTCTTGAGTTTTGAATATTAATTAGTTCAACAAATGTCTGATTTAAATACAATTATATTACAATGTTGATGCTATATTTACCTATTCTAGAAAGACTAGTTATTCATTAGTTCATAGGCTACAATCCTTACTTAGAACCAGCATCATTGACTACTTAAATTTATGTTTTATAAGGCCCTAGCTAACCTCCCCAAACAACTCTGTGATGAAAAGTTATATTCACTTGAACTGTCCGCTCGTCGTGTAGTTACAGTAGATCGTCATTGATCTCCCTCTCGACTGACTTGGCTTGCTTCAGGCTGACGAAGTTCTTTTCGATGGTTCCTCTTGTCATGGCCATTCTGCTTGTAGTAGTTCTTCTTGTTGAATTCAGCGTTTCTCCCAGCTTATCTCCTGGCTAGTTCTTGATGATGATTGCGTGGCGAATCACACCAAAGTTCAGAGTTCGTATAACTCGTAAACGAAAACGTTCTACGTTTGAGTTATAAATCGCACTTTTGCGTTAGATATCAAACCCAGTCGATCGTACGTTATCCGCCGAAACTTTCGTTAGTCCGACGAGATTTTCAACGTTCACAACACTACCGATTCAACGAAGTGTGTCGATGGACACGTAACGTAACTTCGCTTTCTTCTGATCGTTCTCGTTACAACAAATTATCAAAACTTGCTGTAAGATCAGGAGTTTGTCTATTGAACTGACTCGATCGACTACCTTAGTCTTTGCAGTCAACAGCAACACTGAATTGATCCTTTGCGATTAATTCTGCAGTCCAGGCGTGAAGGCGGCAAACCGCGGTTCACCTAGCAGACGACAGTTCTCAACGGTCCGTATTTTAATCCAACCAATCACGTCTCGCCAACATCGTCACGGATTAACCCAACACCACAGGTTATCCCCGAAGCTTAGCTAAATATTATTATCTATATCGCTGGTTCTGACGCTGGTTCAATTAATTAAATGAATAATTAATCCTATACACTACAACATCCTAACAATTACTGCAGCCTTACTCCTTAACTGTACATACATATATATATAAGAGCATCTATCTACAGCACTTAGTAATATGATTTGTGTGGGGTCTCAAGGACATTCGCTACAGCATGCCATACATACATGCACATCGTATCGTATGTATAGATTTATATAGCACCTCTCACAGAATAACGATTCAGAGGCGCTCTTAGCACGAAAACCCTGGGGGAAGAGAAACATCTTTTAAGAGTGAGAGACTGATGAGGAAAAACCAGTTTAGTTCTTAGTGAAGGGGAAGGTCATTCCACATACCAGCACGTCATCATCATCATCATCATCATCATCATCATCATCATCATCATCATCATCATCATCATCAGTTTAACGTCCTTTTCCCATAGAGGCATAGACTGTGTGCATATATACAGTTATGGAATCATTAGCATTATCATTATTATGTAGCTTCACTGTCATGGATATTATTTTTGCAGGTTATGGCCTTGTGGGCCTTTGGTTAGTCTGTTTATGCAAGAATTATTGTCATCGATCCAACTTCTATTTAACCAAAAAATTCATCAATTCAACTTCTATTAAGGACAACAATTACTTTCATCGATCCAGGTTCCATTTTCAATTGACAATATAAAATAATTTACCGACCTAAACTACGGTTTTACCGTTCTTTTGCATGTAATTCAGTAGGCATACGCTAATCTGGCCACACCGGGTCATAATTCTGGCCATGGCCAGATTTAAGACTAAATTGCGGCCAGAAATAGGGCTTTCGGGGTGACATCATTAAAGCGACTGACGCATATAACATCGTTTTTGTTACATAAATATCATGATATATATTTTAAATATAAGAAATTATCTGTACAAAAATATTGGCACCATTAAGAAAGGACTTTTCAATCGAGAAATATCCTTTGTGTAAAAAGTTTCAAACCTTATATGACGACTCCGAGGTCAACACTAATCATCCAAACTACACGGTGTGTTTACAAAATATTCACTACGTCAGAGCTATTTTTAGTAACACATTTACATAAAATACAGAGTTAACAAATAATTTTCCACATAATATATTATACATTTATTGCCGTTGCAAAGTTATTTATGATTGAAAAGTGGCCAGATATAGGTTCCGGCCAGAATTAAGACACTTTGCCCTAATGGATAGGCCTACAGATACACTAGTAGACGAAATGTCGTTATACGAATTGTCGTTCGACGAGTTGTCGCGGAGCCGCGTCCATGTTTCTAATGACGAAACGTTAAGGTTTATGACGTAATAGATAAGTTCTGACATAACATAGAATTAAAATAACGTCGAATATGAAGAATAGCCTAATATATGAAGAATTTTGGGGGTCGTTAAACCGACAAGTACCAAATATATCCCCATCCTGGTGGGGTCTCACCCTGGCTTCCGATAAAGAACGCCTGGAAAAACTCCTAAAAAGAGCCAAACGCCTAGGATACCTAGAGCAATCCTTTCCAACAGTCTCTGAACTTGCCAATATAGCCGATGCTAAACTCCTTTTCTCCATATTACACAGGACCCCAAGCATGTACTTCATCAACTCCTACCCCCACTCCGACCCCTCTCCTCTCACCCAATTAAGACCTAGAGCACACAACCATACTCTCCCACCCAAGGACAACTCTCAATTTATTCGTAATCGTAATCGTAATCTCCAAACTTCTAAAGCGCCACTCGAAAGCCAAGCGCAGGGCACCAGCTTATTCACGAGCGCTGCGTCTAATCAGAGGGGTTGTCCAAAAGAGTAGTCCGAGGGAGGTCCGAGTCCGGTTTCCAGGGGATCAGAGAGGGCACAGCAGATGTTAAGGCGGGTGTCTTTTAGGTCGAGGATTGGAAGGTACAGGATCAGATGAGTCAGGATAAGAGTTCTTGAAAAGCAGAGACTTTAGTTTCGAGTGGAATTATATACAAATATTTACTAGTTTATTCTAAAATCTTCTGATGAACTTTAATTATCCATTATCACTCATGTTCGCATTTCTGCGTTTTTGTCAGATTGTTTTTCTCAATTAAACGAATATATATATATAGAGGCGAGCATCTACACTCTAGTCTATGGTGCGGCTGTGACCCTGTGGCCGCTCAACGGGTAACCATAACGGCCTTGACCCTGTGGCCGCTCAAAATGAATTTCAACCAATCAAAACGCGTCATTTCAATTTAAATTAACTGCGGAACTCTCGTTAAGGTGTTACTATATCTATGATTGTTACCACTCCTTGGGTTTTTTCCCAAGATCTTGGTTTTTTTTGATCCGACCTTGGGTTCTGGGGTTTTTTCCTGAAGACCTTGGGTTTTTTCCTTGGGTTTTTAATTACTTATTAATTTATTAACTGAATCATATATTTCACGTAAAAATTCAACTTTCGTCTCCAAAATAATTAAAATCGTTCAAAATGACAGTGATAATAAAATAAAACAAAGATAATAGATTGTCCATTACGGTCTGGATGATCGAGATCAATAAAAGTCTTAATATTTGTGCAGCGTGGTCTATGCTATTGCTAAATATAGAACTTAGTATAGCTCTAAAAGCAGATTGCATGATTTGCATCATTGCTCTTTTTCCGGAAGTCAAACTTTTGCCGCTTTGCGCGTTCGAAATAAAGTCAAAGTCTAAAATATTATATTTTTTACTTTAAGTAATTAAGTTTAAACATTAAATCAAAGTAAAAAATTGGAATGTGTGATAGAAGTAATAGTTCCAGCGATTCGGACTATGATGAAAAGAAAAACAAAGTCAAAAAACGTAGTAGCAGCAGTGTTGCTAGTGTTACTAGTGCAACATATCCAGCTAAAAAAACGAAATCATGGTATCAGCAGTCATTTAATAACAATTGGCTTCAAGATCCGGAGCTCAAGGATTGGATTGAAGCTGATTCTAAAGACAGCTGTTAGCGCACAAAATGACACAGAAACATGTCAAGAATTTTGAATTTAAAAAAGACATGACAAATATCAAGACGTTCTTTGTAACTCCCAAGACACCTTCGTTAAGAGAACAAGTGGCCAAAGCCGAACTCCTTCATGTTGAATTTTGGTTTAAATTGAGCAATGATCACATGAAATTCGGACTTTTGTCAAACTTTGTGTGGACTCATGGCTCTGCCACACTCGTCGGCATGTGCTGAGAGAATTTTCTCACAGGTAAATATGGTCAAGACTGCTCAAACGAACAAACTGCATGCTGAAACTGTTGCCAGCCGTCTACTTGCTAAACAAGCAATTGCTAGAGACGGTGTCGACTGCCATGCTTGGACTCCTTCCAAGTCTTTGGTTGCGGATGTTGCTGAAGGACGTTGTCATCAGCGTTACAGTGAGAGACAAAAACTTACAAAAATGCAGGTAAGCACAACTTTGGTTACATTACCTCCTTCTGAAGAAGAAGATGTTTATGACGTTATTGGCGTATTGAAATAAACATTTGAGCGTTTTAAGGTTTGAAAATTTGAAATTAAATAAACAAACTTCATTTGAATCATATGACTTGATTGCTACATTAATTCGTCATATTTTCAATTAACATTTTCAAATTTTGACCAATAGAACAAAAAGTTTATTTTAAAAACCGGTTTAATTGCATTATATTATAATATTTATCATTTATAATATATGATTTATTAATTATTATGTTATTATCCCCCTTAATGTTTCAAAATTTTATTTTTGCTTCATTTTGATTTATGTTACACAGTTTGATGCTAGAATAGCCATGCCACCTTAATTTTTCATTTATTTTAAGAAATTCCATGTAATTTTTTATTTTGTTCCTATGTTCCAATATTGGAACACTGGGCACATATGGGGTCAGATAATAACTTAATCCACGCCAACATCATCAAGTACAGCTATGATTATTTAAAGTGAAATAACCAAGCACAAATGTTCTACATGTATGTATGTATGTATGTATGTATGTGTGTATGTATGAATCTATGCATGTATGTATGTATGTATGTATGTGTGTATGTATGTATGTATGTAAGCATGTATGTATTCATGCATGTATGTATGTATGCAAAAACCCAAAAACTTATCTTTACATGCGAGTAAGTTCGCTAAACCAGTGCGGTAATATAGAAAGAGTTGGGGCCCATATTAAGCATACTTGTGCTTAGTTCAGACAAAGAACAGAAAATATTCCAAAAATGACCATTTTCCCTGCAAACAAATGAAGAAAATTATCGTGGAAGGGAATGCCGGCCAGAACCACACTGGCACTTGGAACCAAATCCTTGAAACCTATCGTTCGCTCAGAATGTTCAGGGTTTCACCAGTTTTTTCATCAGCACTATCTTCTTCGCTCTGGTGTGCATTACATGTATGACATTGTACATGTATGTATGTATGTATGTATGAATCTATACATGTATGAATGTATGTATGTATGTATGTATGCATGCATGTATGTATGTATGGATGATGATGCAAAATCAAAAAACTTATCTTTATATGCGAGTAAGTTCGCTAAACCAAGCTAAATTTCATTGTGAAATGCAATATAAGAGCCTAGAGCGATATGCGGTAACGAGAAAATTTTGCACCCATATGTGCCCAGTGTTCCAATAATGGAACATACAATATAATTGCAAAAAGTCCAAACAAAAGTTCGTCCTAAAAACTAATTAAAATTATCATGGAATATAAGTGGTATTAGAGTACCAAAAACAGCAACTTCTAAAAAGATCTTTATTTATATGAATTTTATTTATATATGTACCTTTTCGTCGAAATTCGTAGAAATTTTGTTAACACAAAAGTGCTTATAAAGACCGTATCTCATAACTATTAGTTTTTCAAAATATTTTTTAATAGATATATCTTAGAAATACTGTTTACAACGGCAGGTGATGATTTATATTCACTATATAGCGCTAAATTACAAATAAGTAAATTATTTTCAAATTGTTCCAATAATGGAACACTGGGCAAAAACGGGTTAATGTTTCAAAATTTTGCTGAAAAACTGATCTTGGGTTTTCTTGGTTTTTTTATCGTCTGATCTTGTTTTTTTTATTGAGTGGCAAACTGATATCTATGAGTGTGGCTTCAAATATTATGTGCGAAGGGAATATACGTCATGTTCCCTCTAGCGTTAATCGTAATCGTAAACTCGATATTTCTACAGCGCCCACAAAAGCGAAGTCGCGGGAACCAGCTTATTCACAGGCGCTTAACCAAAACAGAATCGATAGGCAAGGGGTCAAAATCCAGAGAGTCAGGCAGGCAGACAGTCAGACGGCTAAGGTGGATGATGCTTAGAGTTGAAATGAAGGTGAGGTGAGGAGAAGGAATCTGGAAAGGATTTGTGAAAAAGCAGTGTTTTCAGTTTTGAGTGGAAGACCTGTGGAGAGATAGCAAGAGGTGAAGTTTTGGTGAGTTCATAGGATGGATCGGATATTTGTCGTAGCACAGGCGGGAGTTTGTTCCAAAGAGGCGGGACAGCTAGCCTATGGCTATGGAACGATTTGCAAATTTAAGCGACGAGGTGACGGAAGGGCGGAGCAGTGTGAGGGTGGATAATAATAATAATATATCTCATTGGAGTAGATGTTAAGGTCGTGGATACACGCACGCCCGACGTGATCCTAATACCTGGGACTGGAATCACGCCCGCTACGCCATTGGTCAATGCACGTCACATGATTTTGTGCAATGTGCACGTGAAAGGAGCCAGCCGATAAACTCTCCCAAATGCCGTAGCCTACGTGTTTTCTAATGACGAAACTAACCAGTGGATGCGCCAGGATTTCAGGTTTGGGGGCTAAAGTTCCAAGTCCTTCCCTTTTGTCCCCTCCTCCATGTTGTTTGCAGTGATGTCCCACTTTTTTTCAGGGGTGGGGGTCTGAGCCGCAGTTAGGGGCTAAGCCCCCTACCGCCCGGCTGGAGCCTGGCGCCGCCACTGAAACTAACCCTAACCCTGACCCTAACCGACCCTCACATAGTAGGCCCTATTGTGTAACTAGTGTGTACCACTGAAAACTAATTTTTCGCCCCTCCGGTGCTGCGTCCGGGGGCGGCTGCCATCCTCTTTCCCATTCGTTACGCCACTGGCTCGGTTGGAGAACTACAACATTAGTCGTAGTCATACATGTATACGGACATAAGAACACGGCTTTCGAAATATGGACATGGAGAAGAATGGATTAAATCAGCTGGACAGAACATAAAACAAAAGAAGAAGTGATGGAAAGAATTGGAGAAGAAAGAGACCTGATACAAACAATAAGAAAGAGACAAAGGAAATGGATCGGACACACAGTGAGAGGAGACTCTAGTAGTCACTATACTAAGAACGGTCGTCAAAGGAAAAATGGAGGGGAGGCGGACAATGGGAAGACCAAAACAGATGATGCTGGATTGGATAATGACAGATGAATACAGAAAGCTGAAAGAAGAGACCCAACGGCGAGAACAGTGGTGACGTCGATCATTTGAGTATAGGCCTACCTAAGAGGCATAGAACTAGAAGAAGATACATGCAGTTATTATAACAATAATAATATTAAAATGTATGACATGACTTATAATATTATTGTGTGACGTCATTGCATAATGGTTTCAAGACGCCATTACTAATTTCAGAGCTTCATAGCTTCTTTAACTTTAGTATAATTCTAATTAATTTAGTTGAAGTCTATTAACGTTGTCGGAGACGGTTTACTCGCGCAATTATTAGCATTCGATTTGTTCAGCATTATAGAACAATCGATTGGTGTTTCTTGCAATTTTGATGCTGATTGTGACAAGAAGCGACGTTTTGTTCGTCTATCCTTAAGCTATGTCGAAGAAACGAGCATCAGATGACTCCAATAATGATGAGGACCCGATTGAAGACTCAGATTGTAAGTTAACGCAATGGAATATTCACTAGCAGGCTTCATAATAATTGTCTGTTTTTCATTCACTAAAATCAGTTTCTTATTATTAAAACTTGGCAATACAATTCAAACTACGTATACGAACTTCGCATCAGTCTAATAGGGCCTATAGGCTATAAACTTATTAGGCTAAGTAGGCCTAATATACGAACGCATACACGTCGCTTTAATCTATAGCCATAATATTATACTACTAATAATTCAGGCTAATAATTGCATTTAGGAATACTGTACATGCATTTACTTCTTTTGTAACAGATTTGCAACAAGAAGACAATGCTAAATGTGCAAAACTTACCTTATTCGGTGACACAACGGTAAGCTACCTACATATAATCAGAGTTGTATTGTCTCGAGACACTGTCTCGGTCTCGAGACAGGTTTTTTGATGTCTCGGTCTCGGACCCCACTGTCTCGGTCTCGGGATCATTTCTTGACTTTTTGGAAACTGTCTCGAAGCGAATGTCTTGTCTTTTTGGAAACTGTCTCGAAACGAAAGTCTTGTTCTCTTGTACACGCGGTCTCCAAAGTTCTCGTACAAACTGTATTTTGTTCGGAACTTCGTACAGTATTGCGCTATAAAATTGTCTTGTGCCGAACAGATAACTAGTTAATCGGAAGTGCCAAACAGACAGGAAGTTTTAAAAAGCGGTGTTTCTGGTAATAAGATTTAAGAGTATTGAAAAAAGCAGTCTTAAGTTTGTACTTTCAGTCCAAAATTTCCAAATATCTTAAACTGTCTCACAAAGAACCTGAAATCCAAAGTTCGACCGTACGTTACAGCAGAAAATAGCGTACGCGTACGGTACGTAATTTACTAAAAATAATAGCGTACGCGTACGGTACGTTCGTATTCCGTACGTATGAGCAACCTTTAATATTAGTTGCTTCTCGTGACGTCACATTTTGTCTCCTCATTTTCTCGTCGTTTTTTTCTCGTCGTTATTACGTCACTTTACAGTTCTTATTTGTAGTTCCGTTTCAGCGAAGAGGTAAATTATTATTTTGTTTTTATTTTGTATAATTTGATTATTTTATCTACAGAAATAAAACAGGCTGACGGATTCATATTTTTCTTGCATGGGTTAGTAGTACTTAGTACGGCCGCGTGGCAAGAACGCACATAATAAAAAAATATAAAAATTAGCGTACGCTATTTATTAATTTAGCCAAAAAATAGCGTACGCGTACGGTACGCATTTCAGCAGAAAAAATAGCGTACGTTCCGTACGTACGGTCGAACTTTGCTGAAATCGTTAAATTTGCATTCACGCAGTTTGAAATCATTTATTTAATTTCTTTATAGTTTATACAATTCAGGTGATCGGGTGATTTCAGTGACTTGACCCTTGTATTTGACTTCAAAAGTTGAGAAAAATTGTTTCAGGACTTGGGTTCAGTGTGCATTTCACTCGTTTTGAACTGTGTCGGACCTGGTGTCTCGTCTCGGTCTCGGTCTCGGACCCCACTGTCTCGGTCTCGGTCTCGAGTTTTATGTCTCGTATACAAGTCTGCCTATAATTAAGATACAAATCTCAAGTCTTCTTTGGTTCTAAACTTTGTGAAAAAATTGCTTGACTATTATAGTGTGGTTAATAGACCGATATTTCCATGCGGTCCCTTCTTGGTTGCACTCCATTCTAGGCCTACTTGTCTGATCTTTGTCGACCTGTCTCTGACCGCGCAGCCCGTCCAAATCTGCGTTCTTTGGCAAGGGGGAACTTTTGGTCCCGCGAGCTCACTCTTCTATTAGACAGCGTCGAGCCTTTTCGATTGTGGCTCTTGTGGGTCCTCCATCTGGAATAGCCTCCCACTAGACGCGATTGATGTCTCCACTAAACTCGCCTGTTTTTATAAGTCTCTCAAATCACACTTTTAGCCGTGGCTAGGCTGGGTGCGCCTCTGATCGAGTAGGTGTCTTGAAGAGGCACTATACAAATTCTCGGAACGAATGAATGAATGAATATCAACAATGTTGCCCATCTTAAACTTGCTTAAAAAATTGGACGTTCTTTTCCTAGAAGGTCTAAAATTCGATGTGATAGCCTATTCATTTTGAAGACTTCCAGACAACGCCTATAGCTACCCACTATAAAGTCATCCGATCTCAAGGAATGCCTTCCAATAAACTAACAATTGATTTTCACCAAGCTCTCGTAGCCTCCCAGTTCACCTGCGTCCTTCCATGATCCATCCTCCCGTTGCCTTCTTTTTGCACAGGGTTGGGCGCAACGGCCTTTTGGGTGGCGACAGCATATCGTCGAAGATGTTGGGTGAAATCTGAACTTCAAGGGTATACAATCCCCGCACCATCACTATAGTACTGTGCTAAACAATTGCTGCCTGATAAGCGCTACCATAAATTTACGGAAAAAGGAGCACGTAGGCCTATAGCCTAACTGAATAACTGAGATTTCATCTACTGCTGCATAAAAGTTCTTCATCCTGATATAAGCTTACATGAGAATTGTGATCATTTTAGTTTTAAAGATTGCTCCTGTTAGTTTTAATTCCAACCACAGGCCCATTAAAAGTTTTTGCTCTTAGATCAGAGCTACTGTATAAACACATTGTAGACCTATAATGAGACTTTATTGAGTGTGTCGGGTTTTCCGACTGACATTAATTACTTACTTACTTCCTTACCTTAATTACTGGCCTCCTTTCTAAACTTCTGGATATGCCACTTTACAGGCATTAGGTTATTCAGGTGTAAAGTAATATGTAGGCCCTATAGACTACATGTAATTCTTGTTGTGCTGCATCCAGTTCGTCCTCCTGTTTTTAATTGAGTTTGACTGTTAGAATACCGGGTAGCTGTGGTGTTTGAAATTCGGATTTGAAATGTACTTCGGCTTGCTTGATTTCATGCGAAGGAGCTTTGACAAATTGCGTAAAGAAATTTTTTGTCTTCTTTTCTGCCTGTAGCTGCAAGATCTACCGATCGAGCTACTTGAGGGTCTCCTTGTCAAAGCCGTAACTATGGAAGTGAAGGGTATGAAGCTGGCCAAAAGTGTGTGGAAAGATAAAGCCGATCTTGTGATAGGCAGACTTACAACTGACTGCTCGCAATGGAGCAATATCCTTACGACAAACAACTTTCGAAATGAAGTTCACAAAACTCTAGACGGAACTGGTTAGTTCATGAAATAAATAAGTTCTATTATTAAACAAACTCTAATCCGTAGTAGGCTACAATACATGAAAACATGAAACTGGAGCATCGGTGGCTCTTAAACTCACCCTCTCGATTGACAGTCCACCACGATAACCATAAGACCATATGTATATGCTAACAATATACATGGATAATTGGATATGTCTATACAAGTAACAGCTCATACAGACGCACGGCTGCAGATCTCCCACACGTCATCCGATAAACCGCCGTATTGGTCATCTCCCGTTGTTGGTCTTCATTCGGGACATTCTCCACTAGTTTCGTGTGCCCGAGAGCCCAGTTCAAAATGTTAACCCTTCATATCTCGAGACCTCGTTGTCTTCACTACCCGGTCACTCCGCTCTCCGACCGGCCGCCATAGGCCTTCTGGCTGTTTCCCGCATGGGCGAGACTATAGACTGCACAATCTGGAAGTGTTGCTCCTCTAGTTGGAACTATCTTCCGCAAGAACTGAGGCTTGAGTTCCTCAGCCTTTCTCTACCCCAGTCTCGGGAACGACTTAAGTCCATTTTACTTGTTGGTGGGTCGAGTGCGCCCGCCGATTCGCTGAATCGCGCTTTATAGATATTTAATTATAATTACAAATTACAATTACCAAATGTATTAATAAAATACATGGGAAACATTCCATTTTCCATCGATTTTTCTGTTCATATTAATCATACAGAGATGAATGTTGACATCGGAATTGTCACTTGTACTTGGTCTTGTTACTTCAGATATTATCTTGATTCTCTCTGTCCAACTCCACGTCTCACAGGCATAGCCTACCTTTACGAAAACGCTTGTTCAAAGTAGCTTTTAATTTTGCTGTACTTGAACTCAAGAACAGTGTCAACTTTCAACTCTGAATGGAAATTCCGTTGTTGGGCTCTAGGTGTAGCCTATGCGAAAATTCACTAGTGACGACTTTTCCAGTAACATGGACTACATCTGAGTGTTTAAGATTAACTCCTTATATCCTTATTCAACATTGACTGTTCATTAGGCTAGCACGCGATTGTTGTGCCTTTGAGAGAAACTTTAAAGGCGCTTAATTAAGTGGCTCAATACCTGCATATGCCGATATGCAAACATGCAAACACACACACACACACACACTCACACACAAACACACACACACACACACACACACACACACACACACGGGCACATTCATATATTTATGCATTAAAGCAATCATACAGTCATAGATACAAGATACATGCATACATACATGTCGTCTTTTGAGAAAATTTGTTTAACACGAATCATTTTTTGTGCAATTTATGTTATAAGAATAAAAAATATAATTTTTAGCTCAGGAGACGTTTCGTTTGGAAATTTTGCAACAATCTCCGATAAAGTTAGAAGTCATCCAGGCGACTACCGTGAAAGATGAAATATTTATGCTCTGCAAACAACAAGAACAATACAACATTGCTGTCTACGACCGCAGCAATACGGCAGATGTGAAAGACGTCATCAAGCTACCAGGAATAAGTCCGGTGGAGATAGCAGGTTGCAGCGCTTCGAACTCTGTGTATGTACTTCACAAGGAATCTGATTGCCATTCAGTCTTACGCATCACAAAAGAGGAGGAACATCAGTTTAACATATCGCCATTGAGGCAGCCAATTTCTAGCATATCCGTAGCTTCTAATGGTAACCTTGTAATCCTTTCAAGGGAGCGCATTACAAGTGATGTTCTTTCAGGGCAGCGTAAACCGATTCCTACCGTTATAAAGATATACAATCTGAATGGTTCCTTGCAGCACGAAATACTATTGTTCCCAGATATTTTTTGTATCAGACATATTTTCAATGTCATTCAAAAATCCAACGGAAATCTCCTGTTGGTTTCTATGAACCGATCAAAAGTATTGTTAACGGAGATAGATATGACCGGGAGAATTTTACGCCAATGTCAATCAGCACTTTTGGATGATTTTGATCTAAGGTTGGTAGATATTCATGGCAGAATTTTTTTGAGCGATACGCGCTGCAGAATGGAGCTTTTTGACTCCGAGCTTAATCCCCTGGATTTTACAGGTGAGAAGCAGTACGAGGGACAGTTCGCTTCCCCTTCTAAATTTCACTACAATAGCGAGAGGAATGAGATAGTGAGTGTGTGTGAGCTTATGAGTACTAAGACAAAAGTTCTAAGTATCTTCCGTTTCACAGAGGAATAAAACACTAACTGATTTTAACAACGCAGTCACTTTGTAAGCCTATTAAATAGTTTCGACATTTCGTGTAACCTAACGATTAGCCTACCTGACGTTTTAACTAACCGTGTTGAAATACCTATTCTATTTGACGTTTACTTTTTGAAAATTTTACGTGTTTTGCATAACTAAATACAACTTCGATCTCCTTATGTTCATGCGTTTGATTTTAAGAAGCAAGATGTTTGCCCGTCCTAGGACGGTAAGTTTAGCGACCTCTGACGGGCCACTTAAATCAGCCTCCCCTCTCCCTCTCACTTTCCACTTCCCCTCCCCTTTCCCCGCCATTACGCCTCCTTTTTTTATTTCCCCTCCCTCTTCCTCCCACTCCTCTTCCCCTCCACCTCCCCATTCCCTCCACCTCCCACTCCCCTGCCCTCCCACTTTCCCTCCCCTTCCAATTCTCCACTTCCTCTTCCCCGCCGCTCCTCTCACCTACAACCCCACCCCACCCCTTCTCTGCCATCTACCAAATCAATGAGTTAACCACGCGAAGAAGAGTAGAGCCCGTGGCTAAGAGAAACAGAAATGCGTGCTGCGAGCTGCCATCTGGCGAATGAGAAAAGACCTGACGCAACGTACAGACTGGACTGACATTCTGTTGACATTTGTTAGAAAATGATTGTGAGCTATGCCCTAACGAGATAGGAATGGCGTTTCAAGACACTATCAAATCAAGCGCAACAATTACTTAAACATTTTAGTTATCTATTGAAAATTAGGCATTTAAATAAATCTGCAAACTGAATGACTACGATGCCAACTTTATCTAAATGTACACATTAATTTCTTAGTCATGACAAACCGTCGATGAGCGCAGCTATAGTATTAGGAACAAGAACCCAGTTATTTAATGTCGTTTTTCAACGTGCTCATTTTTGTAACTTAGTTCTTGTTTCTCTGACCTAATTGACACTTCGACCTAGCTTCTCAAGCGGATCATAATTCTTGAGACCGATAATTTGTGTATTATTACAAAGGTCCCATTGGAATCATTGGATAAATAGCAAGAAATTAGATCCTGGTTCTTTCCTCAACAGGTCGAGGAATGATCTAGCATGACGACCTCTACACCAGACGCTTGTCTGACACGTTGTCTCTGTCCGTTATAATGATCCTCTCTTCCACTTCATCGCCTCGTCCCCTTCAGGCACCTACAGGGACAGAAGAACGTCATTACGTCGCTCGACGCAGACAGAGCAAGCAATTTAGCATAGCCCGCGCGCCCTGCTGACTTCCTAATGAGTCTATGACCACCCAACATTTGAGCGACTTTGTCTTGAAGCCGACACCCATCTTTTATGTGCAGTCGTGATGGACCCGGCCCACTTACTGTATAGGTTACTTCCACCAAAAAGCCCCAGCAATATATGCTACCCTGCGACCGCATGACCGACGACCGTTGCCTACCTGTTTCAGATAATTTACAGCGCAAGACTTTTGTAGTTAGAATGTTGTACTCATATTGACAGTCGATTGTTATTAAGTCATATGTACACCAGGGTGAGGCTATGCAATTGGTTTAATAAAGAATCTACTTACTTACTTACTTATTTATCGCTATTGCACAAAAGTGGGTCTTTCAAACTTTTCGCTGTTTTACATGCGCATGTTTTCCCCAGCAACCGGCGACTCCTCACAACGCAGGTTCTACCTTTTCTCCGCTCGAACTCAAGTGATCAACACTGCGCACCAGCCTACGTCATAACATTTCACCATGTGATCAATGCGTTGAAGCTTGATGAATCTAACAAACCAAGGCTCATAATCACTGCATGTGAGCAGAGTGAGATAGGTAATACCAGCGCAGGAATGCTTCAGAATAGTCTAATGATCAAGTTACAGTTCCTGCAGTCGCGGCCTTTTAACATACTTTGACAGTTTTGTGCTACGACCACCATTGCTCACCTAATGTAGGCGCTATATGCATCGCCTGCCTGGTGGGGCTATGCCAACAGCGGCTACAGAGTAAAGATAGAACAGCTGATTAGCAGAATGAGGCGATGTGGTGTCCTTCCCTCAACTGCCCCGCGTGGTCCCGCCTTGGCGGGCCTGGCAGACGAACGCCTGCTTAAAGCTGTATGTTCAGTCTTAGGTTTACAATTTAAATTTTAAAAGATTTAAATATTTTTAATTTTTCGATTTCTTGTTAAACCACACTTAACATTAACCTACAATATAAAGTTGTTAGGCCCTATTTGCTGATTAAAATTAAATTGTGTAAACAAGGCTTTTCATTTTAAAATGCAGTAGGCCTACAAGATACAACACAGTCAAATTATTTTCTTTTTTTTAGGGTTTTCTGGTTTTTAAAGTTTTTTTAAACGACGTATTTCGTTTTTTATTTATTTGTTACCGTTTTCAACAACTATGCCTATACCTAAAGCTAGCACTGAGTTCTTGGAATAGTGAATTAGGCCTATACAGCTTGCAGTCTTGCACTCATGCTATCGCACAATTTGGCATTTACTACAAAATTATTAAATCGTTAAATAAACCAGGTGCTTCATCTGCACGATATTAACATAAACGACATCATTTATTACAGCACAGATTAAGTACAGTTAATAGAACAAATCAGAACACAAATGTTCCAAAGTAACTTAATTTTATAAGGCAGGACCCACACTACTATAGTTTGGCATGTAATACTGTGGCGAACCTGAAGGTAGGGCTATATAATTTTTCTAGTAGGTAAAGCTTAGCGTGTTCTATGGGACTATGAATGAATATTCCTGCACAACGTAGCGCTCGAGACTTTACGCGGGCTTTTATTTTGGCGGTTAATAGCTGAGCCAATAGTAAGTAAACGCGGGAGCATGGTCTTAGGATGATTGGTAGAAAGTAGTGTGTATATTGTCGCGCGCGGGACCAGAAAACCCGGTGGGGATGCTCTATATAAGCCTGCCAGGAAAATGAAAAGTGCGCGCCAACAGATGTCAGTTACGAGAGAAACTTGTTGCGGCCAGATCGTCGAGAAACAGAGGCGAGCATAGGCGGAGACTTGGTCTTGGGTTTGGGGGGGACCGGTGAAGGAGCGGCCGAAGGACGATCGGCGAGGCGCGCAGCGCCGAGCAGGGGGAGGGGTTTGGGGAGGGGGATGTGCCCCTCCCCATCTAAAAATTTTTGAATTTCCACACTGTAATTGTAGCATTTTAAGCTGTCATATGAAAAAAAATTGCTCTATAATTTGCGTGCTGATAGGAACCAGCTGTCACTCGTAGCTTACATGTAGTTTGAGTCGCGTTTGAGTTTGGGGAGGGGTTTGGGGAGGGGTCACATCCCCTCCCCATCTAAAATTTTAAAAAGTTAGCATTTTAAGCTGTCATCTGAACAAAATTGCTTTATTATTTGAGTGCTGATAAGAACCAGCTGTCACTCTTAGCTAACATGTAGTTTGAGTCGTGTTTGAGTTTGGGGAGGGGTTTGGGGAGGGATGTGACCCTCCCCTATTAAATTTTTTTGAATTTCCACACTGTAGTGGTAGCATTTTAAGATGTCATCTGAACAAAATTGCTCGCTGTCACTCATACCTATTATTATTATATTCATGAAATATTTCAGAAATATTGGGGGGATATAAGCAGCTCCGTCCCCCCACCTCAAGTTTTTGGGGGGGACCGTCCCCTCTGTCCCCCTTTAAGTCTCCGCCCCTGGAGGCGAGTGCCTAGAAAGCGCAGAATTCTTAGTCGTAAGGCTTAGATTTGCTAAATTGAGAAAATTAAGATACATTTCGAAGAAACCTTTATTGTAAAACAAGAGTTATATCGAAAAACGTCGAATTTGCTGCGAACTTTAAAAGTTCTTCGAAGCGCTTCAATTATCGATCATCAAGGAACAGAAGGACGTCGATTTTTCTGGTTGAGGCGGGAAAATTCTTCATAAAGGACTTTGAAGATCCGATCTCTCGACACCAAGCAAGCAGCAGTCTTTCGTTGCCTCTTTGTCAGTGAAGTCATCCTTTCTGTTTAAATTTTTAGGTAAAAGCGTGGAAATGCCATTGCCTGTGGAAGTATTATTTTAATAAACGCAGATATGAATTAAATTAGTAGATAATGGCTGAATCTTCTAGGCCTACGTCGAATAGAAATGTCTGTCAAAAATTACCGATAGGCTAATTGTCAAAGATAGCAAGATGCCAGGAAGACCATTGAACGGCCTTGCAAACGCTTATGCACAAGAAAGAGGATCTGGCCATTATTCTAAGGTTTTTGGAAGATTTAATTTTTTCTTACCTTGAACGACCTAGGAATGTACTAGAAAATAGTGCCAATTTTTTACCCAGATATAGCACTCGTCGATATAAACCGAACAAACAATTTCATCCAGATCGGACTCTTCGTTCATATTTTGTGATAAAGATAAATCGACATTGGATCCAAGTTCCAAGTCCCGAGGTTGAGCGCCTACTGTCCTGGTTATTTAAGGGGTATAATATGGTTGCAATCATGGGCGCCCCGCACGTTGGGGCAGGCCAGAAAAGAGGGGGGGCAGAGGGGCCAGCTGGCCCGGGCCTACGATTTTGAGTGGGCCTATTCTCCCTGGTACAAAGTCAACGGGGAAGGGATCCTTTAGCAAAATATTAATTATGCAAATACGAAATATAGATAAATCATAGTTGAATAAATTAGATCTGTCACGAATATGAGTCATGC
Organism: Aporrectodea caliginosa; assembly: GCA_020284085.1. NCBI lineage: Eukaryota > Metazoa > Annelida > Clitellata > Crassiclitellata > Lumbricidae > Aporrectodea > Aporrectodea caliginosa. The sequence continues at coordinate 91,078 of JACEVL010000048.1, read as the reverse complement.
GCTAGATACAGTGGCGGCGCTACAGCAGGTCGCAGCAGGTCATTTGACCTGCTTATCGTCGGCCGAGAATCAGGTTGTTCTAACTCCACTTTTTGTGTTGGGACATTTTGATACCGTTGAATTTGGCGCAGCTTGCTCTATCCCCACATGAAGTTAGAACATTCATAGACATTTCGGAAGTACCAAAAACACCCAGAATTATAGTGTTCTATTTCCATTTTGACAGTATGTTTACGGACTAGCTTGTTCTATGTCCACGTGAAACGCGGCCGACCCTATTTTTAGCCAGGCATTGAGCGCTATGTTGTTCTATCTCAAACTATGTCAAACATGGCGGACTACTCAGTGAGAAGAGGATCGAGAAATCGCCGAAAGCTACGAAGAGATGACGAATTTACTTATGAATTTACAACCAAAAGATCGAGGTAAGAACATTTAATTGGGTTTATGATGTAAAAGCTACCTTTCATGTGTTGATAGAGCATACTATAGTGATTACCGTTGTGTGCATCGGTTTATTGTATTCGCAATGGTATGGAGATAGAACAATCTAGGCCTAGTGGAGACAAATGTTTGGGTTAAAGCTGCGAGGTTGATTCAGACTGCACAATCATAGACCAACAAGACATTATTAAAGTAGCAGAACATTCAGACTAATTTTAGTTCTATCTCTTATAATTAAATTTGTATTGAGAAATAACACATTTCATTATTATTTTTTTTCTTATTCATACATATTCACAAGCCAAAAAAGTTGGAGTCATGAACATACAATTAATTATTAAGTGCCTGTACCTCGAAGGTATTATTATAGTAATATTTATTATCAGAAACAGGAAGCATAAGACAAACATAAAATTTAGAAAAATGTCACTGTTAGTTTCTCACTAACAGTACTGCTGCGGTAGAGTGCCCCGAAAGGCCACAGAGTAGCAGTGTTATAGTAGCTTTGGATTGTGATAGATAGATGTTGCCGGAAGAAACAGGTTGCTCTGTTGGCGCTGTTTACTAAAATCATGGTAAAATAATCATTGACTACTTGAATGTTTGCTTGCTCATTATGATTGTGTTAGACATTACAAGCACGACACGGACCACATGCCGATGGCGACCGAGGTCTCTACTGCGACAGAAGCAGACACAACAACGGCTGTGGAAGTCCCTGCTCTCCTGGAAACTGACAGCATGCCAATGGCGACCGCAATCTCTGCTGCGACAGAAGCAGACAAAACAACGACTGTGGAAGTCCCTGCTCTCCTGGAAACTGACAGCATGCCGATGGCGACCGCAATCTCTGCTGCGACAGAAGCAGACAAAACAACGGCTGTGGAAGTCCCTGCTCTCCTGGAAACTGACAGCATGCCGGCGGTGACAGTAGTATCCGCGACCGCAGCAGATCTCTATGACATTAATATGCTGGCTGCAGAAGTCTCCGCCTTCCTGGGAATGGATAACATACCCTCGGCGGTAGAAGTCTCCGGGATGGCAGAACTATATGTTTCGGCATCAGAAGTATCAGCCCTTTTTGAAATGGACAGTACATCTGCGGCGACAGAAGACTTAGTCTCTCTGGCGACAATGGAAGTCTCTGCGCTCCCAGAAACAGACAACATATCGGTTATGGCGGAGGAAGCCGTGTCGTCATTGCAGTCATGTGACTTACTGTTGATAAATATCCGTGAGTTATTTGGCCAGGATGTTAATGAAGTGTATCGATCATCGAACTCCAGCCAGCCTGTTCAATCTTTGTTCTGCTCTACTCTACCCGAACAGAGCGAGTCCAGTGAACGGAAGGAAACTGTTGGTGGCGAAGTGAAGGTTCTAACGCGAAAACGCAAAATACAGCAAGAGAATTGGAAGTGCACAGTTCGCAGAAGGAGTCGCCAGGCAGGCCTAGAATACATAAGCAGTGCAGGTGTTACCGTTGAGAAACGCTGCCATGCTCCAAAGTCTTTTAACGTTGGTCACTATTCAGTTGGCTTATTATGAAGTAAGCATTGGCAGAGATTTCCCACTTTTTGTTTGGGGGGCTGAGCCGCAGTTAGGGGGGGCTAAGCCCCCTAGCCCCCCCTGGCGCCGCCACTGCCCAAAGACCGTGAAAGACTGCACGTCAAAATGCAGATCTAAATGTTCAACGCAGATTGTAGCGGAAACACGGTAACAGATACATGTCGACGTCTGGAAGCAAACTGATGATGGCAAAGCAAACTTCTATGTCAAAACTGTGCAGAGGATGGAGAAAGCACGATGTCGGAAAGAAGGAGAAGGTCCATCACGACGAACGTTCTCATACAAGTACTTTCTTACCTGCAATGACAAGCCGACTCGTGTGTGCAAGCCATTTTACTTATCAACTCTGAATGTCAGCCAGCGCAGAATTGAATATGCTCATTCAGTAAAGAAAGATCCAGTAACAGGAATCGTTCGTGAAGACAAAAGAGGAAAACACAAAAAACGTGACGTTGCCCTCGAGAGTCGCAAAGATGGAGTGCGTCGACACATAAGTTAATTCCCGACAGTTGAATCACATTACAGGAGAGCTTCTAGCAAGAAAGAATATTTAGAAGCAGGGCTGAGTATTGCACGCATGTACCAGATGTATGTAGAGCAATGCAATGATAAACGTGAAACGTCGGAATCAGAGCTTAAAAAGATTGCATTTACTCAAGTGAAAGAAAGTATGTATCGAGATATTTTCAACCACGAGTTTAATCTCGAGTTCCACAAACCCAAGCAAGACAGGTGTGACATTTGTGACGAATTTAAGAACAATAAGGAGGATGTCAAATTCCAACAAGTGGCAGGTAAAAATAGCAACAAAAGCAGAAAGCGACAGGGACAGGAAGGTGATTGGGACAGATTCTGAGGCAATTGTGTGTTTTGACCTGGAGAATGTACTTTCATGCCCACGTGCCAATATCTCAAATTTCTTCTACAAGCGGAAATTATCGGTCTATCATTTGACTGCACACTGTTCGAAAGACAAACGTGGATACGGTGCAATCTGGTGTGAAACCACAGAATTAAGTCGTTAGCAATCAAAAACGCCTCAGAATTATGTCGCGAACGACTTAATTCTGAGGCGTTTTTGATTGCTAATAACTCAGGAAGTATGATAGATACTTCTTTGAAATTTTCACAACATTATAAGTTCTTTGAGTAGATTTTAAAAATGGTAAAACTTTGCAGTTTGACCCATTACAAATGAGCACAGCCCAGCTCAAAAATGGCGTTTTGTTCCCAAATGTAAAAAACCTCATTTTTCAACTGGATTTTTGTAATGGAAGGCATCACGGAAGCAGAACGATATTAGTATTTTATGAAAGTACTTTTCAAGTCCTTTCTAATGGTGTGCAGCACATGAATGTGCTACCTATCCCACATGACCATTTTTCTATCGAAAGACGACCTACTTTTTACTTTGTGCAGTTTTCAAGATGGTCTAACACATTCAGTTATTGGTTTAAATACCTCAGAATTTGCCAGATCATTCATCATAATGCCCATAACAAACCCAAAAACTTATGGGACTTTATATTTAATACCAGCGAACCAGTGGTTGTTCAAATATCGATATTCGTGCCGTTGGAATGAACAAAATGCCATTTTCAAGCTGGCCTGGGCTAACGTGTAACGGGTCAAACTGCAAAGTTTTACCATTTCTAGAATCTACTCAAAGGACTTATAATGTGGTGAAAATTTTATAGCAGTATCTAACATACTTCCTGAGTTATTAGCAATCAAAAACGCCTCAGAATTTAGTCGTTCACGAGCTGCCGCTACCCCCCCGTATAAAAGTGGTCATATCTCAAATACCACGCAACATTATGAGGAAATATTTTTGCACAACTTCCTAAGATATGTTGGTGCACACACTGGCCAAATTTTATCAAATTCTGAGATGGTGTGCCGGGGATGTTTCTGAATTTTGGTTGATTTGACGTGGAATGACCCATAGGCGCTTTATTTGTTTATTTTGTATGTGAGCTATATAGCCGTGAATGGGGCAAGATGGACTCCTGTCTCGGGGTAAGACGGATCCCATGGGGTCCGTCTTACCTCAAGCATGGTTTTATGATTGGAGTTAGTTATTTCGAATATTGATTAATTAAATGTTAAGAAATAGGCAGTTTTTTGCATTGATTTATGTTAGATTAGTTATCAATTATGAAGAAAATTGACCCATACAGCGAATCATTGTCCATGTTTAACCTGAATTAACGTGTAACCTTAACTTATCTGATTTGTTGTAGACATGGTTCGTACATATGTACGCAAGACCACGAGACAATCTTGGGATGAAGTTGCTATGCAGAATGCAGTGGAGACTGTCAAAAAAGGATAAATGGGTGTGAAGAAAGCTAGTGTGGTTTTTAATGTGCCGAAGACTACATTGCGCAGGCGAGCCAGAAACAAGAACAAACGCGTCAATGCTGGTGCAAAAGATCTTGGTGGTCGAGCGCCTCTGAATGGGAAATCTGGCAGGGGCGCTATAACAAGTGTTCAAATAGAATACAATACAATACAATAAGCTGTGTGAAGTGATTGAAATAGATTTGGTTAATTACATCGTCAGAATGGAAGAAATGTTCTTCAGCCTCAGCATGGAGGATGTACGCAAATTAGCATATCAACTAGCAGTGCGCAATGGATTGGTGCAAGCAAAAGAACCAAAGAAAGATGCATTTGGCCAGGACTGGCTTAAAGGATTTTTGAGGCGCCATCCTAACATCACACCGAGAACGCCAGAAGCGACATCAGCAGCAAGAGCTCGAGGATTCAACCGTGTAGTTGTTGGAAAATTCTTCGACATGTATGAGTCACTGATAGACAAATATAATTTTACTCCAAACAACATTTACAACGTAGACGAGACTGGAATGACGACAGTTCAAGGCGCTGGGGCTAAAATATTGGCCTTGAAAGGTCGACGGCAGGTCGGCTGTTTAACTTCAGCGGAGCGTGGTCAACTGGTTACCGTTGTTGCGTGTATGAACGTCACCGGGTCATTTGTGCCACCATTCTTCATTTTCCCCCGACACCGTATGAAAGCTGAATTAATGGATGGATCTCCCCCTGGTTTGTGTTGGATGTGTTTGTCACCCAAGTGGATGGATGCAACTGGAAATATTTAGCCGGTGGTTTGATCATTTCTTAACATGCTCTGGTGCCTCAAAGACTAATCCAGTGCTGCTTATCCTTGACGGTCACTCGACTCATGTACGAAATCTGGATATGATCAACAAAGCACGGGACCACGGTGTCGTAATTATATGCCTGCCTCCTCACTGCTCTCACAAGATGCAACCACTGGATGTTTCATTCATGAAACCATTGTCGACATACTACAACACCGAGGTATCCAAGTGGCTTCGAAATCATCCAGGCAGAACAATTTCTACATTTCAAGTGGCACAGCTTCTCACACCAGCTTTTCAGAAAGCAGCCACAGCTCTAACAGCAGCAAATGGCTTCCGGAAAAGTGGTCTGTCAATCGCGACATATTTGAAGACCACGAGTATGCAGCAGCAGATCCTACAGACCAACCGTGTTGCTTCCACCTGGACCTCTGGTGGTTTAGTCTATATCAAAATGTCAACTTCAATGGAGGAATCCTCACATCGGATTTACACACCAGATGATCTTTACAAGTATGCACCACCATTATCCAGCGAATGAGATTTCCTCGGAGGTCTTTGCCGAATGGACAAGGGAGCTTACCAGGATTAACAAACTTATTCGATGATCGATTTATCGATGGCTTCTTGATCAAGAACGATGAAGTTGCAACCGCAATTCCCTTGTGAGTCTCGACAAGAACTTAACTTTGGATTGCGTTTTCACTTATCTTTGCAGTGTTTGTTGCTATACTACTATGCTGGTACTTTTTTCTTCTTTATATTGACTCTGCAGTTGAGATTGTTTATGCCATGGTTAGGATTTTTTTCTGACTGCACCCTGTTCTGTTTACTGTGCTTACTTATTTTTTTTTACATTGACTATGCAGTTGAGGTCGATGATGCCATGAATGGCATAAACAAACACTTAAGGGGCACATTCTTTAATTGTCCTTGCAGAGGATAAAGTTACTATTCAAACGTACTGGTTTACTAGTATGGAGCAGAACCTGGAGGGAGGGAACTAACATGTTCTGTTTAGTGCACTTACTTACTCTTTCATTACATTGACTATGCAGTTGAGATTGTCTATCCTACGGTTGGGACTTGTTTTTACTATGCACTCTGTTCTGCTTATTGTACTTATTTACACTTTTCTTTACATTGACTATGCAGTTGAGATTGTTTATACCATGGTTGGGATTTTTGACTATAAGTTAAACGTGAATAGTCGATATCGTTATCCATATTGGGTAACAAGACAGATTGCTGCCGCTGTGGCACATGGTGTATGAAGGTGAATTACACATCTCCCAGCTTGATTGAGATTAGCATAGCTCTGACTAGTGAAAAGGTGTATGACTTGTTTTCAAAAGGCACGCGTTGTGATTTGAATCATGGTACAGGCTTGTTGGATGGACAACTTTTATACTTGGATGCACTGTTGATTTATCTTCTGCATAATCTCATGTGCTACACCATTAAACTGAGTTGGTATCTTATGACGTTATACCATACTGATTATTCACTTAAATTACAGATGTTATTTAATACTCCTCACTTGCTGGCTATTCCACGACCTCCTCGACTATATACTTCTTACTTAGATCATGACTTATGCACACCTCTAAATATGCTATGCCATTTGTACTTATGGTGAATGTCGATGATTTTGGCCCTACTGTTTTGATTGCGTCTCTTGCTTTACGTCTTATTGTTTTTGTTTCTTGCTTTGACTTGTGTTATTAGTATTAATGAACATTACTCGGCAAGTTGCCACTTTTGGTTATTGTTGTGAGTGCACGGACATAATAAATCAATGGGAGGTAGACTACACTTGCTCCTTGTGTGCTAAATCCTACCATGCAACTTGTATTACTAATAGAGACAATACTTTAACTGTGGATTTCTGGAATTGTAATGAATGCGTAAAAAAGACACATGAATCTAATGAGACACTAAACTTACAATCTAAAATATTAAACATGGGTAAACTTTCTAAACTTAACTCCTTACACACAACAGACAATGATGATCTTAGGAAACCACTTTTAAATAATAAAGACTTAGACTCTGATATTAATTACTTTGTAGACCTTGTCAGGGACTGTGAGTACTTAGCTCCTTCACAAGCATCCAATAGATTTCATACTGATCAACCATCCTTTGCCATCTTACATCTTAATACTAGAAGCATCATCTCTAAACTAAACGAGGTTCAAACTCTATTACAACAATTGCCTACTTCAATTCTTGCTGTCACTGAGACCTGGTTATCTGACAACACCGCTGATACAGTCCATATTCCTGGTTACACCTTTACATACAGGAATAGAGGGGAGGGAAGGGGAGGAGGTGTCGGGTTGTTCACTAGGGAGGATATTAGTTATAAGGAAATGATCATCCCCACTTCTTTTACCTCTTTTGAAAGCTTATTTATTAACATTCCATCTACAAAAAATACGGATATTGTCGTAGGAGTCATATATAGACCACCTGGTACTAATCTAGATTTCTTTAATACTGAATTTGAATCTTTAATTGACTTGCTAACCAGCCATAAAAATAGAAATAAAAGGATATTTATAACTGGAGATTTTAACATCGACTTATTGGCTTCGGAGACTCATAATCCCACTGCTGACTTTGCCAACTGCCTTACCTCTCACCACTTCCTACCCATGATCCTCCAACCCACTAGAATAACTCCCACTACAGCCACCCTAATTGATAACATTTTCACTAATTCTCCTGTCTCTGTCACTAACTCCGCTATAATAATATCTGATATTTCGGACCACCTACCCATTATAACCTGGATTGAGAATACTTCTAAACCCTTAAATAAATTAGGTAATCCTCAATTAGTAAGGACTATAAATGATAATACCACTTCTAACTTTAAACTATTACTAGACAAGATAGACTGGTCACCAGTTTTATCACTCTGCAGCAAAAATGAATCTAACTTAGCATATGCTTTATTTATAAAATTAATACAGCTTAATTATGACCAAGCTTTTCCTTGAAGGCCCAGAACCACTACTAAAAGAAAAGCAGCTCAGAATCCGTGGATGACTCAAGGACTATTAAATTCTACAAAAAAGAAAGAAAAACTATACGTTAAATTTGTAAAAAATCCTACCCCTGCAAATAAAGCCATATTTACCGCTTACCGTAATAAGTACAAAGTAATACGAACTAAACTTGAGCAAGACTACTATAGTAATGAATTTGCTAAATATAACCATGACATTAAAAAAACTTGGCAATTAATTAAATCCATTGTTAATACTGAAAATAAGGATACGATTATAAAAGAAATAGTAATTAATGGCAATAAAATAGATGACTCTGAACTTATAGCGGATATATTTAATACCCATTTTACGAACTTACCTAAATCTCTAGCACAAAATATACCTCTATCAGAAAAATCTTATCAAGATTATATGCCGGCCTCCTCAGTGAATTCCTTTGCTATGTTACCGACTTCCTCCTATGAGCTAATTGCTATAAACAAAACCCTTAAGGATACTCACAGTACCGGACCTGATGACCTCAATCCGCATGTGTTATCCCCACTTATGGATTTACTAGCAATTCCACTAAGCGAAATAATAAATTGCTCAATTAGAACTGGAGAGGTGCCATCTGATATTAAATTGGCTAAAGTAGTACCGATTTATAAACAAGGAAATAAAAATGAGGTTTCTAACTTCAGACCTGTCTCTATATTACCTTTCTTTTCCAAGCTGTTTGAGAGGGTCATGTATGACAGGCTGTACTCTTTTATTAACCAATCTAAAATCCTTTACCCCTTCCAACATGGCTTTCAGCCAGGGCATTCAACATATATGTCACTAATTGATATACAGGATAAAATCTCTCAAGCCATGGATAATAATGAATATTCTATTGGAATTTTTCTCGATTTGGCCAAAGCTTTCGATACGGTTGACCATAAAATCTTGTTATACAAGCTTGAAACTTATGGAATTAGAGGAGTTGCACTTGCATGGTTTTCAAGCTACCTAAATAACCGACGCCAGCAAGTTTCTTGTAATGGAAAACTATCAAGTTTTCAAAACATAGTCTTTGGGGTTCCTCAAGGCTCAATACTTGGGCCTCTACTTTTTTAATATATATTAATGATCTTCCCAATTCGGCATCTCTTCTTCATTACATTCTCTTTGCAGACGACTCCAATGCTTTCTACTCACATGCCTCATATGACCAATTAATTAAATTAGCAAATAATGATCTAGAATTAGCTAACGACTGGTTTAAAGCCAACAAACTCTCGCTTAACCTATCTAAAACAAATTACATCATCTTCAGGTCTAACAAAAAACCTGTTCCAACTTCTGACAATGCTCTGACAATTGATAATAAGTTAATTCCTCAAGTCTCTTCATCTAAATTCCTAGGGGTCTACATTGATCAACACTTAAAATGGGATATACATATTGCCGAAATTGCCAAAAAAATCTCTAAAAACACTGGAATAATACGCAGGATATCCTATCTTCTTCCAACCCACATACTCAGAAATCTATATTTCACACTTATACATCCATATCTAAACTACTGCAATTTTGTTTGGACATCTACATTAGGCCGGATCATAAAAATTAACTTGCATTAAGAGTTTCGGAAAAGTGGCCTTATATGGCGTTGTTTACTGTACAGATGAAAGAAGTTAATAGAAATTCGAATATACTTTGCATTTTTACGTTTTTAGAAAATCGTGTTAGTTTTGTTTCGCAAAAATAGCTTCACGGGAGCCTATGCTTGCTTACTTACTTTTTTCAATGTTTATTTCCGGTTTGGTGAGCAGATTTCTTTATTTAAGCTAACTGCTTATCGTATTTACTGAAATTATTTGATATTCTGTTCAGAATTGTTACCAATTATGTTATCAAGATCTGTTGCTGCAAGAAATCGTCATATCCTTTTTGGCGACGCTCGTGAATTACTCACTTTTTCTTTGCCAACACACAAAGATGTGGGCAAAGCGTATTTATGGGAGAAGAGTTATGGGACAGAACCTCTACCATCTGTCTGTAAGAGATTGGCAGAGAAACTTGTGCAATTATGGATTAAATCGTCAATTCCTACGATAACTCTTCGAGGAATAGAATTACAGTTACAGAAATATATAGGTGAGGTTCAGAAAGTGATCCGATCGAAGTCTGCTACACTAAAACGAGAAGAACTAGAAAGAAATCTTGATACATTGTTTGATATATGTTCTTGTAAATGCATACAGTTTTCATCTTGCTGTTGCCCATTGAATCTAAAGGTACCAGTACCTGAGCGCGATTTCCTAACAGATCAGCGTACTGTTCGGGTAGGCCGAATAGCTGGTGTTGATAAGAAGGCCTCTGCTCTTCGCGAGAAGCGGCTAAAGCGAAAATTAGATCTATATTCAAAGTCAAAGAATGAATTTCAAAGGAAATGTGTGAGAACTGCTGAACAATTATGTAATGATTCAGATAGAACATCGAACGATTCAGAAACTGAAACTGAAACATCTTTCTCTTGTGTATCAGATAATATTCCAGACGACATATCGGATGAAATACCTGAAACTCCTCGTCTCAAGAAACGTGGCTTAAGAAATGTTGCCCTGCAGGCAGATGGCTTTGGCGTATCAGATCGAGCAGTTGCTGCTATAGTATCAGCAACTCTGATTGATTTTGGTTTTGAACAAATGGGACCAGTTGATCGGAATAAGATTCGCAGAGAACGGAAATCATTGAGATCAGCATATAAAGACAATGATTGCAGAATTTCGGGACTGTATTTTGATGGAAGAAAAGATCAGACTTTAAAAATTGTAGGGAATCGCAAAACTGTCGTTTCTGAGGAACACATTTCAATATTATCAGAACCAGGATCAAGGTATGTCGGTCATTGTACGCCTTCAAGTGGATCAGCCAAATCCATTACAGAATCAATTCTTGATACTGTCGACTGCACCAACCTTGTTTGTATTGGTTCAGATTCAACAAACGTTAACACTGGTTTCAACAATGGAGTTATACGTCGAATGGAAATTGAACTTGGTCGTCCACTTCACTGGTCCATTTGTCTTCTACATCTGAACGAGCTGCCTTTGCGACATCTCTTTATTTCCTTGGATGGTCCAATGTCTGGACCACATTCATTTAACGGGCCAATCGGGAAATCTATTTCAAAGTCGTTGCAACAACCTCTAGTTAACTTCGGCGTAATTGTTGGTGAACCTATTAGTTGCGATAAACATTTGCTGAGCAGCGATCAACTGTACTTCTTTGAAATTGTGAATGTAGTAAAGACTGGGATTGTGCCAAAGAATTTCGATTCCAGAATGCCCGGGCGATTAAACCATGCAAGGTGGTTGACACTTGCCAACCGCGTTCTGCGGCTTTATATATCTACAGAAGTTCCTTCGAAGGAATTTAAAGTCTTAGTTTCCTTCATTGTGAATTCTTATGCAGTTGTTTGGTTTGACATTAAGAGAAATTCTAAATGCTGGGACGCTGCACCGCACTATTATAAAATGATAGAAACATCCAGATTTCTTCCTGTCCGGTACAGAATTTTAGTTCAAAAGGTTTTGAAGCGCAATAGCTATCCGGCTCATATTGAGGGCATCCTTGTTGCTATGCTGAAAGACAATCGTAAACATATACGTAGGCTTGCTATGAAAAGAATTCTACGTGCTCGTGAAGATGAAGTACCGAACCGTAAATTCCAATTACCTGAGATACTATTTCAAGCGAAGAGCTACGACGAGCTGATTGACTGGCAAAAAACGCCTCGCTTGGAACCCGTTTTGACCAAACACATTTCAACTGCGCAAATCTCAGCGTGGCTTTCGTCAGATACAGACGATGTTATCGACATTCAGCCATTTCCATGCCATAACCAAGCTGTTGAGCGTTTAGTTAAAGTTGTAACGGAATCAGCAACAAAAGTTTATGGTCACGATAGACGTGATGGCTATATTCGCGTTCTCCAGGAACGCCGCAAAGTGATGCCTCACTTCGATACAAAGTCTCAATTCAGAAAAATTTAATAAAAGTCTTCTATTACATTGTACTAATGCCATATTGTTTCTGAATCATATTCCATATTCAGAAGTTGATGTAAGTTGCTTGTTCTGGAACGATTGTACAGAAAATTATATCTGACAAATTAGCGTTTTTAGTGAACTTTTCAGAAATTTCTAAGGAAAAAATGCAAAGTAGAGCAAAGTAGTAGAGACAAATGGTTTGCAGCAATGGAATCAGTGTACCTAAGAGACAGTAAATGGATATTCTCTCAGAAATATGACAATATTTTGTAATTTATGATCCGGCCTAATCTACATATGACACTCACTTACTAAAACTAAACATACTACAGAAAAAAGCCATAAGAATTATTACTAAATCTCCTATCAACACCCACACTGACTTACTGTATTTACAACTTAAATTTCTGAAAATATCTCAGATTAAATTTGTTCAAACTAGTATATTTATGTATCAATATGATAATAACCTCCTCCCACAAGCTTTTTCAGCCTACTTTAAACCAAACTTACTCAACAAGGTCTTTAGAAATAAAAGAGCCTACATAAGCATATTTGCCAGAACGAATACCAGAAAATTTTCTATAAAATACCAGGGTCCCCTCATATGGAATAGCATACCAGAATGTATTCGTGCAGCCATGAGTCTAGCCTCATTTAAAACTAAAATCCGTGCACACACAATAAAAAATGTTAAATAACATTGCAATTATTTAGTTCTTTTTGGTTTTAGTGTTTTTCTTTTTACTTTAAGGCCGAGGGAAGCTACCTCGACGCAGTTATTTCTGGATTTCCAAGCTACTGCCACTTCTAATTACTTACCACTACTAAGATTTCTTAATATAGTTTTGTAATTAGGCCCCCATCCAGCGGGATTAGTCCCTTCGGGTAAGCCCATTGCTCCCTTATCTATGCAGTGATATTTGTATATTAATAATGATTATGCCTTGTGTTTAACTGCTGTGAAACATTATTGTTTTGTTCTTGTTTTTGGTTTTGGGATCAATAAACGAATTGAATTGAATTGAATTGAACCGCAGCCACAGCCAGAGCAAGCTGTCATCACTTGTTCACCGCCAGTACACCATCTTGGTATGTAGGCCTACTTAATAGTTAAGTTTATCTTCAACTTTATTTTAATTTTATATAGAGCTTGTAAGTCTAATATATATTTTTTTGGCCTATGTTCATAATTGCAGTAGCCTATTGTTGAATAATATTATACCAAATGAGTTTCGGTTTGAATTCAGACTGTTAATTCTTAAATTTGAGCTGATATTTTTGTCTACAGCTACTGATCAAAGAACATCGGCTGAGACTGAGACTAATGAAGAAAAGTGCTCATCAGATGGTGAACCGTCAACTGTTAATGTCGAGGCGCCTGTCGCTGGTTGCTCATCAGATGGTGAACCGTCAACTGTTAATGTCGAGGCGCCTGTCGCTGGTTGCTCATCAGATGGTGAACCGTCAACTGTTAATGTCGAGGCGCCTGTCGCTGGTTGCTCATCAGATGGTGAACAGTCATCCGACCCTTACGTTGAGAAACCCGCTAATATAGTTTCCTATGCTGTGTCGTTGGGAACTGTACAGCAGACAGCCATCAATGATATTTCGACGTATGTCACTGCTGCAGATATCAGTCCTTTTCCAAAAACTCTGGAAAGAAAGTCACGTGGAAAAAGCAGAGCTTGTGGAGCAGCTACTGTTCTGACTAGTACTCCACACAAGCAGCATCTGGAAGAATTTCAGATGAAAAGTCCGAAAGTACAGAAACAAAGAATTGTTAAGGGAGGTGCTAGAAGAGCATTAGGCCTACCCAATGTGTCGACAAGACAAACGGATGATGGTGCTTCATCTGCCAAGAAGACGAGCAGAAAGAAGTCGAAGAAGAAGAGCAGTGCTGGAGTGTCAGAAGACTTGACTCCGTGTGGCACCTGTAGCGTCACATTCGCTTCAGACGTACAGAAAAAGACTGGACGTAGATGGGTTATGTGTTGCAAGTGCAACTGCTGGTATCACAATGAATGCCAAGGACTGCGTAACAATGCTCGGCCAAACAACTATATGTGTCTTACATGTGGCTGATAGACGATAAGATAAGAGGACGATGACAATATTATTTTGAGATTTCATGTTTGTTACATTGACTTGAGAATACTTGTAGTTACAGTTGTAACTTTACAAATAATAGAAGTTCAACATAATCACTTCATAGTATATGTATTAGGGTGAGGGTGACAGCCAATATCAATGTAAGAAACAAAATTCAACATTTCTCAAACGACACCCTCTCAAGTTGTTCTCCATTGGGCCAAAGATTACAGGAACAAATTTGACTGAAATCTGAAGCTATTTAGACGTTGCACAAGACTAATTCATTTTTTGTAGTATGCTGCTTTGCGTAATATGTGTGCTTTGTGTGGTAACTGTGGTTGTTGTGTTGTGCAGACTGCAGAGCTGAAGCAATATAAAAACGTTAAGTGAGAAGTCACGAATCATTCATGAATCATGAGCTATAGAAATATTAACTAGTAGCTACTCCAACGTCTTTGTTTCAACCACACACCCTTAATATCGCTCACAAGCGTCTTACGCGTGTCAATAAACTCGAGAGTCAGTACTGAAGGAAATGTATTAAATTAATCAGTTCTGCTAATCTGCTTGTTCAGTCGGTAAGAAATAAATTTTTAGATGGCAATGGCAAGTAGTAGGCCTACAACGGATACCTCGAAAAAGAGTCGTGGTATTTGGTTGATTGGTAGTTCATTTCATGAAGTGACTGGAAGCAAACTGCCATCAAATCGCCAGGTGTTGGGTCGGTTCTTCCATTTACACTCTCACGAAAAGCAGACCATTCAAACTAGTGCAATAACAGCAGCACGGGAAGTTCAGACGTTTTGGGAAAAAGCCAGAATTCCGATTCGTCTAGAGTGTCATGTAGTCACTAAAATAAAGAAATTACATAGCACGTGGCAAAACTTGAAAAAGAGTGCAGGTCGAAGAACAGAAGCTCAAATGGCTAAAGAAGATGCATTTGTAAGCACTCTCGACGATCTCTTCGACGTAGCTCATGCTGACGCAATGACTTTGATGAAAATCCCAGAAGATAGGGAATTCCTAACTGCACAGAGAGAACCAGGACGGCGTGGAAGTATGGGTCCAGTGGACACAAAACTAGCCAAGCAAGAAAAACGACGGCATCAGAAGGAGTTGCGGAAAATCAATCTTGAAACATTGGAGGCTGATAGATTGATGACAGAGAACGCAACTGCCCAGCTCACGAGCAGTGAAGAAAGCAGTAGTGACGATGATGCTGATGATGCATGCCTGTTACTGGGCCCGTCAGCCAAGAAATCATGCCGTGGCAGACCCTCCAGCATGGTCACACCTGAAGTTGCAGCTGCACTAGATAGAACGAGGATAAGCAACAGAAACGCCACGTATGTCTTGGCAGCTGCTGCTCAATCGTTGGGGCATAATCCAGCTGACATGGCGATAAACCGAGAATCTATCAGACAGGCTCGACGACGAAATCGTGAGAAAATCGCACGAGAGATACAAGCATCTTTCTCACCAGATGTTCCACTGACAGTTCATTGGGACGGAAAGTTGCTGCCTGCACTTACGTCAAAGGAAACAGTTGATCGATTAGCGGTATTGGTTTCTGGCGAAGGTACCATGAAACTTCTTGGGGTCCCAGCGATGCACAATGGAACCGGGGAAGCACAGGCGGCAGCAGTATTCAAACTTGTTGAAGAATGGAACCTCACCAACCGTCTGCAATGTATGTCATTTGATACCACGGCTAGCAACACCGGACTCGTCTCTGGTGCCTGTGTCTTGCTGGAAAATAAACTGAAGCGAAAGCTTCTCAGTTTAGCATGCCGGCACCACATACATGAGCTGATCGTTGCAAAGGTCTTCAGTTTATTAATGGAAACATCCAGTGGGCCAAACATTAAACTGTTTGAGCGATTCTCAAAAGCTTGGAGCTCCATTGACAGAGAGAGTTCTGAGAGTGCGATGACGGATGTGTCAGTTGCTGCTTTGTTGGAACCATGGAGAGAGGATATGATTAGGTTCTGTCTTGAGCAGCTGATAGAAGTTCAGCCACGCGACGACTATAAGGAATTACTGCACCTAGCTCTTTTGTTCCTAGGTGCACCCGATGATCATCCACGAAACATCCTAGCGCCAGGGGCATTCCACAGAGCTAGGTGGATGGCGAAGTTAATTTACATTAAACACTTTAACCCTCGTACGCCTATGAGGGGTGTCTAGTAGACCCCGGGCCGGTTTTTTTAGTATTTCACTCAGTATCCGATTGAGTTTGGTTGTGATATTTTATGACTTTGTTGCTCGCCCAGTAATGCGCTAAAGTAATAAAAATGCAATTGGTTTCTCATAATGGTTACCATGGAAACGGCATGTAAACAACATAACCCAGAAATAAGGCTAAAAACACATGCGGTTGCAATGTGCAGCAAATGATTTGGTGTTATTTTTTGATAAAGTATAAGCATTACAGTATTATTTCGTGAAGGATATACGTAAACAAACTTAGATAATGACTTCTAGACGTAGATTTTCGCTAGCTGAGGCTACTAAAATGATCGTTGATGATGAAGATGATGGTCATATGAGTGACAATACAGACGACAGTGACGATTACTCCGATGTCGAACCTGAGGCTGCTACTGCAAAAGATCTGGATCGTAACAGTGAGAATTCGACGAATTCTGCATTAGAATGTGAAGACCGGTGCAGTTTGCATGAAGAACAGGAATATCGTCAGCAGCATGCAACGAGACTTCGTGCAGTAACTACAGATGCGATGAAAATGATGGGTTACAATGTGTCACAAGTGCAACCCATTGTCCGTGGAATGCGATCAATTGCTGGAAGAGGCTGTTGCTATGTGTGTCCAGCGAAGAGAAAGCGTAAAAGCAAGCAACTTTGCCAGCCAGCACACACACATTGGGTCAATGTTGGCCCGACGTCAGAGTCACCATCGGCGAATGGTTGTATACCCGACATCGGCAAAAGGTTTTTATGAAATCCGGTCCAATGTTAGTCCAATAACGTTGGCCCAATGTTATTGGGCGAACATTGATCCAATGTCGTATATAAGTCGGTAAAGGGTCGGATTGACGTGGGCCGTCGGTTGGATATAGGTGTGTGTAGCTACGTTGGGCCAATGTTATTGGGGGAACATTGGACCGGATTTCATAAAAACCTTTTGCCAATGTCGGCCATACAACCATTCGCCAACGGTGATCCTGACATCGGACCAACATTTATCCAATGTCGTATATAAGTCGGTAAAGGGTCGGATTGACGTGGGCCGTCGGTTGGATATAGGTGTGTGTAGCTACGTTGGGCCAATGTTATTGGGGGAACATTGGACCGGATTTCATAAAAACCTTTTGCCAATGTCGGCCATACAACCATTCGCCAACGGTGATCCTGACATCGGACCAACATTTATCCAATGTCGTATATAAGTCGGTAAAGGGTCGGATTGACGTGGGCCGTCGGTTGGATATAGGTGTGTGTAGCTACGTTGGGCCAATGTTATTGGGGGAACATTGGACCGGATTTCATAAAAACCTTTTGCCAATGTCGGCCATACAACCATTCGCCAACGGTGATCCTGACATCGGACCAACATTTATCCAATGTCGTATATAAGTCGGTAAAGGGTCGGATTGACGTGGGCCGTCGGTTGAAAATTGGTGGGTGAAGCTACGTTGGCCCAATGTTATTGGGCGAACATTGGACCGGATTTTTAAAAAAACATTGGGCCGATATCGGATGTACAACCATTCGCCGATGGTCACCACGACATCGGGCCAATATTGACCCAATGTCGTATAGAAGTCGGTAAAGGATCGGGTCGACGTTGGCGATCGGTTATAAATTGGAGGGGAAAGCTACGTTGGCCCAACGTTAATGGGCGAACATTGGACCGAATTAAAGAAACCTTTTGCGTTATCCTTTACCGACTTCTATACGACATTGGGTCAATGTTGGCCATACGACGTGTTTACCATCGGCGAATGGTTGTACATCCGACTTTGGTCCAATGTGTTTTGTACCCAGTATTTTAGTTGTCAATCTAGTGCTGGGGTAGAAAATGTTACAAATTATCACAGTACACAAACGCATGTCAAAACATAATGTTGGCAATAATTAAGAACTATGCATTCTTTAAAGAAGTCAATGCAATCCTTGAATTTTAATATTTAATGACTTCAGCCAATCAATAATTATAATTATTATAGCAAATCGTTGGTAGTAAGCAATCACATCGACAGCTTCACATCTGTAGGTCACTTTCTTTGTAGAACTCATTCATAAACAGATATTCTTTAATTAGCCTACAGCTGTCCGTACGCTACAAACTAGATTACACTTGGGTTAGTATTCAGATCAAATTTATCAAAGTACAGGTTTACGAAACACATTGTAAGTTATACTGTAAAAAGTGCAGATATCGTCTAACAACTTCATTTATATAAAGTTTCTCAAAGTTGCTCTTAGCCAGTAGGTCTAGGATACACATTGTAAGGTAATACTATACAAAGAAAATGAAGTCAGTCAGGACACTTAATATAGCACATTTTAAGTGCTTCACAAAAGCGTTGTAAGCTTCATTCACTAGCAACACTTGTCCACAAAAATCAAAGCTGCTAAAATCCCTTGGTTTGTAGTGCATACCGGTACATAGTCAAAAGGCTTCTCAAGATTTTTAAATTTTGAAAACACATACAAACGCTTAGTCAGAGTCATAACACCCAGTCAAAATAAATTAAAATAGTCACTATTTCTGACTTAACCATAAAAAGTATTCAATTTATCATCATGTAACACTTTTCAAAATATAAACATGACTTTCACCAAAGCACAAACCCATTTCTTAAATTGCTTTGATCAAAAAGAAATGTGTAGGCTACTGCTGGTTTTCAAGTACTTGGAGTGCTAGTTCTTATGCTCCAATGTCCATTGAAATTAATGGTTAAATGCACGTGCCATTACATCTAACAAGAGGAAGGGCTAGTGTCTCATCTGTCTGAGTGGGTAGTGTTGTGACTATTTAAATAATAAATACTATTTAAATAGTATTTAAATAGTTTATGACTATTGATGCCACTATTTAAAATAGTCATGAAAAGGTCCTATTGAAATAGTATTTAAATAGTATGCACCTATTTACTATTTAGCAAAAAGTAAATAGTCAACCACCAGTCTGAAAAAATAAATTTAAAACTTAACTTCTGTAATTTCTTACTTATTATTATTAACTTTACACAACAAATGTTATTCCACAACCTACTGTTAACCAAACATGCAATTCATACAGCGTTCCAACCGACACACTTTGTAAAGTAATTATTGTAATTAAATCAACATGAAGCAATGTTTTATGAATTCTGTAATTTCAAGACTTCTGTATCAGATCCTCAAGAACTAAATTAATATTCCTTCCACCAGATCAACTGATAGTTCCTGTTAGTGATCATGTGCCAAACATTATTAACAAAAGCCAAATTTTTCACTGTTGCTGTTGACAAAATCTTCAGAAATAAAGCAATTTTCACCCCTTCTCCATTAGCCTAAAACCACTCTAATGCAGAAACAGATGTCTCTTGTATTTTGTAAGGACCTGCTAACAGGAAAAAGTAGTTATATATATCATGTATTCAAAAATGTATGTATGTATGTATGTATGTATGTATGTATGTATGTATGTATGTATGTAACTGACACTGATAAAGTCACCGATAAAAGTTAAATAGTTTTTAAATAGTCAAGTGGTATTTGCAATAGTTTGCACCTATTGACTATTTTAAATACTATTGAAATAGTTTTTTGCAGGTACTATTTACTATTCTATTTAAATAGTCAACCTGACTATTTGTCCCAACACTGTGAGTGGGTATGGTGTAGGAATATTATGGCAAGTTGGACCATAATACAAGAATTTATGCTCCATGCTGCTCAACACTTGAATGACGAGAGTGTACCAAGTGATCCTAAACCGATGCAGCTCGTCGTTAAAGTGTTAATGCCAGTTCACCTACCAGTGATATATTCAAATGGCTAGGATGCTAAATGTAGTTAAGAGCTGTTACCAAGTATAATACTGTTAAACAGCAGAGATGGGCATGATTAGTTAAATTGCTAATCAATTAAAATAATTATTAGAATTAGCTGAAATTTGCTAATCGATTATAATTAGAATTAGCAAAATCTTGTACCTAATCAATTAGCAATTAGATTTCGATAATTTAAACATATATTTGATTCATGAATTTGTTAAATTTTAATAAAAGCACAGCAAGTTACTGCAGTCTCCTTAGCCTGCATGGGTTTCCTTGTTTGCACACAACATCGTGAAGTTGCAATTCTCATTAGTTTTATGAAACCTTCATTTTCCACTTCAGAAAATGGTCGCATTGCCTGCATCAAGTAGTTTGACACAGCAGTTGTTAACTCATTCTTAAAATAATTTTAAAAATTCTAATCAATTAGAATTAAGAACAAATTGCTAATCAATTACAACTAGCTGTTTTATCAAATCAATTAGCTAATCAATCAGATTATAATCGATTAGTTATCCATTCCTGTTAACCAGTTAGAGTTTACATGAAACAAGTGTTTGGTTAATTGCACATTATTTTAACAAAAACTCCAGATTTTCTAATAGAAATTTGTTATCATCAAGTATACTGTTAAATAGTTATAATTTATGTGAAACAATTAAGTTTTTGATTCAATGTCCAGTGCTTAGCCAACATTTCAATTCACAAGAAGTAAAAAACAATAAGCTAGTAACTAAAGCAATCACATCAATGCTAATACAGATAATCATTCATTTAAATGGCTGAACAGCTTGAAACCTATGTTAATCAGCAATTTGAAACATCTAAAAATCATGTCACTGACTGTTGCAGTAGTACCGATTCTTGAACAATATAGTTTTTGTGAATATGTGATTAAAAGGATAATGCTGCAGAGTTTGATTTGTGAAATCAACAGCAAACCCCTACAGATGTTATGACTTTCTCGACGTTCTCCATTATACAGAGCCTGTTTCATTCTAAACAGCCTTTCTTCGCGGCTTTTATGTTCCAACGTCAAAGGGTTGGGGCCAGCATGGCACATGAGTGCTCTTTGTAGTTAAAAGAAGGCTCGACTGGAAACATGGTAGAACATAAGTCACAGGAACTGAAGCCACCGCCGTTGTGCTGGTCTCCGATGGGCACCGAGTGCTTTGTTAGCCTGTGGAGAAGAAAACATCAGTTGTAGGCCCTATTCATTTTGGGGGTCCATAGAGTAGTGGTAACATAACTGGTGTGAAGAGCAGTAAGAAGCGGAATCGCTTCCCGCAAACCTCCCAAAGGTCCACTCAGCCTATCATTTGCGAGATGGCGCAATGGTAAAATGGTACGTAGGACGTGATGGGCGCCTTGCATGGCTGCCGTATACAGTTAAATTCGACTCCTGTAATAACTTGTGATCATCCGTTC
This sequence comes from Aporrectodea caliginosa, assembly GCA_020284085.1. NCBI lineage: Eukaryota > Metazoa > Annelida > Clitellata > Crassiclitellata > Lumbricidae > Aporrectodea > Aporrectodea caliginosa. The sequence goes on along the minus strand of JACEVL010000048.1, from coordinate 69,365 downwards.
ATACTGAATTGTAATCGTACTGCGTTGTGTCATTTTGAAATTAAACTAAGATTAATTATTATTATTATTATTACAAGCATACCATGACATGGGGCTGATTGTCAAATCCAACACCCGGACTTCTAATGTACCATAAATAATGCACAGTATATTTGTCTAGCCATGTAGCATATACCAGTTTACAATGCTCCTATAAGAAGATTGACAATGTCAGAGTAACTTTAGAAGCATTATGTTAACAAAATTTGAACATGGGTTGATAAATAGAATGCAAAAGCATAAGAAAAATGCTGCAATTGCTCTAATATGTTAGGATTGTTACTGTAAAACTTTTTATAAATTGCCTTTACACCAGGGTAAAATGTAATGTATTTCTTTTGATCATGATCACTGCTCTGACATTCAGTCACCAACACAATTGCACATGCTTCTAAGCTTTGTCAGCCATTTTCTTGAAATATAATTGTAGCATTGATGCTGGCAGTGGCACCACATGAGACCTAGTGCTCATAAAAGACTGGCATTTACATGGCTGGCATAACTTGGGATCTGGTGCTTAAAAAAGTTTTAGCATAAGCAGACTGCTGCCAGTAACTCTTATGAGATTTTAATTTGTCAGAAACATAATATACCATAATGATATTAAGTACAACAGCTATACTATTAGTTCTGACAGTGTAACATGGAATCTGAAGTACAATAACTATATTGTTTACAGCAAACAGTGTCACTGTCTCATCCTAAAGTAATAATAATAATAATGACATTCTTTATTTCAAAGCGACAAATGCAGTATGATTACAATTCAATATGAACGGATGATCACAAGTTATTACAGGAGTCGAATTTAACTCTATACAGCAGCCATGCAAGGCGCCCATCATGTCCTACTACTTGTTTTACCAACGCCATCTAGCGATTGATAGGCTGAGTGGGGAACAGACATTATCCCCCTGGACATAATCCCCCCGGACAAAATCCCCCCAAGCTAGGACATAATCCCCATGGTAAGCTACGATATTATCGTTTAATATTTTAGAAGTTTATTATACTAGTCTGTCCCAAAATTGTTACCAGCAGCAGGAAAAATGATGAAAATAATTGTTGGCCTAAATGGAATTTTTATTGTTGGATGAAACTATTTATAATTAATATAAAATTGTTTCAGTAAATAGAACTGAACGACATTAACACGTCTTAACTTTAAACCTAAATGACACTAACAAGTCTTAACTTTATAGGCCCTAACTGAATAACCGATTGACATTAACAAGTCTTAATTATCGAACCAAATGACACTAACAAGTCTTAAGTTTGCCATGTCACCTTAGTGACATGGCAAACAAAAACAGCGGAATCAAGGTTTATCAATGACATGCAGAAATTGGCTAATTGCACAGAGGGGGGATTTTGTCCGGGGGATTATGTCCTACGCAAAATCAGGGGGGATTTTGTCCGGGGGCTTTTGTCCGGGGGGATAATGTCCTACACTCGCTGAGTGGACCTTTCTCGTCAGGTAGCGGGAATCAATCCCGCATCCTACTGCTCTTCACGCCAGTGATGTTACCATTACTATATGGACCCCCAATCACAAAAGTATCACACATTTTGTACCTGTTCAGTTAGAGGCTATACACAAGCCTAAACACACAGTTGCTTAATTCCAATTGTTGATACTTTTCCATTATAGTGTGGCACTATGAAAAGGTAAGAAATGCAGTAAAGTTCAAATTCAGAACAGTGCGTTTGGACTGAGGAGACCGTGATGCCTTATTGTTTGCAAAGTTTCCACCAAACTCTGCACAACTGCTTGCTTGCAATCTCTCAATGCCATAACTCTATCTTGTAAAAGAATGCTAATTTCACACTATAATGAGCAAGTTTACTGTAGAACAGCTCAACAAGAGAAATCTTAACTTAGCACTACAGAATAGTTAACCTATCATAATATAGTCTATTCTGTGGCAACTTTATAACACATCCCAGGTCTAATAAAATCACAAGGCAGTGATTTCTGTTAACTAATATACATGTAGAGATAATTGGGAATGGGGTTTAACAGTAACTACGTTGGCTGCACTTTATTTGCTCAACGTTCACATGAAGTTTGCTGTGAGTGCCGTAGATACTCAACCATTGTGTTATTACAGAACACAGATTTACACGAACCAGTGTGTTTAGCTAGTTACTTGTTAAAAGTTATTGTTCTGCCACAACTGTATGAAACTGCTCGATTTATGCAGTAATTTAATAAAACAAGAATTAACCATTTCAATGCATAAAGTCAACCAAAAAATGATCCAATACTTTAATTATCTTAAATACTTATTTCAAAATCAGCTAAATTATCAAAATGCCACATAAAAACAGTCTAATACGTCTTCAGTAGAGATCTACGGGCAACAAGAAAGGAATAAATTGCTTGACAACAACGGTGTATGCTCGGTAAACCTGCATTTTAGCGTATCTTATTATTGCATTGAATATATCCTGCGCATTTTATAATTTCTCATATCTCGCTTCGTAAACGGAAGCTGGATTGCTGAAAATAATTCTTTGCATAAACAGAAGTCAAATTGCTGAGAATAATTGTTTGCTTTAAAATAGAATTTGGCTTGATGAAAAGAATTCTTTGTGCAAATAGAAGTTGGAATGATGAAAAGAATTTTTGCGTTAAAATGGAAGTTGGATCAATGATGAAAAGAATATCTGCGTTGAAATGGACGTTGGATTGATGAAAATAGTTGCCTCTGAAACTAAAAATCGGATTAATGAAAATAAAACTTGCGTAAATAGAAGCTGTATTGATAACAGTTATTAAAAAAGTTAAAATAATTAAATACATTATAACTTTTCACTGTACGAAAGAATAAAATATGCTAAGATGCAGGAATATCGTATGCTCAAACGTAACTTTTTTGGGTAAACGTGTAGACTAGCGTCGTAAATTATTCGGACATTGTAGCATTAGTATTTTTCATCAATCCAACTTCTACTTTGGCAATAATCCTTTTCATCAATCCAGCTTCTATTTAGGCAAGAACTCGTTTCATCAATCCAGCATCTACTAAAGCAGTAATTTATTTTTTCATCAATACAACTTCTATTTAATTAAGAATTATTATTCATAAAGCCAGCTTCTATTTAACAAAGATTGTTTTCATCAATCCCACTTCTATTTAGCAAGAATTCTTTTCGTAAATCGAACTTGTATTCGACCAACGCTGAAACCCATGCAAACTATTAACGGGGACTCGGTTAATTTTGCACTTTAATCTCTTTTGTGGAATTTCGTTTCGGGAATTAGCACTAATTTTCGGTATACAGTTGGTCTAAAACTGCTTTCGGGAATTCGGTTTATTTGGCATAAATCTTAATCCCTTTCAGGGAATCGGGATTCGGTCGTGAAGTCTGTAGAGTAGACCACGCTTTGTCAGAGATATGCCAGATTTAGGTAAATTCATCGTTTCGCCGTGAATTCTGTTGAACTTCTCTAGCACCAGAATATTTTGAAGGCTAAGAAAGAAGTAAGTGTAAAACTAAGCATTTCTCAGGCAAAAAACAACCAAGACGATAAATGACTTAGCATTTACCAAAACTACAACGCAAAGAAAGAATATCAAACATTGGCGCCCAAGGCTTAATTTTCATAGATGAGAAGTGGAAAGTCGCACAGATAATTTTATTCCCGGTTGCTTTCGTACCCACAGATGTCGCCCGGCCAATTTTTCACACCTCATATTAAAATATGATATTTTACTCTTCAGGTACAGGCAACGTTTCACTCTGAAAACATAATCATTTATCGATTTCGCTTTAAGAATATAATATCATAAACTGCAATATTGATGCATATGTTTATTATATTAACTAAACCTACGCAATAATTTCCTAGCCGCCAGAGGGCCACGCTCAAACTATTCACAACGTGTTCAACGAGTTTAATTTATATTATTCATTATATTATTATATTAATGGGTATACCTTTATTGTTCCTTGATGTGATAAGTCATTTTATTAATGCAGCAGAAAAGAAATGATACAAAAGAGAACGAACAACGTAGGCCTACATATACTTTGAGAGTTATACGTGCAGATCAAAGCCAAACTACATAGGACTAGCAAATAAATAATGTTGCTGACTGCTAGCCTAATTGTACCGTTGTAGCCTACGTGGAATAGAATTGGCTGTCATTATTGGTATACCTTTAAGTACAGAATGATCGCAGTAAGTAGGCCCACTTAATTGACAGAGAGCTAGCCTAATTGTCAACGTGCGTGTGCAAAATTTGTAGTCCCAGGAAAAGTTACTTAGATAAACACTAAATTGTGCTAGCATACACGTTCTATGATCTCACACGATCAATTCATTTAAAAATGAAGTGGAATCATCGACGTATATTAGAAGGGATGGAATACAGATTGTACGTACGTTCTGCATAACGCTGATCTCATAAGGTCGACATAGGCCTATACAGCAGCCTATTATTATATATAAAAGTTGTTGTCACTATTTTTACCTGAAATATCCGAATATTTGTTATATATAAATGTCAACATAATGCACAACTCGATCTTTTCTCCATTGCACGCTTAAATAAAGAAAAACAGATTTAAATGAATACTTAGCTCTGGCTAGAAAAAGCACTCGTTGAATACACGTCGGAAACCCTACATTACGCCAATATAATTGCATTCGTCACATATAGGGACAACATAGCCTATATATAGTCAACATTCGTGGCTTTTGACATTGGATCAACGTTGGCCCAATGTTGGTATTATGCTGGAGGTGTGACGTTGGTAGGCCTACCGACGTAGTAACATACATCAGAAACATCGGAAATTCTATAATATCTAAATGTCAACATAATTATGCAAACTTCTCAGTCTCTGACTCCCTGGCAGACATGCCTAGATATGCATAAAACGTTGGTCCAGCATTGGTTCAAGCCCGGCGCATGTAACATTGGATATAGGGACAACATGCCAACATTGGGCCAACGTTGATCCAATGTCACACAACCACTAACGTTGGCCCTATGTTGTCCCTATGTCGAATGTTACCTACGTCGGACCAATGCTGGGCCAACGTCAGATCTCTGTCATAGTTAATGTGTATTTTAACTTAAATCCATTTTCTGTATGTCCAGGCGTGCCAGGGACAAAGAGTCCTGCATTGGTTGAGATTTAGATATAATTGAAATTCACGATATTTCCGCTATATGTAACATACATCGGACCAACGTCGGGCCAACGTCACTACTCGTACAGAATACCAACATTGGCCCAACGTTGATCCAATGTCAAAAAACCATTAACGTTGGCCCTATGTTGTCCCTATGTCGAATGTTACCTACGTCGATCCAATGCTGGGCCAACGTCAGATCTCTTTCATAGTTAAATAATATGTAGTTTAACTTAATTCCGTGTTCTGCATATCTAGGTCTGCCAAGGAAAAGAATTCTACATAGGCTGATATTTCGATATAATAGAATTCCCGATATTTTTCATGTATGTTACATACATCGGACCAACGTCGGGCCAACGTCACTCCTCCTACAGAATACCAACATTGGCCCAACGTTGATCCAATGTAAAAAAAACCCACTAACGTTGGCTCTATTTTGTCCCTATGTCGAATGTTACCTACGCCGGACCAATGCTGGGCCAACGTCAGATCTCTTTCATAGTTATAGCATGTGTATTTAACTTAATTCCGTTCTCTGCATGTCTAGGCGTGACAGGGACAAAGAATTCTGCATAAGTTGAGATTTAAATATTACAGAATTCCCGATATTTCTGATGTATATTACGTCGGGCCAACGTCACTCCTTCTACAAAGCAGAATTGATACAAAAGTGAACGAACAACATAGGCCTACATATACTTTGAGAGTTATACGTGCAGATCAAAGCCAAACTACATAGGACTAGCAAATAAATAATGTTCCTGACTGCTAGCCTAGATATACAGAACACGGAATTAAGTTAAAATACAGACTCTTTAACTATTACAGAGATCTGACGTTGGCCCGGCATTGGTCAGACGTTGGCAACATTCGACATAGGGACAGCATGGGGCCAACGTTAGTGGTTTTGTGACATTGGATCAACGTTGACCCAATGTTTCTTATTCTGTAGGTTGGGTGACGTTGGCTCGACGTTGTTCCGATGCATGTAGCATACATCAGAAATATCGGTGATTCTATGATTTCTAAATCTCAACATATGCATAATTCTTTGTCCCTGACACGCCGAGATATGCAGAAAACGATATTAAGCTGAAATAAGCATTTTATAACTATGAAAGAGATCTGACGTTGGCCCAGCATTGGTCAGACGTATGCAACATTCGACATAGGGACAGCATGGGGCCAACGTTAGTGGTTTTGTGACATTGGATCAACGTTGACCCAATGTTTCTTATTCTGTAGGTTGGGTGACGTTGGCTCGACGTTGTTCCGATGCATGTAGCATACATCAGAAATATCGGTGATTCTATGATTTCTAAATCTCAACATATGCATAATTCTTTGTCCCTGACACGCCGAGGTATGCAGAAAACGAAATTAAGCTGAAATAAACATTTTATAACTATGAAAGAGATCTGACGTTGGCCCAGCATTGGTCAGACGTATGTATACATTCGACATAGGGACAGCATGGGGCCAACGTTAGTGGTTTTGTGACATTGGATCAACGTTGACCCAATGTTTCTTATTCTGTAGGTTGGGTGACGTTGGCTCGACGTTGTTCCGATGCATGTAGCATACATCAGAAATATCGGTGATTCTATGATTTCTAAATCTCAACATATGCATAATTCTTTGTCCCTGACACGCCGAGATATGCAGAAAACGATATTAAGCTGAAATAAGCATTTTATAACTATGAAAGAGATCTGACGTTGGCCCAGCATTGGTCAGACGTATGTATACATTCGACATAGGGACAGCATGGGGCCAACGTTAGTGGTTTTGTGACATTGGATCAACGTTGACCCAATGTTTCTTATTCTGTAGGTTGGGTGACGTTGGCTCGACGTTGTTCCGATGCATGTAGCATACATCAGAAATATCGGTGATTCTATGATTTCTAAATCTCAACATATGCATAATTCTTTGTCCCTGACACGCCGAGATATGCAGAAAACGATATTAAGCTGAAATAAACATTTTATAACTATGAAAGAGATCTGACGTTGGCCCAGCATTGGTCAGACGTATGTATACATTCGACATAGGGACAGCATGGGGCCAACGTTAGTGGTTTTGTGACATTGGATCAACGTTGACCCAATGTTTCTTATTCTGTAGGTTGGGTGACGTTGGCTCGACGTTGTTCCGATGCATGTAGCATACATCAGAAATATCGGTGATTCTATGATTTCTAAATCTCAACATATGCATAATTCTTTGTCCCTGACACGCCGAGATATGCAGAAAACGATATTAAGCTGAAATAAACATTTTATAACTATGAAAGAGATCTGACGTTGGCCCGGCATTGGTCAGACGTATGTATACATTCGACATAGGGACAGCATGGGGCCAACGTTAGTGGTTTTGTGACATTGGATCAACGTTGACCCAATGTTTCTTATTCTGTAGGTTGGGTGACGTTGGCTCGACGTTGTTCCGATGCATGTAGCATACATCAGAAATATCGGTGATTCTATGATTTCTAAATCTCAACATATGCATAATTCTTTGTCCCTGACACGCCGAGATATGCAGAAAACGATATTAAGCTGAAATAAACATTTTATAACTATGAAAGAGATCTGACGTTGGCCCGGCATTGGTCAGACGTATGTATACATTCGACATAGGGACAGCATGGGGCCAACGTTAGTGGTTTTGTGACATTGGATCAACGTTGACCCAATGTTTCTTATTCTGTAGGTTGGGTGACGTTGGCTCGACGTTGTTCCGATGCATGTAGCATACATCAGAAATATCGGTGATTCTATGATTTCTAAATCTCAACATATGCATAATTCTTTGTCCCTGACACGACTAGGTATGCAGAAAACGAAATTAAGCTGAAATAAGCATTTTATAACTATGAAAGTGATCTGACGTTGGCCCAGCATTGGTTTAACGTATGTTACAAAGTTGAAAAATATCGGTGATTCTATGATATTTAAGTGTTAAATTTATGCAGAATTCTTTGTCATTTGCACGCTTAAATAGGTAAAAACGGAATTAAGTTAATATACATATTCTATGTCTGCGAAAAAGGACACGTGGAATATACGTCGTACACCCTACATTCCGCCAATATTGCTTTCGACATAGGGATAACATTGGGCCAACGTTAGTGTTTTTCATGACATTGGGCAAACATTGGCCCTTGGTAATATACTCGGCAAAAATTTAAGTAAATTGTATTTATTTAAATGTAATACATTATTTTAGTGCATTTGGAAAAAATTTATTTAACAGGTATGTAAACATTATTTTACTCATGTAGTAGGCTCAAGCTTGAATTGGGTTGCAATATAATAATTATTGTCAGGAATCCTTGGTCCCAATACGTAAATGCACAGCGTTACCTACTTTTTGTGGAATCACTTGTTGTGATTCATTTATATTGTTTTTCCATGGAAATGGTAAGGAAACTGTATGTGTAGCGTGCAATTCTCATCCTGTTTTTTATCAATGATGTCGATTTGTTTGTCTTAGTGTAAGGAAATATAATTCCCTTCAAGAGTTTATGTAGCGCCACCAACCGAGATGGGTACATATAGAGGATTATTCTTGTTGCATGAGAATACGTAGATTTAATGCCTGGATCTGACCGACCAGCGCTATCGACAAAGCTGAGGTAACTGATGCGACCAATAAGAAACGAGATGACGCCAGCTTTAGTACGCCCAGCGAGTTAGCGTGGGTATAAAACAGACTGTCGCCGTCGACAGGTTGCTTGCGCCGGAAGAAGTCACGATTGCTAGATATTGCGAAGCCCGGAGATGGGAGGTACATGCCCCAGTCTTCGAGAACCGAGAAAGTAAGGTAACGAGACGAGCTCCGAAGCGTCGTGTTCTCGTTATGATTGCGTATCGATGCGAGTGAGGGTATATTTGGATTATCCTCGAACGTAGAACCCAGAATGGTTAAACGTGGATTTACCTAGGTTTTGGCGGGGAGGATTGAATGCCATTGTGAACTAATGTTTTGCATATATAATGAGCACAGGTGTTCCTTAGGTTGATATATATATATATATATATAATGTGTATCGATTGTTAAGCGTTTTAGTCTTAGGCCTTAGTTGCGCTGTCGGCTCGTGGGCGCTTGGCCTAAAGTAGCCTAAACTTTGGCTGACGATAGATTCTCTACACGTGCAGTTAGCGCGCCAAACTTAGAAACTGCTGATGACAGTGAATTTGAACAATACAGTGTAGTAGTTGGTTTAATGCAGTAGAGAGCTGTATGTTAGAAGTTACCGTTGAGTGGTAATTGATAAGAACTTTGATATTAAGTGTACGTTTGAAATAACTGTGTTTGAAGAAAGGAGAAACATTCAAAGAACTGTGTCAATTTAATTCTTAAACAGTTAGAAGACGTTGAGCAATTTATATGTAGAGATAAGGAAAGTTCTTGAGGTAGGTCACAACTAAGAAAGAAAAGAGTTGGTGACATATTTGGTGACAGCGGTGGGATTCGAAACAACGTCTGGGATTCGAAACAACGTCTGGGATTCGAAACAACGTCTGGGATTCGAAACAACGTCTGGGATTCGAAACAACGTCGACTGGTGAATACGCATTCAAATCATTGGTAAATCTACGACAACGAAAGCCTCAACGACAAAGGTATAAAAGTTGGTTGTTATCAAACAAAGAACAATTCCCAATACTTCAAACACAAAAGAAAACTGGTGTTTTCCAGAAAGGACAGCACTGAAGTAAAGAAGTAAGATGGAGAAATTAAGTGTCAAAAAACAAGCAGAACTGAAGAAGATGTCTTCTGAAAGATTAAAACAGCGCTTGTTGAAGGCTGGTTTTGAAGAAGAGAAACTGAAAGATATGTCACGTGAGGACATGTTAGAAGCGTTAGCTGAAGTCTGGCTTAAAGAAGAAGCAGAAGAAGAAGGTGCTGTCGGCGGTGTTGTGGAAAAGGTTATTGAAAAACCGCCTGGACTTATGTCTATGGAGATGATGATGCAGTGGATGATGATGAAAGAAGAAAGAGAGGAGAAACGGAGACAAGAAGAGAAAGAGAAAGAGGAGAAACGAAGACAAGACGAGAAAGAGAAAGAGGAGAAACGGAGACAAGAAGAGAAAGAAATGCGACAGGAAGAATTACGTCTTCAGAGAGAAAAGGAAGAGAAGGCAGAACGTCTTCAGAGAGAAAAAGAAGAGAAAGCAGAAAATGCACGACAGGAAGAATTACGTCTTCAAAGAGAGAAAGAAGAATTGCAAAGGCAGCAATTTGAAATTCAATTAGAGCAATTGAGAAAAGATAGAGAAGATGCTGAAAGGAGAAGATTAGAGCAGATGATTGAATTTGAAAGGGCGCGGAAAAGTGACGAAGAGATACGTCAGCAACAGATTGAAGAGAAGAGACTACGTGAAGAAGAAAAGGAAAAAGTGCGAATTTCAGAGTTGGAGCGAGCAGAACAGGTTAGACAAGAAGAACTGAAATTACAGAAAGAAAGCATGGAGAAGGCGGAAGCGGAAAGACAAGAACGTTTAAAGTTGGAACAACAAAAAATAGCATTAAAAGAAGCACAACTCAAAGAGGAGAAACAAAATAGAGAAGCACAAGAACAAAGAAGGCAAGAAGAACGAGAAGAACAGAAAAGGAAACAGGAAGAAAGTGAAACGATGGTTTCGAAAATAAAGAAAATTGGTGATGCCATGAAACACGTGTTACCTAAAATGCCAAACGATATGATGGAGGTGCCATTATATTTCGAAACGGTTGAGAATGCGTTTCGTAGTTTCAACGTGCAGGAACAATTCTGGGTGAAGTTACTATTGCCATTGATGACTCCGAAAGCTAGAACTGTTCTAAACAGATTGTCATTCGATGATTTAGACGATTATCAAGTCGTGAAACAGCACTTGTTAAAAGAATTCAAGTTGACACCGAGAGAGTACAGATCGAAGTTTATTGATGCGAAGAAGACAGCTGAAGAAACGTATACAATGTTTACAGCTAGGCTGAAGAACTTGCTGAACTATTATGTGAAAAGTCGCAAAGTGGAAAAGAATTTTGAGAAGCTGTTTGATTTATTAGTGGCGGATAAGTTGAAAGAATCACTACCACCAGGTCCACTACAGTTTGTATTGTCGAAGGAAGGAACTGATTGTTACGAAGCTAGTGTTGTGGCAGACCTAGCAGACATTCATGTTAATAATCGAATTGGTTTGGCAATTCCGAATAAGACAAGTTTTGATTTTGTACCCAATGTAAAAAGAAATCAACAGTTCACTCCAAATTTTGGTTTTCATTGGAAGAGCAATCAAGAAACAGGAAATCAGTTCAGAGGTGCAGAAGTGAAACCAAATTCTCCGGTTGTTCATGAGAATAGAGAGTCGATGATGACCAGACAACGTCAGGTATATAACAAATCACCACCAAGGTTTGTCGCGAGAGAAGGCAATGCATCGTTTACTCCATATAAGAGAAAAGAAAGCATTGAACAACGTGGTGCAGTGGTGAAACGTTGTCACAACTGTGGATCAGACAGGCATTTGATGAAATTCTGTCCAGTTCCTGTTACAACCTCAAATTATGGAAAACAAGAAAATTCGAGGGTGAATCGAATTCAAGTGGTTGATAATTCTGAAAGTCAAGCCACAGAACATCAGAACAATGAAACTGAAGTAAAGTCAGTGATGAAATGTCACCTTTCACCTGATATTCAGAAAGAAATTCTATTGCACAATGGAATGCAGAAAGAAATGGCTGGAAGAGATGAAAGTACAACATTGAAGAAAGTGGTATTGCAGTACGTCGAGGTAGAAATTCGTGGAACAGCAGGAAAAGAACCAATAAAAGTAAAAGCACTGATTGATTCTGGAGCAGAGGTTCCGGTGATTAGTGAAGAATTACTGGAAGGCATGAAGGTGGAGCAGATTGGAAAAGTGAACTTACAATGCGTGGCAGGAGATGCCATTCCTGCAAAGTTAGTGAAAGTTGATGTAAGGCTGTGTTGTAACGATGTGGAAGAAGAGGTAATTCCGCATAAAGTCAAATGTTCACTTACACCGTATGTGACATTGATGTGTGCTAGTATTGCAAAAATGGGAAGCACAGAAAGATTCTTGTTGCATCCAGAAATCATTGCAGAACTTAAAGCCGTGCCACAAGTGAAAATGATACAAGGAGATGTGCAAGCGAATGTAACGACGAGATTGCAGAGTCAGCAAAAGAAAGTGATAGAAGTCGAAGAGGAAAGTGAAACTGAAAGTTCAAGTGAAGAGGAAAACGAAAGCGATGATCAACAAAGTTTAATGCAAGACGGTATAACAGCAGAGATGAATGAACAAGAGATGGCTGCATGCAAGAATGGTAATGTAAATGAAACGAAAGAGGATAATGAATGTGATGTTGAGATAGGAGATTTGTTTGAAGAAGACGAGAAAGATGAAGAACAACAGATGCAGATTGCAGACGCAAAGAAATTCGAAGAACAGCAGAGACAAGATGAATCATTGAAAGCATGGTGGACGTTAGCGCCAGATAAAGAATCTGAATTCTGCGTGGTAAATGGCTTACTGTACAAGAGATATCGAATATTAGAGCAAACGATATATCAATTGGTGTTACCAAAAGAGCGACGAATGAAAGTGATGGAGTTGGCTCACGAATCAGTATTTGGAGGACATCTTGGAGAAGAGAAAACTAGAGAACGAATAAAGTTGTCTTTTACGTGGCCAAAGATGAGAAGAGATATAGTGAAATTTTGCAAATCATGTGAGAAATGTCAGTTAAAGGCAAGAAGTTTGGTGATGGACAGGGTTCCTATCACTCCAATTCCAAGAGAAGATGTGGCGTTTAGAAGAATTACGGTGGATTGTGTAGGACCAATCGAGCCAGCATCTGCTGCAGGTCACAAGTACTGTTTATGTATTGTCGATTCTTGCACAAGATGGCCTACAGTGTTTCTGTTGAAATCATTAACTGCGAAGGCTGTATGTGATGCTTTGATGGAGTTGTTCATGAACGTTGGTGTACCTTCAGTGATCACAAGTGACCAAGGAACAAATTTTACTGCGAGTCTGACAAGAGAATTTCTGAATTTAATGGGGTGTAGTCCAAGATTTGACACGCCAGGTCATCCAGAGGCAGCTGGATTAGTAGAACGATGGAACCAAACATTCAAGAAAATGATCCATCATGTAATTGTTGACAATCCAAGGCAATGGCATAAAGTAATTCCGTTTACAGTGTGGGCATTACGAGAAGTACCGAATGCAACTACTGGAATTGCTCCTTATATGTTGGTGTATGGAAAGATTCCGCGTGGACCATTGGCAATTTTAAAAGAAAGTTGGACAAGAGAAATTAATTTACCACCTCATATTGGAATCCAACCAGAAAAGTACTTGAAAGACATGAAAGCAAATATGGAAAAAGCATTACTGTTTGCAGAATCATATTCACGAGAGAAGCAATTACAGTATACGAATCAATACAACAAAAGAGCGAAACATAAAGAATTTGAACCGGGTGAAAAAGTCATTGTGTTATATCCGACTTCAACGAATAAACTGATTTCACGATGGCATGGTCCATGTACTGTTATACAACGAAGGTCAAAGTACTCTTATTTGATTGATATGGGTGACGATTGTCGAAAGATAATTCACGCAAATAAAATCAGAAAGTACATTACAAGAGCAATGAGTTGTGGACTAATCGTCGAAGAAGATGAAGACTTTGGTTCAGTGGTTGAACTGCTGACAAAGAATGACTTGCAAGATGAAAAGAATTCACTGAATCTTGATCCTGAACAGATTAGTCATTTAACATTATCTCAACAAAAACAATTGCTGGAAGTACTAAACAAATATTCTGATCGATTTTCTGAAAAGCCTGGATTATGTACATTGGTTGAACATGAAATTGAACTGAAACCGGAATTTCGTGAAAAAGAATTTATGGCTTACCGAATTCCACTCATCTATCGAGCAGAAGTTGAACGACAAATTAAAGAAATGCTTCAAGCCAACATTATAAAACCATCTTCGAGCAGAATGGCAAGTCCGCTGGTTATTGTTAAAAAGAAAGACGGTTCTCTAAGACTTGCCTGCGACTACAGATACATTAACTCGTTCACTGTGGATTGTAAATATCCGATGCCGATTGTGAAAGATGTTTTGCACAAAGTTGGAAAATCAAATGTGATCTCAATTTTTGATTGTCGAAGTGCTTACTGGACTTGTCCTGTTAAGCAAACTGATCAATGGAAAACTGCTTTTGTTACTCACAATGGACTGTACGAGTTTACTCGTGTTCCTTTCGGAATGATCAACTCAGGAAGAACATTTGTTAAAGCAATTAACATGGTTTTACAGCCTATAAATGAATTTGCTGAGCCCTATGTAGATGACATTGCTGTGCATTCAGATGATTGGAAGATTCATTTACAGCATTTAGATGCATATTTAATGCAAATGAGACTGCATAACATTACTCTGAACTTAAAGAAATGTATCTTTGGTAAGAGTGAGGTAAAGTTTATCGGTCATGTGGTTGGTTCTGGAACGATTCAAATGAATCCAGATAGAATTGAAAGTTTAATTAATTTGAAAACCCCAGAAACGAAGAAACAAATTAAGCAATTGCTGGGATTTTTTGGTTACTATAGACAGTTTATCAAAGATTTTGCACAGATTGCGAAGCCTCTATCTGATTTGACAAGCAAACATGTTCCAGATAAGATTGATTGGACTGATAGACATCAACAGGCATTTAATTTACTTAAAGATGCTGTACGCTCTAAAGTTGTTTTATATGTTTTTGATGTTGGAAAACCTTTTAATTTGTACTGTGATAGTAGTGATTTTGCAGTAGGAGCTGTTTTAACACAGATGGATGATAAGGGAATAGAACGCCCTGTATCATTTATAAGTCAGAAATTGACTGACACTCAGAAGAGATGGGCAACTGTAGAGAAAGAAGCCTATGCTATTGTTTGGGCTCTAAATAAGTTGAAAGAGATAATAATTGGATCTAAAGTTCACATCTTTACCGATCACAATCCTTTAACTTATCTGACTGAATCTATGTCTAAGTCTGCTAAACTGGTGCGTTGGGCTTTAGCACTGCAAACTTTTGATGTAGAAGTTAATTATAAGAAAGGACGATTAAATGTTGTAGCAGATTGTTTATCTAGATTATAAGATTGTTTATTTTACTGTATTATATAGTATTAAGTTTATTGCATAATTTAGTACCTGATGATTTCGCAAATTTTTAAGTTTAATTTGCTCAATCCAAAGAAAGGGAAGGAGGTAATGTGAACTAATGTTTTGCATATATAATGAGCACAGGTGTTCCTTAGGTTGATATATATATATATATATAATGTGTATCGATTGTTAAGCGTTTTAGTCTTAGGCCTTAGTTGCGCTGTCGGCTCGTGGGCGCTTGGCCTAAAGTAGCCTAAACTTTGGCTGACGATAGATTCTCTACACGTGCAGTTAGCGCGCCAAACTTAGAAACTGCTGATGACAGTGAATTTGAACAATACAGTGTAGTAGTTGGTTTAATGCAGTAGAGAGCTGTATGTTAGAAGTTACCGTTGAGTGGTAATTGATAAGAACTTTGATATTAAGTGTACGTTTGAAATAACTGTGTTTGAAGAAAGGAGAAACATTCAAAGAACTGTGTCAATTTAATTCTTAAACAGTTAGAAGACGTTGAGCAATTTATATGTAGAGATAAGGAAAGTTCTTGAGGTAGGTCACAACTAAGAAAGAAAAGAGTTGGTGACAGCCATTGTAGCCCGTGAGAACACTCGTGGAGTTACGTAAGCGATGTACAGCGTATGCCGTAAAGCGATTTGTGAAGTATCGTAGGTGCGCTGACGAATGAGAGGTAAGTCATGGAGACTGAAGTGTATTATGTAACAATCGTGAGAAGAGACGGTGGAAGCCAGCCGAACAAGTAGGAACAGGAGGACGGTGTTTCTACAAGGGGATATGAACGTGTCGAGGGCAAGTGATGACTGTGATTGATGATGGAAGCAATCAACCGCATAGCCCTACGTAGATGCTGATCCTGGGAAGGTAATTAAACCCTTTCTAAGCAGTCAAATTGCCATAATACTCACTTCATGCTATTCGTAGACACACGTTGGTTTCATAGAATGAATGAGGGAGAAAATGATTGCATAAAGTGTATTCTGTTATTATGGTAAATTACCGCGTAACTGTTGATGGTTGTTAGAATAATATAAACAGTAAAAAGAATGGAATGTCTTATCTGTGAGATGGTAGATTAAGTTCGGGGAGGACGAAGTAAGTAAGCAAGGTCTGGTAAAAGGCAGACCAGGTTTCGGATCGTATGCGAATCCACAGGTGCACCAGGGCATCATCTGTAATCAGACCGATTACTACGGGAAACCCCACACTCGGGACCACCTTGTCATAACCGATGGAGGCGGAAGAGGATAGAATGGAGAGCCAGTGCACGGGTTATCCGGACTGCTTCTCTTCTGCTTGGCCCACGTCGGAGTAAGTACGTAAGATAGACTCCTTATGGATTAGCAACCTATGAGAGGAGAAGAGTTCACAGTCACATTCACAGCAGTCCATGAAATCCGAAACCAGGCGACATAGATCAAAATGGCGACGAGGTGTAAGAGAGACTTCTATAGCACCCCAGAGCGAAACAATAAAACCTTACAATTGACGAATCGAGGATGGGATTAGAAGTAGAGTAATGCATAGATGCTGATGATATATGTCGGTGAGATTTGAAACTGTCTGCGTGCAAACGTATAATGGAAGAAAGAAAATAGGAGTAAAATTTATGTAGGGGAAGGTTGCCCGAGACGGAACGACGCCTGAGATGGAATCTATCGATTTCCGGTAGTAAACGTTCGGTTTCAGACATGGATCTCCTTTTACCCGATGCATTCTGTCTCTGCGGTCTTGTGGGTGTGATTTGGAATATTTTCCGTGCATGCAACGGTTAGTGGAGAGTTTGTTAAATTTCATGAAGATCTGTTACTATATTTTGGTTTGTTCTTATTGTAGTTTCAGTCAGGATTATTAAAAATTGCAAGTTTTTCGGAATAGTCACTTTGTAATGTAAATAATTGTGATTCATTACGCACTAAAACATGAGCGATAATCCAACGCATTTGCCACTGGGGATCGTAAAAACAAGTTACGTGCGAGGTGCACGAGATGGAACAGTACTGAGTTGCCTGAGATGAAACGCATTCCATCTCAGGCAACTCATTTTAAAAGTATGACTTATCATTTCAGGACGAACTTCCAGTGGCCCATCTTAGAAATGACCATGTAATAAACAATCACAATATAAACCCTGACAACCCCTCTGGTTGACGAGGTGTTATAGGTAGGCCACGACCTGGTGTGCAACTATTTTATTTATGTTTAGCCTATGCAATTTTTAGATGTCATCATTCAAGCGGAAGTCATCACGTGGAGAATGGGCAATAGAATCCATGCGGGTCGCAATAGACAAAGTGAGAAGTAAAGAGTTGACACTTGGCCAGGCTAGTAAGGCCTACGGGGTTAGCAAGACGACTCTTTTCCGCAGAGTGAACTTGAAAAATAAAGTTGTGAGAAACGAGGAAAAATATCTCGGTGGTCACAGAAACGTATTTGATGCTGCTTTTGAAAAAGATCTCGAACAATATGTACTAGACATGTCAAGTAGGTTGTTTGGAATAACCAACACTGAACTGAGAGTAATGGCATATGAACTCGCTGAACGCAACTCTATCCATCACAGCTTCAACAGAACCAAAAAGTGTGCTGGTAAGAAGTGGCTGTACTCATTTAGAAGGCGACACCCTACTCTGAGCCTGCGAAAACCAGAAGCAACGTCGTATGCCAGAGCAACTGGATTCAATAAACCGTCAGTGCTCAAGTTCTACAACCTACTGGGCGAGTTGATAGAAAAGCATCGACTGGATGGCTCTCGAATATATAATTGCGACGAGAGCGGTATGAAAACTGTGCAACAGCAGCAAGCAAAAATTCTTGCAAAAACCGGTGTGAAGCAGGTTGGTGCCCTAACGAGCTCTGAGAGGGGCAAGAATGTGACTGTTATTTGTACCTGCAATGGTTGTGGTCAGTTTGTTTCATCTTTCCAAGAAAACGTGAGAATCCAGTCCTGATGGATCATGCGCCGGCATCAGCCAAAGGTTTCTTTCAGGAGACTGGGTGGATGAATGGAGACATGTTTGTCAAATATATGAATCACTTCATTGAACATGTGAAGCCAACAGCAGAGAAACCATGTCTTTTAATCCTGGATGGACATGCTTCTCATACAAAAAGTCTGGAGGTAATTGACATGGCACGTGCTAGCGGTGTGATTACGTTGTCTCTGCCTCCACATGCGACGCACCGTCTTCAGCCATTAGATGTGGGTTTCTTTAAACCCCTGCAGACTTATTACGATCGGTTTATAGATCGATGGTTAAAGACCCACCCTGGTAGAGTTTTTTCAAAATACCAAGTTGCAGAATGCAGAGGCATTCACAGATACCTATGGCAAAGCGGCAACAATGGAGACGGTTACCAATGCATTTCGAAAGTGTGGAATTTGGCCATTCAATCCCGACTTGTTTTCGGATGCAGACTTTGCAGCTGCAGAAACAACGGATCGACCATTGCATCAGAACTATTCAGCACTATCCACGATCGAGCCGAGCACAACTGTCGAGCAGAGCACAACTGTCGAGCAGAGCACAACTGTCGAGCCGAGCACAACTGTCGAGCAGAGCACAACTGTCGAGCAGAGCACAACTGTCGAGCCGAGCACAACTGTCGAGCAGAGCACAACTGTCGAGCAGAGCACAACTGTCGAGCAGAGCACAGTGCCTCTTGCTGAATCTGAAGCAACTACGTCGACCTCTGGCATTGCTCCTGCTACCTTCTATCTGAAGTCTGTTGCAGGCATATCTCCAGGTCGTCAGAAAATAGAGGCTCTATATCCACTACCAAGTGCACCACTGGCGAAGACACGAAAAAGGGTAGGACAGTGCTCGACTGTTCTCACGAGTTCACCATATAAAAATAAGCTTAGTGAAGATAAGGACAAACGTCGACGAGTAAGTCTGAAGTTTGCAAAAACAACAGTGGAAAACGAAGGTAAAAAGAAACAGATAACGAAGAAGAAACAGAAACCCAAAAAGGATTCAGAAGAACATAAACTAAAGAAGAAACCAGAACAGCTAAAAGAAAAACTGTGGAAAAAAGACACAAAAGAACCAAATAAAACTCTGACTAGACGTAGTCCTAGGCCTATGTCCACTAAGAAGGGGAAAGGGAAACAGGTGGTCAAGAAGTTGCAGAAGAAGTTACAGAATAACCGTTTGGAACAATACAATCCAACTGAAGATCATTGTCAATGCCTTGTATGTGGTGAGTCGTTTGCAGAGAGCAACAGTGGTGAAGATTGGATACAATGCACCAATTGCATGCAGTGGTCTCACGAGCTGTGTGCTGGTGTTGAATGTGAGCAGATTGACTATAAATGTGATTCCTGTGCAAATGCTAGTGACTAATGATATCTGGCTTCAGATGTAGCCTAGGCCTAACTTTTTCTTGCACCTGTTAAAATGGTTTAGGCTAGGCTACATTTTTGACAGTTCAATATTGAAAAATAGGCTAGTTGAAAACAGCTTTTTTGTTCACTGACGACCACAACAATGGAGTACGGTATTTAACTTTGTAAGCAGCACAGTTAACTTCCGGTTGACTACCAGTGAGTTTGGTATTTTGAGGAATTTTGAAGCATGTAGCACATGTTAATGAAGCAAAATGACATATTCTGAATAAATTCCATCTCAGGACACTGGTTGCCTAAGATGGAATGATTTGGGGGTCAGACAAAATATTTATTCCCACGTGTTTTGTCCAATGTGAAGAAATGCAGAAGAAATAAATTTGTTCCTAAGATACTGATTTACAAGATCCTCCACATAGCAGTTGTTTTAGTTAGGGCAGTCAAATGAAAAGTTCAAAAAACTTAAAATCGTTCCATCTCAGGCAACCTTCCCCTATGGCCTGTATATGAATCTGGCACCGAAAGAAAGACTCAGCGTAAGTCTTGAATAAATAGAAACGGAACTTATAAAAGTAGAGTATAAATGTTGCTAATGGGTTGCACGATAACTTACATTATGAGGAATACATTATAATTATATGAACGGAAACAACGTGCGTCCACGATAAAATGCTAAATTAATAACGTAGGAAGAAGAAAATTTTAACGGGGGGCTTCCCAAATAATCAGAAGAGGGCGCCACGGAAATCAATCTGTCAAAATGGGAAGGAGGAACGTTCAAATGTCAGAAGGGAGACTAAAAGATGACATAAAAGAAGATGTGTAAATACATTCGAGATCGACATAAAAAAAAGAACTTGTTCAGAGGAATGGATTTGACAGTAACCCAGTAAAACAGTAACACTTCTGCGAAGCTACAAGACAAATGTTTCACAGGGGAATACTAGTTATTATGAATGAGTGGATCATAAGATACAACCGAGTTCTGTTTATTAATACAGAAACCGGTAAAACACGGAAAGTTATTCTAATCTGTTAAGAACTGGACGGTTTACCTAGGAACGTGTCTGGTTGAGGAACTTAAAGAAATCATATAAGGATTAACGAGTATCGGGTATAAAGAACAGTGGATTGAAAGACAGGGACCAAAACTGGCAGCACACCTCGTGTATACCATGCATAAGCTAGATGTGTTTGAGCCGTTGACTCGTCTGAAGCTAGATGACAGAAAACGATTTGTCTTGGGCAACGAAGGTCAAAAGTTCACGATGAACGATATGGCAGCGAGGGATCAACCATTGGGGCTGCAGAAGAAGAAAATGAGGCCTAATGAAGACCCTACCCCGACAGTTTTGCCTAGAGGATGCCAGTACATGGATCGACATATACCCCTATCCACGCCATCGACCGCCAACCCAGACAAAGCAACTCTGGCCCAAAAGAAGATAAAAGAACGGGAAAATTCAGAGAGAGAGATCAGTGTCGCAAAACGGTCAGTTGGGTGAAACCGCTAATTTGGAATAAATTGTGGCTAGTAATCTATTGTTGTACCATGGCTACGTGGAACGCTTATGGAATGGACGTACCCATGGACGACCTTCCAGACGATTTGCTACCAGCAAATCCTTTGGACGTGTATCTGGCTGCTAATTCCACCACGGATTACGCACCGTTAGTAAACGTAACAGCATCAACCGGAATACCACCACGAGGAGATCTACCGACGGCAGCCAACGACGAAGCTGGTCTCCGTCGATTTTCACCCATCACCCCACCGGACTTTAGCGTACCGCCGCCTGGCCCTCCTGTGAACGTACCGCATCCTGGCCCTCCTGTGAACGTACCGCATCCTGGCCCTCCTGTGAACGTACCGCATCCTGGCCCTCCTGTGAACGTACCGCATCCTGGCCCTCCTGTGAACGTACCGCATCCTGGCCCTCTCCTGTGAACGTACCCGCACCGACGCCACCCGAACCTGTCAACCCGCCGGATCGTGGACTGATGGCACCGGACTGGAGAATCCACTCGGCTGGATTACTCTGGAACATTCTGGAAGACATGAGGCCACGAGGCCATGTCTATGTGACGGCTGACGATGTAGAGAGATTCCGGAAGATGGCCCCACCACTGGACACTCCCATGGATATCCTACCAGTGATGCTCGCGACGATCTATGCCACCGCCACCAGACGCGGAGCCCACGAGATCTTCCAGGCCTGGAGTGACAGAGACGGGACAGTCGTCGTCGCTAGTGATCCTGGACCTGGAACAAACACGCCGTCAGTTAATCCCTGCGACGCCGGACCACTATGGATTTACGGAGTGGGAGCACTTGCCGTGTACGCCGTACATCAGTTCCTACAACAACGCGTTCCATGTCCGGAGGAGTTCTTCAACCTTAGTCTGTTCGATATCGCCAAACGGACTGGTAAAGATTCGTGGCACGTAGAAGTCATTTCGTATGTATTGTATTTTTTTAGAGGTTCTTCGTGGTTTTGGGACATATTGTTTAAACCTCGCGATTAACGATACGGTATCCTACACGAGTGACGGACCTCAGACATTATTAACGAGAGACCCAACGGTCATAATTAGACAGATAGGTCAGAATGTTTAGTAGGGAGTGACTCCTCATTGCGTAACGTAGACTTAATCGCATGTAGAACAATGGTTTTATTAGATTCGTAGAAACTAATCATGATTATTGGCTACGAGGTTATTATTCTAGAATGGTGATGATTATGCAAACGATGAGTAGCGATGAGGAATATTGTGCATGAGGAAGGTACATGGTCACGCCTAAATATGTATGCTGATGATTGGTATGAGGATGAAATGATGCTTAACACTGATGATTATCGTTGATGGAGATTAATGGTGAATGATGAAACCCTATGCAGTGAATATAATTAATCGTGAGGACTAGTCGTATGATACAGGCAAGGAAGAATGTGGAGCAATGATTAATGAAAATGATTAGCCCTAGTGTTTACGACTACTGAGGTCGAGTAATGTATTGATTAACGTTGATTAGGAATCGGAACAAAATATGTCGGTATGCTTGAGATGATTAAGCAGATGAAAGATTAGGAAGATGATCACCGATGATTAAAAAGGATTAATAGATGTCCGTATGTAGAACAGGTGATGGTTGAGATGATGAAGGCATGCGACGATTTTAACTAAGGATTAAATGGAGTAAGATTAATGCATATCGATAGAAACGATGAGAGATGATGTTTTGTTGTGAAGACTGAAGACGACACGTGAACGATACTTAGTAATTGAGATTGAAAATGATTAACATGTATGTAGCGATTAACGTAGAATTGTGGTAGATTTGCCTATTAATGATTATGATATTTTGCTTATGCTGCATTAATGTGTATTTCGTGTATGAAGTAACTGAGGGAACAGAATAGCTGAATGGATAGCCTAAGTGTAGGAATTGCTAGACGATTTAGTGTCAGTATTAACCGTTATTAGAATATTTGTATTGTTTACATTGTGGAAAGAGTGGACTGAAATGACCCTAGAGAATGGATGCTGTGTGATTTAACACGTGAGAGCTTTGGAGAATAAATGTTACTGCATAATATGGATGGTGGAATGTATGAATGTAGTAGGCCTACATTACGTTAACAGAATATGGACTATGTGGAGAATGGTTAATTGATGACTGGGAGGGTATGAATGTGTAGTGTAGTATGTAGGTGTGTAGTATCAGCCTAGGTGTGTGTGCAGTGACAGCGGCTGGCAGGCAGAGTTGGTGGCCTTAGTGGTGTGTGCAGGCAAGGGATTATCTTGCCGGGGTATAAAACCAGTGTTTTGCGGAGCTGAGAGAGCGACCGGTTGAATATATGAGTGAGGCTGCTGCTCACCTAGCATTGCGTAAGCTGTATCTTAGTGCATTATGATTAATAAAGGTAGATGTTCTATACACAGTGTTGAGTTGTATTAGTTAGCGTTAAGTCTAGAACATCCGACAATAGAGACGCTACAACTGGTGGAGAACCGGGGTATCAGTGCAGACACACCTCTCCGCATCTGTATGCTTCCGGACAGCAGCAAGAACACACATGAGTGAACCGGAAAACGCAACCACTGGTCGCTACTTCCTTAGATCGGGAAAACCACAACAGACATCTTCAACATTTCTATCGTCTTCTCCTGAACTGGTTCCGCCTTCTTCATACGTTTTAACTACTCCTGCCTCATCGCCATTGATTTCAGTGATTCCGTCGTCAGTGCCAGTATCATCGCTGCCGGACCAATCTGTCTTCGTTGATCACGACGGATCTGAGAGTTCTGACAGTTCTGAATTTGAGTCTGATTCTGAGGAGATGGCGAATACGCTGGTACCTTCTGCTTTCACGGGTCGTTCTGAGGACGATATTATTGAATTCTTGAAGAACTTTGACTTGTGGGCCACTTTTCGGACAATGACGCAAGCACAAAAACTTTCGGCGTTACCTCTTCTTCTGAAGGAAGGCAGTGCAACGTGGTTTAATACGCAAACCCGACGGACACGTGAGGACTATGAGGTTTTACGTGAAGCCCTCATTAAAAGGTACGGCCCAAATTCAACGACAGCATGGAAACGGTCAGCTGAGCTGTGGACATTGAAACAGGCGCCACAACAATCTGTGGATGATTTTCTGACTACAGTTCAGCAGGCTGCCGGAAAGCTCGAAATTGGGGTGGAGCAGACGTTCCTCGTCGCTTTGAACGGTCTTCGGGCACACATACGTCAACTGGTGCTTCAACATGATCCGACTACTATTGAGGAAATTCAGAAATGGGGCCGGCTGGCGGAACTATCCCAGGATGATCGGGGTGACACTGCCGACAATCTTCGCCAGACTGTCCTGGAATTGACTGCCATAAAGGAGGAGTTGAAACAGCTACAACTCACGAATGTAGCTGCTATCAGTGCTCACCGAAGATCGTCATCGCCATCCCCTTCGTCTCGCCATGTCACTTTTATGGACCAATCGACTCCTCCATCATCGTCTGATACGCGTCACGACGTCTATGCTTCATCTTCGTCGCCTCAAGACCATCGGCAGACGCAGTTCTATGCGTCACAACGCTCGGACAACCGAGACAACCAGAACAACCGGGGCTACACTGTCCAGCAACCGCTTCCGCCACGGCAGTATCAACCAGCTGACACACAGTATCGATCATCTAACAACCAGGATCGACCACAACAATCTTCCTACTGGCGAACACCTTCCAAGTCCACTTGTGGTAATTGCGGGGGTTTTCATTCTGTTACTGGTTTTTGCCGGGGAAAGGGGGTCACTTGTTTCAGTTGTGGGAAGCGTGGTCACTTGCGGTCAGTCTGTCGTTCCGCTAGGGGACGCTACTCTAATCAAAGATAGGAACGCGCCTACCGTCGTGGCCCGTCGACGGAAGGCGTCTGTGCTCAAACTGATAAGGTGCCATTGCATAAAAATACCATTTGTGTGCAAATTAAGAATTTGACAGTTAGGTGTCTTTTGGATTCTGGTGCTTCTGTGAGTTGTATGAGTGTTGACTTTTTAAAGAAGTTGAAACTTCCTATGCTTCCGTTGAAGGAAGGGGATAGTAAAAATGTGTTTTTGGCTGATAATCGTTCGGTGAAGGTTTTGGGAAAAGCGGTCATGACTATTAACATATCAGGTTTGGGTTTGCCTTGTGAAGTTTTGATATTGCCTGAGGTGGGTTTTAATTTAATTCTGGGGTTGGATTTCTTACAAGCTGGTCGTGCGAAAGTGGATTTTGAGGAGAATGTAGTACGTTTTTTTGATAATTTAACGTCTACACGGTTGTCAACTGTAAATGTTCGATTGCCAACAGTTTTTACATTGCATGCTACTGTTCTTCCTCCTCTCTCTGAAACCCTTGTTCCAATTTTGCTCCCTACTAACTGTTCATCGCACGTTTCAATTATTGAACCATTGGAGCATGTCACGAAACGTAAATTTATTTGCGCACGAAGCATAATTGATTCTTCAGGCAGGACAGCTGTTTGTAAAATTCTCAATCCTACGAATCATGTATTATGGTTGTCACGCCACAAGCCATTAGCATCCATTGAACCTGTAACCTCTAATGTTTTGGCAGCATTTACTGATCATACAATCACCAGACATTCCGCTCAAAACAGTGCAGAGCAATTAGACGACATGATGGTGCAACGTGAAACAGATGTTTCCAAATTATCGGATTTGGGAACCTTGGATCTAAATTCAGATAAGGCGGCTGGCACCAAACCATCATGGGAAAACCTTCATCGGGATGCTAAAAGTAATTTGTTTGGCACGAAACAATCTTCGGATGCATCTCGCCCTGATGCTAAATGTAATGATTTTTGTTGTCCTGAATGCCCTGTACAATCTACATCGTTGCAGGATTTGAAGATTAATTATCATTCTGATCATTTGTCGGATGATGAGAATGCAAAGTTGAAAGATTTTTTACAGAGGAATGCGAGCGCATTTTCACAATCTCTGGCAGACTTGGGTAAAACTGATTATGTCCAGCATTCGATTATCACAGGCGATGCTGCTCCAGTGCATCAGAGAGCCTATAGGCATTCTATTGCAGCGAAAGCTGAAATCGCAAAGCAGACAAAGCAGATGTTGGACGCTGGAATAATTGAACCTAGTTCGAGTTGTTGGAGTAGTCCCGTCGTCCTTGTTAGGAAAAAGTCCGGACAAATAAGGTTTTGTGTCGACTATCGAAAGTTGAATGCAGTAACTAAGTCAATCAGTTTTCCTCTTCCTCAACTCAATGATGTATTCGATGCTATGGCAGAGGGCAGGCCAAAATATTTCAGTCTACTGGACCTACGAAGCGGATATCATCAACTTCCGTTGCATCCAGACACTAAAGAAAAGAGTTCTTTCGTGACTCACGAAGGCCAATTTCAATTTCGTACCTCTCCCTTTGGGTTGAAAAACTTACCTTCGTTTTTCCAGCTCCTAATGGCTAGGGTGTTCCAAAATTTGCATTTCAAAAATGTCCTTGTATATTTAGACGATATTCTGATATACAGCAAATCATTTGATCTGCACCTTGTCCATCTTCAGGAGGTGTTTAACCGTCTTAAGGATGCTAACTTGAAGTTGAACCCAGAGAAATGTGCTTTTGGTCTGGATAAGATCTTGTATTTGGGTCATGTCTTGGGGCCAGAGGGCGTTTCTGTTGATAACTCAAAGATCGAGGTTATTCAATCTTATCCGCGTCCTACGTGTCCTAAGGCAATTCGTAGTTTCCTCGGTCTCGCATCCTATTATCGAAAATTTATTACTAACTTTTCGATAATTGCCAGTCCTCTTCATCGATTATTAAAAAAAGATCTAGAGTTCGTTTGGGATGATTATTGTGAGCAGGCTTTCACGCAGCTTAAAGTAGCTTTAGCTACTGCTCCTGTGTTGATTTATCCGGATATGCAAAGGCCATTTGTCATAAATTGCGACGCTAGTTCTCAGGCTATTGGTTTCGTCTTGGCTCAAGAAGATGGGAGTGGCAGAGAACGTCCTATTGCGTATGGAGGACGTAGTTTGACCTCTAGTGAACGAGCTTATTCTGTAAGTGAATTGGAAATGTTATCGATGGTCTGTGCCATTAAACAGTTCCATTGTTATTTGGCTAACACTCGATTTACTGTCTATACTGATCATCTAAGTTTAAAATATCTGCAGTCCTTGAAAACCAGTACTTCTGGCAGGTTACTCCGTTGGTCGTTGTTGTTGCAACAGTATGATTTTACGATTGAGTATAAACAAGGTAAAATTAACAGTAATGCGGATGCTTTATCTCGTCGTCATTATCCAGTGCAAGCTGATGAATCGGATGACATGGAGGATAAAATTTTGGCTCCGATAGTTGTTGGGGTTACACCGGTGCAGTTGAACATCATCGTTGAGGAGGATTTAATTACACCTGCTGACCTGACGGAGGAGGACATTTTGCGCCAAACAGCTCATGAACAGATTACATGTTCGGATTGTGGTCCTATGATTCGTTATTTGGAGTTCGGGGAACTTCCAGGCAATGATCAGGATGCTAGGAAAATCGTGATTGAGAGTACTGAGTATGCTTTGTGTGATGGCTTGTTGTTTCATTACTATCAACCTCGATCTAGAGGACCTAGTCGAACTTACATTAATCAACTCGTCGTTCCTAGGAAGTTGCGTCAGCGTATACTTGAGAGTTATCACGATGACTGTTGCCATCCGGGTTTCCATCGCTGTTACTTATCGATCAGACGTAAATATTTTTGGAAGGGAATGCATACCGCTGTGTCAAGACATATAATTTCGTGTTTAAAGTGTCAGGAATGCAAGTTTCCTCTTCCGCTGAATAAACCACCACTTACGTCTTTGCCAATAAAGCAAATATTTGGTCGTTGGCATATGGACATTCTTCAACTTCCTAGAAGCAGAGATGGGTACAAGTATATTCTTCTTTGCGTTGAATCTCTTACTCGTTGGCCGGAGGCCATTATGTTGAAAGATCAAACTGCGAGAACGATTGCGGAAGCTTTGTATAGAGAGATATTTAGTAGATATGGCGGTCCACACACGTTACTTTCGGATAGGGGCCCAAATTTCTTGAGTACCATTGTTTCTGAACTTTCTACACTATTCGGTGTTCAACGCATACATACAGCTAGCTATAACCCGCGTTGTAATGGCGCTTGCGAAGTGATCAATAAATCTATTTGGAAGATGTTACGACTTCATTGCACTAATGAAGAGGATTGGACAGATTACATTCCTGCGATTTTGTATTCAATTCGTGCTACTACGAATGCTCATCTTGGCCATAGCCCGGCTTTCCTTCTCTTTGGGAGGGACTTAAATTTTTCGGTTGATCGACAATTGGGTGTGGCGGATGAAGAGCACGTCACCAGCGAGTACGTTAAGCGCATTGCAAGGGCTCTCGAAATGGCTAGGCAAGACGCAATCGAAGGTACGCTGCAGTTACAGGCGCGTAACAAAAGGAATTATGACCGTACCACTACCTTACCTACTTACGCTATTGGTGATCTTGTATGGTTATTTAACCCTGTCACGCCAGTCGGAAAGAAGGCTAAATTGTATAATAAGTTTACAGGACCTTTTTATATAACTTCCAAGACCGGGTCTTTCACTTATCTATTACGTAATGTACAGACGAACAAGCCTGTACGACACCCAGTGAACGCTGATAGATTACGACCTTACGTTGATCGCCGTGATTTTATGGAACAGGATGCCATTCCGCCGGATTCTCCTCCAACTGTTCCGATTACTGATAATGATTTGCTGCAGGATTCGTCTGGCACGATGCCTATCGATGATCCATTACCTCAGCCTTGGTTTGAAGCTGATTTGTTAAGTGGTATGAAATTGATCAACAAGCAAAGGTATTATCGTGTGGTATATAAAGATAAGTCTGTGAGACCAGAATGGATACCTGAAGGTGATGTGAGTGACTTTTTGAAACGCCAGTTTCACATTAAACGAACTATGACAGGGAAAATTCGTAAACGTCCGACCCCTGTCAGATTTCAAGCTGAGCAACTTACGTCCGTTCATGAAGGGATCAATGATTAGTGTGGTTGGATACTATAAGCCAGGGTTACTCTATGATTTTGCTAGGATGATAGTTCTCCTTGGAATGACTTATTATTACGTCCGGAGACTATATAACCTCCTCTTGTGGTTTGATTCAGCCATTGTGTATGATATGTGGTGCTTACATGCTGTGGTTCACAAGAGAGATTATTATTAATGTGCTTTTCTTTTTACGAGTATGTTTCGTTCCGACTGGCCAGTCATCTTATTGGTATATTTATCACTTTAGATAAATTCAGCGCTAATTAAATCGACTATAATGTCGTGATTTTATATTTTACTTCATCACCATCATTTGGCTTTTATTGTTGATAGTATCCTGAGTTGTGCACATGTGGTGGGTTAGCCGCAACGCAGCGACTGAGAGTTTCAAGTCATCTATACTTTCGTTTTCGGTATTATGACCTTGGCAATGGTTGTGGGCGTTATTTAAGTATAAGGTGTTTTGTTAGTCACTTTTAGTGTATTTAGTTGTATTGCGTGATCGTTGCTTGCTTCGATATATATTTGTCATTGTTGCATATTCATAATTGTCCTTTACTTTCGTATCGAGATATAATTTGTTCTTATTTATAGGCTGGATTTTCCTGTTATTCACCTTCTTATCGGTGCTCTGCTGTCCAGTTATACAAGCGTCGTCGGATTACGTTGTCAGCAGAGGAGCTTACGGCGTGTACTTTCATTATAAAGGGGTGTTGGAAGTCGGTACTGACGTGTGGATTCATACTTTTGATATTGCTTTACCTGTTGTCAAATCGTTACCACCTTATCAGATCAAGACTGCGTTGAATTGTCAGTTTCGCAATACGCCACTTAACGGTAATTGTTCTGATTATTTAAACACGTTTTCAGATATACATCAGTTGCATCAAAGAGCTGAAGTTCAGATTAATACCTTAGTGAAACGTATTCGTAATGTACTGAGGCGTGATCGTTTTGGGCGTAAGAAACCACGTGTGAGTAGACGTGGGTTTGTTGATTTCATCGGTGACGTGGCACATTCCTTATTTGGAATTGCACGTGATTCTGATATTCGAGTTGTCCAGGAGCGTGTTAAAACTATTTTGGAGAGTAATCAGCGTATTTTGGGTCAGTTCGAAGCCGACATTTCAAACTTGGCTAGCGCCACTAGTATAACGAATCAGCGTCTAGATTCTATTCGTGCCCGGATTACGGATCAGGATAAAACTTTGTCCGACATGACCCGTGCTCTTAAATTGGATTTTAGGACTTCTTTACAGCTGTCATTCTATATGGCTGAAACTTTATACAATTTCACTTGTCTTGAGATGGATTTACAGACTCTGCTCCTGTCCATTGAGTCCCTGATGGCTGGTAGATTGGAGGCCACATTGTTACACAAATCAGATATTCGTCGTGTCTTAGTTCAATTAACTCGACATCTGAAGACCTCGAAAATACCTGTCAGACTTCTGGTTCAGGATCCGTCTTACTTCTATAGAGCTAATACTCATCTGACGGTCTTCAAACGCAATATACTGTATATAACACTTAAAATTCCGATTACGACTTTACCTTATCCTCTGCATTTGTTTACGGTTACAGTTGTGCCAAAATCGATTGGGGCTAATAATCAGCACGCGTCTCTTCTTGATCAAATGCCTCGATATTTCGCTGTTACTTCGGATAACCGGACTTTTTCGGTCTGGAATGATCTTCCTTCACTACAAGTTGCTGGCGAGTTTCGTATTATTCCCAAGGAAGACATTCAGTTAATCACTGATCCGAAGTCTTGTATCTTGGTTTTGTATAAAAATGATATACCTTCTGTTCAGCTCTTTTGCAAATTTCTCCTGCTAAATAACCGTCCTACTTCGTTTGTGTATTTGTTACCTGACACGTTGGCCATTGAAAATAGTGTGTCTGATCTTACGTTGATTTGCCCGTTGGCTCAGCCTAAACTTATTTCAGCGTGTATTTCTTGTGTCATTCTCATACCGAATGCATGCACATTGATGACTAATGGTTATTTTTTTCCTGCATCGTATTCTGAGCACGTTCTTTTTAATGAATCATCTACTGTTGTTCATACGTTCAATCTGGCTGTGATTCAGGAATTCTTTTCTCAATCGGATTGGGATCATTTACATGCCGATAGTACGTTAGCAGAACAGCTTACGCTTCTGTTACCTACTTTCGTCAGTGGTACAAATTCGTCTGACAATTTGATTGATCAGCGTTTAACAGAGGATTTTTCTAGTGCTATGACATCTGTTAAGGCAGGTCAGGTTTTATTTAAGTCTCAAGACGACGTGATTCGCGATCAACTTGATACTTTCGGTAGCCCAATATTGGTAGCTTATTCGTCGTCCAAGTCTTTTATTTTGCCTGTGGGTTCTGCTTTGATTGGTTTACTTATCATAGTAACAATTTATCTAGTGGTAAAGGTACATCGGTTGTCTGTTATTGTTTTGTCGTTGCCTCGTGTGATTCCAGCTCAATCGGTTCCGTCAGTATGGATATTTTCTCCATCATCCAGTGTTTTGACTCCTGTGTCCACGATTAGTACAGGTTTTCCGGATTTTCAGTGGTTTCAGATTGTGGTGATTAGTTTATTGGTTCTCATTTTGTTGGTTGGGGTTTTTCGTAAACGGTGCAAGTGCTGTGTGACATCTACCAGTCCACAGGCTGTTTTTTTGGCTATTCATATCGGAAACGCAACTAACACGGTCGTTCTTCCTTGGCATAGACTTCACTTTGCTGTTAATGACTACGAGATCATGGCTTTAAGTGCTATATCGCGGGTTCGTCTTCAGCGTCATTGTTTATGGTCTAGTTTACTCTTTGATTGGCAAGTAGCTGTGTTACATAAACATTCGCAGATTCGTGTTGTATTGCCGCAGTCATTAAGAATTTCCTGCTCCACAGCTGGGAGATTGCGTCATATAATTGGAATTCATAAGCGTTACTACGTGAAACTTTTTATATCCAGTGCTGAATTCACTGTTCCTTTGGCTTTGGATGTATCAGCTGATTCTTCTCCTGTTCCGTATTCACCTAGCATTGAGTTGGTTGATATTCAGTCTTTATCTAGTTAATGTTTTGGTTGAACTAATGGATTTTGAGTTACATTGCATTTTATTATAGTTTGCTTGCTTTTGCTTATTTGACATTCTTATGAGTTGGACTTGGTATTGGTTAGCATATGTATGTCGTGGTTTTTTTTTGATTACTGTATCTGCATCGTTATAGTTACGCTAAGTTGTCATTTTATGATGATTATGATATATATCAATGACCGCGGCACGGTCATTCACTTAGGGGGGCATGTAGTGTAGTATGTAGGTGTGTAGTATCAGCCTAGGTGTGTGTGCAGTGACAGCGGCTGGCAGGCAGAGTTGGTGGCCTTAGTGGTGTGTGCAGGCAAGGGATTATCTTGCCGGGGTATAAAACCAGTGTTTTGCGGAGCTGAGGGAGCGACCGGTTGAATATATGAGTGAGGCTGCTGCTCACCTAGCATTGCGTAAGCTGTATCTTAGTGCATTATGATTAATAAAGGTAGATGTTCTATACACAGTGTTGAGTTGTATTAGTTAGCGTTAAGTCTAGAACATCCGACAATAGAGACGCTACAAATGTAATTGAAAACGCTCTAAGATTAAATGTACGGTGAAGATGCTGATGATTTTGGTTGGGAAAAAAGGGTGTGTAAATGACAGAAACCAGAACGCGTGTCCACGAGTAACACAGCAGAATTAGGTCAATCTTAGGGAGGAACCGATGCTACTTGTCAGAGCAAGGTGGCACTCATATTAAAGACACCTGATACTCGCCGAGGGACCGAAACGACAGAGGGCGAGCGTCTGCATCAGCCTAACCGACCCTGTACAGCCGTGCCTGAATAGATGGGAAGTTTGAGTGGAGAAAATTTTTGGCAACGTGCCAAGCCGACACAAATATGTATGCCAGTTATAGAATGTAAACTTAGGATACCCTACTTAACTTGTTTCAAATTCGTCCCGAAGTTGAAACAAAAGATGAGTGGTCGGCAGTGTAAGGAAATATAAATCTTTCCAAGAGTTTATGTAGCGCCACCAACCGAGATGGGTACATATAGAGGATTATTCTTGTTGCATGAGAATACGTAGATTTAATGCCTGAATCTGACCGACCAGCGCTATCGACAAAGCTGAGGTAACTGATGCGACCAATAAGAAACGAGATGACGCCAGCTTTAGTACGCCCAGCGAGTTAGCGTGGGTATAAAACAGACTGTCGCCGTCGACAGGTTGCTTGCGCCGGAAGAAGTCACGATTGCTAGATATTGCGAAGCCCGGAGATGGGAGGTACATGCCCCAGTCTTCGAGAACCGAGAAAGTAAGGTAACGAGACGAGCTCCGAAGCGTCGTGTTCTCGTTATGATTGCGTATCGATGCGAGTGAGGGTATATTTGGATTATCCTCGAACGTAGAACCCAGAATGGTTAAACGTGGATTTACCTAGGTTTTGGCGGGGAGGATTGAATGCCATTGTAGCCCGTGAGAACACTCGTGGAGTTACGTAAGCGATGTACAGCGTATGCCGTAAAGCGATTTGTGAAGTATCGTAGGTGCGCTGACGAATGAGAGGTAAGTCATGGAGACTGAAGTGTATTATGTAACAATCGTGAGAAGAGACGGTGGAAGCCAGCCGAACAAGTAGGAACAGGAGGACGGTGTTTCTACAAGGGGATATGAACGTGTCGAGGGCAAGTGATGACTGTGATTGATGATGGAAGCAATCAACCGCATAGCCCTACGTAGATGCTGATCCTGGGAAGGTAATTAAACCCTTTCTAAGCAGTCAAATTGCCATAATACTCACTTCATGCTATTCGTAGACACACGTTGATTTCATAGAATGAATGAGGGAGAAAATGATTGCATAAAGTGTATTCTGTTATTATGGTAAATTACCGCGTAACTGTTGATGGTTGTTAGAATAATATCCGATTACTACGGGAAACCCCACACTCGGGACCACCTTGTCATAACCGATGGAGGCGGAGGAGGATAGAATGGAGAGCCAGTGCACGGGTTATCCGGACTGCTTCTCTTCTGCTTGGCCCACGTCGGAGTAAGTACGTAAGATAGACTCCTTATGGATTAGCAACCTATGAGAGGAGAAGAGTTCACAGTCACATTCACAGCAGTCCATGAAATCCGAAACCAGGCGACATAGAAGTCAAAATGGCGACGAGGTGTAAGAGAGACTTCTATAGCACCCCAGAGCGAAACAATAAAACCTTACATTAGAACGCTTCTAACTTTGATGTGTAACCAAACAAGTGATTGTTGCTCTTCACTTCTTTCTGATAGAAACCGATCTGCTGATTCTCTCTGTCATCAACTTTAATCTGTGCCTTCAACCAGGGGAGTTCTGGAACATGGATGAGACCGGGGTTACTACCGTTCAAAAACCGAGCAAAGTGGTTGCTCAAAAGGGATTGAAACAGATCGGTGCAGTTACTTCTCAAGAAAGGGGCACACTGGTAACTGTGGTTGTAGCAATCAACGCTTTGGGAAATTCTGCACCGCCCATGTTCATTTTTCCTAGGAAAAATTACAGAGATCATTTCATTAGAGGAGGGCCACCTGGTTCTGTCAGAGCAGCCAACAAATCTGGCTGGATGACAGAAAATGAGTTTGTTGTATTCATGAAGCACTTTGTTAACCATAGTCGTTGTATGGTGGTCTTACTCTTGCTGGATAACCACGGTTCCCATCTGTCAATTGAAGGAATACAATTGGCAAAAGACATTGGGGTAGTCATGCTGTCTTTTCAGCCGCACTGCTCCCACCGTTTACAGCTACTTGACCGCAGTGTTTATGGTCCCTTCAAACGTTTCATTAGCACAGCTCAGGATTCCTGGATGCGAAATCATCCAGGAAAATGTATGACAATCTATGACATTCCTATTCTTGTTGCTGAAGCACTTCCAAAAGCTGTAAGTCCCACCAACATCTTAAGTGGATTTCGGGCTTGTGGCATTTTTCCTTTCAACAATGAAGTCTTCACAGAATCCGACTATGCTCCATCGTTGCCAATCGATCGGCCTGCTCCGGAAAGAATAACAGGTTTGTCATAAATTAATTCAATAATAAACCGACTTACAGACCCTACTTCTTTTATATTATCAATTTGTTTAAAATAAACTGCTCAAGTAACCTCAATTAATTTGAAGGACCCAGACTAACCCTGGAAATCCTACGGAAAATTGTCGTTAAACCGTTGATTATTATTTATTTATTATATATTTTCAGCGTCAAATGACCTTGATCGTAGTACGACATCAGCTTCAGTTGGCCAAGATCAGTCAACCACTTCCGATTTGAATCCAACATCTCAGTTAACCACTACCGATTTGAATCCAACATCTCAGTCAACCACTACCGATTTGAATCCAACATCTCAGTCAACCACTACCGATTTGAATCCAACATCTCAGTCAACCACTACCGATTTGAATCCAACATCTCAGTCAACCACTTCCGATTTGAATCCAACATCTCAGTCAACCACTACCGATTTGAATCCAACATCTCAGTCAACCACTACCGATTTGAATCCAACATCTCAGTCAACTACTTCACGGCCGAATCCAACATCGTCTGATGATGACAGTTTTGATCCATCTCGGGTGCGTCCTCACCCAACAGCCGGTGAGAGGAATACAGCAAAAGGAGGTAGAAAGAAAAGATTTTCGGCAGTTTTGACAGATACTCCAGAAAAGCGGGCACTAGAGATTGAACATGAAAATAGTGCGAGTAAAAAGGCTAAGAAAACTGCAGCTGGAAATAAACAAAAAGTAAGAAACAAAACACTCCAAATGAAATCCAAAAAGAACGTGAACAGAAAAAGAAGAAGAAACGAAAGGAAAAACCGAAGGCAGATTCTGGGTCTGAAGATGACGAAGAATGTTTCTGTATAGTATGCATGGAACCATTTCATGTGTTGAGAAAAAAGGCGGAGTCATGGATTCAGTGTCAGGCATGTTTAAAGTGGTCGCATCTTGCCTGCACAGAAGGGGGTCCAAACTACATTTGTCATCATTGCGATTCGGATTCTGATGATTGAATTTTTTATCCAAACTTGGCTCAGGGCTAAATAAATAGACTTAGCCTACAGCTACCAATTTGATCAGATAAAAGTAGGGTAAGCTTTCTCAGTTCCTTCCGTTCCTTTCAGAACATTTGGTGACATGGCGATAAGATAAGAATACGAATAGTATAGGCCTAGATCAGTGTACTATAGTCTTATAAACTGTGGGGTAAGTTGTAACATATGGTACAACTTACCCCACATGCAGGTACAACCTGCCCCCACAAGGGGTAGGTTGTAACATTTCAGTTACCTTACTTTTTTCGCAATTTGTTCTTATATGTTTAACTCGGTCACATAACAAGTATAATAACTATAATAAGCAATAAATAGACTTTCGTTTGCAATATTATTTGTTTCTTTATCTCTTATTGTTTTCACACAACCAGACAAAATGTCGAAATTGTTACTTCCAACCCCGTTCTCCCTCACTTGATCTGGTTTCAAAGCTGCCTCAGGATCTACATTACCATATCTATGCAGATAATTTCTTCTTATCGCTGAATTTAGTCGACCACCTCACTCAATCATCTATTGGCTACACTGGCACAATCCAAGAGAACCGGACCCAGAAATGTCCTGTGATGGCAACCAAAGAGTTGGCCAAGAAGAAACGCGGGAATTTGATTTTCGCCAGGATGCAGCAAACAATTTTATCCTAGACAAGTGGCATGACAATGCCGTTGTGAGTGTCATCAGTAACCGCCACGGCATTGAGCCACTCCGAAGTGCAACACGGTGGTCGGCAAAGGACAAGAAGCGTTTGACTGTTACAGTTCCTGATGCAGTGCAC
This sequence comes from Aporrectodea caliginosa, assembly GCA_020284085.1. Classification (NCBI taxonomy): domain Eukaryota; kingdom Metazoa; phylum Annelida; class Clitellata; order Crassiclitellata; family Lumbricidae; genus Aporrectodea; species Aporrectodea caliginosa. The sequence continues at coordinate 32,119 of JACEVL010000048.1, read as the reverse complement.
CAGTACAACCGCTTTATGGGGGGCACTGACTTGATGGACAGGAACATATCAAACTATCGTATTACTATTAGATTGAAGAAGTGGTGGTGGTCGGTATTCAGCTTCCTGTTGTCATCGTCAGTCGCCAATGCTTGGTGCATCCATCGGCTAATCAAAGCTGAGAAGTTGGACTTACACAACTTCACTCGACAGATTGCAATTAGTTACCTCCTGAATTACTCAAATCGACCAGAGATAGGCCGACCATCAATGGTGTCAAAGCATGTCATGCGTAGAGTTGTGCCGGATGAACTTCGCACATCAACTGGACATTACCCGGTCAGCAGCAGCCAGAACCGCTGCAGAGTTTGCCAGAAGAACACGAAGCGTGGCTGCGGTAAATGTCGCATCAATTTGCATGACACTTGCTTCATAATTTTCCATAGCAACTACACCTATAGCTTGTTACAGTCATGACATAGCTATGAAAACAGTGTAGTTAACAGTATTATTGAACATCTATTATATACTCTGTTGTGATCATACAATTTTTTGATCAATGCGATGTTGAAGTTGTGTGAGACCGTATGACGGCCCACAACCCGTCTACCGAAAGGGATGCTGAGTAATTCAGCAGCTACATAATTATCCAGGCTTAAGGAAGTTATCCAGGCTTAAGGGCAGCAGATATAGGGTAGGGGAGAAATACCTCCGCGCCGTGTGCAAAGCATGATGCAGCCGTATCCAATGGGAAGAGAGCTATGTCGCATCGAGGGTTTTGTCTATACAACGGCAAAACGCGCAAACTCGAGGCCCAGTCCGAAGAAGCCGTTGGAGAGGAAGTACTGCCGGTGAAAAGTCCGTTGGAGGATCGCCGAGTCGTGAAATGCCGTCTAAACGAGACGATGGAACGATTTGACGCAGCACTGGATGAAGACGATGAGGATGCCGTCATAACCAAGTAACTGGGCCCGTAACTCGTGATGCTGTAAAGAGTTTCGTTAATTGTATTGGAAAGTGTTACTAAGTGCGAATTATCGGTAGAATTACGATAGGTAACGATTGACGGAACTTGGAACCGAGGTCGAACAAGACGAGGAGGATTGGAACCGACGAACGGATTTCTTCGGTAACGCTCTGGAACCGACGCCACTGTGACTGCGTTGACGCCAGCGAGGATATTCAGATTGAGGCCGCGCACCGCTTCGCTACCTCCTGTTGAGCAGTAACGCTGTGTGCCATTGAGGAACTTCGTCTGACCATTAGTAATAGGAGGCCCGAGAGTCCCTATGTACTGATAACGGGGTAAGACATTAGATAGAATAGTGGAATAGACGTATTCGCGGATTCTGTTTGAATGATGATGTGTGCTTGATTGCATAAATAATCATAGAGTGTTTAACTGATATTGTGTTAGTGACGAATTATAACTGCTTGTAGTAATAAACTATCAAAATGTCAGAAGCTTCTGTTAATCCAAAGATGATTGAAGAAGAGGACGAAGGAAGGAGGATAGTTTTAGACTCATGTAGAGGAGACTCACAAATGTCTGATAATGTGTTAGTCCATTTTGTCCAACACATCTGTCATTATCAGTTTGAACGTATGGATCAGAGACAGGGACGGACTGATGAGCTGATTTTAGACTTGATTAGGCAACTGCATGTGACAACACAGAAACAGTTAGAGACAGAACAGAGACAGCTTGATTCGTTGACTTCGGTAATGGTACGTTTAAATGAGACAGACCAGAGACAGCATGAGACAGACCAGAGACGATGACTTCAGTGATAAACCGCCTAAATGAAATAGAAAAGGAGAGAGAGGTAGGAAGACTGGACCACTGTTTGAACCCTGACCTGGTAGAATCGCAGGTTATAGAAAGCACTTCTATCGCGCCAGACTCGGGCCACTCGTCAAAAGCAAGGTATCAGGTCGATGGAGCTGCGGATGATCCTAGGGAGAGTGACGGGGTGGTAACTTTCCTGCCAAGGAGAAGTGCAAGGCTTCAAGGCCTGCCTAAGGTGAATTACCACGCCCTGAATGAGGCTAAGGACATCGCAGTAGGATCCACGTCGATCAATAGATCAAGTAATACTGTCGAGCCTTCTGTCGAATGAGGACTGACAAACCCCGGTCCAAAGAAAGGCGCCTGGTCTCAGGATGCGACCGTACGTATTATACGTATTTTATTTTGGACGATATAATACGTATAATACGCGTACGGTAAAACTTTGCGTGCCGTACGTTACAATACGTTGTACCCTATAATTGTAAAATTGAACACGAAACGTTGCAACATAGTTAACTAAGTTACTAAAAGGCATAGCTGCCAAAAACAAACTTAACAAAGTTTACTGTAAGGTATCTACTGCGCGTATTCTTCTGAAACATCCTGTAACACAGTCATATGAGACCACTCCTTTCCTTTCTCTTTAGGCATTGTAACTCACACAGACGTTGCTGTAACTGCAAGTGCAATCAAAAAATTTGTCAATAGTAATTTAGTATTTGTCATGCCACTTTATTCGCAATAACGCAATACCTGAACTGCGCCCGTACTCAGAGGCGAAAATCTATACATAACTTTGGGGGGGACAGAGTACCTACGAGGGCCGGATTTTGGGGGACAGCAGGGCTTAAGTCAAAACTTTGGGGGGACTGACCCCCATTGGTGACCTAAACTGCGCCCGTACTCCCGCCAGGCTATCTCCCGAGAGGGCCGAGACAACGGTCTGTGCTAAATCAAATTGACAATAATATCGGCACATCCACTTTCTAACCTTGATCAGAGAATGTAATGCACGGTGAATAAATACAAATACAACATTTGTGGCATATATTTACCTGTTAAATGACGCCGAGATCAATAAATTTAACTTACGATGTCACACTGTAATAATTATTACTGTTTACAGTGTTTAGTGTTTGCGATTAGCGATTACTAGCGAAAACGGAAATGACGTAACACCGCGTAAACTTATGAAGTGCTCGTATGGCACACCATTGAACATTAAATTGTTTCTAAGTCAACGTATTTTTACGTATAATACGCGTATTTTACATTCGGGGATAAAAATACGTATGATACGCGTATTTTATTATGGGACTCAACGTACGGTCGCACCCTGCCTGGTCTAGTCAACCAGGGCGCTCGAGTTTAGCACCTCGAGAAGGGTGCAAGGATGCGGAGACGCACACCACAAGACTCATACCTTACAGTTGCATATAACAAATAATGGGTATTGCGTGTGCCCAATGTTCCACAAGTGGAACATGATTTCAAAACCATGTTAGGACAAAACTGCAGCAACCCATTCAAAACTGAAGCTATTTTTCGTGTTCTGGCATGAGATTTTACCTTAAATTGTGTTTGAGATCCCAAAAAAAGTTGGGCATTAATGGGTTAAGAAGTAGTCACGAAATGGAGGCAAAGTCGATATTGCACCGAGCGTTGGATGTGGGAGGAACAGACAAGTCATATCAAATGCCGAAGTAGGTAGGTATTCTGAGAGACCCAGAGAAGTGAGAAAACTGCCATTTCACTGTGCTGTGACATACAATAAAAGCTTTCCACAAAACTTGCATATATACATGTATGTGTGAAATGGCAGGTTCCGATTGGTTCTCTGGCTTTCTAAAAAGAAATCCTACAATTTCTGTCCACACTCCAGAAGCCACAAGCATTTCCAGAGCGATTGGTTTCAACAGAAATGTTCTTGCATCATTTAAGACAAATTAGCAGAAGTTATAGATCTATTTAAATTTGATGGCATTGACATTTGGAATATGGACGAAACCGGAGTTAGGGACGGACTGATGAGCTGATTACAATCTTACAGCACACTTTAATAGACCCTCAAAGGGCAAGGGCTGACCATCATTAACAGACTATCCATGCAGTCATTCTTAGCTAGCTTTAATACTGCAGCTGCCTTCAGAAAACAGAGCTGCCATCTTCAGCTCCAGTTGAGCGTTTCTTTAGCACTGCTGGACGAATTGACTCACTCACCCAGGTCCAGCTTGTTTTAATGGATCATAATTGTAAATCGTATTTTAGGCACAGGTCTGGCAAACTTATAATACAATTGAATGTACATATATTATTACAATTTACAGGTCATTGGCCCATTGGATGTTTTAGTTTAAAAATAGAGTAAATTAAAAATTATTGAAATTTTTTAAATCATGCGAAAATTTTCAAGAAATAATTGAAAAGTAATTGGTAATTGAATTACAATCAAATTGTAATTGTAATTGAATTACTTTCACAATCAAGTAATTGTAATTCAATTACATTTACAAGCATGTAATTGCAATTATAATTGAATTACATTTGCAATGTAATTGATACAACACTGTTAATAAAGCATATAGTATATATGGATAAGTGCACTGACATTAAATCAGCGATTGAAGTCGATAAGTTGAGCGCTAAAGAGCTGAATGCCATATTAAAACATTATGGCAAGAGCGCTACCGGTAACAGACGTCATAAGATCGTCCTAGTATGCGAGCTACTCGGTATTAAAGACGAACCTGGAACGTTTTGTCATGTGTTAAATGAGGTCAAACAGTCCAAGACTGGGTGGACGAAAGATATTCGTAAGTGTCCATTTGTTACATTGAATGCTGTTGTCGACTATCTTCTGAGGTCCCATGATACGGTGACCCATACAGAGACGGGACATTTGGAGACATTTACTGTAGACAATATGAAGCGCTACAAAACACTGCGTTCATACAAACTATATGCAGCAGGCCATGTGCACAGTATGAGCTTTCTACCAATGGGCGATGGTGACCGATGTGCGCTGAAAGGTCGATGCAATCCGTCATTTGATACATCGGGGACGATCTACGAGTGCATAGTTCTGTTCAACAAGGAAAGTGAAAAGCCTATTGGGTCGTCATGTACGTGCACAGCTGGTCAAGGTGAAGCATGTACTCATGTTGCCGCACTTTTGTTCGCCTTGGAAGACTTTACTAGTCTCGGACATCACCAACTACCTGACGATCCAGCAAGCACAGAGATTCTATGTGCCTGGAATGCACCAAAAGCAGTCACATGAGAACCAACAACGTATAGAACAAATTACAATGGGCCAACATTTAAACCCAAGCTGGCACCACTACAGAAAGGGCGTAATTACCGGAACATTGATAAATGCTGTCCGCACTAGAATGGATTCTATTACTAAAGGCAGAGCTACTGATGCTCAACGGCTTGCTGATCAGTGTCTAGGCAATGTTCCCAGCTTTCAGGGAAATAAGGACACGCGATATGGTCTCGCAAATGAAGCAGTTGCAGTGGATAAATACATGAAAATTACTTGTGAAGGACACACAAACTTTACAGTCATATCGTGCGGACTTGTGCTCGACACTACACACTGCTTTATCGGTGCCAGTCCCGATCGCATAGCCTACTGTGACTGCCATGGTTCGTGGATCGTGGAAATTAAATGTCCAGCTTCAATGGCAAAACAACCAACCGGATCTTTTGATCAATTGCCATATATTGACAACAGTTCAGGACAAATGCAATTGAAGAAAAGCCATCATTACTTTTAGCAAATTATGCTGTACATGGCAGTTTGTAAAAAACCGTATACCGATTTTGTTTTATGGTCACCACAGGAAACTGTTGTTATTAATGTTGAATTTGATGCCACGGTGTGGCAGGAGCTTCTGAGTAGCAGCTTGTATTTTTATCGGCATTTTATTATGCCTATATCCGTACAGAACTGTCTACTTAAACATCAAGCCAGTCAACAACTCAATCAGTAAAATCACCTCGTGAATCAGCACTAGCAGTTTTTATGTGCAATAATTTTCAATGTAAACAGTTTGACATTAGATGCTGCAGACAAATCAGTATTATTCTAGTATTGTGTAAGCTGTCTTTTGTTGTTACTTATGATTTGTTTCGTCTGCTGCTTTTTTTCAGCGTCAATAATGTTTGTATTATTTCAAGGCTTTAACCTTTTTAGTCAAATTGATTGGTTCTAGTCTATTATTAACTTTTATGCATGTTATTTGCCATCATCTTTTTAATTATATTACTATTTCAATCATTTTAGTCTGAATTTATTATGGTTGCATTACAGGTGTAAAGTAGTGGTCTGCTTTGCAGTCATGTCCTATGGGCAAATAGCCTTCAAATTGAAAATTGACTGACTGAACCACGTTAAATCTTTCGGAAACGAATAAAAGTTGCAGCCGTCGATAGCACTTTTATGACTGCATCCTAATGCGCAACAGTGATGTCCAGTCGCTTTAAAACCCATTACAAATTTCGTTCGCTCACTAGATTCCATTATTTAAACTGCAATTTAATAAATTTATTGACAACTGTCTATATGTTTACGCGGGTTTCCATGTCTACAGCTGAACCGGAAGTCATTCGACCTTGTTTACAATTTTCGCCGGTAGGCGTCGCGCGTATCGTACCGAAGAGGCGAATAGTATGATGCAAAAAGATTGCAATTATCCTTGTTATAAATACGTAAAAACATGTGAAATTCGAATTTTTTTACATTCAACCCCAGTTTTCGCTACTGCGAAGCCGGCGCAATCTCAACGGTAGGCCCTACCCATATAGGAATCACCGAAGATTTAACCACCGCGAATGCTCAGTTCCTATCCACGCATCGGAAAGATCCGAGACTAAAAGAAATTTGGTCTTGGAATAGAAATTTTATTTCATTTCTGCCAACGATGAGAAAAAAGAATCGCTACACCTTTCGTCTCTCTTGAGCAACAGCTACCTGAGTAATTCACATCTTCGATTAGCCACCATGGAGAGGTTAACACGTGAACTTTTCAACTCTGATTGAAGCCGCCACTTGCCACTCGTGTTGGAGGGACTCCGTGTTGAACACTTGAGTAACTCCATGGCATCGATATGCTGCTGTGGAGTGGCTACATGCGCATCTTTTTTTACTACATTTGAGTCTGCTGTGGCCTGTGGGCCAACCCGTTCCGCGGAATTACCTGTGGATTCGCGCTCATGACCAATGTCAAGGCTGTGTGAAGCCGCTTGGTTGGATTTATTGTGTGGGCTATGTAAAGCCCCCTTTTTCATTTTGTTTTTGGGTTTATTTTTGGGTCTGAAATTAAACTTGTGTTCTTTTACCTTATTTAATGTACGTATTAGAGTTACCCTTTGAATCGTTACTAGCTGCAGCTGGTTCGTGTGTTCCGATTGGTTATGATGTTCCGCACTAAGTTTGTGTCTGCATGTGGAATCTGGTAGTTTCCACTAGTTAATTATATAGTGCCTTTACACGATTGACCGACTAGTCCCCTACTGTGCGAAGCAAAGGGGCGACGAATTTGGCGTCTTCTCATTGGCCACGGCGTTCTAGCGCACCTTCTCTGTATGAGAAGACGCCAAGTTCGTCGCAGGAGTTGCCTGTGCTGCAGGGGACGCACGATAAAACAGTTACACAGACGCCGCAAAATGGCAGTTGACCGAAGCTTTTGACCGAGGCAGTTGATCGTAGCAGTCGACGAAACAGGGCCAAGGAGGCCATAATTCGAGTCTTGCCCGGGAGTTAGACAAGTGGATTTAGCTCTCGTGATTATTGTGTAGAGAATAGGTTGTCGTCAAATACGGAAAATAGTAAAGTTATTCTGCCGACGAATGAACGGCTGGAGCCTGTATACGCAATGAGTGTGTGTTCTATTTGAGAAGGAGTACGGAGTTACAGAAGCTACGCGCAACCGTTTGCGTGGCTGTATATCGCGTGGAAGTATAAGCGGCGTTGGATAAATACGCCATACGTTCTGTGTCTGTGCTGAGATTCAAGTGCATGGGAATAAGCACTCTTATTCGTCTGAGTCTGATGGAATATTCTGTGCGGAAAGTCTAACGCAAGGGAGCGCCATCGAACGGGATTAGCAGCCGACGCACCAATCTGTTAAGAAGAGCCGTCTCTCTCCGACAACATAGGAAGATGAAACTATCGCACTGACGAACTGACCTCAACGCCGTCTACCACAGAAGGCGGACGACTGAGCATAAGCGAGAGATCTGCACATCGACTGTCTGAGCACCACGGTATAGTTTGCAACTTGTTATTTCCCAGGGAGAAAATGGGTGCTCAAACTTCTTTGCCTACTTGAAGCAGTGGTATGTAATATTAGTTTGTTGACTTGCGTTTGTAAGTGGTGTAATTTCAGTTAAAACGGTAACAGTTACTGAAACTGGAGCTTTGTTGTTAACAACTTAATTATTATAATACGTGTAAAATAGACTCGAGCAAACCCGGGTTACCATCACGTTGGTTACCGTACTGTTATATAACACTTAGTTATAATTATTGCAAAGTTGTTTGAGGTGTACCATTTTTAGCTGTATAGCAGTTATCTGTATTAAGCTGACCTTAAATCTGAATTTAAGAAGAAAACTGGTTGTGTAATTTATATAGTCAGATCTATTGTTCAGTACTTCATAAAGCATGGTTTCACAGTTAAAGTCTGCTTACTAGATATGTCAAAAGCCTTTGACAAGGTAAATCATGCATAAGAAATTTTTGAAGAGTAATATTCCACACTGACTTTTAGAAATAATTGTCACTTGCAAACTAGAAGCACACAAAAACCATAGTGCTTAGGATAGTTGCTGCGCATAAATATTTGTGTGAGCGTTTGACCATTACTTGTTTGAGTTTGCCATTTGCTGAAAAGCAAACTACTTGTCATTTTGACTGCAAAAGACAGTTTAAAATGAGCATCAGTGAAATAATTTGAAAATTTTACAAGTCTGTTAATAAAATCTCTCTAAATCTAAAGAACGCATGGATGAAATTGTTTGGTTGCATTTATTTGATGCACATTGAGAGCCACTACTTGTCTTTGCATGTGAACGTGTTTCATATACCAAAAGTAAGTATGCAAGGTTGACAAATGCATGGAACAGAATATTTTGGAGGATTTTGAAAGTAAATTACACAAATGATTGATTGGCATTTTTATGTATGTTGGTTGTTTACCGATTCCGACTGACATTGATGTTAGGCAGTATTGTGCAAGTTAATCTACAGTAATAACACCGTACTAGCTAAGCTGCATGCATTGTTTGCACAACAATAGAAAGATACTTTATGAGAGCTATGAGATGTTGCAAAATTGTAACAAGCGTTTATGAAAGACATTTACTTCGCAGTTAGTTGAGCTGCTTATTTGTTCTCATTGTATGTGTATATTTTTCTGCTGTTTCTCCTTTGTTGTATGTGTGTTACTTTTATGTTGCCCATTCGTCATGAATAAAGTTTATATACATATATTTTGACATGGAAAGTTTGACAGCATTATAGAATGCAGACGTTCTACTTATGTGCATTCAACTTGGAATGTAAATAAGCAGACCATCTGTGTTCTACATGGTGTGCACATAATGTAGACGTCCTGATTACTTAGGCATGTATATGGATACTAAATAGACCACGGATGGTTTGCTGGTGAGCATTCTGTTTCAAATGCAGATTGGTAAACCGTCTGGGATTTATATGGCCTGCATGAGGTGTTAGATAAGCTAGCTAAATAGAGGCACCTCAGAGAGTCCATATAGCATGCAGATTGATAAACCTGCTGGGATTCATATATCAACAAACAAACTGACACGTCTTGTACATGCCAAGCAGCTGCTGAAGAAATACCCTGAACACGCAGTTCCCTTCATATGGTTTACGGACGAAAAAGTTTTTACCGTCGCTCCTCCTGTCAACCTCCAGATTGATCGCGTTTACGCGGCGGCTGGAACGCGCAAGAAACATGTGCCTGCTGAAAGTCTCCTCAAAACCTGTTCACACTTCTCGAAGTCATTGATGGTCTCAGTTGGTGTGTCAACCCTGGGGCACACTGATTTGATCTTTGTTGAGCCTGGTGCGAAGGTGAATGGAGCATACAATCGCGATGTGTTGCTCACTAAGCATCTGCTTCCTGCCATCAAGCAGATGTCTGACAGCTACTTCACATTCCAACAAGACAGTGCCCCTGCGCATCGAGCACATGAGACCATTGCTTTGCTGTCCCGGGAGACATCCGACTTCATATCCCCGCAGCTGTGGCCGCCCAACAAACAAGACCTCAATCCAGTTGACTATAAAATCTGGAGTGTAATGTAGGAGCGCGTTTATCGTTCCAGCATTCGTGACGTCGATCACCTGAGGGCGCGTCTGATTGAAGAGTGGCAGCTGTTTGAACACGTTATCATCGACCGGGCCATCAAACAGTGGCGTCCACGTCTACGGTCATATGTCCGTGAACACTGAACAAGGAGGATATTTTGAACACCAGCTGTAGCTGACCTTCACTTCCTTATGGCTCTTGTATGTTGGAAATTTCCCCTTTTCAGTACTGTATCTCAAACGTTTGTAAACTTAACAAAATCACCGGCATTTCAAAACGGCGTTACAATTTGGTGGTAATAAGGCTACTGTTGTTTTTAAAATTTCAGGCAAATACTGCGTTATGACACTCTTTCATGGGGTCTACTTTTCATCGGGACACAGTGTAGAACTGTATCCAGCCAGCATTACATAACGTTTTCTACTCACATCGGTTTATATCGTTACAAGAAACTGAAATTTCCTCAGCCAGCAAGATATTTAAAAAAACCATAGCACAGGTACTGGAAGGTATACCTGGGTTTATGAATATCAGTGATGACATAATTGTATATGGCCCTACAACAGCAGAACATGATCAAAGTTTGTGTGCTGTTATCAGTCGCTTGTTGGATAGTGACCTAACCCTCAACAAGAACATGTGTGACTTGAACAAAAATACACTTAACCTTCTTCGGGCATGTATTCTCGGAAGGAGGAGTTGGTTTAGATCCTCATAAAGTCGAGACACTGATGAATATGACACTACCAACAAATGCAACAGAGGTTAGGAGCTTGCTTGGGGTGATAAATTACAGATTTATCAAAGACAATGCAACAAAAACTGAACCTCTGATAGAGTTTAACAGAGCAAAGGTGTTGTTCAAATGGGAATCTGTTGAACAGCAAGTGTTTGAAGAACTCAAGGCATGTTTGTGCCAGAATGCAATTACAGCATATTATGACCCAAATAAACAGTCACATGTTACAGTAGATGCAAGTCCTGTAGGAATCAGTGCCATTCTTGCTCAGGAAGACAATCAAGGTCATTACACAACTTGTTACTTATGTTAGTTGATCCCTAACGGAAGTAGAGAAGCGTTACTCAAAGACTGAAAGTGAGGCTCTGGCATGCGTTTGGGCATGCAAGCTTTTACACTGATATCTGTAGGCCTGTTCTTTTGACTTGATGACCGACCAAACCGTTTGAGGTCATCCTCAAAACTGTTGACTACATGTCTCATCATCCAGTAACTGACCAAGGAAGCAAAGGTGACAGATCATATAATGTCTAAATCACATAAAGTCTCAAGAGGAATACATTAACTTCATATCCAATGCAGTTCCTAAAGCTATGACATTAGAGCAGATTGAGGAACTGACTGTATCTGATGTTATTCTGCAGAAGATTTTCAAATGCATCAAATCCAGTAACTGGAAAGGACCCCATGAGACACAAGATTTTCCTTCATCAGTTCTATCACATCAGAGTTGAACTATGCTCACCATAGACGGAAAAATACTGCTGAGAGGTACACGAATCGTGATACCGCAAAGCCTACATGAGGAAGTGATCCAATTATAACACGAGAGTCATCATGGAATCTCGATGACAAAAAAACTCCTCCAACAGAAAGTCTGGCTTCCTAATATAGACAAAGCAGTAGAAGATGCTGTCAAGAAATGACCATCGTGTCAGGTAGCCACACTAGGGTTACCATACGTCCGGCTTTCCCCGGACATGTCCTCTTTCAAGGCCTCTGTCCGCATGTCTGGGCCTTTTCCAGAAGTTGGGCTAGGGTGGTCCTATCCATAATGGAAAATTTTCAACATATTTATTTTTCTTCCTCCAACCCATTATTTGGTGCCACTTGGTCCAGAACTGTTGTAGCCAAGAAATGAGTAAGATTGAACAATGTTTAGAACTTGCACAACGTGATGGAAGTTTCATATATTGAAACAATGAACGAAAACGAGTAGCAATTACCCAAAAAATATCACTCTGGACTGCAAAGTTTTGTGAATACCACCTTAATGCTAAATTAAACATTGACTATATTTACCTATTCTTCCTTGTATGTTAAACTGTTAGCATATGTGAAATATTACTAAAATAAATCATTTGAATGTCAAATTGTCAATAATACTATTTCGGACGCAGTAATATTACTTTGACACTTGTTACTTACAACAGCAAATGATAATGATAACTTGCTTACTTACTAGGTTTGGATGGCGTTTTGACAAATTCTGTATGTTGTTTACAATAATTGCGTTCATTTTACCCATAGTCGCATCAAATTAAGAAAGTTTGCTGTTGTAAGTAACACGTGTGAAAGTAACCCGGGGTTAATATTTTTCTTTGGAAGTGTCATCGTCATGCAACTCATGGGCTAAAGTTTATTGCACATTACAAAACCTTTAATAATCTGAGCTGAGACAATGGCCACTGTTTCGAGCAATAAATCCACACGTGCCGCACGTGCTATTTGGCTTGTTGGGGGAACTGAAGAGAACTTCAAGGCTTCAAAACTTCCGTCGCGTGGAGAAGTCATCAAAGTTCTCTTCCATTACCACATTGGTCAACAGATGAACCTGCATGATAGCATTACCAAGACTACAGAGATGCTATTACAGGTGTGGGACAAAGCAAGAATTCCAACTAAAGCACCTACTCACGTGGTGGAGCATATCAGAAAGCTTCACGCTGAGTGGCAAGGGCTAAAGAAGCTTATAAATCGTGTTTCGCCAAGTAATCTGAAGAACCAACAGATGTTCCAAGAAAGTCTCAGCTATCTTTTTGACGTGGCCCACAAGGATGCAATGTTGCTGTTGAAAATTGACGAAGACAGGTTGTTCCTGGAGGCACAACGGGAAAAGGGTCGAAGAGGTGCTATGTTAGGAATTGATCGAAATCTAACTCAACAAGAAGAGCGTGTTAGGAAGCGAAAGGCTGCTGAGGAAAAACGAGCCAAGAACGTCAAGTCAGCAATGATGGACTCCAGTGAAATTACTGTCGCTGATGAACACTCATCAAGTAGTGACTCCAGTGACTCAACCGATAGTGATTCCCTCGTGTCATCTGAATTGGTAGCTGGACCCTCGACACAAAAGAGTCCACGTCTTCGTCCACGTCTTCGTGGGACGAAAGGATTGGTGACTTCTGAAGTGGCAGCTGCTCTTGACCGTACAGACATCAGCGATCGAAAGGCAGCACATATATTTTCGGCAATGGCTTCGACTAAACAGCTTGGACAGGATGTGGAGGAGCTGGTTATTAGTCGCAGTGCTATCCGGCGAGCAAGAATGAAGCACCGAGCGAATTTCAACGCTGAAGTAAAGGCCAGCTTTGACCCAAGAGTACCACTCATCTTACATTGGGATGGGAAGATCTTGGAGGACTTCACTGTTCCAGGTCATAAACGAGTTGACCGACTTCCAGTTCTGGTTTCAGGCAAAAATGTAGTGAAACTTCTTTCGGTTCCAAAGCTTGATAACGGAAGAGCAGCTACAATGGCGCATGCGATTTTGGGGACACTGGATGAATGGGGATTGCGTGAACGCATTAAGGGTCTATGCTTTGATACCACTGCATCCAATACTGGCGCTAAAGGCGGGGTGTGCATCAAACTGGAGTCCGAGATTGGTCGACAGCTTTTGAACTTGGGCTGTCGCCATCATGTTGCCGAGATCATGCTCGAGAAAGTTTTCAGCCTACATGATGTGTCAAAGTCCCCAAACATCGAGATCTTCGGTCATTTTAAAGACTACTGGCCTTCTATCAACCAAGCTGCATTTAGCACAGCAATGGATGATGAAAGAACTGCAGCATTGGTCACTCCATGGAAGGACATTGTCATAAATGTTGCCATGGATCAACTAAGTCAAACTCAACCACGTGATGATTATCGCGAGCTACTTGAGCTAACAATTATTTTCTTGGGAGCCATTCCTCCACGTGGAGTATCGTTCCAGTATCCCGGAGCCGTTCATCGTGCTCGCTGGATGGCTAGAGCCATATATAGCATCAAAATGTGGCTGTTCCGTACTCAGTTCCCCCTTCACCAGCAGTCACGTGGATCTCGACGGAAATCTTACAGCAAGAAAGTGTGGGACCACATAGAGGAAGTATGCCTATTTGTGACTGCAATCTATATCAAGTACTGGTTCGAATGTCCATCATCAACCGGAGCTCCGATGAATGACCTTACCTTACTATGTGAACTGTCTGCATATTCAAACCGAGATGTTGCCAAGGCAGCCATCACCGCATTTGGCCGTCACCTCTGGTACCTTTCAGAAATACTGGTGGGCTTCAGTTTTTTCGATGACCGAGTGGCAGTAGAGGAGAAGAGACTTATGATGGTAGCACTCAGAGAGAATGACGGCTCTGACGACCCTCCAAAACGCATTTCGCCATTCACTGAACCACTGACCAAGGGAATCCATGACTTTGTCACCAAATCAACTCTTAAGTTCTTCAAACTGCTGGACCTGCAGGAAGAGTTCATGGAACATGATCCAAGTGAATGGGGAGAACTGGAAGTGTACCAGCGTAATAAAGAAGTTGTGCAGTCGGTGAAAGTCATCAACGACCTGGCAGAACGCGGCGTTGCACTCATTCAAGAATTCAACATGTCGCTCACACGCAATGAAGAGCAAAAACAGTTCTTGCTGCAGGTTGTTGAGGACCACAGGAAGACCTTCTCAGCACCCACAAAAACCGCAGCAATCAAGCGAGCCCAGCCACAGTGACGCTAACCAACAACCAACAATCCAACATTAACTTATGGAAAAGCGGGATGATAGCAAAAACCATTTCACTCACTTATTTCTCTTAATGTGCAATGATTGTACATGTCTACGACTGTTGTTTAATGTTTATGTATTTTAATAATGCAGTAATTAGCATTAAAAACAAAAGTTATTGACATAAGACTGATTAGCTGGAAGTAATGTGCAAATTGCCATATTTTTCAGCGTAAATAAGACATACAGTCATATTCGTCACAAAAAAGTGTGTTGTGCAAGTTCTAAATATCGTTTTATTGATCTAATTTTTGGTAAGTAATATTTCTTTAATCAATGGAACACAATGGAGGGTTGGAGAAAGTTGAACTAGAGATTTCATTTCATGGGACCACCCTAAGTTGGGCGTTTGTCCGAGTTTTCCACTTTGCAGTTTTCTGACGTGATACCGACTTACTGACTTACTTGGAACCTAGAACAATGACGAAACAAGAAATGAGCCAAACATATATTTATTAGCTCTATGGTAAAATCCAGCAGAAGTGATTTTCATGTTGTTGCCTATTTAATTTAGAAGTTTATCGTATTTCTGTCATGGTAATTGGGTAAAAGTACTGTAAAACATTAGAATTGAGAAATTACTAAAAGTAATGAAAGCCAAATATGCAGATTTCGTCCAGGTCGATCAGATTGGGAAGCAGAATGCACAGTATGCGGCAGTGGAACTTATATTTCAGTTGCAAATAAAGGTGCACTGGATTAGAAGACACATAAGGGGCCGTCCATAAAGTACGTCACGCTCCAGGGGGAGGGGGGGTTTAAGAAAGTGTGACAGTTTGTGACAGGGGAGGGGTCAGGCCATGTGTGACGTCACACATTTATTTTTTTTATTTTTTTTATAATTTATTTTTATTTTTTAGTAGAATTTCATAGCTTTAGAAATAATTTTCAAAAATTTTCTGAAACATTTTAATTAGTTTTATGTCAAAATAGCATGAAATGCATATCTCCTGAATGTGTTTTTCACGATTCGTCTCGCTAGGAGCGCTAATAATGCTGTTGCGAAGCCTTGTTTATGTATTAGCTTTGCTTTCGGAAGTAGGGCCTATTATTATTTCTATGTTGTCCGCTGCATAATTATGTCACTGAGCGATAAATTCTGAATTTAATTTTTACATATATAGTAATTATTATAATAAAAAATTTTGAGGATTCAGAGGTAATATTTATAATAATTTAATCCTTATTATCACTTCACTTCACCATGGATGGATGATGTCCAGTTAATATTTTTGAATTAAACATAATTCACAGGCCCATAATAAACAGATTCAGTATAGCACTTTGTAAGAGTTTATCACATAATTTGTGAATCTAGTCTTTTTTTAGTCAAATTGTTTTGTTTCCTTTTTATTATTTAATCACTGTTCGAAAGTGTGACGTACTTTAGGGGGGGGTCCGAGTTTTGTGACAGTTTGTGACAGGGGGAGAGGGGGGTAAAATGGTCAAAAATAGCGTGGCCCCTAATGAAACTTCAAAGCATGTTAAGAATATTCATGGGTAAGTTCATCCACAATAGTTAGTGATTTTTTCATAACAACGGCTTCTGAAATACACGAAACTGTTTCTGCAGCTGAAGGAACTTCAGACTCCGATATTGCACACAAAATGTCGTGCACGCGAACTAAAACAGAAACAATTGTTAACTCTGTGCTGGCTCTGCATTCCGTTCAGATGGTTGTACTTGCAGAAGCAATAAGTGATGTACGTTACTGTGGTGTTGCTACAGATGGTAACAATCATGGGTCTGTGAAGCTATTTCCTATTCTAATTCAATACTTTGATTGGAAAAATGGTGGTTTACAGTCGAAACTCATTGATGTGCACACACTGCACAGCACTCAAAATGAAACTGCAGACACCATTTCAAGATGCATAAAAGACTGCACTTAGACAAGCATCACTTATTTCAGAAGTGTATAGCCTTTGCCGGAGACAATTGCAATGCAAATTTTGGAGGTGTTGGCGTAGAGCTGATGGCAGCAATGTGTTTGCTAATTTAAAGTGTCGATATGGACTGCATTAAAAAGTAGTGGAGCTTTAGTTGGTATTGGTTGCCCAGCTTGGTTGCCCAGCTCCACTACTTATTATTCAGGTGTCTAATGTTGCCCCGATGACTATGTTGCCCCCTGCTTGAACAGTGATTCAAATTGATTAATTTTGCTAATTTATAACTAGTATTACTGGGTTGGCACACCGCAACTATTACAGAAACAGGTTTCTTCAATAAACGAATATTATTAATTAATTAATGCTGTGCACCATGGTACTGACACATTTGATCTTGACATTGAGTCAATTATTTTAAAAATGTACAACTATTTCTCAATTTACATGGTTAGAACTGAACACCTTAAGGAGTAATGTGAATTTGTTGCAGTTGAGTATCGTCAGTTGATATATGCAGTTGAAATCAACTGGACTCCGGAGGGGAAGCGCGGTAGAGGAAGGCCAAGAAAGAACTGGATGGGAACTGTTCGAGAGGACCTGAGATGCCTGGAGAGGATGGTGGAGGATGCTATCGAGGTGGCAAAGGACAGGGAAGAATGGAAAAACTGCGTTGCCCGATGTGCAGTCCTGCACGGGAAGGATTAAGGTCTACGGTAAGGTGAGTATCGTCAGCTACTTTATCACAGCAAAACTCGATGACTGTCTTCTATTTCCTGGTATCCAGAGGTTGCTGCAGATGTTTCCAGCCTTGAAGTCTTTCTTCTTGTCTCAAGAAAAGCCACCTACTGTGATCGGAAATTTTTTTTGAAAATGATGGGAGTGAGATTTACCTCTGGCATATGCATTCACTGATGAGTGTGTTCCATTCACACATTGAAGAAGTTGAACGTGAAAACAATTCGCTACTGGAAGTTATGAATTGCATTAAATCAGTTTAGTCTGTTCGCAGGTGCCGTGCACAAAATGGTTTCATGTCACTGAAGCTGAAGGACTTGTTAACAAAGTTGTGTTGATATGGACTGGATGAACCCTCTCATGCTTTCTGTTCACAAGTGACCTTGCTGTATACCACATATTTGAAATAATTGGAGAAGTGTGTGGATGGCTTTAACTGAAACTCTATGTTGGGATGAGGCTACAGCAACTGTATCATACTCTCAAAGAAAAGCAAGTACAAGTTGATGATAGCAAATGTTTTGATCGGTTGTGCAACTTAACCTTCTGAAGTACCCCTGGGGGTATTTTTGACCCCCACATATATTTCTTGTATATATTTCCTCAACTATGCAATGCATGCGTATTAACTTCTAAGACATTGATTCTATGTTTCTGCTCAACAGTTCATTCAATTTAGTACGTCATTCTTGAAGCAGGGAACCAGTGTTGGTGTTTGACAGAGAAAGTAAACAAATAGTAGTGCAAATATGGCGACCTATTCGCATAGCGCGGTGATGAAACATATTAATGAGTGGTTAGACAATGAAAACGACGTATCTGACTTGAGTGATGGTTCAGATCCATCAAGTGATGAAGAAGATGAGTTGGAAGTACAAAATGTACAGCCGTCAGATGAAGATATAGACATAGCTGGAGATGCTCATGACAATGATGACACGGACCTTTACAGCGTTGAAGACACACGAAACCGTGGACACTGTGTTGGATGTTATCAATTCTGTGGCCAGTGGTAGTGGCTTCATTGAAGAAAATACTTCCGGACTTTATTCTTCTCGAGACGGGAATGTGTGGTCTGACACTGCTCCTGTTCAGGGACGTCACCGTGCATGTGATGTGGTATGCGTAAAGTCGGGGCCGAAAAACCATGCAGTCCCACAGAAAGTTGATGATGCCGTATTTCTATTCTGTGATGAAGAATTCATGAATATCATTGTTCAGTCAACAAATAAGGAGATGACGGACGTTTATACAGGACTGAACAAACTTGATGATCTTCATCTTCTTGATATGGCAGAAGCAAAGGCATTTCTAGGTCTTCTCATTGTGATTGGTGTTTTGAAGGGAAGACGCGAACCCTTAGAGCAGTTATGGGATGATAAGTGGGGCAGAGCAGTTTTCCGAGCAACAATGGGCATCAATCGGTTCAAAACAATTCTACGTCATATACGCTTTGATGATAAAGCAACCCGAACACAGAGACGTGCAACTGACAAGTTAGCAGCGATTCGCAGTCTTTTCGAACACTTTGCGGCTTCTTGCAGGAATTATTATGAACTATCATCTTTTACAACAATTGATGAGCAACAATTCTCTCCCCATTCAGGGGCAAGTGTCCATTCCGGATGTACATCAAATCTAAGCCGGCGAAATATGGATCCTTTGTGACAACGAAACAGCATATTGTGGAAATGCGCAAGTACGTACAGAATACATATATTTTATGCATACATGTGGATCTCAATCTATTCCTCATATTCTCATTTCATTCTTGTAGCTTGTTCCTAAAAATGCCTGTTTTTATGAGATGTTTTCAGAGCTTTTTTCCCAAAGCTAATGTACTTTTTGTATTTCAGGTGTACACAGGCAAGGAGGGAAATGTTCCAGAAAAGGGCCAAGGTGCTCGGGTTGTGAAAGATCTTGCAGCCTACATATACAACACCGGCAGAAATATCACAATGGATAATTTCTTTACAGACGTGGGACTTGCAGAACATCTTCTACTTCAGAATCTGACAGTTGTCGGTACCATGCGTAAAAACAAAGTTTGTCTCCCAGTTGAACTGTTGGCGACTGGACGAGATGTACATTCATCAATGTTCATGTTTACCCATGACCTGACATTGACATCATACGTTCCTAAAGCAAATCGATGTGTAGTTCCCCACACCTCAAACTTCACCTGATCCTGAGCAAGCCTTTCTACTCTACGGCTCCAAACAAAAAGACCTACAGGATCGTCACGCTCCTTTGCACACTATCAACATACGGCCAAGAGCAGGATGCCCGTGGTTTGATGGGAAATGTTCAGAGTCAAAGAGGGTAACCAGGCGACTCAAAAGACTGTATTGTCATACAAGAACAGTCGAAACTCGTTTTTTGACTTGTTGCTTAATCCAGGCTTCTCGACACCTCCTCCAGGAGAAGCATTCCGAATTCATGCGTAGGCGTCTTGGTGATGCACTGGGAAGTAAAAACACCTGGAATATCCTGAACTCTGTTCTCCATCGAGCTCCTCCAGACTGCCAAGCCAGCACACCAGATGAATTGTTAAATTCTTTCTTGGATAAAGTTAGCCAAGTTAACGTTAGCCAAGTTAACTTTATCCAAGCGCGGAAGCCCCGGGGCTTCCGCGCTCAAAGCGCCTCTGAATAGTCTATGCTGCCAGATGTGCTCTACAAATTTTTAGATACGATACGATAGATACGAAGTTAGAGATAGTACTGTAAACTCTCCTCCTCCGGATGTACCTATCCTTACTACAACTTCACTATCAATCCTTGACCCTGTCACTCCTGACTACATTCCTGACCTACTGCCAAAATCTGCATCCAAACACTGTGAACTTGACCCTGTTGCCTACATGGCTTCTAAAATCTCAGCCTAGCAACTGACCTGGGACGTAGACAGAGCAACTAACTCCACACTATTAGTCGATCACCTTTCAGCAAATGGCACAGGAAAAGCAGCTCCAAAAATGAAAACTAAGACTTGTGGACGTCAGTGATACTGATGATAACGAAGTGGAAAATGATCAAATTGATGACAATGAGGACTCCTACCGCCACGAGCTTCAGTATCCGTCTTCTGGCAGTGCAGATGATGTGGACATGGATAATGTCATATGAAACTGACAGCGATTGTTATTTCCAACCTGGGAAATTAAAATCATGTGACTACGTCATAGTTCAACTAAAAGGTGTGAAGAATATCTTCCACTATGTTGCACAAGTCGAACTGCAGACCCTACAATGTAATTACCGATATGGGTCTACTGAACGTCCTGAGAGTTGCCACCACGATGCAAGCTATGAACTGCCATCAAGACGAACTATTGGACAGAAAGTTGATGATTGGCTTACTATTGAAAGAGTAAAAAACCTTGTGTTCTTGAAGATGTCAGCTGTGTAGTGCTTATTGGAGACTATTAGACATCAACAGGATATGAGAGTTATCCGGGAATTTGTTGTCACTTGCTTTAGGAGTGTTTAACTTTAGTGAACGACATACCGCAGAAAATTTTACAAAACACATAAACTTTCTGTTAGATGAGTGGAATTGGCAAGAGAAGGTTTCTTCACTTGGAACACACAATGCAAGGAACATGGTCAAGGCTACATCCTATTGCCATACCAACACATTCCCTGTGTAGCACATATGTTACAACTATAAGTGAATAATGCCATCAAGGAAGCCAATGTTGAGGCAAGACTTACCAGATGCAGAAAGATAGTAGAGCATTTCAAGCACAATCCGGCCAATACTACTGAACTGCATAATCAACAGAAGTTAAAAGGGTTGCCAGAAGAGAGTTTGATACAAGATGTTCCAACTCAATGGAACAGCACTTTTGACATGCTGCAATGCGTGTTGAAACACAGAGAAGCAATAACATCCACACTTGCTGGAAAAAACCATTCCCTTTATTTGCTTGTCATCTGGTGAATGTGAACAATTGGAACAGCTATCTTTGGTGCTTGACCCCTGCAAATTTGTGACAAAACAGCTTGGCTGTGAAAAATATGTCATGCTCTGTTGTGTTGCCCACAGCTGCTCACATGTTGCAAGAATTTAATGCTTTAGATACTGATCCTGGATATATTGTTGTTTCAAGGAGACATTTAATGCTGATCTGTTATAACCAGTGACAATTGTTGTGCACAAAATAAAAGCAACATTTTAATGGGCTACTTTCTGTGGCGTGTAATAAACAATTTTCACAAGAATATTGTACAGACCCAGGTCTCCGGGCGCTCTACGCGAGCTGTTGCACATTTATACAGCACCTATAATTGTAATTATAATTAATTAATTAATTAATTGTTGCAGGTTTGTTTGAATTTGAATCCTCATCCCTTTAAATATTTTTTGGGTTCTTTTGTCCCATGGCAGCATTAGTTTGTAATTTTGGATATGACATATTGAAGACTTCATTACTAATTTTATATTTGTTTCAGAAGTGTAAAAAGAATGAATACAGCAGCGATGTGTGTGAAATTGGCTCGCGAGAAGATGGAGATAGCATCATAGCAGCTTCAACTGCAAGTGGTGTGAAAGCTGCACAACGTCCTGCTGTCACAGTACATCGTTCAGCACGTCGTACCTTAAACTTCTACAGTAAAAATTCCAAACCCATGTAAATTGGCGATATGCCTGTGCTGGGTATCAGTGCCCTCCTGGTGCAAAGTGCGGGGTCCATGGATTGGACGTGGAGCCCATAGATGCCGCTGCTGCGCCGGATGTCAGTGACTCTTTGACTGGAGATGCAGGGCCCATCAATGTCGCTACTGTACCTATTAAACTTTCATGCGGTATTTCTCGATTTTAAATACAACTCATTTACTTTGTCAACTTTAAAACTGGCTGTTCTGTTGGATATTATATTATGGAAATCGAATAGTTCGAAAATTAAGAAAACATAAGTAACAAAATCCATTAAAAACAACTAAAAAGACTTATGTTTTCTTAATTTTTTTTGTTTTTAATGGATTTTGTTAATTAATTGAAGCGATTTTTCCTGCCCATAGGCGATGGTTGCGTCTCTGGGGATTCCCCAGCGTTTGACGTAAGCGAGCTTCTTTTTCCCATGTGTTTCCTCAGATTTGGATTTCTTTCTTGTCGCGCGTTAACATTGACTACTACAGGCACACGTCTAGACGTCAGAGTGCTTCCCTGTCATGACCTTTGGCCTTCAACTTCTTGACTTATGGATTCCCCTTTGTTTACAAATCCTCGTGCCACTTTCGCCGATGGCAATTAATAGCCCTTAGAGACCGTGTATTTCGACCGAACGATGAAACTCTTAATAACCTATGGGCGATGGGCCTCAAGAGGTACCATGGGTGCCGTGCCGGAAATAGAAATAAAAACAGAAAAGGATTTTCTCAACAGATTTTGATACCTGCTAATACAGGTAACATTCTCTGTACATATGATGACCATTCTGCTGAGGCCACAACCTCTGACCCCATGGGAGAAGGATTGTGAGAACTATACCAGTTATGATCAGGCGACGCCTGGATGAGCCGTTGCGCATTCTCAGACAACTGAAGAGAACAAGACAGTCCCAGAAAATCATGTCGGCCACCACTAATCCTGCCCCTCCTGGTAGGACGGAAAGTACACCGAAAGAATAGGACTATATATGGTCTACTTGGTAGAAAGCAATTTAGTCTTTTGCATTTATCTCAGAACCAGGTTTTTGCGGATGATTGTTTGTTTTCTTATGAGGGCAGTATAGCAGAAGTTGTTTGCACAGTGACACTACTGTCAGTCATTTATTGCTAGGTAACTTTTTAAATCAGTTTCTTCTGTTAAACACATTCCAAGTCAAACAACTTCCATAGTTCCGTGCATACCATATCTACAATGTAACTTCAAAACATTGCTAACACGCAAGTGTTTAAACAAAAATCCTCATTGTCGTAGTGTCAGGATGTGCCTGCCACCGTGCCACCTGACTATTATATGTGTGATGTGTCATTGTCACCAACACCGACTCACTGTCTACACCTGCAATAAATGAGTATATTGTTCACTTTACTGTTCCCTGTGGCCAGACACATGGCAATTCTGTTCCTGGATCTTTTTATTTTTTAGGCTGCAGCAGTAATTGCAGAATATAGCCAGCCCAGGGGTCAATCGCAATCACCATTCGCAATGGACTGGTATAGTTTTAACTGACTTCACTCAGCACCATAATTTTGTTGTTTAACAGTGCCATGCCAGTGAATTATAAAGTGGTTGGAGAAAACTTTGGCTATGGTCCATGGATTCCAATTAGTCAAATGAGGCAAAATGCTGTCAGTGGTTACAAATGTCAACAGAGTTCACATGTTACCGCAGTTTCTGCTCAGCCTTGAGTGCTGCGCCGGCTGCGTCGCACCGCTGACTTGTGGTGGGGGCTGCTGCCACGGATTTCTGTTGGTCGGCGCAAATTGTTACCTCAGCACGAAATACAAGTAGACATCTTGTACTAACGTACTTCATTTTATTTTTCTGGGTTTCTTTGCAAAACTTGATTGGCAACATTGATTTTGTGTCAATGCTACTATGAGCCTGTGACGTGCCAATTCGAGTTAACTTTTGCAACAGTACAGTTGGCATTTGCTGTGAAACATATTCACAAATTTTATAATTTGATTTGAAGTATGGCAACAAATGAAGGTTCAAAGAATTCCAGTGTGTGAATAGCTGTACGATGTGTACCTTACGAGATGGAACTGTTTGTTCATGCTGCTATAGAGAGTCTGCAGAATAATCAAGATATTGCCAGACTGTGTGCATTTGACACAGTGAATGGAAAAAACTGACAACTTTTGGTGCAGTTTTAAAAGATCTTCAAGTGTACCCTGATTGAGCAGCATAAGACGGCGTTGACTTACTTAAAAGCAGTGTTGCATAAGTACGTAGGTGAAATGGCGGCAATTTCCAGGCTGATGTAACTGGGACAGGCTAGCCAACAACAACTCGATGATCAAGCACTGCCTTGGAAGAAAGCATAACTCGACCCACTTGTAAAACACACAACTTCCGAGTCGTCAGACGAACGAGAAATTCAACAGTTCAGATGCTTGAATATTTCTACGGACGAAGATTTGACCTGTTGGAGTATGCAGAATGATACATATCCAAAGCGTCACATGTCGTGCGAACAATTCTGTCACTGCCTGCAACCAGTGCGCCATCGGAAAGAATTTTCTCTGTTACTGGTCTTATAGTTGCTGCAAAATGAAGTTCACTCAAACCATCGTCTGTTGACAAGATTGTATTCATTCACGAAAACTCTCATTTTGCAGCAGACTAAAATTGTTACGTGAACAGCTTGAGTTCATGAACTGCTTCTGGTACTTAAACTGGAAACCTGAGCTCCAAAACTTTGTCACGATGCTTAGTAATTAAGCCTACATGGCTTTGTCGCCTTTTGTTATTGAAAGTCTGTTCTGAGAACAATTGTTTC
The DNA here is from genome assembly GCA_020284085.1 of Aporrectodea caliginosa. Taxonomy (NCBI): domain Eukaryota; kingdom Metazoa; phylum Annelida; class Clitellata; order Crassiclitellata; family Lumbricidae; genus Aporrectodea; species Aporrectodea caliginosa. The sequence goes on along the minus strand of JACEVL010000048.1, from coordinate 7,132 downwards.
TCATGAATAATAATATGAGACTAGACAACTGCAAAAAATAATTGTTGAACTTGTATGTGATGTTAGACCACTGCGTCATCCACGCTGTGTCACCGAGAATTTTTTTGGTCACAGGCACACTGCCGCTGAACCAAAATGACCGACGCACCGCCACCAACACTATGAAGTCGGCACAGATTGCATGCTGTCAAGTCATACCTTCAACTAGTTTCACAGCCTCTGCTAATGCGTCTCAACAAGGATCTGGAGACGAAGTATCCGATGATTTCAGCGGAACAGAACACCATTTTGGTACAATGTGACACTGGCATTCAGTTTGAAAATCATGCTAAGCAGTCAGCCTGGCAATTCAGCAGCAGAAGCATCGGCTCACCATTGTATAACAGCTACCAACCTGCAAACAAAACTCCAGAGTGGCAGAGAAATCTCATACATCAGCATATTGAGGGTTTTCCTCGTATGGAAAGCCATTACTGTCGTAAAGACACCCAGCGCCAGTATTTGGACTCGACATTGACAATAACAAAAATGTACAAACAATTCAGAGTTTATTATGCAACGCAAAGTGGACCCAAAAACTTACCATGTCCTCAGGAACACACTTACAGGCGGATTTTCTGCTCTGATTTTAATTTGAGTTTCTTTGTGCCCCGAAAAGACCAGTGTGTGACATGCGCAATATACAGATCAGCCAATGAGGAAAGCAAAGCTGAACTGAAGGACAATTATGATGAACATATCAGGCAGAAAGAGTTAGCTCAGTCTGAGAAAGCTGCCGATAAACTGAGAATGGCAAACGAGCCAGGGTTTCACGCAGCCACATTTGATATGCAATCGGTTCTCCAGATTCCAAGTGGACAACAGAGCCTTTTGTACTACAAAAGAAAATTAGTGCTGCACAATCTTACTATATATAAATCATCATTATCAAATGAGGCAGGCTGCTATTTGTGGTTGGAGACAGGTGGCAAAAGAGGAGCAAACAAAATTGGGTCAATTCTTTTCAATTCTTGTCGAGGCTTCCTGAATCAGTTGAGCATGTCAGTCTGACATCTGACAGTTGCAGTGGACAAAACAGGAATAGATTAGTTGCTGCTATACTGCTCTATGCAGTCAAAACTCTGCCAATAAAAGTTATTGACCAGAAATTTCTTGTCTCCGGTCACACTCAAATGGAATGTGACTCCATGCATGCTGCAATAGAAAATTAAAAGAAGCACCTCTCTGTGTATTCCGTGCATGAATGGGAGAACATTATGCAGTTGGCAAGACGTCGCCATCCATATAAGACAGAACAACTGTCTTTCTCTGACTTCCATGACCTCCGATCCTTGGCGGATGAGACAATTGTGAACTCCAACAAGAACACAGATGGTGTTTCAGTGAACTGGTTCAATATAAGATTTTTGTGCTACGAGAAAGACCATCCATGCCAAATATCTTATAAGACCAGCTTTGACAATGAAACGTTTGGAGTTATTCCTCAAACCGCAAGAGTTGGGCGACGACGGAAGAAAGCAATTCAAGGAGGGTTAAAATCAGCATACTCCAAACAGTTGCCCATTTCCAATGCAAAGAAAGCCGATTTGCTTGAATTGTGCAGCAAAGGAGTCATTCCTAAGATTTTTCACAATTTCTTTCGGAATTTTGAGTGCTGTGGGAAGCTGAAGGACAATTTGCCAGAACCGAATGTTGACGAAGCTAAAACGACAACTAAAACTTCACTAATGTGGAGAAAAGAGACTAAAAAATGTAAGAAACGTTTTTGGTTGAGGGTATTACTGCTAGGCAACATGGTATTGTCTGCAGAGTGAGCAGTGCATTAAACTTTGACAATAGGAGAGGCCGTTGCATTCAAACAGAATTTTGCTGGCAACTGCAATTACTGTTTGTGTTTAATCTCGTTTCACTAATCGTTATTTTGCTTCTTTTGGCCTCGCGAACCAGAGCTTGGTTTATATATTCGTCATCTCTACCCTCAACTGCTGCAACTGTGTCCTATCCGCTCTTCCTTTTTCGACGCTTCAACCCCTATCCTCAGTTCTACACACTGCCGATCGCCTAATGAAACGACTTGGTCCCAGAGATCACATAACGGCTCCATTGCAACAACTTAACTGGCCCCCGTCCGGGCCCGCATCCCTTCTGAATCTCCCTCCTCATATATCACACCCACTCTGAAACCTCTCCCTCATACATGGCATACATTGTTACGCCGTGTTCTGTTTCCAATAGGCTACTAGAAGACTCCGATCGTCCACACGAGGGATTTTTTACCGTAGGCCTACTTCGCGCAAGCCAGAAGTTCGAAAATCGTGCTTCCTCAGTATCAAGACCCTTAGAATGGAACGGTCTTCCAGCTTCAGTTCGCCAGTGCACATCTGTTGCTCAATTTGAATCAAAATTAAAAACTCATCTGTTCAAATTGCACTATGACTAGGAATGTAGCACTCCGGTGTGTGAATAGCTGTGCGATGTGTACCTTAGAAGATGGAACTGTTTGTTCATGCTGCTATAGAGAGCATGCAGAATAATCAAGAGATTGCCAGACTGTGTGCATTTGACACAGTGAATGGAAAAAAACTGACAACTTTTGGTGCAGTTCTAAAAGGTCTTCAAGTCAGCTACAGTGAGGCTTTGGGTAGCATGAAGTATCCCACAATCAGCTTAGTGTTGCTGTTCAGGTCAGAGATTGTTACCGCTTTGACTGTAAGGAGGTGAAGTCAATGAAAGCATCAATGTGCTCGGCACTTGACTGTCATTTGCAAATGATGACTTGCATTGTAGCAGCAATGCTTGATCCATGTTAGCGACCTTTGAGCTCTGTCCACAGCACTCTCACTGGTTCATCGATGGAACTTTCAAAGTGGCACCAGCTCTCTTGAGCAGCATAAGACGGCGGTTGACTTACTTAAAAGCAGTGTTGCATAAGTACGCAGGTGAAGTGGAGGCAATTTCCAGGCCGATTTCACAGGGACAGGCTAGCCAACAACAACGCGATCAAGCACCGCCTTGGAAGAAAGCATAACTCGACCTACTTGTAAAACACACAACTTCCGAGTCGTCAGACGAACGAGAAGTTCAACAGTTCAGATGCTTGAATATTTCTACGGACGAAGATTTGACCTATTGGAGTATGCAGAATGATACATATCCGAAGCCGTCACATCTCGTGTGAACAATTCTGTCACTGCCTGCAACCAGTGCGCCATCGGAAATAATTTTCTCTGTTGCTGGTCTTAGAGTCGCCGCGAAATGAAGTTCACTCAAACCATCGTCTGTTGACAAGATTGTATTCATTCACGAAAACTCTCATTTTGCAGCAGACTAAAATTGTTACGTGAACAGCTTGAGTTCATGAACTGCTTCTGGTACTTAAACTGGAAACCTGAGCTCCAAAACTTTGTCACGATGCTTAGTAATTAAGCCTACATGGCTTTGTCGCCTTTTGTTATTGAAAGTCTGTTCTGAGAACAATTGTTTCTCATGAATAATAATATGAGACTAGACAACTGCAAAAAATAATTGTTGAACATGTATGTGATGTTAGACCACTGCGTCATCCACGCTGTGTCACCGAGAATTTTTTTGGTCACAGGCACACTGCCGCTGAACCAAAATGACCGACGCACCGCCACCAACACTATGAAGTCGGCACAGATTGCATGCTGTCAAGTCATACCTTCAACTAGTTTCACAGCCTCTGCTAATGCGTCTCAACTAGGATCTGGAGACGAAGTATCCGATGATTTCAGCGGAACAGAACACCATTTTGGTACAAAGTGACACTGGCATTCAGTTTGAAAATCATGCTAAGCAGTCAGCCTGGCAATTCAGCAGCAGAAGCATCGGCTCACCATTGTATAACAGCTATAACATTGTACTAGCAGCTGACAATAACAGTCAGAGTGCTGTTGCTGAACAGCAGAATCCCTGTTTTATATTGAGCAATGCCACCAACAATTCTAATGCCGAACCTAAGGTTGTCAATACTACTACTGACACTGAGAGAAAAGCAGAGTTAGATAAATGTGATGGCAGCAAATCTTTTGATCCAGTGCATTTCTCTGATTGTCAAATCACATCAACCATATTTGAAACGTGGCTGCATAGGGATACCATTCCCAGTGTCAGTTACATTTTCCCAATTATTAGCAGCAGAGCATGTTATCGATCATGGTTTTTCTATGCCAAACGATCAGAAAAGAATCCGAAAGTGGCTTTCATACAGGGAGTCACAAGATGCTTTGTTCTGCATTGATAGATTGCTGTTTTCCGGGCACAAAAAAACCTCAGATATATGGGTACGACAAGGATACAACGATTGGACACATGTAACAAGGGATATAACCAAACATGAGGTTTCACCCAAGCATCATGCATCTGAGATTGGGCGATTCACGAATACCAGTAAATCCTGCATTGACAAAAGACTTGCAACAATTGCACATACCACAACAACGCAAAACAGATGTGTTGCATGCATATCAATTAAGTGTCTGAAATATTTATCAATTGAAATGACCGCTATACTGACTGGCATGATGGCAAATATCAGCACCTGTTTCAAGAATTTGCTGAATTTGATGCTTCACCTGCAGCTTACCTCGACATGATGTCAAGCATCAGAGGCAGTGACTACATGAAAAAATCATAAATGAACTTAATTTGTCCACTAAACATGCATCAACTTCTCATAACAATGAGAGATATGGTGGTTGATAAAATACTGTCTCAAGTCAAGAAGAGGAAAGTTTGCTCACTAATCAGTGATGGGACACAAGATGAATCAAAGCTTGACGAACAGCGTGTGATCCTTCGTCACATTGAGGAGTCAACATCTGGCCAGTTGATAGATTGATTGACATCTTCACTACAGGAGACACATCTAGTGAAAATCTTTCGAGCAAACTTCTAGGAATCTTGGAAATGATTAGATTAGGTTAGATTAGAAATGCCTACCCGAAATGCCTACCCAATCCATACAGCTAAAGACATCATTAACTTTGTACGGAACTCACCAAAACGATATACATGCTTTGCATCACTGCAACCAGATTGTGCCTGCTGTGTCCAACATGGTGGACTATGCAAGTCTCCAGTGTCCAGACATTAGTTGAGAACTATGAGTCACTGTTATTAAAGAGGACTTTCTTAAGTCGCTTCAGTCATTTGACACATTCTTTGGTTTTAATCTACTTATTGCAATATTTGGCAGAAGCAAAACAGATACCATACAGTTTCTGAGCAGCAGTCTGTCGATGGCGGAATGTCAGCGTCTGATAACAGAGTTGTGTGCATGCTGGAAAAAACAGCGAGATGAATCTAAACAGCAGGAAATAGAAAAGCATATGGATGGCAGTTGAATCTGAATCCAAGTACGACAGATTTAGGGCTTCAGTAATGCGTGAAGCAGAAACGTTGGAGCTTGATGAGCCAGAGTTACCACAAGTTCGGCTTCCTCCGAAATGGTTTGATAGCGGATCTGCTCCACACAAATTCAAATGCCCCAAAGATCACTTCAAATAAGTGTACATTCAGGCTCTTGATGAATGTCTAGAAGCAACTGTTGCTCGCTTAACTCTGAAGCATACAAAGTTGCTAAAAACATTGAGAAAGTCACTGTTGATGCAGCAGAAAGGCCCGTTGATCTCTCTGAAGTTTCGCAACATTTCAGATATGATCTGGACAAGAGACGACTAGAACTTCAACTAACAATGTTAAGCGACTTAGTCACTTCTGAAGGCTCTGAGAAATCTGTCCAACAGTTTGAACAGAAACTTGCTGTCTCTGATATCATTAAACACTTCAAAGGAAACCATACCTGGAGAACTGTGCTACCAGAAGTCACAACGTTATTCATCCTATACTTGTGCATTCCAGTTACATCATGCACAGCCAAAACGAAGCTTTTCATCATTGCACAGGCTTAAAACATACCTGCGAAGTACTATGTCACAGGAACGTCTGAATCATGTTGGAATTCCCACATTCATAAAAACCTAACTGACCAACTTGATTTCGAAGCTATGTGTAATGATTTCGTACAAAGGCCAACAGCACATCACTGAATATTGCCCAAAGTTGATAACCTTATGAGGAAGACTTTTGTTTGTTAGGATGTTGTATCTGTATTGGTATCTTACATGCATGTGCATCAGAGTGGGTCTTTGTCAGCTGGTTAAATAAAGAATATGCTTTCTTACTTACTTAGCTGATATAGAGTTTGAAGGTTTACCTGTTTTGCTCACAACTCCGGCTGACTGCAAGTGAACTGTCAGTGTTCAGTCATTTCAACACATTCGTACCGAAGGTCTATCTGAAGGCCTGGTTTAAATTTGCGTATATGTTTTGTCTGCTATAAGGAATGATCTTCAGTTACTCTGTGAGTTAGAAAGCTACAAGAAGACACACGATGCTGTTGCCAAAGCTGCCATAAAGTCATTGCCTTCACTACAACAATACATCAGAAGCAGCTGTCTGACTTTGGGTCACAAAACACCCGGCAACTTTTCACAGCATTGGATATACCACAACATTTCCTAGCCAACAATCCAGATACACGGGACAGTGACAACGACTGCATTGTCCAACAGAGAGTGAGAAGATGATGAAGGCTTGTGAACAGGTTGAATTTCTACATGACAATTATCCCAAGTTTACTGAGCTATCACTTGTTTACTTATCTGCTTCTAAAGGTGAAGTGACCTTTAGAAGACCTGGTAGCACATTTCGAAATCCTACATTGGTGAGACGCATAGGCGGGGCTACATGCTTATGCATATTAATGAGCGCTCACGTGACTATGTTTGGGCTAGAGAGTTCCATGCCACTAGTTCAGTACTAGTTGACGAATAATCGATGTTAAAATGACGGACAGTTCAACGTGCGAAATTGTCAAACATGCTATTTCAATGTTTTCGAATCTTTGTAAACGAAATAAATAGCAAGTTATCCACGGCAGATTGCACAGTGGTTCGCACCTCACCTAGAGACAAAAACCAAGTAAAAGAGTGGCTAGATGAGTTTGCGAGTGTTGCTGGTATTTCGTACATAGTAGAGACAACATACAAAGAAACGCCGGAAGCACAAACAGAACAAGATTGTAAAGTTCAAAGACAACACATATCTT